>CM022300.1:447244592-447844592 GCA_011799875.1 Thinopyrum elongatum | reverse complement strand
ACAGGGTTCATGCCCGGTGTTTTGAGGAAGGCGACCTTGTCCTTAGGCGCGTTCAGTCCGCCAAGGGTACAAACAAGTTGACGCCAAAGTGGGAAGGCCCTTACCGGGTAGTACGAGTCACCAGACCTGGCGCAGTCCGTCTGGAGACCGGAGATGGCATTCAATTGCAAAACTCATGGAATATTGAGCATCTCCGCAAGTTCTACCCGTAAGGCGCGGCTGTCAGGCCCTGCCCGACAGCCACCCTTTTGTACAGGCCTTGCCTCAGTTGCATGTAACCCCTTGTACAAAGCCAGGCGATGACCCTGAGCACCAGAGAAATTAACGAAGCGCTGGGGGCCCCCCGACCAAGTTGCATGCATGCATAAGAATTCCAAGAGCATTTGCATAAGCATTTCATGAGCATTTGCATATGCATATAGATAGGATCGCATCCTGCATCATTCTCATCTGCATAAAGCTGCAGGTTCCTACCGAGAACTCGGTTTCTGCAAGAAGATGGGGAGATGAACCAACGTAGTGATCCCCGGTGAACCAAACAGATAAGTTCTACCTCTTGTCCATAAGTGTTCTGTAAGCTAAAACTTGTGCATAAGAAAACCCCGCCACTCTTCGAACTTAGGTGCTCCCATCCCTGGCTCGAATGTTGCTTCGGCCTGCATGGTCGTAGTGGCCTTTGATGAAAAGAAGTTGGCGGGGGGCTGGTCCCTCTATTTCTTGCCGGTAGGCTCAGTTCCCCGGCAACGAAGAAAGGGTACCGGCAGGATAGCCTGCCGGGGAAAACTCGTTTATTTAAAATAAAGAGGCATTTCACCTCTGCGTGGACATATACATGCACGAGTTCCCGGCAAGGTTCATGTTTTTCATTAATATGCTGGTCATACAAGTACAAACCTTACAAAACACAGATACGGACTCGAGAGATTACATTATTCGAACTAAAATTTGGCAAATGCCTACGAGTTTAAGATTGAAAAAAGATAAGTGCCCCGTAATGCCTTTGCCCTTGTACATCTCCTTTAGGAAAAGGTCGAGGAGGCCGGTGGCGAACCCAGCTGGGATTCGGCGCCTCCCCAGGATCAGGGTGGTGCCGCCCCTCAGCAAGGAGGAGGAAACTGGAGGGCAGGCACGGATGGTGACACTGCCGGAGGACCAGATGGGGGACACGGAGTCACCGGCAAACACGGCTCGTCGGAACGGTCGTCCCCGTTCTTGACACGTCGTGGGTTGCTGCCGCCTTCCGCATTGCTACCACCTGAAGACCTCAGCACGACGGCCGCGCCGAACACCATGCTCTCTGGCATATCCCACAGAGAGCATGGTCGTCCCCAACGGCCCTGACATCAGAAGCCACTGCTTGTTCCGAAGACATGTGTGGGAGCAAGGAGCCCTCCCGCACGGCGATAGGATGACGCCCGGGAAGGGTCAGGTTCGCCTTCATCGCCGGCGAACAGCCCCCTCGACTCTTCCCCAGCATCGCGACGAAGTGAAGAACGAGGAGCGATCGACTACCACGCCCAGCACCCAATACGGGCCTCGGCATGGTGTCGTTCGCATCCCCTCCCATTAGAACCAAGGCTACGGGCGACCCAGCGACGAGTGCGCCGGAGTCGCCACCCCCGGTGTTGTCACCGCGCCACCCGAATACCCCTTTCGGATCCATGGGGAATTCTAAACTAAAGCCCGGAGCTTGGCCCCAGGCTCTTCTTCTCAACATGACCAACGAAAGGTAGAAGCGGGGGAAGAAAGGATCCGGAGATGGGTGGCTCGGCTCTCCCCCCCGCCCCTCCTTTTATAGGCGGAGTAAGAAAGGGAGCCGCTCCCTCAACAAGCAATCGCCGCCCCTCTCCGCCAATTCAAGAAGACCGGGCCCTCGCCTTGATGCTCTCCCACGCCACGCGCCTCCATTACCTACCCCGCACGATGCATGCCGCATACGTGGCTAAGGATAAGGGCGTGGTGAGAAGAGTGAATTGGCAGTTTCTACCCCGTGCGTTAAAGTCATTCACGGGCCATTGCAAAGATGGCCCCACCACGACTGGCTTTACACGACGCACGGGAAAACCGGAAACTGGCCCAGAATCAAGATTAATGAAGAAGCAAAGAAGACTCCAAGAGATCAGCCACTTCAGCACCCCTGCCTGTGCACTTATTAGGACCTACCGCGACGACGCCCGGCAGCGCGATCAGGGCAGGCCCGGGGGCTTCTGTCGGTGCAACAAACCCTGGGTCTGTTGCCCTAACTGTGCATAGGCACGAGAACAAGATTACAACACCAAGGCCGTGTCAAGATACAAGAGACCAAGATCTTCGAAGAACCAGCATGCTGATTAAGAAGGCCAAGACCAAGACAGAGAAGCAAGACACCACCAGGAGAAAAGCCTCCCTTGCCGGGCAGGCGGACCTGGCAAGGACAAGGGCTCCCCCGGAAGAAAGCATTCAGCACGTCCCGGTAGGGCCTGCCGAGACTCACGAGGGCAAAGACACCTCACCAAGCCATCTCACCACGACCCACATCGTTGATCAATGCGGTGTCAAGCCGCAAAGTGACTAAGTGGCTGCCATTTGCCACATGGCGGCCTCTTTCTACAGGAAATACCTACAAATGACACCCGTCCTGTGACGTGTCAAGCAAGCAGGCATGGAGCTGGCAAGATGAGCCCGGCAAGGCTTGCCAGGCAAGCAACGATGTGACATTGAGTGGTGCATTTAATGCACTCTGTCAGCCTGCAGAATTAGGTATGATAGCACTGTTTGCTATCTTATCAATGCATAATGACTGTTTTGCCACTGTGGTGACCCCTTAACCTATAAAAGGAGGCCCATGGCAACCGTAGCAAGGGTTGGAAAGTTGAACACCCCCACGCTCGTACGCGCGTAGTCACTGCCTCCCCAGGGTGAGCCTGCCGGGCAAGTGTACTACGCTCCACCACCACTTTTCCACCATCAATCCACCAAAGCAGGAGTAGGGTTTTACGCCTCGCGGCGGCCCGAACCTGGGTAAAATTGCCCGTGTGATCTCTGCCGTGCTGCCCCACGTTCTTCTGCTCTTTGTGCAATGCGACATCCCCCCTGCCGAACCAGCAAGGGGCCCCTTGGCCCCATAGGTGGCCGTGGTTTCCCGCGACAGCAAGACACGTATTGATTGTTGCTATTAAGGATAACAAGATGGGGTCTATTCCTACATGAATAGATCTTGCCTACATCATGTCATCGTTCTTATTGCATCACTCCATTTTTCCATGAACTTAATACAGTAGATGCATGCTGGATAGCGGTCGATGTGTGGAGTAATAGTAGTAGATGCAGGCAGGAGTCGGTCTACTAATCTTGGACGTGATGCCTATATAATGATCATTGCCTGGATATCGTCATAATTATTTGAAGTTCTATCAATTGCCCAACAGTAATTTGTTTACCCGCCGTATGCTATTTTTCTCGAGAGAAGCCACTAGTGAAATCTACGGCCCCCAGGTCTATTCTTCATCATATTTGCTTTAAGATCTATTTTTATTTGCTTTTGTTTTCAGATCTATTATTCTAAAAACCCAAAAATACCTTGCTGCACTTTTTCTTTATTTATTTTATTTTGTTTTATTGCGAGATATATTTATCCAAAATTATACAAACCAATCTATCTTTTACCCGAGAGGGATTGACAACCCCTGTTACGCGTCGGGTTGCAAGTATTTGTTCTTTGTGTGCAGGTACCGTTTACATAGTGTTGCTTGGTTCTCCTACTGGTTCGATAACCTTGGTTTCATAACTGAGGGAAATACCTACTGATGTTGTACTGCATCATCCCTTCCTCTTTGGGGAAATACCGACGTAGTTCAAGCGACATTAGGAGGTTGTGGTTATAATTGGCGTCAGCCTGCGCCTCCTTGAACTGGTCCTCCCGCTCCTCCTGCACCATGTCCATATAATGGGCACGGGCCTCGCTGATGGTCATGGTGCAATGCACCGGCGAGGGTGGAGCGGAGGAGCTGGGTGCCGCGGAGGAAGAGGAGGTTGGTGCTGGCTCGTCGGAGGAGGCGTCCTCCATTTGCACGTCGTCATCGAAGGCGTCCTCTGGCTGCCTGCCGGAAGCAATGGCGGCCATGGCCTTCTTCTGCTCTGACGTTGGCCCGTCCCAGAGAGCTTTGGCGGCGGAGGGATCCATGGCGGGGAGTGGTGCGGAGATGGATGACTGTGGCTATGGCCGGGGCACCAGGGCAGCGGTTTATACAGCATCGGTGGGAGGCAGAGAGATGGATGGGTGGCGACGGAGGAGACGCCTCGACAACCGCATGCCATCAATGCGGGTGGCAGACGGACGAACAGGTGGCCATCGTGTCATTTGAATGTGCGGCAGTTGCCTGCACTCGGAAGCGGCGCGGGCGGTGCTCTCTCAGCCGGCACGCCACTTCAATGGCGGCGCCAGTGAGCGGCCGCATCCGCTCTGGCCGAGCATGAATGCGGGCACTGACGCTATGGAGCGGCGCTGACCGAAAACGCGCGGGAGGGGGAGGGTTTTTTGGTGGGTTAGGGCGGTCAGAAGCGGGCTTGGGATCGGTCCGGACTCCCGCAAACCTCCCCCATTTCATCTCCGATTTGCTGGAGAAATCACGTCCGCGCTCCGGACAGTGTGGTCTGGACGGTTGCGGGAAGTTTGCGGGTCGGAGTTGGAGATGCCCTAGTGTCTACTACACAACTATATTCATGTAGACTGCTGGGCCTCCAAGCGCAGAATTTTGTAGGACAACATCACATTTCCTCAAGTGGATGAACTAAGGGTTATCAATCCACGAGAGGTGTAGGTTGAAGGTGGTTCTCTCTCAAACAACCCCGCAATCAAAATACAAACAATATCTTGTGTCCCCAACACACCCAATACAATTGTTAGTCATATAGGTGCACTAGTTCGGCGAAGAGATGGTGATAAATGTGTATTCTGGATGGTAAAAATAGCTTTTTGTAATCTAAACAAATAAAAACAACAAGGTAGAAAGTAACAAAAGTGAGTAAAAACAGTGTCTCAATGCTTAGAAACAAGGCCTAGGCTTGAAACTTTCGCTAGTGCCAACTCTCAACATCATTAACATAATTACACCACATGATAGCAAGAATCACTCAAAAGTTTCTATTTTATTGGAGAAAGTAGGATGAAGTCGCGTAGGTCACAGAGCACCTCAAAGTTTTCCTTCCAATCAATCTATTGAACCACCCCCAAAGTGTCACGGATAGCCCTAGAGATCGTACTATGACAACACCATATGATACTTGTCTTTCAACCTTTATGCTAAGAGATATCCCAATGTCACCTCTGGTATCCGCAAGTTAATTACTAGACATGCATCATGTAATCCCAATTCTAAATTATTCTTTCCAACATAGAGAAACTTCAAAGAGATGATACGTCTCAACCGTATCTATAATTTTTGATTGTTTCATGCTATTATATTACCAATCTTAGATGTTGTATAGGCAATTTTATATAATTTTTGGGACTAGCCTATTAACATAGTGCCTAGTGCCAGTTGCTGTTTTTTTACTTGTTTTTGACTTTTCAGAAAATCAGTACCAAACGAAGTCCAAACACGATGAAATTTTACGGTGATTTTTTCTGGACCAGAAGGGACCCTAGAAGGTTCTGGAGTAGGCCAGAAGACTTACGGGGGAGTCACAAGCTCAGACGGCGCGCCCCTAGGGGTGCGCCACCAGAGCTTGTGGGTCCCACGTAGCTTCGTTTGACCTAATTCCACTTCTATAAACTCCCATAATTCCCCAAACCAACAGAGAGCCACCCGAAACAATTTTTCCGCCGCCGCAAGCTTCTGTTCTTCCGTGATGCCATATGGAGGCCTTTTTCGGTACTCTACCGAAGGGGGAACCAATCACGGTGGGCTTCTACATCATCCTTGTTGCACCACCAACGATGTGTGAGTAGTTTACCTCAGACCTACGGGTGCAGAGTGATTAGCTAGATGGCTTCTTCTCTCTCTCCGATCTTCAATACAGTGTTCTCCTCGGAGTTCTATTTGATGTAATCTTATTTTGCGGTGTGTTTGTTGGGATCCGATGAATTGTGGGTTTATGATGAAATTATTCATTGAAATTAATTGAGTATTTTTTGAACTTTATTATACATGATTATTATAGCTTTGTATTTCTCTCTGATCTATCCATTTGGTTTGGCCAACTAGATTGATTTATCTTCAGTGGAAGAGGTGCTTTGTAGTGGGTTTAATCTTGCGGTCTTCTCATCTCGTGATAGAAGGGGTGGCAAGGCACGTATTGTATTGTTGCTATTAAGGGTAAAACAACGGAGTTTAATCATATTTCTTGGTTTTTTTCTGTCTACATTATTTCATCATACTTCATGCATTACTCTGTTTGTTATGAACTTAATACATAGAGAGGCAAGCTTAGAAGCCCTCTCGAAGTGGAGTAATAGTAGTAGATGCGGAATCGTTTCGGTCTACTTGTCACAGACGTAATGCCTATATACATGATCATGGCCATGAATAACATCATAACTATGCGCTTTTCTATAAATTGTCCAACAATAATTTGTCTACCCACCGTATGCTATCTTTACGAGAGAGAAGCCTCTAGTGAAAAGTATGGCCCCGGGGTCTACCTTTATCATATTACAAAAACCAAAAATACCTTGCTGCAAATTATTTACTTTTATTTTACTTTTCAATTTATCTATCTACCATTATCAGATTTAATCCTTGCAAGTATTGAGTTCAAGGGGATTGACAACCCTCTTGCCCGCGTTGGGTGCAAGCATTTGCTCTTATGTGTGTAGGTACTGTTCACTAGGCATTTGCGTGGTTCTCCTATTGGTTCGATACCCTTGGTTCTCACTGAGGGAAATACTATCCGCTACTATGTTGCTTCACCCTTCCTCTTCGGGGAAAATCCCAACGCATCTCACAACAAGCAGAAAGAATTTCTCGCGCCGTTGCCGGGGAGACATCATCAAATACCTACAGGTTCCTACATTTACATTATCACTTAATTGCTCAATTTTTTATTTTATTTATTTGCTTTCATTAGTCTTGTTACAAAAAAAAATCAAAAACTCCCAAAATATTCTACTTTGCTTGTTTGCTATCTGTTTGCTTTGCCACTATGTCTCAAGAGAATACTAAGTTGTGTGATGCTACTTGTGAACTGCGTTCAGATTTCCTCGAAGAGAGGATGATGCAATACAGTAGAGATAAGTATTTCCCTCAGTTAAAAACCAATGTTATCAATCCAGTAGGAGAACCACACAACACCTCGTTAGCAGCACATGCACACAAATAACAAATCCTTGCAACCCAACACGTACATGGGGTTGTCAATCCCTCGACGGTTATGAGCAAGATTAAATTGTATGTGATAGATAGATAGATCGAACAAAAATACAAAATAAAATAAATAAAGTAAAAACGCAGCTAGGTATTTTTGGTTTTAATATATGATAAAAAGTAGACCCGGGGGCCATAGTTTTCACTAGAGGCTTCTCTCTTGAAAATAGTATACGGAGGGTAAACAAATTACTGTTAGACAATCGATAGAAAAGCAAATAATTATGATGATATCCAAGGCAATGGTCAGATAGAGGCATCATGTCCGAGACACGTAGATCGAAATGATTCTACATCTACTACTATTACTCCACCCGTCGACCGCTATCCAACATGCATCTAGAGTATTGAGTTAATAAAGAACGGAGTAACACCTTAAGTAAGATGACATGATGTAGACAAAGTAAACTCACGTAGGAATAAACCCCATCTTTCTATCCTTATTAGGAACGATACAATACGTGTCATGTCCCATTCAGTAACTGGGATTGAGCACCGCAAGATCGAACCCATTACAAAGCAGCTCTCCCATTGCAAGATAAATCAATCTAGTTGGCCAAACCAAATCAATAGATCGGAGAGAAATAGGAAGCTATAGTAATCATGCATAAAAGAGTTCAGAGAAAACTCAAATAATATTCATGGATAGATCTGATCATAAACTCACAATTCATCGGATCCCAACAAACACACTGCAAAAAGTCATTACATCAAATAGATCTCCAAGAACATCAAGGAGAACATTGTATTGAAGATCGAAGAGAGAGAAGAAGCCATCTAGCTACTAACTATGGATCCATAGGTCTGTGGTAAGCTACTCACGCATCATTCGAAGGGCGGCAAGGTTGATGTAGAGCCCCTCCATGATCAATTCCCCTTCCGGCAAAGTACCGGAGAAGGCCTCCAGATGGGATCTCGTGGGAACAGAAACTTGCGTCGGCGGAAAAAGTATTTTGGGTGGCTCTCTGATGTCAGGGGAATATTTGAGTATTTATAGAGGTGGAATTAGGGTTGGAGGTGCCACAAGGGCCCACAAGCCTAGGAGGCGCCCCTAGGGCTTGTTGCTCCCTCGTGGCTCTTCTGGCCTTCTCCCGAACCTTCTAGGGTCTCTTCTGGTCCAGAAAAAATTAATCCAAAGTTTTTCTCCATTGGACTCTTTTTGATATTGATTTACTGAAAAGCCAAAAACATGCAAAAAAATAGCAGCTGGCACTGGGCACTAAGTTAATAGGTTAGTCCCAAAAAATGATATATAATTGCATATAATGGCATATAAAACATTCAAGATTGATACTATAATAGCATGGAACAATAAAAAAATTATAGATACGTTGGAGACGTATCAAGCATCACCAAGCTTAATTCCTGCTCGTCCTCGAGTAGGTAAATGATAAAAATAGAATTTTTGATGTGGAATGCTACCTATCACACTCATCATATAATCTTTTCTTTTGTAGCATGGATATCTAGACTTGAGTGATTCAAAGCAATAGTCTATAGTTTGACATGAAAACATAAATACTCAAGTATACCAACAAGCAACCATGTCTTTCAAAATATCAATGCTAAAGAAAGTTATCCCTAGCCCATTATGCTCAATCATTGATCCATTAATGAAACACACTCAACATTAGCCACATCCAATGAACAAGTATGACAATAATGCTCTCTAGTTGGTGCTTTGTAAGAGAATATGGAGACTAAAAAAATAAAAATTGCATAAAAGTAAATAGATAGGCCCTTCGTAGAGGGAAGCAGAGATTTGTAGAGGTGTCAGAGCTCAAGGTTTAAAATACAGATAAAATTGTTTTTGAGATAGGCATGCTTTTCCTATAAAAAAAATGACCGAGAATTCCCAATATCTTCCATGATAGACACATTATAGGCGGTTCCCAAACAGAAAAATAAAGTTTTTATCCTTTCCACCATTCTTTCACAATCCATGGCTAGCCGTATCCACGGGTGCCTTCCATACCAACACTTTCCAAGGAATTTATTATTGATATTTTTTTTCATTTCGGGACTGGGCATCCCTATTACCTTGCCACTTTCTCGTGCAATGACAAGTGAATAAACACTCATCGTGAGAAAAACACACCTAGCATGGAAAATATTGTCCACCCCCTGCCACTTCATGTGCGGTACAGGCACACAAAATGGTATTTTTTTTGAACGATTAGAGTTGGCACATGCAAATTTACTTAGAACGGCATGTAAATACCGCATATAGGTAGGTATGGTGGACTCATTTGGCAAAACTTTAGGTTTAACGAATTAGATACACACGCAGTATTTCCGCTTAGTACAAGTGGAGGCTAGCAAATAGATTGAGAAGAGACCAACCAAAAAACGAAAACGGTCATAAACATGCATTGAACATAACTAACACTGACTAATGCACCATAAGTAGGATGTAACTTCGTTGCAAAATTATTGAATTTATGTGCATGCATAGGGAATCACAAACCTTAACACCAATATTCTTACTAAAGCATAATTACTCACTAGCATAACCCACATATTATCATCTCCATATCACAAAACTATTGCAAGGAATCAAACTTATCACATCCAATGATCTATATGAAAGTTTTTATAATATCCCTCTTGGATATTCATCATATTGGGACCAAATTCATATCTTGTGAAAATTACCGTTACTATTATTAACTCTCAAAAAGATATAAGTGAAGCATGAGAGTGCATCTATTTCTTTAAAATATAATCACGCCGTGCTCAAAAAGATATAAGTGACATACTAGAGCAACTGCCTAGCTCAAAAGATTTAAGTGAAGCACATAGAGTATTCTAACAAATCATGATAAACATGTGGCTCTCTCAAATAAGTGTGTCCAGCAAAGATGATTGTGACAAACTAAAAAGCAAACAAAGCAAAGACTCATATAATACATGATGCTCCAAGCAAAACTCATGATATGTGACGAATAAAAATATGGCTCCAAGTAAAATTACCGATAGTTGGTATATTAAAGAGGGGATGCCTTCCGGGGCATCCCCAAGCTTAGTTGCTTGGGAGTCCTTGAATATTACCTTGGGGTGCCTCGGGCATCCGCAAGCTTAGTCTCTTGCCACTCCTCATTCCTTCATCCATCGTGATCTCACCAAAAACTTGAGAACTTCAATCACACAAAACTCAACAAAACCTCGTGAGGTCCGTTAGTATAACAAAGCAAATCACTACTTTAAGTACTGTTACCAACCCATTCATATTTTATTTTTGCATTATAACTACTTTATTCTAACTTATCCATGGCTTATAACCCCCGATACAATCCATAGTTTCATCAAAACAAGCAAAACAATGCATCAAAAACAAAATTTGTCAAAAACTGAACAATGTGTAGAAATATGAACATTGACCATACTTCTGTAACTCCAAAAATTCTGAACAATTAGGACAATGTGGAAAATTTGTATATAAATCATTTGTAAAAAATGCAGAATTTTATCACTCTCAAGAAATTTTTAACAATTCTGCTACTGGATGCAGAAGTTTCTATTTTTGCACAGAATCAAAGCAACTTCTTCCAAATCATCCCAAAGGCTTTGCTTGGTACGAACACTAACTAAAACATAAAAAACACAATCATAACAGTAGCATAATTGTGTGCTTATTAAAAACAGGAAAGAAACAAAAAAAATTAAAAGATAAATATTAGGTTGCCTCCCAACTAGCGCTATCGTTTTACGCCCCTATCTAGGCGTAATGCATAGTTTCAAGTGTTGTCATCTTTAAGATTAACTCTATAGGTAGCCCTCATGATTGATTCATATGGTGCCTTAATTTTCTTTCTAGGGAAGTTTTCTATGCCCTTCTTTAATGGTAAATGGAATTTTATATTCCCTTCTTTCATATCAATAACGGCACCTATAGTTCGTAAGAACGGTCTACCAAGTATTATCGGGCAAGACGGATTGCATTCAATATCAAGCACAATGAAATCAACGGGTACATAATTCCTATTTGCAAGAATAAGAACATCATTTATTCTACCCAAAGGTTCCTTGATAGTAGAATCCGCTAAGTGCAAATTCCGAGAACATTCATCCATATTGGTGAAACCTAGCACATCACATAGAGATTTTGGTATTGTGGAAACGCTAGCACCCAAATCACGTAAAGCATTGCACTCATAATTTTTAATTTTAACTTTAATGGTAGGTTCCCACTCATCATATAATTTCCTAGGTATTGGGACCTCCAATTCTAGCTTTTCTTCTAAACCTTTCATCATTGCTTCTACGATATGTTTAGTAAAAGCCTTATTTTGCTCATAAGCATTGGGTGAATTTGGCATGGATTGCAACAAAGAAATACACTCAATTAAAGAACAACTATCATAATGAAAGTCTTTGTAATCCAAAAGAGTGGGCACATCACTATTTAAAGTTTTTACCTCTCCAAACCCACTTTTATCAAATTTTTCATTAGGATTTTCACCCTCCGAATTATGGGGACACCTTATAGCTAAAGTTGACTCTTCTTCAGTACCCTTTTCATAAATTTTAATATCACTAAACAAAGATTCAATGGAAGAAACACCAATCATTTTAATATCTTCATCGTTACTATGAAAAAACCCGGGCGGAAACACTTTTTCTAAGAATTCTCGCTTAGCCCTTAATCTGGCGGTTCTTTCTTTACTTTCATCCATGGAGACATAAAGAGCTTTAATGGATTCACTAATATAAATCTTAGGTGGAAAATTTTTAGCTTTAATATTTTCCACATCATGAACAATTCTATCCATACTTCTAGACATATCATCAATTTTACTCAATTTTTCTTCTATCGTAGTGTTGAAAACTTTTTGAGCATTAATAAATTCTTTTATATTAACTTCAAGATCAGAGGGCATCCTATTATTATTATTATAGGAATTGCCATAATTATTAGAGGAATTTCCAGGAAACGGCCTAGGTTTAAAATTACCTCTTTAAGCATTACTATTGAAGTTGTTTCGTGAGACAAAATTCACATCTATAGGATCATTATTTTGCTCAATCAAAGTAGACAATGACACATTATTAAGATCAATAGGAGCATTTTTACTAGCAACCAATTTCATAAGCGCATTACTTTATCACTCAAAGTACTAATTTCTTCAACATAATTCACCTTTTTACTAGTAGGTGTTCGTTCAGTATGCCATTGTGAATAATTTGCCATAATGTTATTAAAAAAATAAGGTGGCTTCCCCTAATGTGATTTCCATAAAAGTACCTCTCGTGGAGGAATCTAAAAGATTTCTAGAAACAAAGTTCAATCCCGCATAAAAAATTTGTACGATCATCCACAAACTTAAACCATGAGTAGGGAAATTTTTTATCATCAATTTCATACTTTCCCAAGATTGGGCAACATGTTCATGATCAAGTTGCTTAAAATTCATAATTTGATATCTAAGAGAAATAATTTTCGCGGGAGGAAAATACTTGGCAATAAAAGCATCTTTACTCTTATCCCAAGAATCAATACTATTTCGTGGCAAAGATGAAAACCAAGTTTTAGCGGGATCTTGTAGTGATAACGGAAATAATTTTAGTTCCACAATATCATTGTCCACATCTTTTTTCTTTTGCATGTCACACAATTCAATGAAAGTGTTTAGATGGGACGCAACATCTTCATTAGGACTACCAGAAAACTGTTCTTTCATAACAAGATTTAACAAAGCGGCATTAATATCACAAGACTCCACACTAGTGGCGGGTGGAGCAATTGGAGTACTAATAAAATCATTATTATTAGTATTGGAAAAATCACACAATTTTGTATTTTCTTGAGACATCGTGACTACGCAAACGAGATAACGAGCAAACAAAAGGCAAACAAGAAAAAGGCAAATGGAAAATATTTTTGTAAAACTTTTTTAAAAGTGGGGGAGATGAAAATGAGAGGAAAATGGTAAATAATATAAATGCAAGGACATGAAATTTTATGCATAGGTACTTTATAGGTGTTGATGATGTGTCCCCGGCAACGGCGCCAGAAAGTCTTCTTGCTACTTGTGAACTACGTTGGGATTTCCTCGAAGAGGAGAGGATGATGCAGTACTGTAGAGATAAGTATTTCCCTCAGTTAAGAACCAAGGTTATCAATCCAGTAGGAGAACCACGCAACACATCGTTAGCAGCACTTGCACACAAACAACAAATCCTTGCAACCCAACATGTACAAGGGGTTGTCAATCCCTCGACGGTTACGAGCAAGATTAAATTGTATGTGATAGATAGATGGATCAAACCAAAATACAAAATAAAATAAATAAAGTAAAAACATAGCAAGGTATTTTTGGTTTTAATACATGATAAAAAGTAGACCCGGGGGCCATAGTTTTCACTAGAGGCTTCTCTCTTGAAAATAGCATACGCTGGGTAAACAAATTACTATTGGGCAATCGATAGACAAGTAAATAATTGTGACGATATCCAAGGCAATGATCATATATAGGTATCATGTCCGAGACAAGTAGACCGAAATGATTCTACATCTACTACTATTACTCCACCCATCGACTGCTATCCAGTATGCATCTAGAGTATTAAGTCCATAAAGAACGGAGTGACGCCTTAAGCAAGATGACATGATGTAGACAAAGTAAACTCACGTATGAATAAACCCCATCTTTTATCCTTAATAGCAACAATACAATACATCTCATGTCCCGCTTTGTTACTGGGATTGAGCACCGCAAGATCGAAACCATTACAAAGCACCTCTCCCATTGCAAGATAAATCAATCTAGTTGGCCAAACAAAATCAATAGATTGGAGAAAAACACGAAGCTATAGTAATCATGCATAAAAGAGGTTAGAGAAAACTCAAATAATATTCATGGCTAGATCTGACCATAAACTCACAATTCATCAGATCCCAACAAACACACCACAAAAAGTCATTACATCAAATAGATCTCCAAGAATATCATGGAGAACATTGTATTGAAGATCAAAGAGAGAGAAGAAGCCATCTAGCACTAACTATGGACTTGTAGGTCAATGATAAACTACTCACGCATCATCTGAAGGGAAGCAAGGTTAATGTACAGCCCCTCTGTGATCAATTCCTCCTCCGGCAGAGTACCGGAGAAGGCCTCCAGATGGGATCTCGTGGGAACAGAAACTTGCGGCGGCAGAAAAAGTATTTCGGGTGGCACTTTGATGTCAGGGGAATATTTGAGTATTTATAGAGGTGGAATTAGGATTGGAGGTGCCACGAGGCGCCCACAAGCCTGGGGGCACCCCCCGGGGCACACCCCTAGGGCTTGTCGCTCCATCGTGGCTCTTTCGGCCTTCTCCCGAACCTTTTAGGGTCTCTTCTGGTCCAGAAAAAATTAATCCAAAGTTTTTTCACTGTTTGGACTCTTTTTGATATTGATTTCCTGAAAAGCCAAAAGGATGCAAAAAAATAGCATCTGCACTGGGCACTAAGTTAACAGGTTAGTCCCAAAAAATGATATATAAATGCATGTAATGGCATGTAAGACATCCAAGATTGATACAATAATAGCATGGAACAATAAAAAATTATAGATACGTTGGAGACGTATCATGTGACTTCTTGAATACTAATAATAATGATTTTATTAGAACTCTAATTGCTCCTCCCGTCACTAGTGCAGATACATATGATATTAATGTTGCATTGCTAAATCTTATCATGAAAGTACAATTTGCTGGAACTCCGAATGAAGATGATGCATCCCATCTTAATACCTTCATTGAATAATGTGATATGCAAAAGGAAAAAATATGTGGATACTGATATGTTAAGTTGAAATTATTTTCTTTCTTGCTAATAGATCATGCTAAAACTTGGTTTTCATCCTTACCCCGCAATAGTATTGATTCATGGGATAATGGTAAGGATGCTTTTATTGCCAAGTATTTTCCTCCCACTAAGATTATTTCTCTTAGAAATAAAATCATGAACTTTAAGCAACTTGATTAAGAACATGTTGCAGAATCTTGGGAGAGAATAAAATTAATGATTAAAAATTGTCCCACTCATGGATTAAGCTTATGGATGATAATACAAAAAATTTATGCGGGACTAAACTTTGTGTCGAGAAATCTTCTAGACTCTGCTGCAGGTGGTACCTTTATGGGAATCACTTTGGAAGAAGCCACGAAGCTTCTCGATAATATGATGAAAAATTATTCTCAATGGCACACCAAACGAGGTCCAACTGGTTAGAAGGTAAACTCTGTTGAAGAAGTTTCTACATTGAGTGATAAAATGGATACTCTTATGAATATGCTTACTAGTAAAAATGCTCATGTTGATCCAAATGATGTTCCCTTATCTACTTTAATTGAGAATAATAATGATGCTATTTCTATGAACTTTGTCGCTAGAAATAATTTCAACAACAATGCTTATAGAGGGAATTTCAATCCTAGACCGTATCCCGGTAATACCTCTAATAATTAGGGCAATTCCTATGGTAATTCAAATAATAATAATAATAATAATAATATTAATAATAATAGGATACCTACTGAACTTGAGAACAACATTACAGAATTTATTAGTTCTCAAAAGATTTTCAATGCTATGGTGGAAGAAAAACTACATAAAGTTGACGATATAGCTAGAAACATGGATAGAACTGCTCATGATGTGGAAACCCTTAAAATTAAAAATTTGCCTCCTAAGCATGATATTACTGAATCTATAAAGTCTATCCAAGTCTCCATGAATGAAACTAGAGAAAGATTTGCTAGGATAAAAGCTAAGTGAGAATTTCTAGAAAAAGCGATTCCACCCGGTTTTTATGATAATCATGATGAAGATATTAAGATGATTGGAGTGACACCTATTGAAACCTTGTGTATTAATATAAAAATTGATGAAAAGGGGCTTGGAGATGAGTCAAATTTAGCTAGAAGGCGTCCAAATTGTTCGGAGGGTGATGATCTTAATGATAAAAACAATGAAAGTGGGTTTTAAGAGGTCAAGACTTTAAATATTGATGTGCCCACTACTTTGGATTACAAGGAATTTAATTATGATAATTGCACTTTGATTGAATGTATTTCCTTGTTGCAATCCATGGTGAACTCACCTAATGCTTATGAACAAAATAAAGCTTTCAGTAAACATATTGTAGAAGCTATGATTAAAGCTCATGAAGAAAAGCTAAAATTGGAGGTATCTATACCAAGAAAATTAAATAATGAATGGGAACCTACTATTAAATGTAAAAAATAAGCATTATGAATGTAATGCTTTGTGCGATCTAGGCGCTAGCGTCTCTACTATACCAAAATCTTTATGTGACGTGCTAAGTCTCACAGATATGGATGAATGTTCCCTCAACTTGCATTTAGTAGATTCAACTATTAAGAAACCATTGGGTAGAATAAATTTTGTTCTTATACTTGCTAATTGAAATTATGTGCCCATGGATTTTATTGTGCTAGATATTGAATGTAATCCGTCTTGTCCTATAATACTTGGTAGGCCCTTCCTACGAACCATATGCGTGATTTTTGACATGAAAGATGGAAATATAAGGTTCCAATTTCGTCGGTGCAATAGACCTTAGCGTATGCTGCCCAGATTGTACACAGGCATGGAGGCAAGGTTGCAATGACATGACAAGACCAAGCTGAAGATATAGCTCTTTGAGAAATCAAAGGGCGGATCAAGAAGACCAAGACTTGAGTGTCGCGTGTTCATGACGGTCCTCCACCCAATCCACCAAAGCAGGAGTAGAGTTTTATGCCTCGCGGTGGCCCGAACCTGGGTAAACACTGCCCGAGTCATCGCTGTCGTGTTGTCTTACGGCCTCCGCTCTTTGTGCAACATGCCCTTCCTCCTTGCCGAACCACAAAGGGGCCGACAGCCCCATAGGTGATCGTGTTGAACCACGACATCTTTGGCGTGCCAGGTAGGGGGCGGCGCTTGCGCGAACCCGAGGTTATAAGCAGCACGTCCATCTTCATCATCAGCTTCTTCATCGACGGCTTCATCATCCATGGCGCCCAAGAAAAAGTCCGGCACTTCAGCTCACCCGTCGACCTCGAAGGCCCCCTCGCATGCAGCCACTGATGCCATGGGGGCTACGGGGGTGCATGGGAACATGGATGCCGCGGGGAACGTGACTGGCGCAGGCGGCGCCATCACCGTTCCCCTGCGGCTGAAGCGGGAGCAGGAGGCGCTGGAGGAGGGCGACATCAATGGCACTGTAGCGGCCATGATCCACAAGGTACGGGTGGGGAGAATATTCTGTCTCCGCCTCTCCACCTCATTGAAGGACACAGCCGCAGCGATGGCACTCGCTCTGGTGCGAATCGTAACCTTCTAGCTGCCCCCGCTGCGGGTGCGGCTATGGGGCCCACGCCATCCCCAGGGCAAGTTTACCAAAACGATGCGCCAAATGGGGTCGTCAATCCCCAAGCACATCCGCCTCATCGCCACACCGCCCTGGCGACCGGCTCGCGGCGACGAGAACACGGCGCCACCACTACTGGCACCATCAAAAGTCGGACGACGTCGCAATCTACGACATCGTCTATGCCAAGCACTGCTTCGGAAGCCATGGTGCGAGCCCAGCTCCTGTTGAGATTCTCGCCAGCGGCCAATCAAATGGATGAGTGGAGAGCCACCATTCAGAGCCTGATTGGTTTTGCTGAGGCGGGGGGATCACAGCGGGAAGGCCCGCCACGGCCTCCATCAGCAGTGACAACGGCCCAAGCCGTTGGCCGTATCGAGGGGGCCACTCCAACGATGTAGTCCCCTCCATGGTAGCCAGCGCAGGGGCCGCAGCCAGAACCACACGACCAAGAACCCGACGATGCGTCGATGGCTTCGTCTGATCCTCGAGACCGTCGAGACTAGCGGCAGGTCCTGGAAGACAGGCAGAGGGAAGACGCGCGCGTCACCATAGAACGACGCCGTGAAACCCGCTGCCAGTCCGATAGGTGCAATGGCCCCGACGTCGACGAGCCCGTGCCCGGTGTGAACGGGTACCTGCCTTTCGAGGTTGGCTGCCCCGCCTTCACCCGTGAGCTACGGCAAGTCTGTTGGCCATCTACCCGTATGTTCAAGCCAGAGATACCAGAAAAATATGATGGAAGATTGAACACGGCAGAGTTCTTGAGCGTTTACACCATCGTCGTTCAAGCTGCCGGAGTGAGAGATGAAAAGCTATTCGCCAACTACTTCCCTTTAGCACTCAAGCCAAATGTGAGGTCGTGGCTGATGCACTTGCCGGAGAACTCCATCTCGACCTGGGCTGACCTGTGCAATGAGTTTGTTGGCGCCTTCACGGGCGGCCATCAAGAACCAGGGTGGCCCAGCGACTTGCAACTCCTCCCAGAGAAGGAAGGAGAGAGTTTACGGAAGTATATGCAGAGGTTCAGCCAGGTGCACAGGAACATTCCAGACATCCACCCGGCAGCTGTGATTGCTGCGTTCCAGTCCAACGTACGCAACCGCAGGATATGTTCCAAGATGAACGTCCGGTTACCCAAGACTGTGAATGAGCTGTACACTTTGGCAGATAAGTGTGCCCGAATAAAGGAGGGGAGGCGACTCCCTGGAGAAGATGGCATCGACGTCGACTCAGAAGACGACAACGATGCTACCAATCAGAAGAAGAAGAACAACAAGAAACACAACAAGAAGCGCAAGGAGAGAACAGTTCTGGCTGTCGAAGGATCTGGTGTCCCTAGTACCGGCAAAAAGGCCAAGACCGAAGCTCCCGGCAAGGAGGTTGCCGCGTGCACTGACTGCCGGGAAGCTGCGGCGGCCGAGAAGGCTGGGAAAGCTGACGGGCTGTACTGCAAGATCCATCGGACCAAAGGCCATGATCTCCAAGAGTGTCACCAAGTTGAGCAACTCGTCAAGAAGCAGAAGGCTGAGTATGAGAAGCGTGACAAAGAGAGAGATCAAGATGGCATTGGTGGGAAGGGCCGAGGTGGCAGAGGATGCCGCCCCGGCAAGGTCCATCAGCATCAAGGGAAACCTGCTAGAGGCCATGGCAAGAAGGAATGCGATGACGAGACCGATGAAGGGGATGAAGAGGAAACCAGCGAGCAGAAGTTCCGGAAGGCCACTGACGCCCTGTGCATTGACAGAGGTGCATCCTTGCACTCCTCTCATCGCCAGCTTAAACAGTGGGCACGTGAGGTCAATGTTGTGGAGCCAGCGGTAGTGTCTCGGAAACCACTCAAGTGGTCCTGCACGCCCATCATCTTTGACAAAGAGGATCACCCTGACCGCACCACCCTGGTAGGGTGCTTTCCGTTGTTGGTTTCACCAACGATCCGCAACCTCAAGGTCACAAAGATGTTGGTTGACGGTGGGGCTGGGTTGAATCTGATTTCCCCCAAGGTGCTCAACAAGCTTCAGATAGCAGATGAAGAGCTCAAGGTTACTGGCACGTTTCAAGGAATCAACCCCGGCAGGAGTCGTCCGAAGGGGAAGATCACGCTGCCAGTGACGTTTGGAGGATAATTGTACTACAAGACTAAGAAGATTGTGTTCGATGTGGTTGAGCTTCCGTTGCCATACAATGGGATACTTAGATGACCTGCCCTGGCAAAGTTCATGGCGGCATCCCACTATGCCTACAACACCCTGAAGATGCTAGGACCAATGGGCGTTATTTCTATCCCATCAGACAAGAAGGACGCAATTATATGCATGGACAAGATGTACCGGGATGCGGTCGCTGTCGAGGCCGCGGAAGCTGCACTCCCCGCCAAGGAAAACAAACAAGGGAGAAAAGCTAGCAAGGATACCGGCAAGGAATCTGGGAAGCACGCCTCTCCGGAGTGCACTGCACCTGTCGATGACTTGCCGGAGAGTTCCACTAGCAAAAGATCCAAGGTTGCTAC
The DNA here is from genome assembly GCA_011799875.1 of Thinopyrum elongatum. Lineage (NCBI taxonomy): Eukaryota > Viridiplantae > Streptophyta > Magnoliopsida > Poales > Poaceae > Thinopyrum > Thinopyrum elongatum. Next base: position 447,824,376 of record CM022300.1, on the reverse strand, counting down.
ACCCGCTGTGAAGAAGGTCCCGGCAGGGCTGGTTGGCGCTGATGGTATGTTTACTATTAGCTCCGCCCTTGACGACAAATAGGAAAGCGCGCTTGTTGCCTTCCTGCAGGCGAATGTCGATGTGTTTGCCTGGCAACCATCTGACATCCCTGGTGTTCCCAGGGAGTTAATCGAGCACCACCTTGCTGTCTGCCCCCATGCCCGGCCCGTCAAGCAGAAGGTCCGGAAGCAAGCTTTGGAGCGGCAACAATTCAATGCCGAAGAGATCAAGAAACTTGAAGCTGCTGGTTTGGTCAGAGGAGTGTTGCATCCGACATGGTTGGCAAATCCAGTGGTGGTGCGCAAGGCAAATGGGAAATGGAGCCTTTGCATAGATTTCACAGATCTAAATAAAGCGTGCCCGAAGGACCCATTCCCCTTGCCGCGCATTGACCAGATTGTGGATTCCACCTCCGGATGTGACCTGCTTTCCATCTTGGATGCCTACTCCAGGTACCACCAGATATTCATGTGCAAGGAAGACGAGGAGAAGACCGCGTTCATAACCCCATGCAGCACGTACTACTTTGTACGAATGCCCTTCGGGTTAAAGAGCGCCGGGTCCACCTTTGCAAGAGCCGTGCAGATTGGTTTTGAGCCTCAGTTGCACAGGAATATTGAAGCTTATATGGATGACATTGTGGTCAAGACCAAGGACAGATCAACTCTCATTCAAGATTTAGAAGAGACCTTTGCAAATCTGCGCAAGATCAACCTGAAGCTTAATCCAGAGAAGTGTGTGTTTGGCATTCCCTCCAGCAAGCCACTAGGCTTCTTTGTGTCTCACCGAGGGATAGAGGCCAACCCCGACAAGATCAGAGCAATTGAGCAGCTTCAAGCACCCCGGATAGTCAAGGACATGAGGCGTTTAACCGGATGTGTTGCCGCGCTTAGCAGGTTCATCTCCAAGTCCGCCGAGCGCGCCCTACCGTTCTTCAAAATTTGAAGAAGGCAGGGCCCATGAAGTGGACCCCAGAGGCAGAAGCAGCGCTGCAAGACTTAAAAACCTACCTTTCCTCTGTTCCTACCTTGGTTGCCCCTAAACCACAAGAGCCGTTGCTGCTATATCTAGCGGCGACCAATCAAGTGGTTAGTGCGGCCCTGGTGGCACAGCGAGAAGCAGGAGAAGAAGCAGCGGTAGCTACTGCCCTTCCCGGAGAAGGAAGTGAACCAGTCGCGACAGGATTGAGCGCGGATCAAGAGAAAGAAGAGCAGGATAGGGAAGGCAATTCCAAGACCGTGGCAAGGAAGAAGGTAGTGCAGCGACCAGTTTACTTTATCAGCTCCCTGTTACAGGGAGCTAGATCAAGGTATTCTGGAGTGCATAAATTAATCTTCGGCCTTATCATGTCCTCGAGGAAGCTGCGCCACTACTTCCAAGCCCACGAGATCATAGTTGTCACCCGTTTTCCTCTGCAACGCATATTGAGGAACCCTGAAGCCACCGGCAGGATAGTTGAATGGGTGCTGGAATTATCAAGCTTTGGACTGAAGTATGAAAGCACCTCAACCATCCAGAGCAGAGCACTGGCGGAATTTATTGCAGAATGGGCACCAACTCCAGATGAAGAGACACCAGAAACAGTCATCCCCGGCAAGGGAGCGCCCCAAGAATGGATCATGTACTTCGATGGTGCTTTCTCACTACAGGGTGCGGTTGCTGGTGTGCTCTTTGTCACACCCACTGGAGAACACCTGAAGTATGTGTTCCAAATGCACTTTCCTCGAGAAAGGGCTACCAACAACACTGCGGAGTATGAAGGGCTCTTTGCCGGGCTTAGAATTGTGATAGAATGGGGATCAAGAAGCTGATCATCCGAGGAGATTCATAGCTGGTAGTGTGACAAGTCAACAAGGATTACCAAAGCCCGTTAATGGAGGCATACGTTGATGCAGTGAGGAAGTTGGAGGAACACTTTGACGGATTACAAACAGAGCACGTACCACGTGCGGAAAACAGCACTGCTGATTATCTGTCAAAGTGTGCCGCGCAAAAGCTCCCTGTGGAACCAGGAACCTTTGTCCTCCATTTGACTTAGCCATCCGTATCCCCATTAATGATGGCCAAGAAGAGGAGGAAGCTGGACTCCGGCAAGCCTTCACTGGCAGTACCTTCAGAGGTCCCCGGTAAGGAGGCTGCCGGGAACGACTCCACCTCGCTCGACGAGCCGCACTCTTCCACAAGACCTCAGGTCTTTATGGTCGAGGCAAGCTCTCCCGTGAGCGAGGAGGTGCCACTGGCTCTAGGTGTCGAGCCACAGGCTCCAACTTGGGCACAGCACATTGTCCACTACCTCCAAACTGGAGAACTTCCCGAAGAGCAAGAAGAAGCTGAAAGAGTAGCCCGGAGGGCTAGTATGTATTAGTTTGTCGACAACACACTATACCGAAGGAGGCCCAACGGTGTGAAACTATCAAGTTCTTGAAGGGATTGGTATGCCGTTTTGGAGTACCCGCCAGAGTCATCACTGACAATGGCACCCAATTCACAAGCCGCGCCTTCATGCAATACGTTCATGCCCTCGGAAGGAAGGTCTCATTCGCCTTTGTTTCTCATCCAAGAAGCAACGAACAAGCTGAGAGGGCGAACGATGAAGTGTTGCGAGGACTCAAGACAAGAACATTTGATAGGCTGCAAAAGTGTGCCAGGCGATGGATCGACGAGCTGCCGGTGGTTCTTTGGTCCCTCCATACAACACCAAATCGAGCTACCGGCCAGACTCCCTTCTCCCTAGTCTATGGGGCAGAAGCAGTGCTCCCCACGGAACTCATATACGGGTCACCTCGAGTATTTGCCTACGATGAAATAGCGGAAGAACAGCCCCGGTGTGACGACATTGTGCTACTTGAGGAGAACTGTCTCTGGGCTGCTGTACGTGCTGCGTGATACCAGCAGGCCCTGCATCGATATCATAGCCGTGGGGTCCATGCCTGGAGTCTTGAGGAAGGCGACCTTGTCCTTAGGCGTGTTCAGTCCGCCAAGGGTTCCAACAAGTTGACGCCGAAGTGGGAAGGCCCTTACCAGGTGGTATGAGTCACCAGACCCGGCGCAGTCCGTCTGGAGACCGAAGATGGCATCAAGGTGCAAAACTCATGGAACATTGAGCATCTTCGTAAGTTCTTCCTGTAAGGCGCGGCTGTCGGGCCCTGCCCGGCAGCCCCCCTTTTGTACAAGCCTTGCCGATGCTGCATGTAACCCTTTGTAAAAAGCCAGGCGCAGACCCTGAGCAGTAGATAAATAAACGAAGCGCTGGGGGGGCCTCCTCAAAAAACCTGCATGCATGCATAAGCATATCATGAGCATAGCATGATCATGTAGATAAGATCATATGTAGCTTTGTTTTCATCTGCACTAAGCTGCAGGTGTCGGATTTCCAGTTCCGCAAACCCTTGAGAGGTTTGAACTCTGGGGTGCGTGCGAAGAACTCGTCCTCCCCAGTCTTCCTACTCGCTAATCTCACAGCCTAGGTCGACGAACTATAAGGAAAAGAGACACAGCAGTTTACCCAGGTTCGGGCCACCTTGCGGTGTAAAACCCTACTCCTGCTTTGTGGTGGATTGGCCTCGAGGGGCTGAGGATGAACTAGTACAGTGGCGAACAACCTCAGGAGGAGAGGTGTTCTTGTGCTCGAGTGAGCTGGTGGGAGCGAGGGTGATCTGGATGATCCGTCCGGGGGTCCGATCCCTCTCTACGATGGTGGCTAAGTCCTATTTATAGTGGCCTTGGTCCTCTTCCCAAATGAAAGGCGGGAAGGGATCCCATAACAGCCAAATTCGAAGGGAGACAACTAGTACATGCTATCCTGACAAAAGTAGTCCTCGCCTGCGAAAGCCTCTGGTTGTGACGCCGTGGTGGGCTCGGTGATGACCTCCGTCCTGCCATCCTGGCGGTCTTGGTCTTGTTGCACGGGAATGGAAACCTTTGGCTGATTCCTCGGGACTTCGCGCCTACACTTGCCTCTTTAGCACCAAAGAGGAAACTGGTACACTGCGCCCGCTGGCGCTCGCCTGGCCTTGGTCGTCATGGCTCGCGTCACCCGAACCTCACGAGGTGAGGGTTTGCATAGTGATCTCCGCTCCTCGGGAGCCAGCCTGAGGAGGCCGCTCCTCGTGGAGGTCTTGGTGTCGTCCGCCTCGCGAGGGTCTTGAGTAGTTGTTGCTGAAGCTGGGCCATACCAGGCTGTCGATGGAGCCATGTCGTGGGCCGCAGGCAGGCAAGTCTGGGTACCCCCATTCCCAGAACGCCGACAGTAGCCCCCGGGCCCAAGGCGCGCTCGAACTTGGCTTCGAGGCGAAGCCAAGGGGCACGTGCGGAGCGCCACAGGCCCTAACCGCCTGCGGCCTTGGTCGACGCGTTGCGATTGATGGGACGTGGGCGTCTCCACTTCCCCACGCCACCTCGGCAACCGTTCGACTTGATGAGACTCTGCTGCATGCAGAGAAAAACCATCATTGCGCGGGATCGTGGAGGCTGATGGTTGGCCTCCCTCCGGCTATAAATGAGGGGAGGGGCAGAGCCCCCCTCATTCATCTCCATCTTCTCACTACCTGCTCCTTCTTCTTCTTCTTTGTCTCGCCGTCTTGCAGCAGCATCCATGGTGCCGATCAGGAGATTCTCTTCAGCGGAGAAGGGAAAAACCCCTAGGGAGGAGCCGGGGCCACTTCCGCCGAAGAAGAGGCTCGGTCGCCCTTACGACGCCGGCGAAAGGCAAGAGGTGATGTGGCCTTGGTACGAACGGCCTCTGCCTGGCTTCCCGCTTCCTCTGTACGCCCGCGCGCAGGGCTCCGGACAGGCAGTAATGCCCAGCGCCGCGCGGGCCGGGGTCTTGGCAGACTGACCGTGGCTGCGCGACCTGCAGGCCGTCGAACCCATGGCGAGGGGACCTCGCGCGAGTTCATGGTGTGGGTGGCAATGCCGCCGCGCACGTGGATCCGGCTCCCGAGGTTCTTCACCGAGGAGATGCCACCGAGGGAGCCACCTGAGCTGTGGCTGCAGCACGCCGGGTGCTGCGGCCTAGCCACGGGGGCGGAGGTCGAGGTCGTCCCCCCGGGTGACATCTTCATGACCCGAGGATCGGGCGAGGTCGCCCGCGCCTGCTGTCCAGAGGGGGCCCTCGCCATCCACTATGAGTACGATGGCACCTCTATATTGTTCTTCAAGGTCTTCGATGAGGAGGGCCGGCGTCTAGAGTGCTGCCCCGGGGGAAGCAGTCCGTGTGGCGTGGCCGCGGACGTCGAGCCCGCCTCCGGCCTCGCCGGCAGCTCCTCCAGCAGCAACGACGACTCCTGGGAATCCAGCGACTCTCCCGAGCCCAGCGATTCTCCGAAGTCTAGTGACGACAACTACGTGCCACCGAGCTCTTGCCGTGCCCGGAGCGCGGCAGCGGCGTCCGCTCGGCGTCGTCGGTGATGCCCAGCAGCCAGGGTCCCTTGACGTTTCCTTCTTTTGTTTCCCTGCGTGGAATTGTGACAAACCCCGTGGGGGTATGTAAAAAACTTTAATGCTTTTGCTCCAATGTTTATTATTCCTAGTATGATGTTGCAGCCGCGCATCTTGCTTCGGCATGGTTCCCCCTTTTCGTTCTCGCGGTAGCTTAGTGCTCTACGCTGGCAGGTCCCAGTCCCCAGGCAGGCTTCAGCCGTCGCTGGTATGCCAGGTCGCGATGCCGTGGTCAAGGCCAGGAGGTGAGCGGCCCGAGGTTCGGTAAGAGCTCTTGAGGCGCGATGCTCAAGAGGCCCCCTTTGGCGTGCAAGCAGCTCCCTGTAGGCCGAAAAGGGAAGCGGCATTGCCAGAGCGAGATTGCGAGAATCAAAATACCGGACGATGACGTTCACTCTGATATGCATGGGTGACTTATCTTAGTAGGCCTGAAGTGATTCCTTTGCGCAACGCCTGATTGTGCCTTGGCAGTGATGCTTCCAGGTAGGGCTCACGCCGATGTCCCCTTCTCCCCGCTCATCTAGGTGCTCTACGTCCTCGGGTCTCGACCTTCGAGTGAGGCTCAGCCGCCGCTAGTATGCCAGGTCGCGATGCCGTGGTCAAGGCCAGGGGGTGAGGGCTGGAGAGTCAGTAAGAGCTCCTGAGGCGCGATGCTCAGGAGCCCCCCCTTTAACATGCAAGCGAATTGCGTGAAAAAGGGACGGCCGGCGGGGCCACCCGTGGCTAAACTCCATGGATTCCTGCGGGTTAGTCCGAGAGGAGAGTATAACTCATAATCGCGCTTGCTGTCCTGCCGCTGGTCTTTCCGCAAGAAGATGAAGGCACTGAGGATCTGGTCAGGTGACGTGCGCGGGGCAGGCCGCGAGCCAGAGCTCGATCTCTCAGATTTGTCAGCGTTGCAGGGACGGACCCGAGCACAAGCGCCGTGCCAGCATGTGTAGCCCCCGTTGCGGGATGAGCAAGATGCTGGTTAGCAATGCGGGAGGCCGCGGAGGCGATAGAACACCAGGCAAGCAGGTGATAACATAAATCAACCCATAGATAAGGTAGAGCTAGTTCTGATAGATGCAAAACGATACATGCCGCAGGGACGGACCCACCATGATAAATGTCGGATTTCGGGTTCCGCAAACCCTTGAGAGGTTCAAACTCTGGGGTGCGTGCAAAGAACTCGTCCTCCCCAGTCTGCCTACTCGCTAATCTCACAGCCTAGCTCGATGAACTATAAGGAAAAGAGACACAACATTTTACCCAGGTTCGGGGCACCTTGCGGTGTAAAAACCTACTCCTGCTTTGTGGTGGATTGGCCTCGAGGTGCTGAGGATGAACTAGTACAGTGGCGAACAGCCTCAGGAGGAGAGGTGTTCTTGTGCTCAAGTGAGCTGGTGGGAGCGAGGGTGATCTGAATGATCTATCCGGGGGTCCGATCCCTCTCTACGGTGATGGCTAAGTCCTATTTATAGTGGCCTTGGTCCTCTTCCCAAATGAAAGGCGGGAAGGGATCCCACAACGGCCAAATTCGAAGGGAGACAACTAGTACAAGCTATCCTGACAAAAGTAGTCTTCGCCTGCGAAAGCCTCTGGTTGTGACGCCGTGGTGGGCTCGGTGATGACCTCCATCCTGCCATCCTGGCGGTCTTGGTCTTGTTGCACGGGAATGGAAACCTTTGGCTAATTCCTCGGGACTCCGCGCCTGCGCTTGCCTCTTTAGCACCAAAGAGGAAACTGGTACACTGCACCCGCTGGCGCCCGCCTGGCCTTGGTCGTCATGCCTCGCGTCACCCGAACCTCACAAGGTGAGGGTTTGCATATTGATCTCCGCTCCTCAGGAGCCAGGCTGAGAAGGCCGCTCCTCGTGGAGGTCTTGGTGTCGTCCGCCTCATGAGGCTTGGCCCCTCGCGAGGGTCTTGAGTTGTTGTTGCTAAAGCTGGGCCGTACCAGGCCGTCGATGGAGCCACGCCGTGGGCCGTAGGCAGGCAAGTCTGGGTACCCCCGTTCCCAGAATGCCGACAGCAGGGTTCTTGCCGTGGAATCCGTCCTGAATAGAAGAAACGGAGACAAGCCTACATATCGGTCCCCGATAAGCCAAACATATAAGTTCCTTCTTGTCCATTCATGTTCTGTAAAGTGAAAACTTGTGCATATGAAAACCTCGTCACCTTCGAAGCATGGGTGCTCCCATCCTTTGTCCCAAACGTTGCTTCGGTCAAGGTTGTTGTAGTGGCCTTTGATGGAAAAGGTTTGATGAGGAGCCGGTCCCTTCCCATAGTTTGCTGCCCGACAGGCCAAGCCTCGCGGCAACAAACGTAAGATACCGGCAGGATAGCCTGCCGGAGAAAACTTGTTTACTTAAATGTATAGAGGCATCTCACCTTTGCATGGACATGGTACATGCACAAGTACCCGGCAAGGTTTGTATTTTTTCATTAATATGCGGATAAACAAGTGCAGACCTTACAGAACACAAACATGGATAAAGAAGATTACATATCTATGACTAAAGTTTGGCAATTGCCTACACATTTTAGACTGAAAAAAGATAAAGTGCCCCGTAATCCCTTTCTTGTCCCTCTCCTCCTAGGAACTACAGTGGGAGGCGAAGAGGGCAAAAGGAGTGCCTGAACAAAAGCCCAACCCGACCCCGTCAGGACCTGCCGGGCGCAGCCTGACAAGATCGGGAGTGGTGAGGCTGTGAAGGAGGGGGGCGGAGAGAGCAGCTCGGCGGTGCCCTGGTCACCACCCCCAGGACCAGCAAGACGCCCCAGCACAGGCACCGGCAGGGAGAGCCTACCGGAGCTCAGCTGGAAGACTGCTGGAGGAGGCGAGGGCACCAAGAGAACATCCCCTCCCCGGTTACCACCCAAAGAAGCTGGTGATGATGGTGCCGGGGAGGGAGGGGAGGAGCGGAAAGATGAGGCAGCGGGCCGGCAATACAAGACGAAGGCGTCGGTGCTATCGTACTCCGACTTGACAGGCTGCCACCCACCTTCTCCGCCCCCGCCTATTCTTTCCTCATCGCTGTCGTTCAGGAAGGACGCCGAGCCTTAGGCCCGTCGCCTCCCCTGAAGCGGCTGGTGGTGGCGGTGGCACTCCGGGCGCGCGGGGAGCGCCACCACCCACCTTGGCGGGCAGGAGGGCGCCACCGTCTTCAGCGTCATCCCTAACCGCACCGGAAGGAGCGATACCAGGGTTACCCAAGATCCCGAGCGCATCCCCGCGGGCGAGCACCAGAAGCCCTGATAGCTCCGCCGGCGGGTCGGTGAACTCCACCAACTTGCGGCAAAAACGACGCTCCCTCCTTGGGCGGCGAGCTCGCGCAAAAAGGGCAAGCGTTTCTCCATCATGAAGAAGCCCGTCACCCTTCGCACCATGGTCGATGCGGCGTTCGCCGATACGTCACCGCAAACTGTGATCACCGCGCTTCCCGTGGCCCTGGACCAGACTCACTCCCCCGGCAATGGCGCTAGCTTCCAAGACCATCGTCCCCAAACGGAGAACCAGGGCTCGGCCCCAATCTCTCTCCCTCATCATGACAAAGAAGAAAGCAAGGAAGAAGAAGGCAGAAGTGCGTGGATGGATGCCTCCACTCACCCTAAAGTGCTCCCTTTTTATAGGCAAGTCGGGGCCGGGGGCTGATCCTCCACCTACTCCAGGGGGGCTCCATTAAGTCCAACCCGCCCGAGCTGTGAACGGTGGCCGAGCCCATCGGCCACCCTCTTGCACCAATCCCAGAGGTTTGGACCTGAGCCATGAAGCATCTTCCCGTGCCACGCGCCTCCATTACCTACCCCACTCGATGCATGCAGCATACGTGGCAAAGGATAAGGGCGTGGTGGGATGAGTGAATTGGCAGTTACTCCCCCATGGGTTAAAGTCATTCACGGGCCATTACATTAATGACCCTGCCGCAACTGGCATCACGCGATGCGCTAGAAAACTGGAAACGGATCCAAGCACAGGTTAATGAGGAAGCAAGGAAAATATCAAGGAATTAGCTACCACAAGCCCTCTGCCTGTGTACTTAATAGAGCCTACCCCAACGACGCTCGGCAGCGCGTTCGGGCCAGGCCCGGGGGCTCCTGTCGGTGCAACAGACCTTGGCGTATGTTGCCCAGACTATACACAGGCACGGAGGCAAGGTTGCAATGACAGGACAAGACCAAGCTGAAGATATAGCTCTTTGAGAAATCAAAGGGTGGATCAAGAAGACCAAGACAAGCCAAAGAAGCAAGATCTCACTAAGGAAAAGCCTCCCCTGCCGGGCAGGCGAGCCCGGTCAGGTCGAGGCCGCCTCAAAGACAAGTCTCAAGACCCCCCCGGCAGGCTTGCCGGGGACGCCGAGGGCGCCAACCCCGCCAAGGCTCCACCGCTCCACCTCATAGCGATGCAAGTCACTTATCAATGCGGTGTCGAGCCCCCAAGTGATTAAGTGGCTGTCCCCCGGCACATGGCAGCAATTTGGGGAGAAGATTCACCTTGCATGACACCCGTCCAAAGGCGTGTCAGGCAGACAGGGCGAGAGACAGCTTAAGTGGTGCGGCAAGGCTTGCCGGGCTACCCCCACGACGTGACACTAAGCGACGCATTTAATGCGCCTTGTCCTGTCTGCAGAGTTAGGTATGATAGCACTGTTTGCTATCTAATCAGTGCATAATGACTGTTTTGCCATTGTGGTGACCCCTTGACCTATAAAAGGAGGGCCGAGGCAACCTTAGAAAGGATTCAGACCCTTGTACACTTTTACACGCGTAGCTGCTCTCCCCGAGGCGACCTTGCTGGGCTTGAGTGCTGTGTGTTCATGACGGTTCTCCACCCAATCCACCAAAGCAGGAGTAGCGTTTTATGCATCGCAGCGGCCCAAACCTGGGTAAAAACTGCCTGAGTCATCGCTGCCGTACTGTCTTACGACCTCCGCTCTTTGTGCAACGTGCCCTTCCCCCTTGCCGAACCACAAAGGGGCCGACGGCCCCATAGGTGATCGTGTTGAACCACGACAAATTTCCATTAAAGAAAGGGATGGAACACTTCCCAAGGAGGAGAATTAAATCACCATATGAATCTATTATGAGAGCCACCCATGGAATTACTTTGAAAGATGACAATACTTGAAAATAGTGCATTATGCCTAGCTAGGGGCATAAAAGAATAGCGCTTGTTGGGAGGCAACCCAATAGTTATCTTAATTTTTTGCTAATGGTTGTGTTTTAATCTTTTAATTATTGTTTGTGCCAAGTAAAGCCTTTGGGATGATTTGGATGATGGTTGACTTGATTCTGTAAAAAAAACATAAACTTTTGTGCTCAGTGCTGGAATTTACATTAATTACTGGAGCGTGATAAAATTCTGAAATTTTTACACATGATTAATATGAAAATTGCCCACGCTGTCCTAATGTTTCTGATTTTTTGGAGTTAAAGAAGTATACTTTTTGTTCAGATCATTACAGACTATTCTGTTTTAGCCAGATTCTATTTTATTGCATAGTGTGTTTATTTTAATGATGCTATGGATTATATTGGGGGTATAAGTCATGGAGAAGTTAGAATACAATAGGTATTATGCAAGCATAATTATGAAGTAGTTTACAACAATACCTAAAGTTTATGATTTGTCTATTATACTAACGGATCTCACGAAGTTTCTGTTGAGTTTTGTGTGATGAAGTTTTCAAGTTTTGGGGGAGATCATGATGAATGAAGGAATAAGGAGCGGCAAGACCCTAAGCTTGGGGATTCCCAAGGCACCCCATGGTAATATTCAAGGAAGACCCAAGCATCTAAGCTTGGGTATGCCTCGGATGGCATCCCCTCTTTCATCTACGATTCATCGGTATGTTACTTGGAGCTATATTTTTTCATCACATCATATGAGTTTTACTTGGAGCGTCTTCTGCCATAGTTTTATTTTTCTTTCCTGTTAGTTTTCCACGATCATTCTTTGTTGGAAACACATTTTGAGGGAGACACACATTCATCATAATTTTTTAGAATACTCTATGAGCTTCACTTATATCTCTTGAGCTATGCAGTTGCTCTATTGCTTCACTTATATTTGTTATAGAATGGTGGTGGTTATATTTTATAGAAATGATTGCACTCTCATGATTCACTTAAATATTTTTTAGAGTCTATTAAATAGGAAGCGGTAATGAGGACGAGTTATAAGACTAGTCCAAAAAGGATAGGTATTTAAGAGTGGTATAATAAAAACTTTCATGTAGATCACTAAATATGAAATGTATGTTTTAATTATATTGACGTCGTAATATGAAAGGGTTTTGGTTCATGATCATTGGTTAATAGAAATGTCGATATTAACTACTCATTTAAGTGTCCGACATGGCATGGTGGGGAGGTTTGAGCATTTTTATGTCTGATTGAAACCCTTGAGTGTTGTCTAAATCAACGGTGCGGGATGGTTAACTCCTACCAAACACCTCCCTAGGGGCATGCTAGTAGTACTTTGCTTCAATGTCTAGGAAAACTTTCACAATAAGTATATGAGTTCTTTATTACTAATGTGAGTTCATGGACAATTAGGCACTCCCACCTTTCCGCATATTTCTAGCCTCTTCGGTACCGTGCATTGCCCTTTCTCACCTCGATAGTTGGTGCAAACTTCGCCAGTGCATCCAAACCCTGTGATTTGATACACTCTATCACACATAAGCCTCATTATATCTTCCTCGAAACAGCCACCATACCTACCTATCATGGCATTTCCATAGCCATTCCGAGATATATTACCATGCAGCTTCCACCGTTCCATCTTATGACATGTGTGTTCATCATCATATTGCTTTGCATGATCATATAGAGCTGACATGATATTTATGGCAAAGCCACCGTTCATCATTGTAGTACATTTTACGCTCGATCATTGCACATCCTGGTACACTTCCAGTGGTATTCATATAGAGTCATATTGTTTTAGTATATCGAGTTGTAAGTAAATAAAAGCGTGATGATCATCATTATTAGAGCATTTTCCCAGTGAGGAAAGGATGATGGAAACTAATGAGTCCTCCAAAGAAAGAGGATGAAGTTCCGGACTTAAAAAAGAGAGGCCAAAAAGAGCCCAAAAAAAAAAAGAGAAAAAGGGCAATGTTACTATCCTTTTACCACACTTTTGCTTCAAAGTAGCACCATGTTCTTCATATAGAGAGTCTCCTAAGTTATCACTTTCATATACTAGTGGGAATTTTTCATTATACAACTTGGCTTGTATATTCCGATGATGGGCTTCCTCAAATGCCCGAGGTCTTCTCGAGCAAGCAAGTTGGATGCACACCCACTTAGTTTCATATTGAGCTTTCATACACTTATAGCTCTAGTGCATCCATTGCATGGCAATCCCTACTCCTCGCATTGATATCGATTGAAAGGCCCCTCCATTATTTAATGATCCGCCGAGTTGATGCACGACTTTCTTCCTTTTTGACTTCCCTTACATACCTCTACCACCGCATTCAATTCCACCTGTAGTGCTAATGTCCAAGGCTCATGCTCCTTTATTGAGTGGAGTTGAAAATGTTGAAGCACGTCAAAAAATATGATCCAATTGCTTGGTTTGACACTGGGGTGCTCATGATTTATATTTATGCGGTGAAGGCGGAGTCATGCCATGCTTACATAATTCAAGGAGAAGATATAACATTCATCGAGCATCATATATTTTGAAAAAGTAATGATTATGTTCTTATATATATTCATGGATATTATTATGTTGATATCAATTACTTCATCGTTTCTCAATATTTATACCGTAAAGAGATCACATGATAGACATGTTAGGTAGCATTCAACATAAAAAATACTGTTTTTATCATTTAGCTACTCGAGGACAAGCAGGAATTAAGCTTGGGGATGCTGATACGTCTCCAACATATCTATAATTTCTGATTGTTTCATGCTATTATATTACCAATCTTAGATGCTTTATATGCAATTTATATCATTTTTTGGGACTAACCTATTAACCTAGTGCCCAGTGCTAGTTGCTGTTTTTTGTTTGCCTTTGGATTTTCAGAAAATCAGTACCAAACAAAGTCGAAACACGATGAAATTTTATGGCAATTTTTTTCCTGGACCAGAAGGGGCCCTAGAAGGTTCGGGGGGAGGCTAGAAGACTTACGGGGGAGTCACAAGCTCACACGGCATGCCCCCCGGGGGGGGGGGGGGGTGATACATCTCCAACGTATCTATAATTTTTGATTGTTCCATGCTGTTATATTACCATTCTTGGATGTTTTCTATTTATTTTATAGCAACTTTATATCATTTTTTGGGACTAACCTATTGACATAGTGCCGAGTGCCAGTTTTTGTTTTTTGCTTGTTTTTTACTTCACATAATATACATATCAAACGGAGTCCAAACGCAGCAAAACTTTTTGGAGATTTTTCTGCCCAGAAGACAACTTGGGAGCCAAGGAAGTGTAGGAGGGGAGACCCATGGGGCCCACAAGGCACCAGGGTGCGCTAGAGGCCCCTAGCGTGCCCTGATGGGTAGTGGGGCCCACGGGAGTCTTTTCCACCGCCTCTCAGCTCTATAAATACCCAAATATTCCAGAAACCCTAGGGAGTCGACGAAACACAATTCTAGCCGCTGCAAGTTCCAGAACCACGAGATCCAATCTAGAGCCCCATTTCGGCAGCTTGCCGGCGGGCAACACGATCACAGAGGGGTTCATCATCCTCATTGGTGCTCCTCTGATGATGCATGAGTAGTTTACCATAGACCTACGGGTCCGTAGGTAGTAGCTAGATGGCTTCTTCTCTCTTTTTGATTCTCAATACAATGTTCTCCTCGATGTTCTTGGAGATCTATTTGATGTAATGACTTTTTGTGGTGTGTTTGTTGGGATCCGATGAATTGTGAGTTTATGATCAGATCTATCTATGAATATTATTTGAGTCTTCTATGATCTCTTATATGCATGATTATTATAGCCTCGTATTTCTTCTCCGAAACTTTGGTTTGGTTTGGCCAACTAGATTGATTTTTCTTGCAATGGGAAGAGGTGCTTTGTGATGGGTTCGATCTTGCGGTGCTCAATCTCAGTGACAGAAGGAGAATTGATACGCATGTATCATTGCCATTAAGGATAAAAAGATGGGGTCTATTCCTACATGAATAGATCTTGTCTACATCTTGTCATCGTTCTTATTGTATTAATTCGTTTCTCCATGATCTTAATACACTAGATGCATGCTGGATAGCGATCGATGTGTGGAGTAATAGTAGTAGATGCAGAATCATTTCGGTCTACTAATCTTGGACGTGATGCCTATATACATGATCACTGCCTTGGATATCATCATAAATATTAGATCTTCTATCAATTGCCCAACAGTAATTTGTTTACCCACCGTATGCTATTTTCTCAAGAGAAGCCACTAGTGAAATCTACGGCCCCCGGGTCTATTTCCTATCATATTGTTTCCAGATCTATTATTCCAAAAACCCAAAAATAGCTTGCTGCACTTTTCCTTTATTTATTTTATTTTGTGTTTTTGTTAGATCTATTTATCAAATCTCATACAATTTAATCTATCTCAATACCGAGCAGGGATTGACAACCCCTCTTACGCCTTGGGTTGCAAGTATTTTTTATTTGTGTGCAGCTACTGTTTAGAGAGTGTCGCTTGGTTCTCCTACTGGATTGATAACCTTTGTTTCATAACTGAGGGAAATACTTACCGTTGCTGTGCCGCATCATCCACTCCTCTTCGGGGAAATACCAACGCAGATACAAGCAATCAGGAAGAATTTCTGGCACCATTGCCTGGGAGACATCATCAACATCTATTAGGTACCCAATCACAAATCTCATCTCCTTTCAATTTACATTATTTGCAATTTGCCTGTCGTTTTCATCTCCCCACTTCTAAAACATTTTTGCGAAGAGCACAGAAAAGTATTTGCCTTCTTTTTGTTTGCCTTTTCTCGTTCGTTCTTTTGTTTGCGTGTGATCTTGTTTGCCTAGTCACGATGTCTCAAGAAAATACCAAGTTGTGTGATTTTTTCAATACCAATAATAATGATTTTATTAGTACTCCAATTGCTCCTCCCGCCGCTAGTGTGGAGTCTTATGATATTAATGCTGCTTTGTTGAATCTTGTTATGAAAGAGAAATTTTCCGGTACTCCTAATGAGGATGCCGCGTCCCATCTAAACACTTTCGTAGAATTATGTGATATGCAAAATAAAAAAGATGTGTACAATGATATTTTGATATTAAAATTGTTTCCTTTCTCTTTGCGGGATTGTGCAAAAATTTGGTTTTCTAGTTTGCCTCATAATAGTATCGATTCTTGGGATAAGTACAAAGATGCTTTTATTACTAAGTATTTTCTGCCCGCGAAAATTATCTCCCTTAGAAATCAAATCATGAATTTTAAGAAACTTGAGCATGAACATGTTGCGCACTCTTGGGAAAGAATGAAATTAATGCTAAGAAATTGTCCTACTCATGGTTTAAATCTTTGGATGATTATACAAAACTTTTATGCGGGATTGAATTTTGTTTCTAGAAATCTTTTAGATTCCGCCACGGGTGGTACTTTTATGGAAATTACTTTGGGTGAAGCTACTAAATTGTTAGATAATATCATGGCAAACTATTCACAATGGCATACCGAAAGAGCACCTACTAGTAAAAAAGTTATTTCGGTTGAAGAAATTAGTACTTTGAGTGAAAAAGTTGATGCTCTTATGAAATTGGTTGCTAGTAAAAATGCTCCTATTGATCTTAATGATGTGCCTTTGTCTACTTTGATTGAGCAAATAGTGATCCCGTAGATGTGAATTTTGTCTCACGAAATAATTTTAATAGCAATGCTTATAGAGGTAATTTTAATCCTAGGCCTTTTCCTGGAAATTCCTCTAAAAATTATGGCAATTCCTATGGTAATTTTTCTTATAATAATAATAGGATGCCCTCTGATCTCGAGAGTAATATTAAAGAACTTATCAATGCACAAAAAGTTTTCAACGCTACGATAGAAGAAAAGTTGAATAAGATTGATGACATGTCTAGAAGCATTGATAGAATTTCCCATGATGTAGAAAATCTTAAGATTAATTTTTTCCCACCAAAGGTTGATGTCAATGAATCAATTAAAGCTTTATATGTTTCAATGGATGAAAGTAAAAAAGCGAACCGCTATGCTTAGAGCTAAAAGAAAAAATTTAGAAAGAGTCTACCGATTGCTTGCATAATAATGATGAATATCTTAAAATGATTGGTGTTTCTTCTATTGATTCCTTGTTTAGTAATATTAAAATTGATGATAAAGGGACCGAAGAAGAGTCAACTTTAGCTAGAAGGCGTCCCCATAATTCAGAGGGTGAAAATCTTGTTGAAAAAATTGATAAAAGTGGGTTTGGAGAGGTCAAAACTTTAACTAGTGATGTGGCCACTCTTTTGGATTACAAAGACTTTAATTCTGATAGTCGCTCTTTGATTGAATGTATTTCTTTTTTGCAATCCATGTTAAATTCACCCAATGCTTATGAACAAAATAAAGCTTTTACTAAACATATTGTAGAAGTGATGATGAGAGCTTTAGAAGAAAAGTTGGAATTGGAGATCTCAATTCCTAGAAAATTATATGATGAATGGGAACCTACCATTGAAGTTAAGATAAAAAATTATTAGTGCTTTGCTTTATGTGATTTAGGTGCTAGTGTTTCCACAATTCCGAAATCTCTTTGTGATGTGCTTGGTTTTACCAATATAGAAGAGTGTTCTCTTAATTTGCACTTGGCAGATTCTACTATTAAAAAACCTTTGGGAAGGATTAATGATGTTCTTATTCTTGCAAATAGGAACTATGTGCCCATAGCTTTTATTGTTCTTGATATTGATGGCAATCCATCTTGTCCAATCATACTTGGTAGACCGTTTTTACGAACTATAGGTGCCGTGATTGATATGAAAGAAGGTAATATTAAATTTCAGTTTCCAATAAGAAAAGGTATGGAACAATTCCCTAGAACAAGAATTAAGCCACCATATGAATCAATCATGAGGGCAACCTATGGGGCAAAAACAAAAGATGACAATACTTGAATCTATGCATTATGCCTAGGTAGGGGCATAAAACGATAGCGCTTGTTAGGAGGCAACCTAATGAATAAAATATATTTTTCCTTTTTTTATTTCTATTTTTATGTGTTCACACAATTTTTCTACTGTTATGATTGTGTTTTTTATGTTTTAATTAGTGTTTGTGCCAAGTAAAGCCTTTAGGATCATGTTGGGTGATATTTGATTTGATCCTGTTGAAAACAGAAACTTTTACATCCAGTAGCAGAATTGATGTGCTCTACTGGAGCAACAAAAAATTCTGAATTTTTTACACAAGATTGATATACAAATTGCCTACGTTATCCTAATCTTTCAGAATTTTTGGAGTTACAGAAGTATGGCTAAAGTATAGATTACTACGGGCTGTTCTGTTTTTGACAAATTCTGTTTTCATTGCATTGTGTGCTTATTTTGAAGAATCTATGGGTTGTATCGGGGGGTATAAGCCATGGTATAGTTTGAATACAGTAGGTATAATGCAATAACAAAATATGAATGGGTTTGCGATAGTACTTAAAGTGGTGATTTGCTTTATTATACTAACAGATCTCACGAAGGTTTTGTTGAGTTTTGTGTGATTGAAGTTTTCAAGTTTTGGGTGAGATCACGATGGATGAAGGAATAAGGAGTGAAAAGAGACTAATCTTGGGGATGCCCATGGAACCCCAAAGTAATATTCAAGGATAACCAAGCAACTAAGCTTGTGGATGCCCCGGAAGGCATCCCCTCTTTCTTCTAACAATCATCGGTAATTTTACTTGGAGCAATTTTTTTATTTGTCACATATCATGAGTTTTGCTTGGAGCGTCTTGTATTATATTAGTCTTTGCTTGTCTTGCTTTTTAATTTGTCACGGTCATCCTTGCTTGATACACCTATTTGAGAAAGCCATAATGATGCTATGATTTGTTAGAATTGCTCTATGTGCTTCACTTAAATTTTTTGAGCTATGGAAGTGCTCTAGTGCTTCACTTATATCTTTTTGAGCACGGCGGTACTTTATTTTTTTGAAAAAATACTCTCATGATTCACTTAGATTAATTTGAGAGTTCGTAGATTTTTGAAGAAATTCTCTCATGCTTCACTTATATTATTTTGAGAGATGAAAAAAAAAATCTATGCTCATGTTCCTCACTTAAATTTATTTGAGAGCTTGTTATAAGCAATGGTAATATATTAAACTAGTCCCAAAGTGATAGATATCCAAGGGGGATATAATAAAAACTTTCATGAAGATCATTGGATATTGTAAACTTGATTCTTTGTAATAGTTTTGAGATATGATGATAGTAATATCTAATATGTGAGTCATGTTGGTGAGTAATTATGCTTTAGTAAGAATATTGGTGTTAAGGTTTGTGATTCCCTATGCAAGCACGAAAGTCAATAGTTATGCAATGAAATTACATCCTACTTGTGGTGCATTATTTAGTGTTAGTTATGCTTAATGCTCGTTTATGAGAATTTTCGTTTCTTGGTTGGTTGCTTCTCAATTTATTTACTAGCCTTTCCTTGTATAAAGTGGGAATACTACTTGCGCATCCAAAATCCTTAAACCAAGTTGTGCCATATGAGTCCACCATACCTACCTATATGCGGTATTTCCGTGCCGTTCCAAGTAAATTTGTATGTGCCAACTCTAATTTTCAAAATGAATTTCATTTTTGTGTGCCTGTACCGCTCATGAAGCGGCAGGGGGTGGCCAATATTTTTTCATGCTAGATGTGTTACTCTCAAGATGAGTGTTTATTCACTTGTCATTGCACGAGAGTGTGGCGGTAATAGGGATGCCCAGTCCCGAAATGAAAAATAAATTTACTTTATGTTATCAAATAATAAATTCCTTGGAAAGTGTTGGTTTGGAAGGCACCCGTGGATACGACTAGCCATGGATTGTGAAAGAATGGTGGAAAAAGGAATAAACTTTATTTTATGTTTGGGAACCGCCTATGATGTATCTAGCATGGAAAGTACTGGGGATTCTCGGTCGTTTTCATTGACAGGAAAAGTATGCCTCTCAAATTTTTTCCTCTCTCAATTTAAGCTTTGAGCTCTGGCACCTGTACAAATCTCTGTTTCCCTCTGCAAAGGGCCTTTCTATTTACTTTATGCAATTTTTATTTTTATTTGAGTCTCCATCCTCTCTTATAGAAGCACCAACTAGGGAGCACTATGATCATACTTGTGCATTGGATGTAGCTAATATTCGAGTGTGTTTCATGAATGGATCAATGATTGTGCATGATGGGCTAGGGATAACTTTCTTTAGTGTTGATATTTTGAAAGACATGGTTGCTTGTTGATATGCTTGAGTATTGAAATCTTCATGTCAAATATAGACTATTGCCTTGAATCATCAAAAAGTCCAAATGTTCATGCTACAAAAGAAAAGAATATGTGATGAACATGTTAGGCAGCATTCCACATCAAAAACTCTGTTTTTATCATTTACCTGCTCAAGGACGAGCAGGAATTAAGCTTGGGGATGCTGATATGTCTCCAATGTATCTATAATTTTTGATTGTTCCATGATGTTATATTATCATTCTTGGATGGTTTATATTCATTTTGTAGCAACTTTATATCATTTTTTGGGACTAACCTAATAACATAGTGCCCAGTGCCAGTTGCTGTTTTTTCGCTTGTTTTTTACTTCGCAGAATATCCATATCAAACAGAGTCCAAACATAGCGAAACTTTTTGAAGATTTTTTTTTGCCCAGTAGACAACTTGGTAGCCAAGGAAGTGCAGGAGGGGAGGCCCGTGGGGCCCACAAGGCACCAGGGCACGCCAGAGGCCCCTGGCGCGCCCTGATGGGTAGTGCGGCCCATGGGAGTCCTTTCCACCACCTCTCAGCTCTATAAATACCCAAATATTCCAGGAACCCTAGGGGAGTCGACGAAACACAATTCCAGCTGCCACAAGTTCCAGAACCACGAGATCCAATCTAGAGCCCTATTCCGGCACCTTGCCTGAGGGGAACACGATCACGGAGGGGTTCATCATCCTCATTGGTGCTCCTCCGATGATGCGTGAGTAGTTTACCACAGACCTACGGGTCCATAGGCAGCATCTAGATGGCTTCTTCTATCTTTTTGATTCTCAATACAATGTTCTCCTCGATGTTCTTGGAGATCTATTTGATGTAATGACTTTTTGCGGTGTGTTTGTTGGGATCCGATGAATTGTGAATTTATGATCAGATCTATCTATGAATATTATTTGAGTCTTCTTTGATCTCTTATATCCATGATTATTATAGCCTCGTAATTCTTCTCCGAAACTTTGGTTTGGTTTGGCCAACTAGATTGATTTTTCTTGCAATGGGAAGAGGTGCTTTGTGATGGGTTCGATCTTGCGGTGCTCAATCTCAGCAACAGAAGGAGAAGTGACACGCATGTATCATCGCCATTAAGGATAAAAAATGGGGTCTATTCCTACATGAATAGATCTTGTCTACATCATGTCATCATTCTTATTGCATTACTCCGTTTCTCCATGAACTTAATACACTAGATGCATGCTGGATAGCGGTTGATGTGTGGAGTAATAGTAGTAGAAGCAGAATCATTTCGGTCTATAATCTTGGATGTGATGCCTATATACATGATCATTGCCTTGGATATCATCATAATTATTTGCTCTTCTATCAATTGCCCAACAGTAATTTGTTTACCCACCGTATGCTATTTTCTCGAGAGAAGCCACTAGTGAAATCTACGGCCCCCGGGTCTATTTCCTATCATATTGTTTTCAGATCTATTTTTCCAAAAACCCACAAATACCTTGCTGCACTTTTCCTTTATTTATTTTATTTTGTGTTTTTGTTAGATCTATTTATCAAATCTCATACAATTTAATCTATCTCAATACCGAGGAGGGATTGACAACCCCTCTTACACATTGGGTTGCAAGTATTTGTTATTTGTGTGCAGGTACTGTTTACATAGTGTTGATTGGTTCTCTGATAACCCACAAGTATAGGGGATCGCAACAGTTTTCGAGGGTAGAGTATTCAACCCAAATTTATTGATTCGACACAAGGGGAGCCAAAGAATATTCTCAAGTATTAGCAGCTGAGTTGTCAATTCAATCACACCTCAAAGACTTAATATCTGCAGCAGAGTATTTAGTAGCAAAGTAGTATGGAAGTAACGGTAACAGTGGCAAAAGTAACAGTAACAGTTTTGTAGCAATTGTAACAGTGGCAACGGAAAAGTAACATAGCAAAGATCAATATGTGAAAAGCTCGTAGGCAATGGATCAATGATGGATAATTATGTCGGATGGCATTCATCATGCAACAGTTATAACCTAGGGTGACACAGAACTAGCTCCAATTCATCAATATAATGTAGGCATGTATTCCGTATATAGTCATACATGCTTATGGAAAAGAACTTGCATGACATCTTTTGTCCTACCTTCCCATGGCAGCGGGGTCCTAATGGAAACTAAGGGATATTAAGGCCTCCTTTTAATAGAGAACCGGACCAAAGCATTAGCACTTAGTGAATACATGAACTTCTCAAACTATGATAACCACCGGAAAGAATCCCAATTATTGTCACCTTGGGGTATGCAGATCATAACACGTAATAGGTGTCTACAATTTGCAAGATAGGATCAAGAACACATATATATTCATGAAAACATAATAGGTTCAAATCTGAAATCATGGCACTCGGGACCTAGTGACAAGCATTAGGCATAGCAAAGTCATAGCAACATCAATCTTAGAACATAGTGGATACTAGGGATCAAACCCTAACAGAACTAACTCGATTACATGATAAATCTCATCCAACCCATCACCGTCCAGCAAGCCTACGATGGAATTACTCACTCACGGCAGTGAGCATCATGAAATTGGTGATGGAGGAAGGTTGGCGATGATGATGGCGATGATTTCCCCTCTCCGGAGCCCCGAATGGACTCCAGATCTGGCCTCCCGATGAAGAACAGGAGGTGACGGCGGCTCCGTATCGAAAAATGCGATGGATCCTTCTCTCTGATTTTTTTCTCCCTGAACGTGAATATATGGAGTTGGAGTTGAGGTCGGTGGAGGTCCAGGGGACCCACAAGGCAGGGGGCGCGCCCTAGGGGGGTGGGCGCGCCCTGCACCCTTGTGGATAGCAGGTGGGTCCCCCTTTGTTGATTCTTTCGCCAATATTTTTTATTTATTCCAAAAATATTCTCCGTGAAGTTTCAGGTCATTCTGAGAACTTTTATTTCTGCACAAAAATAACACCAAGGCAATTCTGCTGAAAACAGCGTCAGTCCGGGTTAGTTCCATTCAAATCATGCAAATTAGAGTCCAAAACAAGGCAAAAGAGTTTGGAAAAGTAGATACGATGGAGACGTATCAACTCCCCCAAGTTTAACCCATTGCTTGTCCTCAAGCAATTCAGTTGATAAACTGAAAGTGATAAAGAAAAACTTTTACAAACTCTGTTTGATCTTGTTGTTGCAAATATGTAAAGCCAGCATTAAGTTTTCAGCAAAGATTATTAACTAACCACATTCACAATAACATTTAGGTCTCACATTTACTCATACCAATGGCATAATCATCTAACGAGCAATAATAATAAGTCTCGGATGACAACACTTTTTCAAAATAATCATGATATGATATAACAGAATGGTATCTCGCTAGCCCTTTCTGAGACCGCAAAACATAAATGTAGAGCACCCCTGAAGATCAAGGACTGACTAGACATTGTAATTCATGGCAAAATAGATCTAGTCACAGTCATACTCAATATCAATTAATAACAACACATACAAATGATAGTGGTGCTCTCTAACTGGTGCTTTTTATAAGAGGATGATGACTCAGCATAAAAGTAAATAGATAGGCCTTTTGCAGAGGGAAGCAGGGATTTGCAGAGGTGCCAGAGCTCGAGCTTTTTGAAACAGAGATGAATATAATTTTGAGCGATATGCTTTCATTGTCAACATAACGACCAAGAGATCTCGGTATCTTCCATGCTACATACATTATAGGCGGTTCCCAAATAGAATGGTAAATTTTATACTCCCCACCACCAACAAGCACATTCCACGGCTGGTCCGAAACAACGGGTACCGTCCAACTAACAACAATCCTGGGGGAGTTTTGTTTGCAATTATAATTTGATTTGATTTGAGCATGGGACTGGGCATCCCGATTACCAGCCATTTTCTCGTGAATGATGAGCGGAGTCCACTCATCGTGAGAACAACCCACCTAGCATGGAAGATACTGACAGCTCTCAGTCGCTACATGAGTGATTCGGGCATACAAAACAGATTATTATTTGAAGGTTTAGAGTTTGGCACATGCAAATTTACTTGGAACGGCAGGTAAATACCGCATATAGGTAGGTATGCTGGACTCATATGGAACAACTTTGGGTTTATGGAAGTGGATACACAAGCAGTATTCCCGCTTAGTACAGGTGAAGGCTAGCAAGAGATTGAGGAGCGACCAACTAGAGAGCGACAACAGCCATAAACATGCATTGAGATTAACCAACATTGAGTGCAAGCATGAGTAGGATATAAATCACCATGAACATAAATATCATGGAGGCTATGTTGATTTTGTTTCAACTACATGCGTGAACATGTGCCAAGTCAAGCCACTCGAATCATTCAAAGGAGGATACCATCCTATCATACTACATCACAACCATTTTAAAAGCATGTTGGCATGCAAGGTAAACCATTATAAACTCCTAGCTAATTAAGCATGGCATGAGTAACTATAATCTCTAATTGTCATTGCAAACATGTTTCATTCATAGTAGGCTGAATCAAGAACGATGAACTAATCATATTTACAAAAACAAGATAGGTCGAGTTCATACCAGCTTTTCCTCATCTCAATCATTTCATCATATATCATCATTATTGCCTTTCACTTGCATGACCGAACGATGTGGATAATAATAATAGTGCACGTGCATTGGACTAAGCTGGAATCTGCAAACATTTATTCAAAGGAGAAGACAAGGTAATATGGGCTCTTTGTTAGATCAACAATAATGCATATGAGAGCCACTCAACATTTTCATCATGGTCTTCTCCTCTCGACCCCCAAAGAAAAGAAAAGAATTTCAAAGAAACACACTGAAATATTTTTGGAGTTTTTGTTTTTCTGAAGAAAGCAAAACAAGAACGAGAAAAACTATTTACACGGGAAAGCTCCCAACAAACAAAAGAAGAACAAGAAATCTTTTTGGGTTTTATTTTAATAGTACTACAACTAAATTAAACTAGAGAGAAACTAGAACTAATTTTTTTGGATTTTCTCAAAGTTTTCCAAACACACAAGAAGAAAGCAAGAAAAATAAACTAATATGGATAATACAATGAAAAAGTATGAACACCGACAACTGGAATGAGTGTGTGAACATGAATGTAATGTCGGTGAGAAATACGTACTCCCCCAAGCTTAGGCTTTTGGCCTAAGTTGGTCTAGGGCCACGGTTGGCCTAGCGGATATCCAAAGTTGTAGTCGAGGTTGTACTGTGATGCGGCAGCTACTGCCTGAAGGGCTGCAGCATGGAGGCGAGTGGCCTCAACCTCTCTCTCATACTCGTTTGCCTCCTCTTTAGTTATAAAATATCTCCCTCTGACCTGAAAGTTAAAGAAGGCAGGAGCAGGAAGAGTAATATGGACAGCGCGCTATCGGTCAAAGATTAGTCGGTACAGGAGGGACTGTTCGTTCCTCACAAGAAACTGGTTGCGAACCAAAGCATTATAATCAAGAAAAGCAGGTGGTAACTCAATGTCATTCCCCCTTATGGGTACTCCAAGATAATTATCTAAACGGGTTGCATAAATCCCACCAAATAAATCTCCATCTTTAGCATTAAGATGTAACCTCCTCGCAATAATGGCCCCCAAGTTATATCGTTTATCGCCCAACACTGCACACTTAAGGACACTAAGATCCGATGCGCAAAGGTGGCTATGATCATATTTACCATTAATGCATCTACCTATGAAGAGAGCAAAATAATGTATGGCAGGAAAATGAATACTCCCCATGGAGGCTTGTGTAATATGTCTAGTTTCTCCCACAGTAATGCTAGCAAGGAAATCATTGCACTTAGTTTTACGAGGCTCGCTATGAATGCCCCATTATGGGATTTTGCAAGCAGTATTAAAATCTTCAAGGTCCATGGTATATGATTCATCAAAAAGACCAAATAGGACAGTATGAGTATTGTGCTGAGATGTAAATTTAAACCTTCTCACAAATGAATCAGTGAGTTGATAGTATTGGGGACACTTATCTGACAATAAGTCCCCCAGTTCAGCATTTTGCACGTACGCATCAAACTCATCCTTGAAACCTGCATGAACCATGAATTCATCTGATAGCCATTCACAAGGCCGCACTTGAGCTTCCCTTGGTGGTTCAAGGTCCGGTTCACGTATCGCGAGCCTCGGAGCTTGCTTCCTCGAGGAACCACCTTGGTACATTTTCCTCAACATTTTTCTTCCTCAACTTAATTTCTGAAATTTTTAGTGACTCAAAATAAAAGTGAACCAAACTCAACAAGATTGATAGCAACTACTCCTACAAGTGTCTAGAGGCTATATCATGCATCAAAACTACTTTGGACCATAAAAAATTTGACATGCAAGCTCAAGAACAAGGTCTCCACAACAGCAAAAATTTGCAATAAATAAAGCACTAGAACAAAAACTAATTGGACCATTGGAGGAGTCACATACCAAAGAACAATCCCCCAAAACAGTTTTGCAAATGGAGCTTTACACAAGGAGATCAAAAATGGCAGCAAGATGAGCTAGAACACAGGTTTGAGCACTGG
The DNA here is from genome assembly GCA_011799875.1 of Thinopyrum elongatum. NCBI lineage: Eukaryota > Viridiplantae > Streptophyta > Magnoliopsida > Poales > Poaceae > Thinopyrum > Thinopyrum elongatum. The sequence continues at coordinate 447,797,973 of CM022300.1, read as the reverse complement.
GATGATTTTTTCTGGAGGAAGACGAAGTGGATGGGTGCTGGAATAAGTGAGGGGGGCCTACGTGGGACCCACAAGGCAGGGGGCGCGCCCAGGGGGTAGGGCGCGCCCTCCACCCTTGTGGTTCACTGGTGCAGCCCCCTGGTGCAATCTCAGTGCCAGAAATTCTAAAATATTCTATAAAAAATCATACTAAATTTTCAGGGCATTTGGAGAACTTTTATTTTTGGGATATTTTTATTGCACAGATAATTCAGAAAACAGACAGATAATACTATTTTTGCTTTATTTATTCTAAATAACAGAAAGTAAAAAGTAAGTACAGAAAGTTGTGCTTTCTAAATTCATCCATCTCATGCTCATCAAAAGTAATCCGTTAACAAGGTTGATCAAGTCTTATTAACAAACCTCTTTCGAATAACATGAAACTGGAGAATTTTTGAATAACACTAGGTTACCTCAACGGGGATATGCATATCCCCAACAATAAGAATATCATCTTTCTTTTTGACAGTAGGGAGAGGAAATTCAAAACCTCCGATAGCAATAGTTGAAAATTTTCCAATAGAATTGATACTATGAACTTGAGGTTGTTTCTTCGTAAAGTGTATCGTATGATCATTACCATTAACATGAAAAGTGACATTGCCTTTGTTGCAATCAATAACAGTCCCTGTAGTATTCAAAAAGTGTCTACCAAGGATGATCGACATACTGTCGTCCTCGGGAATATCAAGAATAACAAAGTCCGTTAAGATAGTAACGTTTGCAACCACAACAGGCACATCCTCACAAATACCGATGGGTATAGCAGTTGATTTATCAACCATTTGCAAAGAGATTTCAGTAGGTGTCAACTTATTCAATTCAAGTCTACGATATAAAGAGAAAGGCATAACACTAACACCAGCTCCCAAATCACATAAAGCAGTTTTAACATAGTTTCTTTTAATGGAGCATGGTATAGTTGGTACTCCTGGATCTCCAAGTTTCTTTGGTATTCCACCCTTAAAAGTATAATTAGCAAGCATGGTGGAAATTTCAGCTTCAGGTATCTTTCTTTTATTTGTGAGAATATCTTTCATATACTTAGCATAAGGAGACATTTTCAGCATATCAGTCAAACGCATACGCAAAAAGATTGGTCTAATCATTTCAGCAAAGCGCTCAAAATCCTCATCATCCTTTTTCTTGGATGGTTTAGGAGGAAAGGGCATGGGTTTCTGAACCCATGGTTCTCTTTCTTTACCATGTTTCCTAGCAACGAAGTCTCTCTTATCCTAACGTTTATTCTTTGATTGTGGGTTATCAAGATCAACAGCAGGTTCTACCTCCACATCGTTATCATTACTAGGTTGAGCATCAACATGAACATCATCATTAACATTATCACTAGGTTCATGTTCATCACCAGATTGTGTCTCAGCATCAGAAATAGAAACATCATTTGGATTCTCAGGTGTGTCTATAACAGGTTCACTAGAAGCACGCAAAGTCCTATCAGTTTTCTTTTTTTTATTACTAGGACTAGGTGCATCAGTATTAATTCTCTGAGAATGTTGCTCAATTCTCTTAGGATGGCCCTCAGGATACAAAGGTTCCTGAGTCATTTTACCACCTCTAGTCATAACCCTAACAGCATTATCATTGTTCTTACTATTCAACTCATTAAGCAAATCATCTTGTGCCTTAAGTACTTGTTCTACTTGAGTTTTAACCATGGAAGCATGCTTACTAATAAGCTTAAGATCATTAACAGTTCTACTCATATAATCACCCAAGCAGTCAAGCATGTGAGCATTATGTTTCAATTGTGTACTAACATAAGCATTGAAATTTTCTTGTTTAACAATAAAATTATCAAACTCATCCAAGCATTGACTAGTAGACTTCTTATGAGGAATATCACCTTCATCAAATCTATAGAGAGAATTTACCTCTACTACCTGTGTCGGGTTATCAAGACCATGTATTTCTTCAATAGGTGGTAGATTCTTAACATCTTCAGCTTTAATACCTTTTTCTTTCATAGATTTATTTGCCTCTTGCATATCTTCAGGACTAAGGAATAGAATACCTCTTTTCTTCGGAGTTGGCTTAAGAGTTGGTTCAGGAAGTGTCCAATCATTATCATTACTCAATATATTATTGAATAGCAATTCAGCTTGCTCAACAGTTCATTCCCTGAAAACACAACCAGCACAACTATCTAGGTGGTCCCTAGAAGCATCGGTTAGTCCATTATAAAAGATATCAAGTATTTCAGTTTTTTTGAGAGGATGATCAGGCAAAGCATTAAGTAATTGGAGAAGCCTCCCCCAAGCTTGTGGGAGACTCTCTTCTTCAATTTGCACAAAGTTAAATATTTCCTTTAAAGCATCTTGTTTCTTATGAGCAGGGAAATATTTTTCAGAGAAGTAGTAAATCATATCCTGGGGACTACGCACACAACCAGGAGCAAGAGAATTAAACCATAACTTAGCATCACCCTTTAACAAGAAAGGAAATAACTTAAGAATATAGTAATAACGAATTTTTTCCTCATGAGTAAATAGGGTGGCTATATCATTCAATTTAGTAAGATGTGCCACAACAGTTTCAGATTCATAACCATAGAAAGGATCAGATTCAACCAAAGTAATTAACTCAGGATCGACAGAGAATTCATAATCCTTATCAGTAACAAAGATAGGTGAAGTAGCAAACTTAGGATCATATTGCATTCTTGCATTCAAAGACTTTTCTTTCAACTTAGCTAACAGTTTCTTAAGATCATCTCTATCATTACAAGCAAAAAAGCCTCTAGCAGTTTCTTCATCCATAATATAACCCTCAGGTACAACAGGAAGTTCATACCTAGGAGAGCTAGTCTTATCAGGTGTTTCAAAGTGTTCAGTTTCAATAATTTCATCAGTTTCAGAAATATCATCATCTTCAGCATAGTCAATAGTTCTAACTCTAGCAAGATGTTCATCAAGTAATTCACCCAGTGGCACAGTTTTATCAAGCAAAGTAGTAGCATCATAAGCATCATTCATAGTAGAAGTAGCATCATCAATAACATGCGCCATATCAGAATCAATAGCAGGTGTAGGTGTCGCAAGCTTACTCAAAAAAGAAGGTGAATCAAGTGCAGAGCTAGATGGCAGTTCCTAATCTCCCCTCATAGTAGAGGGAAAAATCTTGGTTCTAGTAACTTTCAAATTCCTCATAGTGATCAACAAATATAAATCCCAAGTGACTCAGAGAATAGAGCTATGCTCCCTGACAACGGCGCCAGAAAAAGGTCTTGATAACCCACAAGTATAGGGGATCGCAACAGTTTTCGAGGGTAGAGTATTCAACCCAAATTTATTGATTTGACACAAGGGGAGCCAAAGAATATTATCAAGTATTAGTAGCTGAGTTGTCAATTCAACAACACCTGAAAGACTTAATATCTGCAGCAGAGTATTTAGTAGCAAAGTAGTATGGAAGTAACGGTAACAGTGGCAAAAGTAACAGTAACAGTTTTGTAGCAATTGTAACAGTGGCAACGGAAAAGTAACGTAGCAAAGATCAATATGTGAAAAGCTCGTAGGCAATTCATCATGCAACAGTTATAACCTAGGGTGACACAGAACTAGCTCCAATTCATCAATATAATGTAGGCATGTATTCCGTATATAGTCATACGTGCTTATGGAAAAGAACTTGCATGGCATCTTTTGTCCTGCCCTCCCGTGGCAGCGGGGTCCTAATGGAAACTAAGGGATATTAAGGCCTCCTTTTAATAGAGAACCGGACCAAAGCATTAGCACTTAGTGAATACATGAACTCCTCAAACTACGGTAATCACCGAAAAGAATCCCAATTATTGTCACCTTGGGGTATGCGGATCATAACACATAATAGGTGTCTACAACTTGCAAGATAGGATCAAGAACACTTATATATTCATGAAAACATAATAGGTTCAGATCTGAAATCATGGCACTCGGGCCCTAGTGACAAGCATTAGGCATAGCAAAGTCATAGCAACATCAATCTTAGAACATAGTGGATACTAGGGATCAAACCCTAACAAAACTAACTCGATTACATGATAAATCTCATCCAACCCATCACCGTCCAGCAAGCCTATGATGGAATTACTCACGCACGGCGGTGATCATCATGAAATTGGTGATGGAGGAAGGTTGGTGATGATGATGGCGACGATTTTCCCTCTCCGGAGCCCCGAACGGACTCCAGATCTGGCCTCCCGATGAAGAATAGGAGGTGACAGCAGCTTCGTATCGTAAAACGCGATGAATCCTTCTCTCTGATTTTTTTCTCCCCGAACGTGAATATATGGAGTTGGAGTTGAGGTCGGTGGAGGTCCAGCGGACCCACAAGGCAGGGGGGCGTGCCCTGCACCCTCTGTTGATTCTTTCGCCAATATTTTTTATTTATTCAATAAATATTCTCCGTGAAGTTTTAGGTCATTCCGAGAATTTTTATTTCTGCACAAAAATAACACCAAGGCAATTCTGCTGAAAACAGCGTCAGTCCGGGTTAGTTCCATTCAAATCATGCAAATTAGATTCCAAAACAAGGGCAAAAGAGTTTGGAAAAGTGGATACGATGGAGGTGTATCATTCTCCTACTGGATTGATAACCTTGGTTTCGTAACCGAGGGAAATACTTACCGTTGTTGTGCTGCATCATCATCTCCTCTTCGGGGAAATACCAACGCATATACAAGCTATCAGGGGGCCACCTGAGCTTGTGGGTCCCACGCAACTCTGTTTGACCTAATTTCACTTCTATATATTCCCATAAATCTCCAAACCAACAGAGAGCCACCCGAAACAATTTTTCCGCCGCCACAAGCGTCTGTTCTTCCACGATCCCATCTGGAGGCCTTTTTCGGTACTCTGCCGAAGGGGGACTCGATCACGGAGGGCTTCTACATCATCCTTGCTGCACCATCAATGATGTGTGAGTAGTTTACCTCAGACCTATGGGTCTATAGTGATTAGCTAGATGGCTTCTTCTCTCTCTCCGATCTTGAATACAATGTTCTCCCCGGAGTTCTATTCAGTGTAATCATCTTTTGCGGTGTTTGTTGGGATCCGATGAATTGTGGGTTTATGACCAGATTATTCATTGAAAGTAATTGAGAATTTGCTGAACTTTATTATGCATGATTGCTACTTGTGAGCTGCGTTGGGATTTCCCCGAAGAGGAGAGGATGTTGCAGTACAGTAGAGATAAGTATTTCCCACAGTTAAGAACCAAGGTTATCAATCCAGTAGGAGAACCAAGCTGTTGGAAATATGCCCTAGAGGCAATAACAAATTGGTTATTATAATATTTTCTTGTTCATGATAAAGGTTTGTTATTCATGCTAGAATTGTATTGACCGAAAACTTAAATACATGTGTGAATACATAAACAAATACTATGTCCCTAGTGAGCCTCTATTAGACTAGCTCGTTGATCAAATATGGTTAAGGTTTCCTAACCATAGACATGAGTTGTCATTGGATAACGGGATCACATCATTAGGCGAATGATGTGATGGACAAGACCCAACCGTAAGCTTAGCATTCCATCATATCACTTGAGTTTATTGCTATAGCTTTCTTCATGTCAAGTATCTATTCCTAAGACCATGAGATCATGCAACTCCCGGATACCAGAGGAATACCTTGTGTGCTATCAGACGTCACTTCGTAACTGGGTGATCATAAAGATGCTCTACAATTATCTCCGAAGGTGTCTGTTGGGTTGGCATGGATCGAGACTAGGATTTGTCACTCCATGTGACGGAGACATATCTCTGGGCCCTCTCTGTAATACAACATCATAAAGACCTTGCAAGCAATGTGGCTAATGAGTTAGTCACAAGATCTTGTATTACAGAACGAGTAAAAAGACTTGTCGGTAACAAGATTGAACTAGGTATGGAGATACCGACGATCGAATCTCAGGCAAATAACATATCGCCGGACAAAGGGAATTGCATACAGGATTAACCGAATCCTTGACATCGTGGTTCAACCGATAAAATATCTTCATGGAATATGTAGGAACCAATATGGGCATCCAGGTTCCGCTATTGGTTATTGACAGGGGAAGTGTCTCGGTCAAGTCTACATGATTCTCAAACCCGTAGGGTCCGCATGCTTAACGTTCGGTGACGCTAGAGTAATATTGGGATATGCATGTTGGTGACCGAATGTTGTTCGGAGTCCCGGATGAGATCCCGGACATCACGAGGAGCTCCGGAGGTAAAGATTTATATATGGAAAGTTGCTTTCAGGGTTCCGGAAAAAGTTTCAGTTTTTTTGGTATTGTGCCGGGAAGCTTCCAGAAGGTTCCGAAAACTTCCAGAGGAGTCCATAAGTCCACCAAGGGTTCCACCATGTCCCAAGGGTTAGCATGGGCCGAGGGGAGGCGCCCTGGCCTTATTGGGCCAGGGGCATAAGTCCCTCAAGGCCCATGTGGCTTGGGAGAGGTGGAAAGTCCACCTGTGTATGGAAAAGGAGGGAATTGGACTAGGAGTTCAACTCCTTCCCCTTGGTGCGCCCCTAGGGCTTGGAGGGCTGGCCACCACGCCCCTCCACCTATATATAGAGGGGAGGGGGCGCCCCCAAGAGGACACACAAGCCCTTGGCCCCCCTCTCTCTCCCGTTACTTCGTAACTCCTTCGTCTTTGTTGTTTCGATAGAGCTCGGCCTAGCCCTGCCAGAATCACTCCACCACCATCACCGTCACGCCATTATGCTACCGGCGATCCCATCTACTTCTCCTCCCTCGCTTGCTAGATCAAGGACGAGGAGACGTCATCGAGCGGTACATGTGCTGAATGCGGAGGTGCCGTCCGTTCGATACTTCATCGGTTTGGATCGCGTTTGGATCGTGACGAGTACGACTACATCAACCACGTGATAGACACTTCCGCTTAATGGTCTACGAGGGTACATAGACACACTCTCCCCTCTCATTGCTATGCTTCTCCTAGATAGATCTTGGGTGTTCGTAGGAATTTTTTTGATTTTCATGCTTCATTCCCCAATAGTGGCATCATGAGTTAGGTCTATGCGTAGATGTATATGCACGAGTAGAACATAAAGAGTTTTGGGCATTGATGTTGTCGAAATCGGGGCTCCGGGGACCCAATGAAAGGTTCGAACTCTGGGGTGTGCACAGAGAACTCCACTAGGCTATGGCTCGCTGCTCACTGCCTCACAGCGATGCTCCGACGTGCTCGAGCGAGAGGGAAGAAGGGAGGAACACGATGATTTACCCAGGTTCGGGCCACCTTGCGGTGTAAGACCCTACTCATGCTTTGTGGTGGATTGTATCACGAGGAGGATGAGTATGAGAGTACAAGGATGAACTGCCTTGGGAGGGCTCAAGGATCGACCCTTCTCTACGGTGGAGACTAGCCCATACCTATACTGGCCTTGGTCCTCTTCCTTCGAAAACTCTAGGCGGGAAGGGATACCACAGCGGCCAATTTTGAAGGGGAACAGTAGTACATCTTATCCTGACAAAAGGTGGTCTCCACCTGCCAAAGCTTCTGGAGATGACGCGCAGGTGGGCTCGGCGATGACCTACGTCCTGACCAGCCCGTCGTCCTGGTCTTGCTGCACCGAAGAGGTAACCTTTGGGGCTGCCTTGGGAACCCCCGCACTGGCCTTGTTCCTTTAGCACCAAAGAGGAAAACGTCCTTGCCTGCGCCCATTGGCGCCTTCCTGGCTCCGCTCGTCGTGGCTCGCGTCACCCACATGCGTCACTAGGCGCGGTGGCGAGCCTAGAGATGTCCGCCCCGCGAGGGGCCTCGGGAGGCAGCCTCAAGAGGCCGTCCCTCATGAAGCCCTCGAGGCACCTGACGATGCTTGCTGATGCTCGCCTCGCGAGGGCCTTGCTCATGAAGTCTTGACGCTGGGCCGCACCGGGCACTTTGACGATGCCATGCGATGGGCCGCAGGCAGACGGGCCTGGATACCCCCAGTCCCTTGGGCCCGACAGTAGCCCCCGGGCCCGCGGTGCACACGACCTTGCTCGCGGTGAAGGAAAAGAGAGAGGGCGAAGCGACGCGGGCCCCAACCGCCTGCGGGCCAAGTTTGATGCGTGGCGCATGATGGGCGTGGGATGCCCCCACTTCCCACGATGCCTTGGCAACCGGCCACGCTGACATAAAGCCGGTCGTGCGGGTCGTGCGGCCGTCGGTTCCTCACTGCGCGCCCGTCCCCTGCTCCTTCCTTCTCAAGCAAGCTTGCGCTTTGTCCATCGGATCTTGCGCCTCCCTTGTCTCGCCACGCCGCCATGGCACCCCGGAACAAGAGGAACAAGGCCGCAAGGGCGGCGGACCACCGAGAAGGGCCAGAACCTGCTCTAGGTTGGTCCACGGTGCTCAACCGTGAGGGGTTGATAAGGTCCTCCCGGTAATCATGGCTGATTCCAACGAGTGGAAGGCGACATAGATTTGGCCTGCTTCGCGGCCTTCCACTGAGCTAGAAGCCACCACCGTCGCCCTTCATCTCCATGCTCTCTTCTCCGACTTGCTACCCCCATTCTCGGATTTCTTCAATGCCGTGCTTTACGGGCGTGACTGTCTCATCATAAGTGATAGATGCAGGATACACAAGAACAGTAGTTTGATGTTAAGACCATGTTGTGATAGTCAGATGTAGTATGTACCAAAAACAGGAAGGTGTGTCATATTCACATGTATAATGTGTAAGCTAAGAAGATGAAATTTAACAAATTAGGAGCAATACAAGCTAGGCACCATATGCAACATGCAACCAGATATCACACTGCCATGTTAGAGCAAGCACTTGGGGTTGTGGAGTAGGGGAGATGAGATTTGGAACTTGCACTGCAGTAGGAGTAGTAGGAGAATCTGTAGAGATCATCTATTTCGGTTGCTCTAGAGGACCACCATCATCTCGTGCGTTCTTCCTTTTAGATTTTGCCTTGTCAAGTCAAACACACAAGAAAAAGTTATGAAATTCGCTCTTCCAAATTTGTTGATGCATGATACTGACGAACACAACTTTTATGTAAGGAGACCACATTGTAGGAGGATGGAATATGTACGAAAAACACTTAGCAGAAGGCATTTCAACAAATTGGAAGCAATGCAAGCTAGACAGCATATGAAAGATCCAACCAAAATCACTCTACCAAGTTAGAAGTGTCTCATTATAAGTGGCATTTCAACAAATTAGAGAAAGTACATGCTTGAAATGGTATGCAAGATGCAACCAATATTACACTGTCAATTTGAAGGTGTCTCGTTAGAAGTGATTGATGAGGGATACACAAGAAATCTAGGTTGATGTAAGAACATGGTTAATAGAAAGACGCAGTATGTACCAAAAACAGGAAGGCATGTCATATTCACAGGTATAATGTGTTAACTAAGCAGATGCAATTTACCCTAATTAGAAGCATTACAAGGTAGACACCATATGCAACATGCAACCACATATCACATTGCCAAGTAAGAGCAAGCACCTGCGATGGTGGTGTAGGGGAATTGCTGTCATAAACTACAGAGCTACATTGACTATCTTCATTTAGCCTTGCTGTTTCTTGAGAATCATGTGGGGAGGATGACACTGCACTGTTTAAAAGCGTAGCGCGTCTCACAGTAACCCACTGGGGTGACTGTCTCATCATAAGTGATTGATGAGGGATACACAAGAGCATTAGTTTGATGTAAGAACATGGTTAATATACAGATGTAGTATGTATCAACAACAGGAAGGCATGTCATTATCAAAAGTATAATGTGTAAAGTAAGCAGAAGCAATTTAACCAAATTGGAAGCAATACAAGCTAGACACCATATGCAACATGCAACCACATTTGACAACGCGAACTTAAAGCAAGCACCTAGGATGGTTGTGTGTGGCAATTGAGATCATCAACTGCATAGCTACATTTACTGTCTCCATCTGCTGACACTACACCCTTTAGAGCGCTGAAACTCTTAGTGCTTATCCTCGAATTACACTGGAGCGACTTCTGACTTTTCTTTTGTGTATTCATCAACAGTGCGTCAGAGTCTGAAATACCCATGCATAAAAAAACAATAGTGTGAGTATGGGTAAAGTGTGTGCACAAGTAGTACAGTGTAAAAGTAGCAGATAGCTGGTGGGTGAGAAATAAATGACGGGAGACATATGATAGCTCTAGAACATGCATGGCACACGAAATTAGATTCTAGGATTATGAAATATGAGCACAGGGATGGCTGGGAAATGCAGATACTCCTCCCGCACACCACTAGGTGTGGTCCTATGAAAATAACAGTCGACTAAAAACAAATAGGTCAGTCCATTTTTTCTGCACCGTCCGATGTACAAAGAACGGGCAGATCGCCTTCATCTACCTCCAGCCAGTCAGTGTTGACAATCTTCCTCGAAATGCCAGCGACCATCGACCCAGTCCCCTGCCTCCGCCCACCCCTCGACCTCACCACACCGCCATGCTTGGCACCGCCCCCGGCCATCCCTTCAAGCCCCGCCGACCTCCAGATCGGGTGCAAGCAGCTCCTGCGCCCCACACCCCTATGATAGACACCGATGTGCCGCTTCCCCGGCGAATAGGCGGACTAGTTGCTCCGCGCGCCTAAGCTAGTGCTACTTCTTTTAATTGTGAATCAGTTGACCCTGAATTGAAATCCAGGCGGGCGACTGACCTCTAGCTAAGGTGAAATAGTAAATGGGAGGAAACCTTGTGCATTTAGTATCACGAAGAAAGTGCAATAAGAAGCGCTCAACTAGTTTCTTTCGTGGGATGAATACGGTGTGAGCTGTGACATAAGATTTGCATGAATAAGGGAAGAGGAGTACCTCTTTCTGCTGGCAGTGCTGTGTCCTCCTTCTGTTTTTCCAATGATCTTCTTGTGGTTCGCTGGAAACGAGAAGTTGTGGAGGAGGGTGGAGCCTTGGATGAACCCATGGCCAAGTTGTTGAGTGTGGTGCGGTGGCCGTCTATCGGCGGCGGCGAACCAGATCCGAGGCGGCGAACGACGGCGTAGCGGGAACAACTCTGGTGTGGTGGACGGTTGCAACAATGGAGCGGCAGTGGTGAGGCGTAGGACGGCGTTGTCGAAGTGGTTCTGGTACGTCGCACGTTGGCGTCGGCGTCGTGGAGGCAGCTCTGCCTCGACTTCAGCTGCTAAGTCCTTCAGGGCGTTGCGGTTGCGGTTGCGTTGGACGACGATGTCGGGGTACTAGCTCCGGCGTGATGGAGGAGGGCGGCGGTGGATTGGGCACGATGGGGTGGAGCACGGAGGAGGCTGGGGTTTCGCGGCTGGTGCAGAGGGCATTTTGGCGCCCACAGAGTATGAATGGGGAAACAGAGGGAGGGGGACTAAGGGGGGACAATGTTTCGGTTTGGGACGCGCTTGTTTGAAATTTGGGGAAAGTTACAAACTTTGCCCCCATCTAAAATTTCGGATATATTGCGGGTCGGGGGTAGGACAGTAATCTCAGGTGTCCCAAATAGTGGGCGGGATATATTTCGGCCGAGCGCAAGGGTGTTTAGGCGCCCACGGTGTATGAATGCTTCTCGGAGGCAGTTGAGACTGGCGTCTTGGTGAAGTTACAAACCTACCCGGGTTTAGGCCTTTGGACATCGGGCCGATAGGCTACACGGGTCAGAGTCAGGATAGTAATTTCCTACCACCAAACATTAGTCTCGCGCGGTTTCGGGCGACCAGAGGCTTATTTGGCGCTTCGTTCAATATTTGGGAGCAGAAGCATTAAAGTTTACAGTTCTCTTGAATTGAACTTTCAGGATTTGTCAAACTTCACAAATCTTGACTCTTGAAAATCCTAAAACTATGATTATTTTGGAATGGAGGGGGTACATTTGAATATACATTGTACACGATTATATATTAAAAAATATGCAGCTTACCTCAATTCATGCATGGTTCTAGATATAATCTCCTTGGTTGCAGAAAAATAGTTAGACATGCGTATGAATATATAGCATGTTCATACGCACAACAAATATTGATGCCCCCTTTTAGATCTGATTTACAAATGCCATTATCTTGAATTCAAATAGATGAATGCACTTCCTATGAATTCAAATCTTGGAAACCACCTTTATGTTGAATTCAATATGTATTCTATTTCGTAGCTAGCAATTTGGAATGTATCCATGTATGTGATAAATGTATAAAGTGCTTGATACTAACAACACGGAGTGCACTAATTAATGTTTATATATGAATTGCAAAAGCCATGCATTGTCTGGATTTCAAACCACTCTCACTCTATGGATTGATAATATGAAATAAACCCATACACATGCTCGAATTCAATAGAGTATGGGTGTCTGATAGACCAATGTTCGTTCATACGCAAATTGCAAAATTCATGATCTCATCCAAAAAAAATTAATGCCATTTATATTTTAATATAATGCGTAGAACCGCCTTTTACACGTAGATGCACTATGCCTCGGCCCGTTCTCACACACGCGCTATATATCTCTCTATCTGACGCATAAGTGCACACACTTTATATACATCGGCATTTCTCTCTCACACATGCTCACACTCTCTCCCGGGGTGTCTCACGCACACTCTCTGTATATCTCCCTCTATCTTTCTTACTACTATGTACCACTCTTTTCACTAATCTTAGTTGGAAAACACTATTTCTCTCACATGCATATATACACACGCACGGTCTCTACTGGCCCTCTACAGGCACATATATGTGCCTACGTGTCTCCCGCACGCACATTATCTTTAGGCCTCTTTCGCACACATTGCCCCCCCACACCTCTCTCTTACTAGTTGGCAGATATGATTCCATCAGATCATTCGGTAGGATATCCCTGACTGTTAGGCTGGATGGTAATACGAGGCAAAGTTTTACCCAAGTCCGGGCCCTTGCGGTTGAGGAAAAAGCCTACTCCTGGTGCTGTATTTTTGTGATAGGGGTGTGCACAAAGTACACGTGAATACCATGCATTGTGCGTGTAACATACTCGGGGTCTATGGTTACAAATCATATATAGTAGGCTTATTATCAGTGGGGATAGAGTCCTCCACGACTCTGGTTGCTTCGTCTTGTACGCCGAGTCCTCCATGGGTCTTCGTATAACGCGTCTCGGTCCAACCTATGTGGCACAGGATGGAACCGACCCATGAGTCCTCACATCGACCCACCACAACTAGAAATGATGTGCCCACCACACCCCACACACAATCGGCCACTAAGAAAATATGCATATACAATAGTACAAAGTTATATATGAAAGTTAATTGCATGGTGCATCCAATAATATTTGTTCCGCATTGTGAATGTTTATATTTTCTCCTAAAATATTAGTCACGGGAAAGAGAAACGAAGGGCATATCTCTCTTTGTCCCCACCGCACACCCCCTCTCTCTACACCACTTTCACGTACGCACACAAACTGTCTCTCGGCCCTCTAAAAGTATGCCCCTGACACATTCACGCGTGACGGTCACTGTATTTCAAGCGAAAGCACTATACGGTCACTGGACTTCAGAATATGCTCATTACGGTCACCGTATACATTCTCTTGGTGATCATACGGTATCTAGCTCACCATATGTCTCTGTATTTTGTTGATGACACTGACGGTCATTGTATTTGATGCGTGCTCCGTATTTTGTTGACGACACTTACGGTCATTGTATTTGAAGCGAAAGCATGATATGGTCACTGGACTTCAGAATAAGCTCATTACGGTCACCATATATATTTTGTGGTGCTAACCAACCTGTGGTTGGATGGTTAGGAGGATAGTGGTTTCCCCAGCCCACCAAGGTTAAAGTCCTGGTGCTCGCATTTATCCTGAATTAATTTCAGTATTTTCCGGCGATGTGCGTTCAGTGGGAGGAGACGTTCCCCTCGACTACGAGGCGCCTATGGTGACTTCATAAAATCTCAATATCATATGCTGGCTCACTCTCTCAAAGGTGCTCATAGGGGTGGGGTGTGCGTGTGTGCGCTTATAGCGGTGAGTGTTTGCACGTATATATGACCGCTTGCGTCTGTACTGTGTTCAAAAAATACATGTCGTGATTATACGGTCACTGGCTCACCGTACAACTCCGTAATTTGTTGATGACACGATCAATTGACCAGTCAAACATTCCACGTGGCGCAACTAGTGTTGCACCATCAGCGCACGTAACTGTGGGGCCTACCTGTCAGCGCGTATATGAAAGAAATAAATGGTAGCTTGTGTGTGTACTGTGTTAATAAAATACATTTTATGGTGATCATACGGTCACTGGCTCACCATACAGCTCCGTAATTTGTTGATGACACGATCAATTGACTAGTCAAATGGTTCACGTTCACCAGCGCACATTACCGTAGGGCCCACCTGTCAGCGCGTATATGAAAGACAGAAATGGTGATAAATTAGTGGTCGGTGGGGATTCCAAGTCGTGAGACCTCTGGTTGGCAGCCCGTTCGCCCTAACCACAGCGGACAAGGTCGCCTTGTGATGATATGCTAAGCCGGCCGTTTTAATTGCACGCATGCATGAGCCACTATGGTGAATACAAATACATCACACATGCGTACAAACACGCCCGCAACGCCCGCATGCATGCATGCAATACTCACACGTACACATGCACGCACTCAACACTCGCACGAACACACGCACGCATCCAGGCGTGCAGCACTAACACTTACACATGCGCACACGAACACACGCACGCACGCACACATGCATGCAACACTAAAACATACACATGCACGCACGCAACACTCTCACGCCTGCATGCACACAGCACATGACGCAAGACACACGCTCAACCTATACGTGCATGCACCCTTTGTTCAGGACATGGATTGTTACAGGTATTAATCAATCTTATCTGTGATAAGCAGAGCATTGATGTTTGCAGCGGTCTTTATGAATCACAACGTATCGAACGGGCTATCAACGTATATATGAAATTTTTTAAATTCTCTTACATTGTATAGTAGGCTTATCAACCTACATGAATTAGATGACATCACACTCAATGAACAATCATCGGTTTATGAAATGCTCGCTTCTCACCGCCCTGGCCCACCAAAAGCTCCTCTGCCATGCGCTGCCTGCGTTGGGTCACCGACATGCAGGCCAGGTACCCAACGAGCCCACACATCAGTGGAAGAATGGCGCGGTGTCGTATGTCAGAGTCAAGGGCGCCGCTCGCTGAACGCGCGGCTGAACACGCCTCCTTGCCGCATTCAAACGCCTCCATGAAACCCGTGTGGAAGCCGAGAAACCCACTCCGGCCACACGTCCATTCATGACCGGGCCGGCATTAAACGCAACACCGGCCGAGCTCCTCCCGTCCGCTGTCTATTTAATCTCCTATTTAAACAAGGCCAGACGCCGGCCAAGAATCGCACACCTCCGCTGCTCCCCTATCTCCTCCTTCACCATTTTCTCCACTCTTACAATGGCTTACAAAGAGTAGTTATCCGGCATCCAAGCCGGCTGGATGGCTCGCCGAGCCCGCCGGATACGAGCTATGCAGCTCGCTGATCCTCCTCCCTCCCCTTGCCCGACGAAGCTAGTTGTCGCCCCAAGCCGGCACATGGTTCAGCAATCGCCGCTCCAGGCCAGCTCGATGAGGAGCGGCGAGCTGCTCCACGCCGGCACGGTGGGGAGCACGGGCGTCGTCGCTACTGTCCACGCCGCCGCCTCATATCGCGCCTCCCGTGTCTGCAACCGCGTCTCCCGTGTCTGTGGCCGAGACTCCCATGCCTGCAGCCGCGCCATGCAAGCAGAGACAGAAGCCGGGTGCGCGGAGAGCGACGAGTCAGTGGCCAGTGCCTCCGCATCTGCCGCCATCATCGAGGAGAAGTAGAACACGGGAGGCCGCCGCCGCTTTGGTCCCACGAAGGCCACCGCCGAGGCGACGCCAGCGTACACAGCATGTGTCTTGCCTGATCCTTCTGTTGACGACAAATGGATCCGCGGGTGACCATTTAGGCTAGGTATTATTATACCTGTGCTGTTCAGGAGTAGCACCGCTTAGTTGATTTAAATGTAACGAAATCCATCATGTTTATATGAAAATCCGGTAGTTATATGAATTCCGTCATTGTTTATATTAAATATCACCGTGTTTGCATGAATTTCGTCCGGTTGGTTGAGTTGCTGTCAGAATGTGTGCGGCTACGGTTGGATGGCGTAATTTACGGGTCACCGGTCGGTCTGCGGCTGGCTCGAGAGGCGAGGTGGGACAAAAAAAGCACAGCTCATGCGAGCTCGCCTCCAACGCGCGCGCTGAAGGATGCATGAGCACCCGAGCTCTACCTCATTCATTGATGGCAAAGGCACGGGTGGACAAAAGGGTCGCCAATATTTTGGCTACCCCGGGGAAGATCCAAACAGCCCCTTCCAGCCCCACCCCTCCCAGCACATTCAAATCCCTCGTTCGCTATGAAATTTTGCCATGTGTTGTTTTCATGGATATTTTGCTGTGTAAAAACAAATTTAAATATGAACGAATAATCGGTGTCCGCGGTCTTCTGTCGGGACACAGTTGGATGGCCTCATAGTAGTAGTAGTGTAGAGTACTAGTACTACTAGATAGTGAGTGTTTACTACTGTATCATGTACATACTAATTGCAACGCATGCATGTGTTATCAGTACAATGACCACATACGAATTTGATGGTAAGATTTGTGTAAGTTGGATGTCATACTATTGCTCTAACATGTGGTCAAAGTTAGCCTCCAAAACGCATTTTAGACCCTATATGGATTGAGGGAGTACATGCATTGCTGAGGTTTCTCTTAATCCTTGCATGCAACGTTTTTATTGAAGCTTGAAATGTGAACATGTGAATGGGAGGGACTACTACAACCCTTCCAAAAGAACTGTAGTACTAATGGTATCGTACTCCCTCCGTTCACCATCTCACATGCTCAGTACTTTTGCAAACTATGGAAGTAACAAATTTATTCCACCATTCAGCATCTATTATGGTTAGGGAGATTTCAAATTGAGTCATATAGACCAGAACATAGGCACTTAGGGCATCCACAATGTATGCTTTTTGTTGCCTCTAAGCCCTCTCTCTCCTCTTAGAGGCAGGCCTCTATACATTGCATGAACTACCTCTAACAAAAAATTGGCTAGCATCGCATCTAACCTTAGAGGCTGCCTCTAACAATGTAACAATCCATCTGGTCCCACTTGTCAGCCTTAGGAAGCATAAGAAAGTACAAGAAAAATATTACTGATTTGACAAATGTGGTGCTAATCAATACTTCTTAAATTTCTGCTAGGGCCCACCTTAGAGGCTGGTTAGAGTCTCTATACATTGTCGTTTTTTCATTTGATAAGAGGTAATCCATGTGGGGCCTACCTTAGAGGCAAGGCTCTATACACTAGAGATGCTCTATAGTACTACTTTTGATGTGTCCCATCAACTCATAGAACGAGGAGAAGCTTGCTTAGTACGCCCTCTCCCTCGCCCACGGGTGTGGTGGCTCGCAGAGTCACAGGACGAGGAGAAGCTTGCTTACTATGCCTACGCCCGCTCCCTTGCCCACGCGCGCGGTGGCTCGCAGGACGAGGGGAAATTTTTACTACTCCGTCTGTTTAGACATATACTCCCCTACCTTGGTTAGAGAGATTATCATATTGTTTGAAACATATGTCTTTTAGTAGTAGGAGTAGTAAAGTGGTAGGAGTAGTACTACAACAATTTCCTTGGAGTTCGTGCTGCAGCAAGCTACCCTAGGCTATGTTACTACTCCCTCCTTTCCGGGCTCAATTTCAAAATCTCTCCAACCAAGGTAGACGGTGAGTGGTGGAATTAATTTCGTAGTTTGCACAAGTACATAAATAGTGCGCTCGTTTTCTCAAAAAGTTATGTTTACCGATGCATTAATTACAACTAATGCATGCATGACCCCTAAATTTCCATGAACTTCTACATGCATTGGTGAGTTTTCTCTTGATACTGCTTACATCAGGTGATTTAATGCACCTCGAAATCCAAACATGTGATGGTAAGTACTAGTAGAATTGAGACTTATAAAACGGAAAAATGATTTTTTTTAGATGAGCCCTATAAACCGGAAAGGAGGGAGTAGTAAGTAGTACTACCTCCATAGTGGGTACGTACTCTGTAAAATCAGATTTTCCCAAAACTAAGTCGCTCAACCTTTATTTGCTTGTTTCCCTTCCTGCCTCGTTGCCTCGAACAGACTATGCCAAACTCCCCTGCCTGCCGCGCGGGAAAAGACCCGCCCTAGCCTTTTTTAGTCCGGGTTTGTATCGATGGATCGCGAAGCAGCAAAAACCAAGCCGTGTTTTGTACTCCTCTGTCGTAGTAAAAGAGTGGAGACGCTCGCTTTCATGAATGTTGTACTTCCTCTAGCCGACATGTGGGACATATATAGCAACCGGGTCTACGTGTCATGCACCAAATAACAGTGCAGAACAACAGGGGGACGCACCCCAGTCGTAGCGCCCCAGTAGTAGTAATGAGCAATGAGAAGTCAAATCACAAAGCCGCACCTTTTCCCCAGACGGACGAAGCAACCATTATTTCACACTTCGCAATCCGCTTCTCCACCATCTCCTTCAATAAAACCACGTATTGCTTCTGCCATTGTTCTGCCTCAAGAGGGACGCGCATCGCCTTGGGACATCATGACACGTGGGACCGCATGACAGGCCATGCTCCCCCGCCCACCGCTCGGTAAAATCACCTCATTTTTACTAAATCTGGATACTATCTTTTTAGATCAATATAGTCGGGATTCACCAAGGAGCAAAACCAAGTGGTAGGCTGCTCCTGTCGCGTTGGCGTAGCAACTCAACAGGGTCAGTCCGCACACGAAATGGCGACACACTTACAGGACCCCTTTGGCTGACATATGGCTCATCCACCGGCTTGTTCCACGTGCGATGCACCAAATTACAGTTCAGAGCAGTGGTTGGACTTGGAGGCACCCCGGTCATAGCGCCGCAGTAGTAGTAAATGAGCGATGAGGGGTCAAGTCACAAAGCCCCACCTTTCCCGCATTAAGCTGGACAGACGAAGCAACCATCATTTCACTCTAGGGCGCAAGATCATAAAGAAAAAAGAAAACCAATGATGCGTGCGGCAGCTACCTAGGGCACCCTAGGGTAGGAGCCTCCACTACAAATCCACTTCTCCCTCGTCCTCTTGAAGAAAACCGATGATGCGTGCGCGGGTAGGGTTTGTAGGAGTACTACGGCACGCAGGGCCACGCCGTAGTAAACGGGAGAGGGATTGAGTTCGAGTCGACGCCTTAATACGGGTGGGCCGCTCGGTTTTACGGGAATGAGGCAGAATTTTGGGTTCGGGGAGCAGTGGAGATATACGTACAAAAAATTGTGGACGTAGGTTCGACCGAAAGGCAATGACGCATGGGCCCCGCATTTTGATATACCTGCGGCCGCGTGAAATTTGCTACTCAAAATAATGCATAAAAGTTCCTCCAAAAACATCTATAACTAATGGGAAGTGAATGTATGCTTAAAATGAAAATGTAATACAAAGAGAAAAAATGAATTGCAGTTAAAAGAATGACATTTCTAACAAAAATGTGAATGTGAACTACATATGTGTGCACGTGACCAACACATATATTGTCAATACAAAATCTAATGCAAGAAATAACTTATGAGTAACATGCACGAATTGATGATGTGGTGCTTGCATGCATAGAGTACAAAAAAAATGTGATTTATGACTTGCATGCATGACGTGTTCATGTGCCATAGTTGCATGTCCAGGAAAAAAGCTAGTGGGTTGTACTAGCTATTTAGGAATAGAAGATGTATATATGGAAGTTGTAGGGAAAGAGATGACATGTATGTCAATTCCTATAATTAGGGATTGGAAAAGAGATGTCATTTGGTTCACATCATAGGAAATTTTCTATTGAATCTAGAGATGACATGTATCTCAATTCCTATGAGGAGGGATTGGAAAAGAGATGTCATTTGGTTCACATCATAGGAACTTTTCTATTGAATCTAGGCTAATGTTTATTTTCCTTTGAAATTGTGGGAGTATAGGAATCCATTCATATGAACCAAGTGGCTCTAAAGCTATAAAAATGATATCATGTTTATTTTCCTTTGAAATGTGGAGTATATGAATCTATTCCTATGAACCAATTGTCTCTAAAGGAAAAATTCTTATAAAAATCATATCATATAGAGTTCCTATGATATTCCTCCACACCAAAGGAAGGTTGAAATTGCTGCAGGTTATACGACGGTCTTTCTTTGTACACTCCTCCCCCATCTTTATAGTTACCTCTCGAAGATGAATGAAATGATATATACTGGGTATTCTATATGTGCATTTTGGTATACGAAAACTCGGTAAAAGTGTGTGAGGTTCGAATTTTCAATAAAGCTATATGCACTACATTTTGGAATGAAGGGAGGAGCATACGGTAGTTGCTAACACTCACGTGGAAGATTTGTGTGTCGGAGGAGTGGCTGTTCTGTTAAATGCCATGGCAAAACTGACACTGTCGGATGCCGATCTAACGGTTCTTACGGCGTTTGTCAGGAAACGGCTTGTTGCGAACGTTTGTCAGATATGATTTATGGACACATGCATTGCATTGATACGTGCCCCCTCTCTCTCACGCACACACGCACCCTCACGAGTCACGACTCTCCCGAGTCCTCTCGCACCCACCGTCTATCTGTAGGTGGACGTCACACACATATGTGCTCTTCACACCCTACCCTCAGAACTTCTAAAAAATAAAAGATGTCGCGCACCTTTTATTTTAACTCACACGTCACATACTTATACTGTTACTCTTGTGGTGAACGTTCTTTGGGCGTAGTATATTATACTCTCACGAAGAGAAGCGGTGCACGCACGCACTAGTTCTCTCACACCCACTCGCAGGTACACGTAGGAGCGCATTTTTTTGAAGCTAGGAGCGCATTTGTTTACAAAGAGGCATCCCAATTGACATTTTGACTAGTCTAGTTTTCAACTTGAAGGAGGGTCAGGGACCGCACGTGAATGATACAGTACATAGTGCGTCCTGGACGCAGTGATTTGATAGTGCGACCTGGAAGCGGTGGCACGTTATTGATCGAGTTTTATTTTTACTTGAACTTTAAATGAAAATAGTGGTTCATGCGTATTCAATTTAATAACGGTTGCTACAACAAAATCACTCCACTATATATATAAGCAGGAGCCTCGGCGCTTGCTTTACTAGGGTTCCTCTCTTTCACTCTCTCATGCTCTCCAGATCTAAGCAAGTCATAGGTGGCCACACTCTCTCTCTGCTCACCGCTGGTCACAAATCCGGCTGGACCACCTCGGCCGGGGCAGGGGTGTAGGTGCATCGTTCACACGGTCGTCGGCGGCGAGGGAGGAGACCAACAGCTGCCCGTGCATCCCGATCGGTGGCCATGCCATTCTCTCCTAGACAGCGCCGGCTCGGGAGGGCCTCCGACCCCTTCTTCCTCCCTGCGGTATTGTGGCCAAGATGCGGCCTCCCGACGCCATCTTTGCCACATCCCGATGACCCTCAGGTATATATTCCTTCGAAACCTGCCTTGCTCTATTGCCCCAGCTCCCCATGTGGCTACGTGTGGATCTTTTTCTACTTCCGTCGGCTGTTCCAAAGCCACCTAGACTTTTACTATTATTAGAGGTAAAGCTAGTTCACACAGTCGAATCTAAGAGTTGGTTCAAACATGGAAGAAAGTGGGAAAGCTGTAGCATGAATCCAGGACTTGGTTCTAAGAGGAAACGGGGGAAAGTAGTAGATACTGGCTACCCAACCGGTCTCTTGGTTCAAAAGGCGAAGAAAGCAGGGTGGATGGCAAAGGGTGGGGGAAGTGGACCTGTCTCTTGGTCGAAAAAGGAAAGAAAGTGAGGGGTGTTGGGGGAACAACGCAAATGAGAACGAGCAGGTCTAGATTTCCTGTGCTCACATAGGAAAATGTCGCCGAGGAGATAAAAAATGGGACAAATGCAGACATGCTGCCTGAATGTTTGCCGCTCTCAGCAACCACATCTGCCTCACCTCTTTATGCCCCTGTTGTCCCTACGCCCATATCGCTACCGTTAATGTAAAATCACACGAAGCATGAAGCAATGCCACCAAATGTCACTATTAAGTAATGGTCTAGTGCCGTCGATAAATTGAAGCTATGCCACCTAATGTCACTATTAAGTAATGCTGTTGTCGGTCTAGTGCCGTCGATAAATTGAAGCAATGACACCACCATTTTATGAAGTGCTTCCGTCCTGCTTTATTTCTCATGAATTGTGTTTTTGCAGTTACACTTAAATCTCACACCGCTAACATTGCTTCATCCCAGTGGAACTGCACAAATTTGATTGCACATTTACTGACCATGTGCTACTCTCATGATAGTAATACTAATGCTATTGTTCTGCATGTTAATCTAGTGGCAGTGTTGATGTGATGTGATGCTACTTCTTACTTAATGGCACTTTCATACTGTTAATGTAGTGCCAATTATAACATAATAGATGCTGCTGTTAATCATATGCCACTGCAAATAACTGTCACTGCTTAAATAATCGTATTTCATATTTGCACAAATAGGGATGTCTGTCTCCATATCGTTTCTATTTGTGCAATCAAAATTACACACCTCAGTTTTAGTAGAACTGCACAAAATGAGATGGCTATTCCTAGCTGCCATCGTCTAACCTCCCGTCTTCCAGATATTCCTACATTGGTAGTAACTAGGTAGAATGACCAATGCAATCTAAAAGATGCTGATTTGTATGTTTTACTTCCTGATTGCAGTGCAGGGACGAGCAAAGACAACTGCATCCTAGTCGGGAATGCACTTTCTCCCAATTCAAGGATGGACAGAGGACTAGCTAGATAGCACGACTGAATGGAGGTTTTTGGGACAGGTGCGCGGACAAGAGGCATTGTGGTCTGCTTATTTCTGCAAATAGTGGTGCTTAAATTTAGTGGAACTGCACAAGAAGTTCAGATGGTCAGTACACTACATGGTTCAGTTTAGCATTCCAACTGAAAACACAATTATAATTGGTTATTCTGGAATGAGAGAACATAACCCTGGATGGTGGCAACAAGAAAAACCAGAGTGAACTCTAGGAAATTAAAGCCTGCCTAGGGAGGCCCTTTGCTCAGAGAAGCCTTGCTTGATTTTTCTTGATTTGTAAACCTTCTCACAACTTTGCCTTTTGCTGTGAACTAGTAAATGTTTGTTATGTTCAATGAATCATTGAGATGTACAAATTTGCTTAACTTATGCTTTTGAAGTATTTTATGAAGCTGAGTTTAAAGTGAATGTTCCACATGAACGCTGGACTAGCGTGCGAACGTTTGGAATTTACATTGTGGCCTCAGTTAACTGCATGAACCACTGTAACAAGATACATAGTTGCTTATATGTCAGACATCAGATTATTGATTGTTAGCTGGTCGATAGCCAACTTTTCTAGTGTTGAAGCAAGTTGAGCCAATGTGTCGTGTTTTGCACAACTGCTTACAAGTGGGGTAGCACCAACAATGTTTACAAGTACTTAACCAGCCTTACGTACCATATGTATACGTCGGCACACAGTTCTCGAACAAGTACTCTATTTCATCAAACACACACTGCTCGTATGATAAACCGTGACAACTTATGTCTTACCATGCCATATTACATAAAAAACTAGTGAGGACGCATCTGTTTCGGCAACAATTAGGATGGTACTCACATGATTCACGGGCACACAAAAGTAGCAGTAGTTCCCATAGACGGATTCAAACAGAGTACTAGTCCTAGAGGGCTTGATAAAGGCAAGGTTCGGATAATTAGATGCAATCCAAACTACTTTTAAACACTAGCTGGGCCAACTATTTCATGTCTCAATCTAATTTGGGATGGACACAAGACGGACCTTGCCATGAACATCATCGAGGATGTCCGGCAGCAGCTCAATCCTGTGAACCTTCCTGAAGATAACCTTGTGGCCTTGCCACTCATAAACTTTTTTGTGGAGGCATGCCATGTCATCTTCCTGCGTAAGCTTGACAAGAACAGTATGCCTCACAAATGAAGGAGTAGCTTTGAACTTCTTGTGCTTCAGTACACCCTGGACAACACGCCTGACAACAGTGTGGCTGGAATACATCTCGACTTTGGTATAAGTGCAAATGGCTTCTAGGATCCAACATCCTAAGAACTTTGTTTTCCGAGTGCGTATATTTAGGTCATCCGCCTCATAGCGAGTGACATGTACAACCACACAATCCTTGTCTGCATCAGGGCTCTAATTGAAACATAAACGAATTCTGAATTACTTTCCAATATAAAAAACACAAGTTATTTAAACCACTATGTAGAGTCAAAAGTATGCATGACAGGGAAGGTAGCATGGCATCGAAGCTAATAAAATTTTGCATTATTTATCACCACATACTTAGATGAAAAACCACAATCGAGATCGGCAAAGAAGAAAATCACCTTGGGCAGCTCAGTGCGGGGGGCCGGGGGGGGGGAGACACATCCTCGAAGGGGGAAAACTGCTCTTGCAGGGCCACGGGGGCTGTAACATCAAACGGGGCGTTGACCATCTCAGTAGTGGCCGTGAGCGTATCTAGGGTCGGCTCGGTGGCGGCCTCCATCTTCTTGGAGCTCTCTGTCTCGTGGGGATCAGCCTCCCGCGTCTACTCCAACATCGGCAGATCTTTGCCTGGTTCTCCTTGGTCCATCATGAAACTGACGAATACTAGGAGACAACTGAAAGGAAAACACAATCGCAATGACAATGAAACAAAAAAAAGAGTGAGGATCGGTTACTGCATTGCAAAAGTTCTTTTTTTCTAAAAGAAAATATACCAACATCACGGATCCGCTTACCTTCCCTTCGTTGGGAGAGAAGAACAATGGCAGATGTGAGTATTGGCTTTCTTGAAGACGGTGAGGGAGAAGGGGATTCAGCGAAGAGTGAAATGATGGTTGCTTCGTCCGTCAAACTAAGACTGCGGGGAGGTGGGGTTTTGTGATATGATGGCTCGTTACTGCCGCGCTACGATCGGGCTGACTCTCCGCCTGCATACCGCCTTCTAATTGGGTGGATGGCATTTGGGCCCGCACGCAACATGGCCTGCATGTCGGTGAACCAAAGTAAAACGACATTCAGTAGCGGGAGACGTTTCGATGACCTCGGAGGAGCCAGAAGTGGTAGTGTATCATCCATTGTACTAGTAGTCATTGTTTTTCTGGGTAGCTGTAAAGTGTCTCCACTGTACTAGTAGTAATTGTTTCTCTGGGCCCAAGACAAAAGAGCCCATGCCTAGTAAATAATAAAATCAATTCAAAAGCCCATATATTTACTTAATGAGAGGCGCTACCCAGCACACCGCCCCCCAAAAAAACCTGGGTGCTCTTCTTCCTCCTCACTCCCACCCACCTCACGTCAGCTCACTCCACTCGTACCCCAAAATTCCTCACCTCACTCCTATAGAAAACCCTAGCTCCCCTTCTTCCTCACTACTACAGAAAACCCCAGCTCCCCTTCTTCTTCACTCGCACTACAACTAGGCTCGTCATTCATTACTTTGCTCAAATCCGTGAGCTCGACGCGACGCCCTCAAGGAAAATGGAGTCGGCTGACCCCAGCGCCAAGAAGATGAGGTTCTCGCTAGCGGCAAAGCCTGTTGTAGACCCCGCACCCAGCAGCGCAGGGAGGAGCGGCGTGCCCCCCCGGATCCGAGGAACCCGTAGAATCTCGGGTGGACCGCATCAGCGATCTCCCGGACGCCATGCTTGGGGAGATCATCTCGCTTCTCCCCACCAAGAATTGTTGCCGCACCCAAGTCCTCTCAACTTGGTGGCGCCCTCTATGGCGTGCCGCGCCCCTTAATCTCGACTATCATCAGCTATCTCTCTTCAATGATTTTGAACTCCCCAGAGCCATCATCTCCTCCCACCAGGGCTTCGTTCAAGGCCTCTGCATCCCGGCATGCTACCTGAGCATGCCCTGCACGGTGGACGCCTAGCTGAAATCCCCTGAATTCACAGAACTATAGCTGCTTGAGTTCTACTATTTCCCCAGCAATCACATACCACAGACCGAACACCATGTACTTGTGCCCTCATCACTAATGTCCATCTCGCGGTTTTCCTCCTCTCTCCACACCGCCACCTTTGTGCTGTGCTACCTACCAGACAATCTGGTACTAAACCTTCGACTCCCATTTCTCAAAAAACTTTCACTTGTGCGGGTTCGTATGTCGGAGGCCTCATTGCATAGCATCATCCACTCCAGTTGCCCTGCCCTGGAGTGCTTGGTGCTTGTTTTCACAGTTAGAATCGGTTGTCTCTAAATAAAGTCGCCTAACCTTGTAAGAATTGGAATTTCTTTTAACGGAAGGCAGTTCATCAGCGAAGATGCCCCTTCACTTCAAAGCTTGATCCTTGATTCTCGTTATTCACCGTCGGAAATAACTGTCGTCTCTGCACCTAAATTGGAGACATTGGGTGTAATACATGATCTCTGTGCTCATTTCAAGATGGTGTTTGGCTCCACAGTTCTTCAAGTACTGTATATTATCATCTACACTTGTAATCATAAGCTGCATTTTAAATTTCTGCGCGTAAGTTCTATATCATCTTGGAGTACACTTTTTGTACTAATATTATGTTCTATGCTCAATGAAGAGTTTGTCCATGGATAGCCTATCAATGGTGCTGGATTCTGTCAAGATCTTATATATCCATATGAATAGTTTTGATCTGAACAAGATTATTGGCTTGCTGCAATGCTTTCCATGTTTGGAGAAGTTGTATATAAAGGTGATAATTTCACGCACATTGGAAGCCCGCATATAGTGTACTAGAATTAACCGTTCAACTGTTGCTCTTTATACACTCTTTTTTTAGACCTTAACTATTTTCAATCTTCATGTCTATTTAGGCAACAGGACGGGGTAAGAAAGTTATAACCAATCAGTGGATTCGTAAGCACCGGGATTTTCTCAGTTCTCATGACATTTGATTGAAGACAATAACGCTGGAACGATATGTAACCAACCATGCAAACACTAGATTTGTCACATTCTTCCTGCTGAATGCGAGGTTACTATTGTCCATCAGGCTTAAGTTTATCAGCAGCATGGTTTTGATGGATGGGTATGTCGAAGAGCAAAAAAAGGAGTTTCAGGTGGACAAAAGGGCTTCTGAACGTGCCGGGCTTCTATTTACAACATCTTGCGGGCATAATCCAGTAAATTTTACGACCTAGGATGTTCATTCTATGGACCTGACCGATCCATTTGATTGTGAATGCCGGAAATAGTGTTGGAGTTAGATGTTGTTGCCCTTTTCAATCTGGGTTTTGTCTAAACCTGATGAACAATTAACCCTCATACTTTTATACAGTTTGTAAGCTGGAGTTAGATGTTGTTGCCCTTTTCAACTCGGCTGTGACTGTCATATTTTCTTTGAAACAAGGCAAATGGCTTGCCATTTGTTTAATTAAGAGAGAAATATCGTAACAAATCCCAACCAAGGGAAATAACATCACTCTCGCCGGCTGCTTGAGATCACTGTGAATTATAGAACCCAAGTGATTAGCCCCCACCAGCACCCATGCAAACTTATTTTGAACTAGCACACCAAATGGGCTGTAAATTTTCATAAGAAAGGCTGCATGGCCGTGACAAATTTGGATTCTGACATTTGGGACCCATGAGGAAAAAGCGTATCCAAGGTGGTGTCGACTTACTAGTCAACAAACGATTCTGCCTACCAGCCGTTGGATTGACATCCAACATCTGTTGTGTATCTTCTATCTCTTGTCTTCTTCCTCCAGCCGCCCGAACCAAACCACCCCGTTGGTCCCACCTGCTCCCGCCTCCCACGGCTGGCTGCGCCTCCGCCACCCTACCGTACCCTCAAACATTGGCCAGTCCATCCCTCTATTCCCCCACACGTCCTATTATTCTCTGGTGACGTCAGCCCCAACACGTACCCGCACCCGAACCAGTCAACCCTCGTACTCCCCTCCGCCCACGTCTAGACTGCCGCATCTTCCACGACTCCCGTTCGTTCCTGTCCGAGGCCTCGCCGTCATCCTCCACCTTGGTTCGCTCGCCGTGCGCGGTGCGCCGCCGTCTGGCATTGTCAACATGGTCAACAACCAAGAGGAATAAGGAGATGACTGTACGTGGAGAGGATGACAGTAGGGACCTACCAGGGTCATGGTAGTACGCAAGCAAGTGACTTGTTATTACAAGCCCAAAAAAAATGGTTCCTCCTAATGGTTCGACATCTGGGTCCCATGCCATTGTCAACGTAGTCAATAAACGAGAGAATAACACAACGAGCGGCTGACACTAGGGACCCAACAGGTCGCGCATTTGTTATTTTCTTTTTTTAGGAACAAGCAGTTGTTATTTAGTACTAGTTTTAGAGACGGATCAGGGTAACAACGGGGCTGTGCGGGAGCTGTGGCCCGTCTAGCCAGGGTTTTATTTTATGATTACCACATGATGAGCCCAGTTGTGTTTTTTTCTTTCTGAAAATGGCTAGCCCAGTTATACTTTTTTTTAAAGAAATACCCAACGGAGGTCTACTTGCTTTCTCAGCCCTGCTAGGCTGCAAATCTTTCAAGACGAGAGCGATGTATTCGCTTGCCCAGAAAATGAAGTAGTAAGAAATGAGATGTAAATTTTAAAAAACATAGCAAACCGGCAATTAGTTTCAAATATTTTTTTTAAGATTTTGAGATTTAGAATTTAATTGCTTTTTGCGGGGAAAATTAGGTTGGATTTTAAATTGATATAAATTTATTATTTTTAAATTAGTTTGAACGTGATTAAAAATAGTTCGGACCACACCAAAATATGAAAATTTGGTTGAATTTTTAATCGTGGCCAGAATATGGGCTGTAATGGTAACAAAAAGAATATGGGCTTCAAAAAAATCCTTAAGAATTAGCCAATGGGCTGTACATTTATTAGCTATAATAGCAGATGGATTGTATGCTGTTTTCCACATATTTGAGGCTGACTTGTGGGCCTACTAGGTTGACGCGCATGCAAGGCCTTGTCAACTTAGTCAACACACGAGAGCAGTGACTGTTGGATGTCCATCCAACGGCCGTCGTGCTTCTTCAATCTCTGCTCTTCCTGCTCCAGCCGCTCAAACCAGCGCCGGCGGGACTGCGTGCTCCCTCCTCCCATGGCCGGTTGTGCTGCTGCGCAGGCCTCACCGCCCCACCCTACTCCCATCGCTGGCCTGGCCATCCCTCTACTCACCCACACCTGCTGTTATTCTTCGGCGGTGGCAGCCGAACCAGTAAACCCTCCTACTCCCCTTAGCGTGGGAAACAACTGCCGAGTCTTCCCTGGCTCCGTGTGGACACCTTCCTAGGCCTCGCTGTCGTCCACCACCCTCGTGCTCTCGGCGCGGCGTGGTCAACTTGGTCAACGAACGACATCCATCGGAAGAGGACTGTACGTGGAGAGGCTGACAGCTGGGTCCACGGCAGCATGCAAGGAAAGTGCCTCCTTATTACGCGCAAAATAATGATTCCTCCACCTGACAACGGGGACCCACCGGAAGGGCCTCTGTATTTCATGAAAAAAATGTTCCTCCCGCTGACTGCTCGGACCCACCAGCTATATCTTCGCACGCAAGGAAGTGCCTCCTTATTACGCACAAAAAAATGAATACTCCCCCTGCTAGCTGGGACCCACCATATTTGGAGGCTGACTTGTGGGCTACTAAGTTGACGCGGACAGAGGGCTTTGTCAACTTAGTCAATATAGACGATTCTAGCTATTGTGACAGTACGATGTCCATCCAACGACCATCGTGCTTCTTCAACCTCTGGTCTTCTTGCTCCAGCCGCCCAAACCAGCGCCGGTCGTGCTGCCTGCTCCTGCCTCTCGTGGCTGGTTGTGCTGCCGCGTAGGCCTCTCCACCCCACCCTACTCCCATCGCTGGCCTGGCCATCCCTGTACTCACCCAGACCTCATGTTATTCTCCAGCGACGGCAGCCTCACACTGCAGCCGAACCAGTGAACCCTCGTACTCCCCTCCGCGTGGGAAACAACTGCTGAGTCTTCCCCGGCTCCGGGTCATTCCCTTCCTAGGCCTCGTCATCGTCCACCACCTTGGTGTTCTCGGCGCGACATGGTCAACGTGGTCAAGGAACGACTTACATCGGAAGAGGACTGTATGTGGAGAGGCTGACAGCTGGGTCCATGGCCGCAGCAAGGAAGTGCCTCCTTATTACGTGCAAAATAATGATTCCTCCACCTCACAGCGGGGACCCACCGGAAGGGCCTCTGTATTTTGCGAAAAAAATGTTTGCCCCCTGACAACTGGGACCCACCAGCTACATCTTCGCACACAAGGAAGTGCGTCCATATTACGGGCAAAAAAATGATTCTCCCCCCTGACAGCTGGGACCCATCAGTTTTAGCTTCGCATGCAAGGAAGTGCCTCCTTATCACCCCTGACAGCTGGGACCCATCCGGTCCAAGCGTACGTAGCGTTGTCTGTCTGGTCGCGACCGTGTACGTACATACTGGTCGATCGGTCTCTCTGCAGTGATGAACCATGGCCGAGTAAGGAGCGGCACGTGTCGTAGTAGAGGCATGGACGTAGCATGTCACGCAGTCCCGTCTATATATATCATGTACACATACGTACAACCACGCTGAAAGAAAGTAAATACGACTACATATGTACATACGGGTGGGGTCTCTAACGCGTACAGCGACGGCGCCGTGTTCATCGGCAGCCAACCGGCTGGGTCGGAACGGAGGAAACAACGTCGTGTTCATCGGGAGGCAACCGACTGGGTTGGAATACGTCCTGTTCATCGAGAGCCAACCGGCTTGGACAGAACAGCCGAAACGAGGTCTGGTGTAACGCAGAACAGAGGAAACAACCTTCTGTTCTACCGCCTACGTTTGAAACGGGGTCCTGCTCATCGGGAGGGGTGTGGCGTACCACAGAACAGAGGAAACGGACTTGTATTCGAGCTCCTACAGTCGAAACGGGGTGCTGTTGATCGGGAGGGGTGTGGCGTACCGCAAAACGGAGGAAACAGACTTGTGTTGGAGCGCCTACGATCGAAACAGGTCCTGTTCATCGGGAGCGGTGTGGTGTACCGCAAAACGGGACTCCACGGGCTACTCTTCATCCACCGTCTACTGCCTCGCTCCAGCCTCCACCTACTACTGTTCATCCACCGTCGACTTCCTCCAGCCTCCACCTGCTACTATTCATCCACCGTCGACTTCCTCCAGCCTCCACAAGTTACTGTTCATCCACGGGCTACTGTTCATCCAGCCTCCACCGGCTACTATTTAACCAGCCCTCCATGGGGTCCTTTTCATCCAGTCTCCACCGGCTACTATTCAACCAGCCCTCCACGGGGTCCTGTTCATCCACCCCCAACCGGCTCTGGTGTGTGGCCTCCTCGATCGGGGTCCTGTTCATCCAGCGGCAACGACCTCTACTATACCACGGGGTCTTGATCATCCAAACCCCATCAGGAACTATTCATCCAACCCCAACAATGGTCACTGTTCATCAAGAGGCACCGGCAGCAGGTTCGATCGGCTTCAATTAGCAGCAGTAGCGAAGGAATCGCTTGGGTTCAGTTAACAGCCAAGGAATCGATCGCTCCGGTTCAGTAACATAGCTAGTGCAATCGCTCAGGTTCAGTAAGCGAACGCCTTGCCCAACGCCTCGCACACACGTGTGTATGTGTACGAGAGAAATGCACAATCCTCCGTGCATCGCTCGGCCCCAACCACCCACTATAACCGGGAACTCCCTGATATTTTCCTCGCCCTCGCTTCTACCACTATTTTTTCCGTCATGGACGGCCCAAAGAATGCCATGCAAGTGCGTCCCTGGCTCGCCCAGGACGAAAAGCCCATTTTCTGTCATGATTTTTTGTCATAGAAGTAGGAGCCCACCACATCTATGATGATACGTGCTTTTATCACAATTATCATCATAGAAGTGTCATAAGCATGACAGAAAAAAAATTCGTTCGGGCCAAAATGTCACGGATGTGTCTTTTTTTTGTAGTGAAACTAGTTCGCCATGGCCTTGCTATCGCCGCCCACCGCCAGGACGCCCTGGGTGTAGAGCCGGAGAAATTCCTCGGGGCCAGCGGCGCCGTCATAGCGCGGGAGCAGGGCCGGCCTCAACCTCGCTGGCCAACTTACTCGATGCAGGCTGGGGGTCAAGGCCGGGCAGCCCGCGGCGTTCAAGAGAGCGGTGGGGCGAGGGGCACTGGCTGCGTCCGAGGCGGAGCCGCGGTGGGTGCCTCGGCCTGCAGGTCCTGCTTGGGCGGCGCGGATGCGACGAGCGTCGGCCATGAGGGCGATGGAGCGGAAGTGGAACGAAGCGAAGGAACTTTGGCACCACCCCTACCTGGCGCGCCAAATGTCAGAATCGGGGCTCCGGGGACCCAATGAAAGGTACAAACTCTAGGGTGTGCGCAGAGAACTCCACTAGGCTATGGCTCGCTGCTCACTGCCTCACGGCGATGCTCCAATGTGCTCGAGCGAGAGGGAAGAAGGGAGGAACACGATGATTTACCTTGGTTTGGGACACCTTGCGGTGTAAGAACCTACTCCTGCTTTGTGGTGGATTGCCTCACGGGGAGGATGAGCATGAGAGTACGAGGATGAACTTCCTTGGGAGGGCTCAAGGATCGACCCTTCTCTATGGTGGAGACTAGCCTATACTTATACTGGCCTTGGTCCTCTTCCCCCGAAAACTCTAGGCGGGAAGGGATACCACAGTGGCCAATTTTGAAGGGGAACAGTAGTACATCTTATCCTGACAGAAGGTGGTCTCCACCTGCCAAAGCTTCTGGCGATGACGCGCAGGCGGGCTTGGCGATGACCTTCGTCCTGACGAGCCCGTCATCCTGGTCTTGTTGCAACGAAGAGGTAACCTATGGGGTTCCTTGGGAACCCTTGCGCTGGCCTTGTTCCTTTAGCACCAAAGAGGAAAACGTCCTTGCATGCGCCCGCTGGCGCCTTCCTGGCTCCGCTCGTCGTGGCTCGTGTCACCCACGTGCGTCGCGAGGCGGGGTGGCGAGCCAAGAGATGTCCGCCCCGCGAGGGGCCTCGGGAGGCCGCCCCTCATGAAGCCCTCGGGGCACCTGACAATGCTTGCTAATGCTCACCTCACGAGGTGGCGGCCCTTGCGAGGGCCTTGCTCATGAAGTCTTGACACTGGGCCGCACCGGGCCCTTTGACCATTCCACGCGATGGGCCGCAGGCAGACGGGCCTGGGTACCCCCAGTCCCACGGGCCCAACAGATGCTCAAATTTCTTACCTCTATTATCTTATTTGGATTCAGCGGTATTGTGGGATGAACCAGCTTGGACCAACTTTACATGTCCTCGCACATGAGACCGGTTCCACCGACTGGCATGCAACATGTTTTGCATAAGGTGGCTAGTGGGTGTATGTCTCTCTGACTTTAGTTGAATCTAATTTGACGAAGGCGGTCCTTGTAGAAGGTTAAAAGCAACATAATTATCACCATTGTGTCTTTGCATAGGTAAGAACGGTTCTTCCTAGTTTTCCATAACAGCCATGTAAAATTTGCAACAACAAAGTAGAGGACGTCTAACTTGTTTTTGCAGGGCATGTTGTGATGTGGTATGGCCAAAAATTTGATGTGATATATGTTGATGTATGAGATGATCATGTTTTGTAATAGGTTCATGATACATATCCAACGTATCTATGTTTTTTGGTTGTTTCATGCTGTTATATTATCAATCTTGGATGTTTTATATTCATTTACTAGCAACTTTATATCATTTTTTGGGACTAACCTATTGACATAGTGCCTAGTGCCAGTTGCAGTTTTTTGCTTGTTTTTAATTCATAGAATATCAATACCAAACGGAGTCCAAATGCCACGAAACTTTTTGGAGAATTTTTCTGCCTAGAAGACAGCCAGGATGCCCAAGAAGTGCACCAGAGGGGGCTTGTGGGTCCCACTAGGAACCAGGGCTTGCCAGGGCCCCCAGGCGCACCCTGGTGGGTAGTGGAGCCCACAGGCACCTCCTCCACCGACCTCTGCATCTATAAATACTCTAAAATCCCCGAAACCCTAGGGGAGTCGAGAGAAAATAGTTTTCGCCACCACAAGTTCCAGAACCACGAGATCCAATCTAGAGGCCTTCTCTGGCACTCTGCTGGAGGGGTCAACGATCACGGAGGGGTTCTTCATCATCCTTGTTGCCTTTCCGATGATGCGTGAGTAGTCTACCACAGACCTACGGGTCCATAGCTAGTAGCTAGATGGCTTCTTCTCACTTTTTGATCTTCAATACAATGTTCTCCTCGATGTTCTTGGAAATCTATTTGATGTAATGACTTTTTGCGGTGTGTTTGTTGGGATCCGATGAATTGTGGGTTTATGATCAGTTCTACCCATGAATATTATTTGAGTCTTTGCTGAATAGATTGATTACTCACGCATGATTGTTATAGCCTCGTATTTCTTCTCCGAAATTTTGGTTTGGTTTGGTCAAATAGATTGATTTTTCTTGCCATGGGAAGAGGTGCTTTGTGATGGGTTCGATCTTGCGGTGCTCAATCTCAGTGACAGAAAGAGACATGACACGCATGTATTGCTATTAAGGATACAAAGATGGGGTCTATTCCTACATGAATAGATTTTGTCTACATCATGTCATCGTTCTTATTACATTACTCTGTTTTTCAATCAACATAATACACTAGATGCATGCTGAATAGCTGTCGGTGTATGGAGTAATAGTAGTAGATGCAGAATCGTTTCAGTCTACTAATCTTGGATGTGATGCATATATACATGATCATTGCCTTCGATATTGTCATGATTATTCGCTTTTCTATCAATTGCCCAATAGTAATTTGTTTACCCACCGTATGCTATTTTCTCGAGAGAAGCCTCTAGTGAAAACTACGACCCCCAGGTCTATTTTCCACGCATATAAAACCAAAAATACCTTGCTACATTTTTCCTTTATTTATTTTATTTTGTGTTTTAGTTAGATATATTTATCAAATCTCATACAATTTAATCTATCTCAATACCAAGGAGGGATTGACAACCCCTCTTACGTGTTGGGTTGCAAGTTTTTGTGGTTTGTGTGCAGGTGCTGTTTACATAGTGTTGCTTAGTTCTCCTACTGGATTGATAAGCTTGGTTTCATAACTGAGGGAAATACATACCTTTGTTGTTCTGCATCATCCTCTCCTCTTCGGGGAAATACCAATGCAGATACAAGCCATCAGTTCATGACTTGCATGTCGATGAGTTCGGCAACCGGCAGGAGCCATAGGGTTGACTTTAATTTATTAATCGCCATGTAATTTATTTACTTTATAGCTATGCATTAGCAATAGTTATAGAAGCAATAGTTGGTGAGACGACCACGTGATGACACAATGATGGAGATCATGGTGTCATGCCGGTGACGATGGAGATTATGACAGTGCTTTGGAGATGGAGATCAAAGGCACGAGATGATAATGGCCATATCATGTCACATATTGATTGCATGTGATGTTTATCTTTTTATGCATATTATTTTGCTTAGGACGACGGTAGCATTCTAAGATGATCCCTTCACTTAATTTCAGGAAATTGTGTTCTCCCTAAGTATGCACCATTGCAAAAGTTCGTCGTTTCGAAGCACCTTGTGATGATCGGGTGTGATAGACTCTATGTTCGCATACAATAGGTGTAAGCCAGTTTTACACATGCATAATTCTTGGGCTAAAATTAACGAGCCTAGCATGTACAAACATGGCCTCGAAACACAGGAGACCGAAAGGTCAAACGTGAGTAATATAGTAGATATGATCAACATGGAGATGTTCACCATTGATGACTAGCCCATCTCACGTGATGATCGGACATGGGTTAGTTGATTTGGATCATGTATCACATAGACAACTTGAGGGATGTTTATTTAAGTGGGAGTACATTAGTAATTTGATTAACTGAACTAATTATAATGAACTTAGTCTTAATTGTCTTTGCAAAATTTGTGTTGTAGGTCAATGGCCTGCGCTGTAGTTCCTCTGAATTTTAATACGTTCCTAGAGAAAGCTAAGTTGAAAGATGCTGGAAGCAACTATGCGGACTGGGTTCATAACTTGAGGATTATCCTCATTTCTGCATAGAAGGCTTATGTCCTTGATGCACCGCTAGGTGCCGCACCCCCTCCAGCGTCGTCTATGGATGTTGTGAATATCTGGCAGGCACGTTCTGATGACTACTCGATAGTTCAGTGCACCATGCTTTACGGCACTGGGGCTCCAAAGATGTTTTGAACACCATGGAGCATATGAGATGTTCTAGGAGCTGAAATTGGTATTTCAAGCTCATGCCCGGGTTGATAGGTATGACACCTCCGACAAGTTCTTTAGCTGCAAGATGGAGGAGAACAGTTCTGTTAGTGAGCATATACTCAGAATGTCTGGGTTTCACAACCGCTTGACTCAGTTGGGAGTTAATCTTCTAGATGACACGGTCATTGATAGAGTTCTCTAGTCACTGCCACCAAGCTATAAGGGCTTTGTGATGACCTATAATATGCAAGGGATGGAGAAAATGATTCCCGAGATCTTCGTGATGCTTAAGGCCGCGGAGGTAGAAATCAAGAAGGAGCTTCCATTGTTGATGGTTAGAAAGATCACTAGTTTCAAGAAAGGTAAGGGAAAGAAAGGGAACTTCAAGAAGAATGGAAAGACAGTTGCTACTCCCGCGAAGAAACCAAAGGCTAGACCGAAACCTGAGCCTGAGTGCTTCTACTGCAAGGGGAATGGTCAAAGGAAGCGAAACTGCCCCAAGTACTTGGCAGATAAGAAGGCTAGCAACGTCAACAAATGTATATTTGATATACATGTTGTTGATGTGTACCTTACTAGTGCTCGTAGTAGCACCTGGGTATTTGATACTTGTTCGGTTGCTAATATTTGTAACTCGAAACAGGAGCTACGGAATAAATGAAGACTAGCTAAGGACGAGGTGATGATGTGCGTTGGAAATGGTTCCAAGGTTGATGTGATCGCCGTCGGCACGCTACCTCTACATCTACCTTCGGGATTAGGTTTAAACCTAAATAATTGTTATTTGGTGCCTGTGTTGAGCATGAACATTATATCTGGATCTTGTTTATTGCGAGACGGGTATTCATTTAAGTCAGAGAATAATGGTTGTTCTCTTTATATGAGTAATATCTTTTATGGTCATGCACTCCTTGTGAATGGTTTATTCTTGTAGAATCTCGATCATAGTGATACACATATTCATAATATTGATGCCAAAAGATGCAAAGTTAATAATGATAGCACCACATATTTGTGGCACTGCGCTTAGGTCATATTGGTGTAAAGCGCTTGAAGAAACTCCATGCTGATGGACTTTTGGAATCTCTTGATTATGAATCATTTGAGACATGTGAACCATGCCTCATGGGATACATGACTAAAACTCCGTTCTCTAGAACAATGGAGCGAGCTAGTGACTTATTGAAAATAATACATACCGATGTATGCGGTCCGATGAGTGTTGAAGCACGCGGTGGATATCATTATTTTCTTACCTTCACAGATGATTTGAGTAAATATGGGTTTATTTACTTAATGAAACACAAGTATGACCTTGTCGTCGCTGTTTTCTGCCTGGATACTCAGCGCGTAGAGCTGGAGGAACTCCGTGGGGTCGGGGATGCCGTCGTAGCGTGGGGGCAGCTCCGGCTTGAACTTGACCGGCTAGACCACCCACGCAGCTCATGGGTGAAGGCACGGTAGCCGACGGCGCTCACAGGCGCGCCTCGCGCGGGAGCGGCGCGGTCCCGGTACCCATGCGCCACAGCTTCTTGGACAGCCCAGTCTTGGAGTTGACGCGGCGGCGCGGGATGCGCACGCGCGTCGCGCAGTGGCTGATGCACAATCTGGCAACTGGCCTCATCTTGAGCCGGCACCGGTGCTTCACGTGGCAGGTCGCGTGACCATGCATCGTGCCGGGCTTCGGCGCTGTCGTCGCGCAGGGGGCAGGTGCGCCGTGCGCCACGTCACCTGCACGCGACGGCGGAGGACGGAGCGAATGGGATGGCGTCGGGGCCTCGCCCGCGGCGTTGAGGAGCTCGGTGATGCAGCCAAGCCAAGCATTGTAGCCTTCGTTGGCGGGGCAGTAGCGCAGCAGCTCGCGCGCCATGAGCAGCACAGCCTGCATGTTTGCTGGCCCGCGACGAGAATGGGAAGACAAAGCCATGGCCGGAGTGAGAGAAGGCATGGCGGTGCGGCTGTCGCACTGCACGGAGGGCGGCAGGGAAGAGTCCTGCTGCTCGTGGGCGGCAGGATTAATGGCGGCGTTGGCCGTGGCCTGCCGGCTCCGTCTGGGTGACACGAGCCGCACGGTGCTTGGTACGAACACGACAAGCATCGGCCATGGGGACAGTTGTGAGCGGGGTCAGGACAAAGCAGAAGAACTCCGGCACACCACTACATAGCATGCCAAATGTCGGAATCGGGGCTCCGGGTAGCCAAAGAATGGTTCGAACTCTGGGGTGTGCACGAAGAACTCCACTAAGCTACGACTTGCTGCTCACTGCCACGCGACGATGCTCCGACATGCTCGAGTGAGAGGAAAGAGAGACAGAACACGATGATTTACCCAGGTTCGGGCCACCTTGCGGTGTAAGACCCTACTCCTTCTTTGTGCTGGATTGCCTCGCGGGGGAGGATGAGTATGAACTAGTACAAGGATGAACTGCTCAGGAGGGCTCAGTATCCGACCTCTCTACCCCTCTCTATGGTGGAGACCCACCTATACTTATACTAGCCTTGGCCCTCTTCCCCAGAAAACTCTAGGCGCGAAGGGATACCACAACGGCCAATTTCGAAGAGGGATAGGAGTACAACTTATCCTTGCAAAAGCAGTCTCCGCCTGCTAAAGCTTCTGGGCATGACGCGTCGGTGGGCTCGGCGATGACCTCCGTCCTGGCGAGCCCGCAGTCCAGGTCTTCTAGCACTGGAATGGCAACCTTTGGGGGATTCCCTCAGGAACCCGCATGTCGTCCTTGTTCCCTTAGCACCAAAGAGGAAATCGTCCTCGTCTACACCTGCTGGCGCCCTCTTGGCTCCGCTCGTCGTGGCTCGCATCACCCACATGCATCGCGAGGTGGGGTGGCGAGCCTAGAGATGTCCGCCCGCGAGGGGCCTCGGGAGGCCGCCCCTCGCGAAATCCTCAGGAGAACTTGATGACACTCACCTCGCGAGGCGGGGGCCCTCGCGACGGTCTTGCTTGTGAAGTCTTGACGCTGGGCCACGCCGGACCTTCTGATGACTCCACGCAATGGTCCGCAGGAAGACGGGCCTGGGTACCCCCAATCGCACGGGCCCGACAGCGCGGTTCATGCATGGTATATACGAAAGTTATGAAGTTGCTGCACAAGGTAAGAAAATTATAGTCTACATGGAATTAACACAAAAAGAAGGATGCATACGGATCCATCAACGACATCCTCTCGCCCAATTTCGCCGGGCCACCAACCGACGTGTGAGGAGCAGCGGTGTTGGTGGCGATCACAATGTGCTTCTGAACAATACCGTCCAAGGTTGCCTTGCGGTCCAAGAAGGCCAGCATCCTATCGTCCTCCTCTGGCACATAGTAGTCCTTGTGGATGATTTGCTCGTAGACGTGGGTGATTATGTCGATGGTGTCTTGCTGCGCCAGGCGCTGCGCGGCGAGCGGCACCTCGAGGTGGACATTCTCCGGCGCGACGGCGGGCAGTCGCAGGGCCACCAGTGCGTCGAAGAGGTTGTCACCATAGAGGCCGTTGAGGGTGGCAGGCATCATAGAGCCTGAGCACGTGGGATGGAGGCGTACGTCAAGGTCGTCCGCTAGATTCTTGACGATGGTGAACTTATCGAGGAAGCCGACGAGGACCTCGTCGAACAAGGAGACGAAGCTGTCGTCCAAGAGGGCTCTCGCCCTGGCAGCCTCAAGCACGACCTGGAGACGTTCCTCGGTGCCGGGCCACAGGCCGGTGTCTTGGACCATCTAGCACAGCCGACGAGGCGTACGTCAAGGTCGTCCGCGAGCTTTTTGGTGATGGTGAACTTGTCGAGGAAGAAGACGAGGACCTCGTCGAACAAGGAGACGAAGATGTTGTCCAAGTGGGATCGCGCCCTGGTAGCCTCCAGCATGACCTGGAGACGATCCCCGGTGCCGGGCCGCAGGCCGGCGTCTTGGACCATCTAGCACAGCCAGCTCATGCTCGCGCTCATCGCCTCCATGGGTCTAGCTTCTAGCCAACTGATCTTGCGATTGGAGTGATCACTCTTGCCCTTGGTTAGGGTGCGTAGGTGCGTAGGATTTCATAGATTGGACTGGTGGGGAGCCTTTATATGAGAAGTGTAGACTGCATTGCATTCACGTGTGTGTTGGCCATCTACTCCTCGGCCATTTCTCCCTCCGTACTGGTGTAGTATAGTCATCTCACTGAGACCAAGTTGGGGCAAAACAAGAGAACTTGATGTGTATTTTGTAATTAATGTCATTGCATGCAGAGAATTGAGCACTACATGTTGTGCTAAGTAGTCTCAAGTCATTGAATGCATACGCACCCCACGTCTCCTATTGGCTGATTTCTTTTTTCGTGGCAAAAAACAGGGAACGAGGTGGGTAGTTAATGCACCGCACCTAAAAGTTTTGGGATTATTTGGTTTTCATAACGTGACTAATGCAGTAGTACGGAGGGAGTACAATAGTAGTCTGATTGATGAGATTTCATATTTGAACCATCTACCGGAAGGGAGAGTGTATAATATTATCGGAAACTACATTCAAAACCGAATAAAACAATACTCCATGTATTTATTTACGGAGGGAGTAGTATATTTTTTGTGACATGCATTACTAGATATTGCTAGTGAAAGACTAAATCCAGACGGAGGTGGTAGTACTACTAAATCCAGATGGTGGTAGTACTAGTAGTACTACCAATGTAGTAGTACTGTACGACCCATTGTTCAAATTATTACGTGCTGCTCCTCACAGTGAAGTGACAAGACCCTGCGCGGGAGATGACACCTGAGTGTAGGCAGCGTGTTCGGCATACCAAAGTCAGCCTCACCGTGCATAGTCACTATCATCATGGCTGTAGAGCTAGCCTGCTTACAACTAGCCGTGTTCAACATAATTTCCCGTGCGTTGCCACGAGTAATAATAAATATTGTACTCGAGTAATAGGTATATATATTGTCGCCGCACCTATGCATGCGAACATGTATCATAACATAGTACCTCGTGCTGCATAGTCGTAATATTACAAGTTTCAAACTGATATTACAAATGCTAGGAGCAATGTTGGACCTACGAAGAGGGAATTATTAGGAATTTTACGTAAGAACTTTCATTACTTTAGGTCGATGCAGCATTATCATACAAACTAAAATCCACCGCCCTGACAAGTAACTAATGGGCAAATAAATTTTTAAGTCTATTGCGAGTTGATGTTTGAAAAACAAATTCAGCTTCTGCAGAGCCTTTGTCATTTAGGCTTAGACACTTGCGGTGATCAGCATGCCATTCATTGTTGCGCCAGAGAAAGCCAAACCTCATTACCTTGAGCACACTTGCCTCTAGAACAAAGAACCTGGCCAATTTCTGTAAGATGGAGATCAAGGCATTCGATGAGATTGTTATAGTGCAGCACATTTTTCACATTCGGGTCTTTTTTTATCTGCAAAAGAAGAGAACATATTAGAGCAGCTGGCTGTATAAGATTGCCGTGTCATCAAGAGGTACCAATATCATTCGCTCATACGATAGGGTTGGCTATAGGGTTGGCTCTAAGGCTAGTGATGATTTTTCACTCTATCTTTCTCTTTCCTCTCATTTACCTAGGAGCACGTGAAGAGCTTGGGCATTTGTTGCCTTCCACTATGTGGCCGATGCCATACTTCTCAAAAGTATGCCACATAATACGCATGGATGTCAAATCAAAAGATTTTGGCACCGCTCTAGCAATGTGAGAGAGTTGGAACCTCTGTGCACACAGACCCACATGTATAAACAAATCAATCAAACCAACTACACCAGCCTCTCCCTCTCCCAAACAAGTGTTTTTTTATTGCCTCAGTCCTCTCCCTCTCCCACGCAAGTGTTTTTTCATTGCGTGAGTGAATTTGGCACCAGAGCAAGTAGTTGCTCCGATGCCCTGAACTTTTTTTGGGGCACCAGGTGAGCAATGGAGTGCATCGATGCCAAATGCATCAAAAGTGAATTTGGCACGTGTTTTGGCCTACATAGTAGAGGGCCGTTATAGCCCACTTTTGTACTACCTCGTATTTAGTGTTAAATTTTGACCATAGATTTACCTAAGAAAATGCCAATGCATGTCAAAAAAAATTATACCATTTGAAATTATGTTCAAATACGAATCCAACGATATAATTTTTAGTGACATGCATTAACATTTTGTCAGTTAAATCTATGACCAAAATTTGATACTACAAATGAAGCGTAAACCAGGACGGAGGTAGTATTTGTTCTTAGGCTAACCATAGAGTTACTAGTCTAAGTTACTTGCCACTACGACTAGCCTAGGCTACTAGTACAACAAAAAAACGATGCAGGTGATCACGTGAGAAAAAATACTAAAAATATTTCTTTCGGTGCAGTGCGTAGATGCAGTTTTGAACACTACACTTGTCATCGTAATTTGGGAAAATTACAAAAAAAAATTGAGCTCCGTTGTGATTACCATTTAATAGATAAGAAGTTTCACCTCGATGAGTAGCTTCTCCGTGCACGGAAAGCATCTAAGGAATCCAACAACTTGATCCAGATTGGGGACGATAGATTTTATTGCCAAGATCTTCACCGTGTGCATAGACTGGGTCAAGCTTGTGGGAGTCATTTTCTGGATGACAGTCGTAAATACATCAAGAAGAAATTTAAAAATGTGAATTTCAATAAGATGGAGAAGAAGATGAGTGTTGTAACTGAATGATTATGGATCGAATAATGAGTTCGGAGAATTTGGCAGACGAGTAGACCAACATTGTCAATTTTGGCGCATCAATGACCCTGATTTTTTGTTAGACCTTCTAGATCAGATACAAGCAATCTCTCAAAGAAAGGTGCATTCTCAATGACCATAATGTGGAACAGCTCAAGTGATCTCTTCCCAATTAATGTCTTGTTGCGGGGCTAGAAAGACACATAAATATATCGGAGATTCGTCGAGTCGATGTGGAGGCTAATGAACCTGTGGATCTAGCGAAGACGAAGGTACTCGAGTGCACTACAGCCGCGGAGCAGGTGCTCCATAGCCTTCTTCGAGATGCCAATGTCGAAGAGATCGAGCTGCTTGAGTTGAGGGAGAAGAAGGGCAAGCGCGGCATTAATTTGGAGAAAATAGCAGGAGCTGAACCTGGCGCGGTGCAGCGTTGGCGTCAGGCGGAGCACGGACAGTGGCAGAGAGCGACATCCTCCAGCTTCAAACTTGAGCTCCTCGAGCTGATCTATGGCGGGGGATAAGAACCACTCGTCGAACTTGGCTTGGACCTTGCATTTGGTACTGAACATGCGGATGTCAAGGTGTCTGGCTGGCCCAGGGTACGATGCAAGGATCTTGGAGACTACGGCCATGCATTTGCAATCCCCGTCGCAGAGGAAAATGCTGACGGTGAGGTTGAGGGGGACGCGGCGCCAGAGGGCGCGCCACCGCCGGGAGAGCAGGCTGGTCCGCATGACAGATTTGGTGGGGAGGAGGGCGATGATGATGAGCAGCATGTCATCGGGGAGGCTGCTGATGAAGCCCAGGCTCGCCGGATGCGGTTTTGGCTCGAGCCGCCTCCGCTTGTTGGCTGCCTCACCGTCCATCTTAGCCGGCGGCGACGCCGGTGTACACGTGTGCTGGGTGTGCACGAGTGTGTCCTTGTGTGCATGCCGCCGCACAGTGGTGTAGTGTGCGCGAGTGCATCCTTCATGCGGAAGAAGTGTGCCCTCAATTTACTAGCGTGCGGGATGCTATCGCGAGTGGTTTCAACTTTGTTTACTTCACCGCATGTCATATGGGTCCCTTGTTTATTTATTTTCACCCACTGCCACATGGGCAAGCACACCAAGATAGAGAACACGAGCTGACAAGGTAGCATCTGGACTGGTTGACCAGTCAACTAAACAATATACAGAGCTATACGCTGACACAGTGACCGTATAATCCCTCAGTAAAGAGAGATCGAGTGAGAGGAGAGGCCCGTGAGAGATAGTAGAGAGAGAGAAAGAGCTACTCCCTCCGTTCGATAATGTAGTGCCTATAATTTTTTGAAAAGTCAAACTTTTGAAACTTTGAGCAAGTTTATAAAGAAATTACTTATATCTACAATACCAAATATAAATGATATGAACTAAGTACATGTTGTGATGAATCTATTGATCATTCCAGATGTAAATGTTTTGCTCCACATATACATGGTCATCCTTTTCTGAGGTTTGACTTTTCAAAACATCCATATGTTATGGACGTGAGAGAGTACATAACTAGAGATAGAGAGTGTGTGTGAAATAGAAAGAGTGAGTGAAAAAAGTGTGTGTGTGTGTGTGTGTGTGTGAAAGAGACATGGACAACACACGATAAAGTAGAGAAAAAGTGTGTGTGGCTTATGCAAACATACCACACATGCATCTTCGACAACGAAAGCGAGGTGAGGAGATAGTGTGTGGTTGTTTGCAACCGAGAGAGAAAGACCCCTAGCACTTGGCCAAGAGAGGTCTG
The DNA here is from genome assembly GCA_011799875.1 of Thinopyrum elongatum. Taxonomy (NCBI): domain Eukaryota; kingdom Viridiplantae; phylum Streptophyta; class Magnoliopsida; order Poales; family Poaceae; genus Thinopyrum; species Thinopyrum elongatum. The sequence continues at coordinate 447,753,152 of CM022300.1, read as the reverse complement.
GCAAACAAGGGAGAGAGGTCAAGAGAGACGTATGGAGAAAATGCAGGCATGAGGAGGAGAGAGTGTGTGTTTGTGATAGAGAGATCCCCTGGAGATCATGATGGGACTACATGGGTGGGAGGTCGAGTGACAAGGTGTGTGCGCGATAGAAGATACCCCGAGAGATATCAAGATAGACGTAGGGATGGAAGGAGACAATACGTGTGTTCCTGATAGATAGTGAGAGGTAGTCATACTTAGGGGGGAGTGCGTGTGCCTATGATGGAGTGGAGATTATGGTACTTAGGGGGGGGTGCGTGTCACATAGAGGGAAAACAAGGGTGGAGAGTGTTAGATGGGTCTATGTAGTGCGAGCGAGATATGTGTATGTGTGAACCAGGGAGATATAAAGTTTGAGAGAGATAGAGGAGCCCTGATACAGCTGAGTGGTGCGTCAGATAGCTGAGAGAGGGAAAGAGATACTCCATCCATTCGATAATGTAGTGCATATAGATTTTTTAGAAGTCAAACTTTGGAAACTTTGACCAGGTTTACACAAAATATTATTCATATCTACAATACCAAAGATACATCATATGAAACTACATCTTGTGATGAATCTAATGATATATGTTTGCCGTTCTAGATGTAAATGTTTTTCTCCACGTACCTGGTCAAACTTTGTGAAGTTTGACTTTTCAATAAATCTATATGCTCTAGACCGAAGAGAGTACCTAAGTCGAGAGAGATCAAGTGCGTGTGAAGGAGAAAGAGTGAGTGTGCAAAAAGAGAGTGTGTGTGTGTGACAGAGAAAGGGGCAACAAACGATAAAATAGAGAGAGAATGTGTGTGTGTGTCTTATGCAAACATATCACGCATGCATCTCTGAGATAGAAAAGCGAGGTGAGGAGATACATGGAGATAGCTAGTGCGTGGTTGTTTGCAACGGAGAGAGACCCCCCTATAGCACCTATCCAATAGAGGTTTGGCCAACAAGGGACAGAGGTCGAGAGGGACGTATGGAGAAGATGGACGCATGGGGAGGAAGAGAGGGCGTGTTTGTGATAGAGAGATCCCCTTGAGATCGTGAGGGGACTATATGGGTGGGAGATCGAGGGACGACATGTGTGTGCGATAGAAAGATGCCCCGAGAGAAATTGAGATAGACCAAGTGAGGGAAAGAGGCAATGCGTATGTTTGTGATGGAGACTGAGAAATAGTCATATAGATAGGGGGACTGTGTGTGTGCCTATAATGGAGTGAGAGACAATCATACTTAGCTAGCCGTGAGATTGTGTGTCTGTGTGTGTGCGTGTGAGATGGAGAGAGAATGAGGGAGAGAGAGGGAGTTTTAGATGGGTCTATCTAGTGCGAGTGAGATATGCATGTGTATGTGTGACCTAGGGAGATGGAGAGTTCGAGAGAGAGAGAGAGGGAAGATCCCCGACATGGTGGAGTGGTGCGTGAGAGAGTTACGGACAACGAGCTAGGGAATTCATGTGCGTGTGATGAGTGCACCCTAGATATTTAGCATGGACTAGAGAATCATACATTGTGTGCCAGAGAGACCTATACATGGAGTGTGCATGCGAACTAGAAAGACCGACACACACACACACACACAGAGAGAGAGAGAAAGAGAGAGAGAGAGAGAGACCGACAAGGTTTGTGTTTGTATGCGTGCGATAGAAACGAAGATTGTCGGCTACACAGAGAACAGGAGCTCGGGAGAGGGGGAGGTCGCGTTTATGCATCGAAGACTAATATAAACCATGTTTCAATATAAATTTGCATTCAAACATTTGAATTGGAGAACATGGTGTTTGCAATCCACACATGAACGGAGATATACGTATCAAACAAGTTCATTAATTTGACTTTCAGCATGTTCATGGAGTACTATAATATAGTAGGAGGAAAGGGTGATGCAGCAAAGTAGAGATAAGTATTTCCCTTAGTTAAGAACCAAGGTATCAATCCAGTAGGAGGCACAAGCAAGTCTCCAATCTATGCACCTGCACAAACTAACAAACACTTCCACTCAACGCGAAAAAGGGGTTGTCAATCCCTTCACGTCACGAACAAGAGTGAGATCTAAAAGAGATAGGTGTAAAAGAAAAATAAAAGAGCAAACTAAAGTAAATATAAATAAATTGCAGCAAGGTATTTTTGGGTTTTTTGGTTTATAGATCTGAAAATATATGATGGAAAATAGACCCGGGGGCCATAGGTTTCACTAGAGGCTTCTCTCTTGAAGATAGCATACGGTGGGTAAACAAATTACTGTTGAGCAATTGATAGAAAAGCGCAAAGTGATGACGATATCTAAGGCAATGATCATGAATATAGGCATGACATCCGTGACAAGTAGACCAAAACGATTCTGCATCTACTACTATTACTCCACACATCGACCGCTATCCAGCATGCATCTAGAGTATTAAGTTCATAAGAACAGAGCAACACTTTAAGTAAGATGACATGATGTAGAGGGATAAACTCAAGTAATATGATATAAACCCCATCTTTTTATCCTTGATGGCAACAATACAGTACGTGCCTCGCTACCCCTTCTGTCACTAGGTGAGGACACCACAAGATTGAACCCAAAACTAAGCACCTCTCCCATTGCAAGAAAAACCAATATAGTTGGCCAAACCAAACCGATAGTTCGAAGAGATATACAAAGATATCTTAATCATGCATAAAAGAGTTCAGAGAAGACTCAAATAATATTCATAGATAATCTGATCATAAATCCGCAATTCATCCGATCTCAAGAAACACACCGCAAAAAATTATTACAGTGAATAGATCTCCAAGAATATTGAGGAGAACATTGTATTGAAGATCAAAGAGAGAGAGAAGAAGCCATCTAGCTACTTGCTATGGACCCGTAGGTCTATTGTAAAATACTCACACATCATCGGAAGGGCAGCAAGGTTGATGTAGAGGCCCTCCGTGATCGAATCCCCCTCCGGCAGATCGCCGGAAAAGGCCCCAAAATGGGATCTCATGAGAACAGAGGCTTGCGGCGGCGGAAAAGTATTTTGGTGGACGCTTCTGGTGTTGGGGGGATGTTTTGGAATTTATAGTGCAAAGATTAGGGTTGGTGGACTCCCGAGGGGTCCACAAGCCAGGGGTGCCCCCCCTAGGGCGCGCCCTGTAGGCTTGTGGGCTCCTCGTGAGTGTCCTCCCCAAGTCCTCTGGGTGTCTTCTGGTCCAAGAAAAATCCTCGCGAAAGTTTTATTCCGTTTGGACTCCATTTGGTATTCCTTTTCTGTAAAACTCAAAAACAAGGGGAAAACAGAAACTCGCACTGGGCTCTAGGTTAGTAGGTTAGTCCCAAAAATAATATAAAATAGCATATTAATGCATATAAAACATCCAAAACAGATAATATAATAGCATGGAACAGTAAAAAATTATAGGTACGTTGGAGACGTATCAAGCATCCCCAAGCTTAATTCCTACTCGTCCTCGAGTAGGTAAATGATAAAAACAGAATTTTTGATGTGGAATGCTACCTAACATATTTATCAATGTAATCTTCTTTATTGTGGCATGAATATTAAGATCCATAAGATTCAAAACAAAAGTTTAATATTGACATAAAAACAATAATACTTCAAGCATAATAATAAAGCAATCATGTCTTCTCAAAATAACATGGCCAAAGAAAGTTATCCCTACAAAATCATATAGTCTGGCTATGCTCCATCTTCATCACACAAAGTATTTCATCATGCACAACACCGATGACAAGCCAAGCAATTGTTTCATACTGTTGGTGTTCTCAAAATTTTCAACTTTCACGCAATACATGTGGCGCCCCCGGCTCGATCGTACACTAATCATGCACGCAAACGTGTACGATCAAGATCAGGGACTCACGGGAAGATATCACAACACAACTCTAAAACATAAATAAGTCATACAAGCATCATAATACAAGCCAGGGGCCACGAGGGCTCGAATACAAATGCTCGATCATAGACGAGTCAGCGGAAGCAACAATATCTGAGTACAGACATAGGTTAAACAAGGTGCCATAAGATGGCTAGCACAAACAGGGATACAACAGATCGAACAGGCGCAGGGCCTCCTGCCTGGGATCCTCCTAACTACTCCTGGTCGTCGACGTCCTGGACGTAGTAGTAGGCTCCGTCCTGGTGGTAGTAGTCGTCGAAGGTGGCGTCTGGCTCCTGGGCTCCAGCATCTGGTTGCGACAGCCAGCAAGAAGGGAAAGGGGGAAAGGAGGGGGAAAGCAACCGTGAGTACTCATCCAAAGTACTCGCAAGCAAGGATCTATACTACATATGCATGGTATATGTGTAAAGAGGCAATATCGGTGGACTGAACTGCAGAATGCCAGAATAAGAGGGGGATAGCTAGTCCTGTCGAAGACTACGCTTCTGGCAGCCTTCGTCTTGAAGCAATAGAAGAGATTAGTTGGAAGTTAACCAAACAACAACGTAAAGCATAATCCTACCCGTCGATCCTCTCGTCGCCACCATGCGAGAGAGCGACCACCGGGTTATATCTGTCACTTGTAAGGGTGTGTTTTATTAAGTATCCATTTCTAGTGAATGAGGTCGGAATACAACTCCGGGTCGTCCTTTTACCGGGACAACGGCTATTCGAATAGATAAACTTCCCTGCAGGGGTGCACCACATATTCCCCAACACGCTCGATCCCCTTTGGCCGGACACACTTTCTGGGTCATGCCGGGCTCGGAAGATCCACACGTCGCAGCCCCACCTAGGCTCAACAGAGAGGTCAGCCACCGACTAATCCTAGGCACTCTGGGGTTGGGCCATGAGTGGTGCTGCATCGTTGGGTACGCGGCCGCGAGCAGACCTAGCAACCCACACGATCACGGCGGTTACGTTAGCGCGGTCCAACACGGCGCGCGCCGCTCAGTCGCTGACGTCAAGAAGGCTTCAGCTGATACCACGACGCGGGGATACCCATAAACTACTCCCGCGTAGTTGGTTAGTGCGTATAGGCCAGTGGCCAGACTCAGATCAAATATCCAATCTCGTTAAACGTGTTATTATGAAGTAAACGCGAACGCCGACCAGGGCCTGGCCCACCTGTCTCCTAGGTGGTTCTCAAACCTGCCCTGTCGCTCCGCCACAAAGATCCACTCAAAGGGCCGTTGGGACAAAGGTCCTTTCAGCCCCCAATCCGTGAATCACTCGCCGGGGTACTCTTCGAGCCGACCCGACTTTAGTCACCATTTGTATAGTATGTATATATGTATAGTATACACCCGTGATCACCCCGAGTGATCACGGCCCGATAGTATAGCAAGGCAGACTGACAAGAATGCAGGGCCAATGATGATAAACTAGCACCTATACTAAGTATTTAGGATTGCAGGTAAGGTATCAACAAATGTAGCAACAGTGTCAGGCTATGCATCCGACTAGGATTAACGGAAAGCAATATGTACATGCTACACTACTCTAATGCAAGCAGTATAGAGGAGAATAGGCGATATCTGGTGATCAAGGGGGGGGCTTGCCTGGTTGCTCTGGCAAGTAGGGGTCGTCAAAAACGTAGGCGGCGGGGGCAACAGCAGCTGGTCGGTTCGTAGTCTACCGAAGAGAGAGAGGGGGAAGAAACAGTAAACACACGGCAATAATGCACACAGGGATGCATGACATGTCTAAACGCAGGGCCGGGGTTGATATACAGCCTAACTAAGCGATTTAGTTAATTTAGGAATTTATCCGGATTTATTTAATTAGGGTTGGACACTATTCATTTATCGGAATCGGTCTAATTGTTCAACGTTCTCATAGCTGGGGCGTTGACGGAGATACCGAGGATGTATTCGGGTTCGTATCGTCGTTTGAGCAAGTTTCATGTATAAAATATTTTCATCGGAGAGTACGGTTTATTTAATATGATTTTCTAAATTTTTTATTAATTTCTGAAATTTTAATTAATTATTTAATTCAACATTATCCGAAACAGTAATGATGACGTCAGCATGACATCATGCTGACGTCAGAGGTAATTAAGTTAATTACTAATTACTGTTTAATTAACACTAATCAGTTAATTAGATTAAACTAATCAGGATAATTAACTAATTAATTAATTAATATTATTTTAATTATTTTAATTATTTATTTTATTTCTATTTTCTTTAAAACTGTTTCTGGGCCGTGGGCCCATTGTCAGCGTAAAAGGGGAAGTGGAAACAATAGGGTAAGGGGACAAGGGACCACAAAATCGAAGGAAAAGAAGGGGGGGGCAAAAAGGCGAGGCGAAGGACTAAAAGGAAAGGAGGAAAAAAACCGGCGCGACGGAAGAAAGGGAGGGAGAGGAGGCGCAATCGAGGGAGAAGGATGACACGGAAACAGGAAGGTAACGCGCCAGGAGAGCGGAGAACGAGAGGGGGAGAGACGACCCCGGAGAGCCCACAATGGCGAAGGAAGAGAAAAAGGGGGAGGGCAGAAAGCGTAAACGCCAGGGCAAAACCGCGCGAGGAGGCCCGAGAGACCCGGCAGGAGAAGGAGGGGGGGGTGGAAAGGGGGTTCGGCCGAGGACGAGCCCCCACCGGCACGAGGCGACTGACGAGGGGGAGCCAGAAGATTCGACGAGAGGAGGACAAACTTCGACGGCCCCCTGTACAATCCTACCCCTAACCCAAAAGAGATAGCATTGAGTTGCAGAGAAGCGCAGAAGGGCGAGGAGGACCGAGAAAGAGGAGAGCTAGAAGGGAAAGCAGAGACGGGAGACCGGAGGAGGCGGAGAGACAGAGGGGAGAGGGGACAGCAGAAGAGAGGGGGGGAGGGGATAGAGAAGAGAGCCCGGGGGGACGGAGTAGGACAGATGGCAATGAAACGGGAATAAGTAGGGAACGCGGCTGGATGAAGGATGGAAGACGGGGGTCGGGGTGCGGTGGTCGACGGTGATGGCGACGGCCGACGGGGAGGGGCCGGCGGGGGGGGACAATGTGGGAGGCAGACATTGTAGAAGAGGAATGGAAAGGTGGTGGTGAGGGGAGAGATTTAAGGGAGGTGGAGTAGTGAGGACGAGGAGATAGGAGGAGCGGTAGGGCGCGTACGGGAGGCGGCGGAGGGAGGGTAAGATGCAGGCCGGCTGAGGAGAGCGGCGATAGGGCGGCGCGTCCAAACGGACGGGAGCGGCGCGGTGGGGGTCGCCGCAGACAGGAGGGACGGGGCGTCGTTACCGCGATCCGATCCCGATCTGGAGTCGAGGAGGGGGGGTTGACGAGGGGGAGGCCGGCGACGGGGCGGCGTCGGCGAGACGGCCGCGACGACGAGGCGGACGGGATCGGGCACTGCGAGCCCGATCCAGATGGGTTGAGGGGGAAGAGAAAGGGAGGGGACGAGGGGAGAGGGGGGGACGGGGGGTAGGGTAGGGTTTGGCCGGGGGGGTGGCGCTAAGTAGGCCGGCTGGGCCGGCCTGGAGGACACGGTGGCTTGCTGGGAAGGGAGGCCAGTGGGGTGGGGTGGTGTGGGCGGGCGGGGGGGGGGGGGGGGTTGCTTCTTTTTTTCCTTTTCTTTATTCTCTTTTCTCTACTATTAAATGTTTAGGCCCCAAATGGTTTTTGTAAAAAGTGTGACCTATTTCATAAATACCAGTGCATTATTCCTTAACACCTAAAATTAGTTTGGACAAAACATAATTCCATATTTATTTCAGATTTAATAAATGGTTATTAAATATTATCTTTATCCACTGTTTGAGGTTGTTCGAGTCACCTATACAATTCCAATGATGTTGGTTTCAATTTTAGAATAGCCTCTGGAATATTTGTTACTTATCTGACATTTTAGTTTCTATGTTGGACAACTTTTATATCCCACTTTCATTTAAATTTGAATTTGACTTAGGAGTTGAAATGCAATATGATGCTAATGATGATTATGCACTATTAATCATGATGACATGGCCTCATCAAAAGGGTGATCTCTGTAGCTTAATACAGGGGGTGTTACAATACATGAGCATGAGCCATGGATATAGCACTATGGGTGGAATAGAATATGGTGGTTGTGGAGAAGACAAAGAGAAGGAGAACGTCTCACATCAACTAGGCAAATTAATGGGCTATGGAGATGCCCATCAATTGATATCGATGCAACTGAGTAGGGATTGCCATGCAACGGATGCACTAGAGCTATAAGTGTATTGAAGCTCAACAAGAAACTAAGTCAGTGTGCATCCAACTTGCTTGCTCACGAAGTCCTAGGGCAATTTTGAGGAAGCCCATCATTGGAATATACAAGCCAAGTTCTATAATGAAAAATTCCCACTAGTATATGAAAGTGACAAAATAGGAGACTCTCTATCATGAAGATCATGGTGCTACTTTGAAGCACAAGTGTGGAAAAAGGATAGTAACATTGTCCCTTCTCACTTTTCTCTCATTTTTTTCTCTTTTTTTTTGTTTAGGTTCCTTTGGCATCTTTTATTTTTTATAAAGTCTGGAGACTCATCCCAACTTGTGAGGGAATCATAGCTTCCATCATCCTTTCCTCACATGGGGCAATGCTCTAATAATGATGATCATCACACTTTTACTTACTTACAACTCAAGAATTACAACTCAATACGAGAACAAGATATGACTATATGAATGCCTCCAGCGGTGTATCGGGATGTGCTATGATCAAGAGTGACATGTATAAAAAATATGAACGGTGGCCTTGCCACAAATACTATGCCAACTACATGTCATGCAAAGCAATATGACAATGATGGTGCATTTCATAATAAAACGGGATGGTGGAAGTTGCATGGCAATATATCTCAGAATGGCTACGGAAATGCCATAATAGGTAGGTATGGTGGCTGTTTTGAGGAAAGGTATATGGTGGGTTTAATGCACCGGCGAAAGTTGCACAGTACTAGAGAGGCTAGCAATGGTGGAAGGGTGAGAGTGCGTATAATCCATGGACTCAACATTAGTCATAAAGAACTCACATACTTATTGCAAAAATTTATTAGCCATCAAAACAAAGTACTACACGCATGCTCATAGGGGGATAGATTGGTAGGAAAAGACCATCGCTTGTCCCCGACTGCCACTCATAAGGAAGACAATAAAAAATAAATCATGCTCCGACTTCATCACATAACGGTTCACAATATGTGCATGCTACGGGAATCACAAACTTTAACACAAGTATTTCTACCAATCCACAATTACTCACTACATGACTATAATATCACCATCCTTATATCTCAAAACAAATGCAAGGAATCAAACTTCTCATCTATTCAATGCTCTTTATATGAAAGTTTTTATTATATCCCTCTTGGATGCCCATCATATTAGGACTAAATTAATAACCTAAGAAAATTACCATGCTGTTTAAGACTCTCAAAATAATATAAGTGAAGCATGAGAGTTCAACAATTTCTATAAAATAAAGCCACCGCCGTTCTCTAAAAAGATATAAGTGAAGCACTAGAGCAAACTGCCTAGCTCAAAAGATATAAGTGAAGCACATGGAGTATTCTAATAAATTCACGATTAATGTGTGTCCCTATCAAAAGGTGTGTACAGCAAGGATTAGTGTGGCAAACTAGAAAGCAAATACTCATATCATACAAGATGCTCCAAGCAAAACACATATCATGTGCTGAATAAAAATATAGCCTCAAGTGAATTTACCGATGGATTGAAGACAAAAGATGGGATGCCATCCGGGGCATCCCCAAGATTAGATGCTTTTTTGTCCTTAAATATTACCTTGGGGTGCCTTGGGAATCCCCAATCTTAGGCTCTTGCCACTCCTTATTCTATTGTCCATCAAATCTTTACTCAAAACTTGAAAACTTCACAACACAAAACTCAACAGAAAACTCATAAGATCCGTTAGTATAATAAAATAAATCACCACTTTAGGTACTGTTGTGAACTACTTATAATTTATATTTGTGTTATATCTACTGTATTATAACTCCTCCATGGTTCATACCCCCCGATACTACCCATAGATTCATCAAAATAAGAAAACTACACATAGAAAACAGAATCTGTCAAAAACAGAGCAGTCTGTAGTAATCTGAAAATTTCGTATACTTATGTAACTAGAAAAATTCTGAAAAATTAGGAAAATTTATCCAATTTTTATATCAATCATGTGTAAAAAAGTCAGATCAAAAGCACGTTTCTGTGATTTTTTAAATTTCTGGCAATGAGCGCAAAAGTTTTTGTTTTTCAGCAAGATCAAATCAACTATCACCGTAGACCATCCCAAAGGTCTTACTTGGCTCAAACACGAATTAAAACACCAAAACACAATTACTACAGAGGTAATAATGTGTATTTATTGAAAAACAGAACCAAAAACAAAGCACATAAAAATAAAATTGGGTTGCCTCCCAACAAGCGCTATTGTATAACGCCCCTAGCTAGGCATAAAACATAGATCTAGGTATTGTCATATTTGGTATGCAAAACATAAGTAGCCCTCATAATAGATTCATATGGAAACTTAATTTTATTTCTTGGAAAGTGTTCCATGCCCTTCCTTAATGGAAATTGAAATCTAATGTTTCCTTCTTTCATATCAATAATTGCACCAATAGTTCTAAGGAAAGGTCTACCAAGAATAATAGGACATGTAGGATTGCAATCTATATAAAGCACAATAAAATCTACGGGCACATAATTTATATTTGCAACAATAAGAACATCATTAGTTCTTCCCATAGGTTTCTTAATAGTGGAATCCACTAGATGCAAATTCAAAGATCATCAAATTCACGGAAACCTAGCACATCACATAAAAGTTTTCGGAATAGTGTAAACGCTAGCACCCAAATCACATAAAGCATTGCACTCATAATATTTAATTTTAATCTTAATAGTAGGTTTCCACTCATCATAAAGCTATCTAGGGATAGAAACTTCCAACTCAAGTTTTTCTTCAAAAGATGTCATCATACCATCAACGATATGTTTAGTAAAAGCTTTATTTTCATTGTAAGCATGAGGTGAATTTAACAAGGATTGCAACAGGGAAATACAATCTATCAAAGAACAATTATCATAATTAAAGTCCTTGAAATCCAAAAGAGTGGGTTCATCGCTACTTAAAGTTTTTACCTCTCCAACACCACTTTTATCAAAAAAATCATTAAGATCTTTAAACTCCAAATTATTGGGATGCCTTCTAGCTAAAGTTGACTCATCTACAGTCCCATATTTATAAAGATTTATATTAGAAAACAAAGATTCAATAGGAGTCACACAAATCACTTTAAGATCTTCATCATTATTTTCAAAAAACTAGTAGAACACACTTTTACAAACCAATCTCTCTTAGCACGCATCCTAGCGGTTCTTTCTTTACATTCATCCATAGAAATTTTAATATCTTTCATAGATTCATTAATATCATACTTGGGTGTCATAGATCTAATCTTCAAAGAATCAATCTCAAGAGAAATTCTATCAACATTCCTAGCCAAATCATCAATCTTAAGCAATTTTTCTTCTACCATAGTATTGAAATTCTTTTGAAAATTTATGAAATCTTTAATGTTATGCTCAAGATTAGTGAGTATTTTATTATAATTTCCATGAGAATTGTTGTAGGAATTACCATAATTATTAGAGGAATTACTAGGAAACGGCCTAGGGTTGAAATTACCTCTATATGCATTATTACCAAAATTGTTCCTACCAACAAAATTCACATCCATCGATTTATTATTATTCTCACTCAAAGTGGACAAAGGCATATCATTAGGATCAATAGGAGCACTCTTACTAGCAAACAATTTCATAAGTTCATCCATCTTTCCACTCAAAGTATTAATTTCTTCAATCGCATGCACTTTTTTACTAGTGGACGATCTTTCGGTATGCCACTGAGAGTAATTTGCCATAATATTATCTAGGAGTTTAGTAGCTTCTCCTAATGTAATTTCCATAAAAGTACCTCCCGCGGCGGAATATAAAAGATTTCTAGAAGCAAAATTCAATCCGGCATAAAAAATTGTATGATCATCCATAAGCTTAAACCATGTGTAGGGCAATTTCTTATCATTAATTTCATCCTCTCCCAAGATTGTGCGACAAGTTCATGATCAAGTTGCTTAAAATTCATTATATCATTCCTAAGGGAGATGATCTTAGCGGGAGGAAAATACTTGGAAATAAAAGCATCTTTACACTTATTCCATGAATCAATACAATTTTTAGGCAAAGATGAAAACCAAGTTTTAGCACGATCTCGTAGTGAGAACGGAAATAGCTTCAATTTAACAATATCATTATCCACTTCTTTTTTCTTTTGCATATCACATAACTCAATGAAATTATTTAGCTGGGATGCGGCATCTTCACTAGGAAGGCCGGAAAATTGCTCTTTCATAACAAGATTCAACAAAGCGGCATTAATTTCATAAGATTCCGCACTAGTGGCAGGAGCAATCGGAGTACTAATAATATCATTATTATTATTATTGGAAAAGTCACACAATTTGGTATTTTCTTGAGACATCGTGACAAGGCAAGCAATCTAGCAAACGAGCAAACAAAAAGCAAATGAAAAGACGAATGAAAGAAGGGCGAATAAAAAGGTAAATATTTTTGTGTTTTTCTTAAAACGTTTTAGAAGTGGGGAGAGGAAAACGAGAGGCAAATGGCAAATAATGTAATGCAAGAGATGAGAGTTTATGATGGGTACTTGGTAGGCTTGATGAAGAACCTCCCCGCCAACGGCGCCAGAAATCCATCCTGCTACTTCTTGAGCTTACGTTGATTTTTCCCTTGAAGAGGAAAGGGTGATGCAGCAAAGTAGAGATAAGTATTTCCCTCACATAAGAACCAAGGTATCAATCTAGTAGGAGGCACAAGCAAGTCTCCAATCTATGCACCTGCACAAACTAACAAACACTTGCACTCAACGCGAAAAAGGGGTTGTCAATCCCTTCACGGTCATCAACAAGAGTGAGATCTAAAAGAGATAGGTGTAAAAGATAAATAAAAGAGCAAATTAAAGTAAATATAAATAAATTGCAGCAAGGTATTTTTGGTTTATAGATTTGAAAATATATGATGGAAAATAGACCCCGGGCCATAGATTTCACTAGAGGCTTCTCTCTTAAAGATAGCATACGGTGGGTAAACAAATTACTGTTGAGCAATTGATAGAAAAGCTCAAAGTTATGATGATATCTAATGCAATGATCATGAATATAGGCATCACGTCCGTGACAAGTAGACCGAAACGATTCTGCATCTACTACTGCTACTCCACACATCGACCGCTATCCAGCATGCATCTAGAGTATTGAGTTCATAAGAACACAGCAACGCTTTAAGTAAGATGACATGATGTATGCTACTTCTTGAGCTTGCGTTGGTTTTTCCCTTGAAGAGGAAAGGGTGATGCAGCAAAGTAGAGATAAGTATTTCCCTCGGTTAAGAACCAAGGTATCAATCCAGTAGGAGATACACGCAAGTCTCCAATCTATGCACCTGCACAAACAATCAAACACTTGCACCCAACACGATAAAGGGGTTGTCAATCCCTTCATGGTCACTTGCAAAGGTGGGATCAGATAGAGATAGATATAAAAGCTTACTAAAACGTAAAACAAAATAAAAGTAAACAAAGTGCAGCAAAGTATTTTTGGGTTTTTTGGTTTATAGATCTGAAAATATATGATGGAAAATAGACCCGGGGGCCATAGGTTTCACTAGAGGCTTCTCTCTTGAAGGCAAATAATATGATGGGTGAACAAATTAGTGTCGAGCAATTGATAGAAAAGAACAAAGTAATGACGATATCCAAGGCAATGATTATGAATATAGGCATCACGTCCGTATCAAGTAGACCGAAATGATTCTGCATCTACTACTATTACTCTACACATCGACCGCTATCCAGCATGCATCTAGAGTATTAAGTTCAAAAGAACGGAGTAACGCCTTAAGTAAGATGACATGATGTAGAGGGATAAACTCAAGAAATATGATGAAAACCCCATCTTTTTACCCTTGATGGCAACAATACAATACGTTCCTCGCTACCCCTACTTTGTCACTGGGTGAGGACACCGCAAGATTGAACCCAAAACTAAGCACCCCTCCCATTGCAAGAAGAACCAATCTAGTTGGCCAAACCAAACTGATAATTCGAAGAGAAATACAAAGATATCAAATCATGCATATAAGAATTCAGAGAAGATTCAGATAATATTCATAGATAAACTGATCATAAATCCACAATTCATCGGATCTCGACAAACACACTGCAAAAGAAAATTACATCGGATAGATCTCCAAGAACAACGAGGAGAACATGGTATTTAGGATCAAAGAGAGAGAATAAGCCATCTAGCTACTAGCTATGGACCCGTAGGTCTGTGGTAAACTACTCACGCTTCATCGGAAGGGCAATAGAATTGATGTAGAAGCCCTCCGTGATCGAATCCCCTTCCGACAGGATGATAGAAAAGGCCCCAAGATGGGATCTCACGGGTACAGAAGGTTACGGCGGCGGAAAAGTATTTTTGTGGACGCTTCTGGTTGTTTTGGAATATTTCTGAATTTATAGGCCAAAGATTAGGGTTGGAGGACTCCTGTGGGGCCCACAAGCCAGGGGGCACCCCCCAGGGCGCACCCTGAGGGCTTGTGGAGCCTCGGGACTCTTCTGTCTTCCTCTCCAAGTCCTACGTGTGTCTTCTGGTCCAAGAAAAATCATCGCGAAAGTTTTATTCCGTTTGGACTCCGTTTGGTATTTTTTTTGCTATAAAACTCAAAAACAAGGAAAAAACATAAACTGGCACTGGCTATTGGTTAATAAGTTAGCCCCAAAAATAATATAAAATAGCATATTAACGCATATAAAACATCCAAAACAGATAATATAATAGCATGGAACAATAAAAAATTATAGATACATTAGAAACGTATCAAGCATCCCCAAGCTGAATTCCTGCTCGTCCTCGAGTAGGTAAATGATAAAAACAGAATTTTTGATGTGGAATGCTACCTGACATATTTATCCAGGTAATTTTCTTTATTGTGTCATGAATATTCAGATCCATAAGATTCAAAACAAAAGTTTAATATTGACATAAAAACAATAATACTTAAGCATACTAATAAAGCAATCATGTCTTCTCAAAATAACATGGCCAAAGAAAGTTATCCCTACAAAATCATGTAGTCTGGCTATGCTCCATCTTCATCACACAAAGTATTAAATCATGCACAACCCTGATGACAAGCCAAGCAATTGTTTCATACTTTTGATGTTCTCAAACTTTTTCAACTTTCACGCAATACATGAGCGTGAGCCATGGATATAGCACTATAGGTGGAATAGAATATGGTGGTTGTGGAGAAGACAAAAAGAAGGAGATAGTCTCACATCAACTAGGCGTATCAATGGGCTATGGAGATGCCCATCAATAGATATCAATGTGAGTGAGTAGGGATTTCCACGCAACGGATGCACTAGAGCTATAAGTTTATGAAAGCTCAAAAAGAAACTAAGTGATTGTGCATCCAACTCGCTTGCTCACGAAGACCTAGGGCAATTTGAGGAAGCCCATCATTGGAATATACAAGCCAAGTTATGTAATGAAAAATTCCCACTAGTATATGAAAGTGACAACATAGGAGACTCTCTATCATGAAGATCATGGTGCTACTTTGAAGCACAAGTGTGGTAAAAGGATAGTAGCATTGCCCCTTCTCTCTTTTCTCTCATTTTTTCCTTTTTTTTGTTTGGGCTTCTTTTGGCCTTTTTTATTTTTTGTAAAGTCTGGAGACTCATCCCAACTTGTGAGGGAATCATAGCTTCCATCATCCTTTCCTCACATGGGACAATGCTCTAATAATGATGATCATCACACTTTTATTTACTTTACAACTCAAGAATTACAACTTGATTCTAGAAAAAAATGACTCTATATGAATGCCTCCGGCGGTGTACCGGGATGTGCAATGATCAAGAGAGACATGTATAAAAAATATGAACGGTGGCCTTGCCACGAATACTATGTCAACTACATGATCATGCAAAGCAATATGACAATGATGGAGCGTGTCATAATAAACAGAATGGTGGAAGTTGCATGGCAATATATCTCGGAATGGCTATGGAAATGCCATAATGGGTAGGTATGGTGGCTGTTTTTAGGAAGGTTATATGGTGGGTTTAATGCACCGGCGAAAGTTGCGCGGCACTAGAGAGGCTAGCAATGGTGGAAGGGTGAGAGTGTGTATAATCCATGGACTCAACATTAGTCGTAAAGAACTCACATACTTATTGCAAAAGTCTATTAGCTATCAAAACAAAGTACTACACGCAAGCTCCTAGGGGGCTAGATTGGTAGGAAAAGACCATCGCTCGTCCCCGACCACCACTCATAAGGAAGACAATAAATAAATAAATAATGCTCCGACTTCATCACATAACGGTTCACCATACGTGCATGCTACGGGAATCACAAAATTTAACACAAGTATTTCTACCAATCCACAATTACTCACTAGCATGACTCTAATATCACCATCTTTATATCTCAAAACAATCATAAGGAATCAAACTTCTCATAGTATTCAATGCTCTTTATATGAAAGTTTTTATTATATCCCTCTTGGATGCCCATCATATTAGGACTAGATTCATAACCTAAGAAAATTACCATGCTGTTTAGAGAGACTCTCAAAATAATATAAGTGAAGCATGAGAGTTCAATAATTTCTATAAAATAAAGCCACCGCCGTGCTCTAAAAAGATATAAGTGAAGCACTAGAGCAAAATTGCCTAGCTCAAAAGATATAAGTGAAGCACATAGAGTATTCTAATAAATTCATGATTCATGCATGTCCCTCTCAAAAGGTGTGTACAGCAAGGATGATTGTGGCAAACTAAAAAGCAAAGACTCATATCATACAAGACGCTCCAAGAAGAACACATATCATGTGGAGAATAAAAATATAGCCTCAAGTAAATTTACCGATAGACGAAGATGAAAGAGGGGATGCCATCCGGGGCATCCCCAAGCTTAGATGCTTGGTTGTCCTTTAATATTACCTTGGGGTGCCTTGGGCATCCCAATCTTAGGCTCTTGCCACTCCTTATTCCATAGTCCATCAAATCTTTACCCAAAACTTGAAAACTTCAGAACACAAAACTCAACAGAAAACTCATGAGATCCGTTAGTATAAGAAAATAAATCACCACTTTCTGTTACTGTTGTGAAATCATTATTTATTTATATTGGTGTAATATATACTGTATTCCAACTTTTCCATGGTTCATACCCCCCGATACTACCCATAGATTCATCAAAATAAACAAACGACACATAGAAAACAGAATCTGTCAAAAACAGAACAGTCTGCGAAGATCTGAACTGTTCTCATACTTCTGTAACTCCAAAAATTCTGAAAAATTAGGACAACTGTGGAAATTTGTATATAAATCTTGTGTAAAAAAAGTTCAGGGTTTTTACATGCTCCAGTGAATTTAAACAATTCTGTTACTGGACGCAAAAGTTTCTGTTTTTCAGCAAGATAAAATCAACTATCACCTTAAGCCATCCCAAAGGTCTTACTTGGCTCAAACACTAATTAAAACACCAAAACACAATTACTACAGAGGTAATAATGTGTATTTATTGAAAAACAGAACCAAAAACAAAAAACATAAAAATAAAATTGGGTTGCCTCCCAACAAGCGCTATTGTTTAACGCCCCTAGCTAGGCATAAAACATAGATCTGCGTCTTGTCATCTTTGGTATGCAATCCATAATTAGCTATCATAATGGATTCATATGGCAACTTAATTTTATTTCTTGGAAAGTGTTCCATGCCCTTCCTTAACGCAAATTGAAATCTAATGTTTCCTTCTTTCATATCAATAATTGCACCAATCGTTCTAAGGAAAGGTCTACCAAGAATAATAGGACATGTACGATTGCAATCTATATCAAGCACAATGAAATCTACGGGCACATAATTCCTATTTGCAACAATAAGAACATCATTAATTCTTCCCATAGGTTTCCTAATAATGGAATATGCGAGATGCAAATTCAAAGAACAATCATCAAATTCACGAAAACCTATCACATCACACAAAGTTTTTGGAACTGTGGAAACTCTAGCACCCAAATCACACAAAGCATGGCACTCATAATCTTTAATTTTAATCTTAATAGTAGGTTCCCACTCATCATAAAGCTTTCTAGGGATTGAAACTTCCAACTCAAGTTTTTCTTCAAAAGATTTCATCATAGCATCAACAATATGTTTAGTAAAAGCTTTATTTTGATTATAAGCATCAGGAGAATTCAACATGGATTGCAACAAGGAAATACAATCTATCAAAGAACAATTATCATAATTAAAATCCTTGAAATCCAAAAGAGTGGGTTCATCGCTACTTCAAGTTTTGACCTCTCCAATCCCACTTTTATCAAATTTTGCATTAAGATCTATAAACTCCGAATCATTGGAACACCTTCTAACTAAAGTTCACTCATATCCATTCCCATCTTTATCAAGATTTATATTAGAAAACAAAGATTCAATAGGAGTCACACCAATCATTTGAAGATCTTCATCATTATTATCACAAGAAATTGAAGAATAGGCTTTAACAAACCAATCTCGCTTAGCACGCATCCTAGCGGTTCTTTCTTTACACTCATCAATAGAAATTTTAATAGCTTTAAGAGATTCATTAATATCATACTTGGGTGACATAGATCTAATTTTCAAAGAATCAATCTCAAGAGAAACTCTATCAACGTTCCTAGCCAAATCTTCAATCTTGAGCAATTTTTCTTCAACCATAGCATTGAAAACTTTTTGCAAATTAATAAATTCTTTAATATTGTTCTCAAGATCAGAGGGCATATTATTATAATTTCCATAAGAATTGTTTTAGGAATTACCATAATTATTAGAGGAATTACTAGGAAACGGCCAAGGGTTGAAATTACCTCTATACGCGTTATTACCAAAATTGTTCCTACCAACAAAATTCACATCCATAGATTCATTATTGTTCTCAATCAAAGTAGACAAAGGCATATCATTAGGATCAATAGGAGAACTCTTACTAGCAAACAATTTCATAAGTTCATCCATCTTTCCACTCAAAGTATTAATTTCTTCAATTGCATGCACTTTTTTTACTAGTGGAAGATCTTTCGGTATGCCATTGAGAGTAATTAGCCATAATATTATCTATGAGTTTAGTAGCTTCTCCTAATGTGATTTCCATAAAAGTACCTCCCGCGGCCGAATCTAAAAGATTTCTAGATGCAAAATTCAATCCGGCATAAAATTTTTGTATGATCATCCATAGACTTAAACCATGAGTAGGGCAATTTCTTATCATCAATTTCATCCTCTCCCAAGATTGTGCAACATGTTCATGATCAAGTTGCTTAAAATTCATTATATCGTTCCTAAGGGAGATGATCTTAGCGGGAGGAAAATACTTGGAAATAAAAGCATCTTTACACTTATTCCATGAATCAATACTATTTTTAGCCAAAGATGAAAACCAAGTTTTAGCATGATCTCGTAGTGAGAACGGAAA
Source organism: Thinopyrum elongatum (assembly GCA_011799875.1). NCBI lineage: Eukaryota > Viridiplantae > Streptophyta > Magnoliopsida > Poales > Poaceae > Thinopyrum > Thinopyrum elongatum. The sequence continues at coordinate 447,733,591 of CM022300.1, read as the reverse complement.
TAGCTTCAATTTAACAGTATCATTATCCACATCTTTCTTCTGTTGCATATCACACAACTCAACGAAAGTATTTAGATGGGATGCGGCATCTTCACTAGGAAGGCCAGAAAATTGATCTTTCATAACAAGATTCAGCAAAGCGGCATTAATTTCATAAGATTCTGCACTAGTGGCAGGAGCAATCGGAGTACTAAAAAAATCATTACTATTAGTATGGGAAAAGTCACACAACTTCGTATTTTCTTGAGACATCGTGACAAAGCAATCAATCTAACACAAGAGCAAACATAAAGACGAATGGAAAAAGGGCGAATAAAAAGGCAAATCTTTTTGTGTTTTTCTAAAATCGTTTTAGAAGTGGGGGGGAGGAAAACAAGAGGCGAATGGAAAATCATGTAATGCAAGAGATGAGACTTTATGGTGGGTACTTGGTAGGCTTGATGTAGATCTCCCCGGCAACGGAGCCAGAAATTCTTCCTGCTACTTCTTGAGCTTGCGTTGGTTTTTCCCTTGAAGAGGAAAGGGTGATGCAGCAAAGTAGAGATAAGTATTTCCCTCCGTTAAGAACCAAGGTATCAATCCAGTAAGAGATACACGCAAGTCTCCAATCTATGCATCTGCACAAACAATCAAACACTTGCACCCAACATGATAAAGGGGTTGTCAATCCCTTCACGGTCACTTGCAAAGGTGAGATCTGATAGAGATAGATATAAAAGCTTACTAAAATATAAAACAAAATAAAAGTAAATAAATTGCAGCAAGGTATTTTTGGGTTTTTACGTTTATAGATCTGAAAATATATGATGGAAAATAGACTCGGGGGCCATAGGTTTCACTAGAGGCTTCTCTCTTGAAGGCAAATAATACGGTGGGTGAACAAATTACTGTCGAGCAATTGATAGAAAAGCGCAAAGTTATGACGATATCCAAGGCAATGATTATGAATATAGGCATCATGTTCGTATCAAGTAGACCCAAATGATTCTGCATCTACTACTATTACTCCACACATCGACCGCTATCCAGCATGCATCTAGAGTATTAAGTTCAAAAGAACGGAGTAACGCCTTAAGTAAGATGACATGATGTAGAGGGATAAACTCAAGCAATATGATGAAAACCTCATCTTTTTACCCTTGATGGCAACAATACAATACGTGCCTCGCTACCCCTACTTTGACACTGGGTGAGGACACCGCAAGATTGAACCCAAAACTAAGCACCCCTCCCATTGCAAGAAGAACCAATCTAGTTGGCCAAACCAAACCGATAATTCAAAGAGAAATACAAAGATATCAAATCATGCATATAAGAATTCAGAGAAGATTCAAATAATATTCATAGATAAACTGATCATAAATCCACAATTCATCGGATCTTGACAAACACACCGCAAAAGAATATTACATCAGATAGATCTCCAAGAATAACGAGAAGAACATGGTATTGAGGATCAAAGAGAGAGAAGAAGCCATCTAGCTACTAGCTATGGACCCGTAGGTCTGTGGTAAACTACTCACGCTTCATCGAAAGGGCAATAGAGTTGATGTAGAAGCCCTCTGTGATCGAATCCCCTCCGGCAGGATGCCGAAAAAGGCCCCAAGATGGGATCTCACGGGTACAGAAGGTTACGGCGGCGAAAAAGTATTTTTGTGGACGCTTCTGGTGGTTTTGGAATATTTCTGAATTTATAGGCCAAAGATTAGGGTTGGAGGACTCCTGTGGGGCCCACAAGCCAGCCCCCCCTAGGGCGCGCCCTGAGGGCTTGTGGAGCCCTCGGGACTCTTCTGCCTTCCTCTCCAAGTCGTACGTGTGTCTTGTGGTCCAAGAAAAATCATCGCGAAAGTTTTATTCCGTTTGGACTCCGTTTGGTATTCCTTTTCTGTAAACTCAAAAACAAGGAAAAAACAGAAACTGGCACTGGGCTCTAGGTTAATAAGTAAGTCCCAAAAATAATATAAAATAGCATATTAATGCATATAAAACATCCAAAATAGATAATATAATAGCATGAACAATAAAAAATTATAGATACGTTGGAGACGTATCAATGTAGAGGGATAAACTCAAGAAATATGATATAAACCCCATCTTTTTATCCTTGATGGCAAAAATACGATACGTGCCTCGCTACCCCTTCTGTCACTGGATGAGGACACCGCAAGATTGAACCCAAAACTAAGCACCTCTCCCATTGGAAGAAAAACCAATCTAATTGGCCAAACCAAACCGATAGTTCAAAGAGAAATGCAAAGATATCTTAATCATGCATAAAAGAGTTCAGAGAAGACTCAAATAATATTCATAGATAATCTGATCAGAAATCCACAATTCATCGGATCTCAAGAAACACATCGCAAAAAAAGTATTACATCGAATAGATCTCCAAGAACATCGAGGAGAACACTGTATTGAAGATCAAAGAGAGAGAAGAAGCCATCTAGCTACTAGCTATGGACGCGTAGGTCTGTTGTAAACGACTCACACATCATTGGAAGGGCAGCGAGGTTGATGTAGAGGCCCTCCGTGATTGAATCCCCCTCCGACAGATCACCGAAAAAGGCCCCAAGATGGGATCTCACGGGAACAGAGGCTTGCGGCGGCGGAAAAGTATTTTGGTGGATGCTTCTGGTGTTGGTGGAATATTTTGGAATTTATAGTGCAAAGATTAGCGTTGGGGGACTCCCGAGGGGTCCACAAGCCAGGGGCGCCCCCCCTAGGGCGCGCCCTGTTGGCTTGTGGGCTCCTCGTGAGTCTTCTGACCCCCTCTCCAAGTCCTCTGGGTGTCTTCTGGTCCAAGAAAAATCATCGCGAAAGTTTATTCCGTTTGGACTCCATTTGATATTCCTTTTCTGTAAAACTCAAAAACAAGGAAAAAATAGAAACTGGCACTGGGCTCTAGGTTAATAGGTTAGTCCCAAAAATAATATAAAATAGCATATTAATGCATATAAAACATCCAAAATAGATAATATAATAGCATGGAACAATCAAAAATTATAGATACGTTGGAGACGTATCAACAGCCACTACAACCGTAGGGCCATCGACAAGTCAGCAGATGATGCTCACTCCTATGGATGGCGGCCAGATAGGTTGTACCCTCATCTTACTTGTGTGCACCATTTATGGCTTCGTTATTCATCTAAGAATGGAAAATAGATTATCACATGTGATTGTATATTCATGCTTATCTCTTAAGAGTCTTGTTCAGGAGTTAATGTTGTTCCATAGTTCAGATAAGAGACTTGTTCAGGAGTTAACATTGTTCCATAGTTATCATCCATCAGCCAATGCTATCCCACAGGCTGGTGATTATACCACTTCTAGTATTACCTATGTTGTTGTTCTTTAATACTTTTGTGTGCCATCTAGTTAATCTCGAGTACAAACAATACATATTCTGTAGCTTTCATCTGTGTTCTCCCTTTAGTTTTTGAGACCTGTTGCTGCTAGTTAAGTCTAGTCCTACTATTTATGTCATCTCCTACAGGCACTCATTACATAATCTAACTACTAGTTATCTTCCATGCATGTCAGATATAATTGCACACATTGATATATCCACAAGAACCTCGCGGAGCAATGTAACGGCCAACAAACTTGACGTCAATGATACCCACTATGATGGAACCGTTAAAGGGAGTTCTTTCGAAGACTTGCAGAAAGATGATGAATCCTATTCACCCCACAAGGTACTTGCTCTAACTTGGCTCGTGATATGGGTACATCATGCATATAATGTCCTGGAGTGCATTTACTCTGTTGCAATGCCATGTGCTTAGTCTGCTGATCATGCATGTAAATATGTCATGCCTTCCTGTTTTTCAGTACCCATTCCATTCATGATAACATGTTTTCAAATTCAAGTACTATCATTCTAATCTGTCGCAATGCCATCTGCTTAGTTTGGACATCATGCTTCTGAATATCTTATGCATTGTTATTCATCAGTATGTACTCCATCCGTCTACCATACCATGTTTTTTTACATTGAAGTGTTGTTCTACTGGTCTGTTGTAATGCTATCTTAGTTTCCCAATCATACACGCATATGTTGCCTTCGTGTTTTTCTGTACCTATTCCGCTATCATACAGTTTACATTCAACTAGTGTTTTTTTACTCTGTTGTCCTGTCGTATCCCTAGCTCTTACATCATACTCTCTCCGTCCGGATTACATGTCGCAGAAATGGATAAAAATGGATGTATCTAGAACTGAAATATGCCTAGACACATCCATTTATTTCCAGATGGAGGGAATACATGTCAATATGTCATGCCTTTCTATTCTTCAGTACCTATTCCATCTCTCTGCCGTAGCATGTTTTATAATTGAAGCACCATTCTTCTGTATAAGGCATGCAAGGGGAAGACGGCTATGTTAGAATCTGAAGGGCTACAAACAAGGTCTTTGCAAAAGATCCAAACGTCAGGAGATAGTAAACCAACTCCAGTGTTCATGGATACTGCTCCAGTAGAGAGAAACCCAACTCCTCCTGATAATAAGCAGATTCCAATGGCCAGAGAACTAGTCCGCTCCAGTCCAGCAAAAATATGTCAACTCCTTTCTAAGAAGCGTGTGTGTATCCTCGCATCATGAAATTTTATAGCATTCAGATCATATTTTCTACATGTTTCTTACCCATCTCTCTTTTAGAAAATAAGCTTAAAGGATATAAGACTTTCTAAACTGGGATCGCGTTCGAGGAAAGTATCTTGCGGGAATTCTCTGTGCTCCAATGCTGATGTAAGTACCTGTTGTATATCACTATATTTTTACATCGGCATATATTTTGTTAATCGACATGAATCCAACCTTTATCTGATCTAAATTTACTTGTAGCAAAATGTATAATTAAAGGCGACAATGTTTATTTTTGTAAGGAAAACTACCTGGTAGTTTTGCATACTGAGTTGCATGAGTGTACTATCTCATATCATGCACATTACTAAATTGTAGTGATGTGGTCTGGTTGCCCAATCATTCATTGTGTCAATGTTGCTTTCCTATTACCTCACCTGGCTGATGATAGTTGTGCCATATTATGTTAATTTGGTGTAGGCTGGTGTGGTCTGGTTGCCCAAACGTTCATTGTGTCAATATTATTTTCCTATTATCTGACCTGGCCAATGATAGAAATGCTAGTGTGTTAATTTGGTGCAGGCTGCTGAAGATAAGAAGACGAACTCTGAAAACAACAAGGCAACCCCATTGTTTCTTTCCAATAAATCTAGGGCAGGTAATATGGCAATAACTCTTGATTAATCTGTTCGGTTCCCCTCCTGATTTATGTTATGATACAGAGGCCAAGACACTCTGCACTATCAATAATACAAGCCTGCCAAAATTGCCATCTGAATCTGTTCAGTTTCCTCTGTCTTGAATCCAACGGAAAAAATGTATGTTTGTGAACCAATTACTGGCTGAAGCAATGATGGAAATCGTGGAGGAATCAGAGGTGCACATTCTTGCGCAACAACAGCTGATCAATGTTTTGAGAGACAGTGTAGCAAAGAAGGAAGAACTTGCTCACATGCTTATGGGCATCATCCGCGCTGAGGTCGCAGATTGTGAGGTTGTAGATCGTTAAGTTCTGTTCATTTATTTGCACTGGCATCAATCTTTGATTTCCCAGTGGATGTAGTTTCCTGTAATATATGTTGGATGTGCTATGTTTTTCCTTATATGCCGTACATTTGCTTAGCGTGCCTCGCATTCCAGCTAACTGGTCGCTAGGAAGCCAAAAAAGCAGTGAAATTAATAGCTAGCACTAACCGTCGTGGGCCCTTTATGAAGGATAGCAGCCCACTGCCCTTAATGGGCCCCCCTAATGGGCTCGCAGGGGCCAAAATTCTCTTAGGCCTTTGATTGGTCGGTTTTGGTCCTGTCCATAAATGCTCGTTGTAATGGGCTCAAATTATAGCTGGGTCAAAATCCACTTTGTCTAATTGGGCCTACACACATGTTCAAACTTTAGCGGGCCCAATAAGTTGATGGGTCGTAACCAGGCCAAAAGCTCTATTAGGCCGCTATAATTGAAATGAGCCAACATTTAATTCTTGGCCCAATTACCTCTCGGGTCATTAACAGGCCAAAATCGAAGCGAGCAATAAGTGGGCCCATTCAATTTCATGGGCCGTTAACAGGCCGATACTAAGGTCGGGTTGTATATGGCCCAACTGTATTGTGGGCCTTTAGCAGGCCGAAAGAGACAGCGGGCTGGTATTAGACCATGAAGAGCATGGGCCGCTAAGAGGCCAAAAGTCAGGTCGGACTGTATATGGCCCAACTGTGCTGTGGGCCTTTAGCAGGCTGAAAGAGAAACCGGGCTAATATTGGACCATGAAGAGCATGGGCCATTAAGAGGCCAAAACTCAGGTTGGACTGCAAATGGCCCAACTCCTTTATGGGTCATTAACAGGCTGAAAGACACATTGGGCTAGAAATTGGCCCAACACTTAAATGGGTCGCTAAAAGGACGAAAGACGTACATCCTGAAAATTGGCCCGTCCCTTGAATGGGCTGTTAACAGGCTAGAACTACGTTGGGCCGATTGAGCCCAAATATATAGCAGGTTGTTAACAGGCTCGAACTGACGATGGGCTGCAATGGTGTCAAATAGTTAACGGGCCCTTGACGGGCCAAGTTGGCACATCTCGTATGGGCCGTGGGCCTGAATGGACCAGACACAAGTAGGCCCTATATGGGTCGGCCTACTAATTTTGACTGGGCCGGCCTCTTTCACCTAAATGGGCCACTGTTGGGCCTTGCCACATGTCGATGTATCATAGGCGCCTCCCGTCCAATGAGTGGATGGCATCAATCCCAGCGCTGAGCCGAGAGGTGGATCCTCCGGCGAATGAGAATTTTACACATGGAAAATCCCCATTGGTCCGGGCTATTAACGGGTTATTGGATCCAAACCGGAACCTGATAGCTTAACAGTGACCCGTTACGGTGGATGCCATGTGTCAGTTACCCTTGACGAAAAACTTCCATGACACGCCATTTATCGTTAAGGAAGTGGACACTTCCGTGATGATAATTTCGGTATTGTCATGGAACACTTCTACGACAGCACAACTATGACTATCTTGATTCTGTCATAAAATCGTCATGGATGTACATGCATGACAGAAAACGTGACCTACTGTGACAAACACGTATCATCACGGAAGTGTTTTTTTTTGTAGTGTTCTCTCGAAAGAAGTGAGTGGGAGGGAAGTACAACTTGATGAGGTAATTGAACCTTCTCTCGAATTGGAAGGTAGCACATCACAGAAAGCAGTTCCTGTGATGCCTACACCATCCAAAGAGGCAGCTAATGATAATGATCATGAAACTTCGCATCAAGTTACTACTGAACTTCATAGGTTGACCAGGGTACGTTCCGCACCAGAGTGGTACAGTAATCCAGTCATAGAAATCATGTTGTTAGACAATGGCGAACCTATGAACTATGAAGAAGCTATGATGAGCATGGATTTCGACAAATGGCTTTAGGCCATGAAATCCAAGATAGGATCCATGTATGAGAACAAAGTATGGACTTTGGTGGACTTGCTCGATGATCGGCAATCCATTAAGAATAAATGGATCTTTAAGAAGAAGACAGACGCAGATGGTAATGTCACTGTCTGTAAAGCTCGACTTGTCGCAAAGGGTTTCCGACAAGTTTAAGGGGTTGACTACGATGAGACTTTCTCACCCGTAGCGATGCTCAAGTCTGTTAGAATTATGTTAGCTATTGCCGCATTTTATGATTGTGAGATCTGACAAATGGACGTCAAAACGGTATTCCTTAACGGGGTTCTTAAGGAAGACTTGTATATGATGCAACCAGAAGGTTTTGTCGATCCTAAGGATGCTAACAAAGTATGCAAGCTCAAGCGATCCATCTATGGACTGGTGCAAGCATCTCGGAGTTGGAATATTCGCTTTGATGAGGTGATCAAAGCTTTTGGTTTTATACAAACTTACGGAGAAGCTTGTATTTACAAGAAAGTGAGTGGGAGCGTTGTAGCATTTCTAATATTATATGTGGATGACATATTTTTGATTGGAAATGATATAGAATTTCTGGAAAGCATAAAAGGATATTTGAATAAGAGTTTTTCAATGAAAGACCTCGGTGAAGCTGCTTACATATTGGGCATCAAAATCTATAGAGATAGACCAAGACGCTTAATAGGACTTTCACAAAGCACATACCTTGAGAAAGTTTTGAAGAAGTTCAAAATGGATCAGTCAAAGAAAGGGTTCTTGCCTGTATTGCAAGGTGTGAAGTTGAGTAAGACTCAAAGCCCGACCACGGAAGAAGAAAGAGAAAGGATGAAAGTCATTCCCTATGCCTCAGCCATAGGCTCTATAATGTATGCCATACCATGTACCAGACCTGATGTGTGCCTTGCCATAAGTCTGGCAGGGAGGTACCAAATTGATCCAGGAGTAGATCACTAGACAGCGGTCAAGAACATCCTAAAGTACCTAAAAAGGACTAAGGACATGTTTCTCGTTTATGGAGGTGACGAAGAGCTTGTCGTAAAGGGTTACGTCGATGCTAGTTTCGACACAGATCCGTATGACTCTAAGTCTCAAACCGGATACGTATTTATATTGAATGGTGGAGCTGTCAGTTGGTGCAGTTCTAAGGAGAGCGTTGTGGCGGGATCTACATGTGAAGCGGAGTATATAGCTTCTTCGTAAGCAGCGCAATAAGGAGTCTAGATGAAGGAGTTCATATCCGATCTGGGTGTAATACCTAGTGTATCAGATCCAATGACTATCTTTTGTGACAACACTGGAGCTATTGCCATTGCCAAGGAGCCCAGGTTTCACAAAAGAACCAAGCACATCAAGCGCCGCATCAACTCCATTCATAATTATGTTAAGGATGGAGACATAGAACTTTGCAAAGTACATACGGATCTGAAGGTGGCAGACCCATTGACTAAACCTCTTCCACGGGCAAAACATGATCAGCACCAAGACTCCATGGGTGTTAGATTCATAACTATGTAAACTAGATTATTGACTCTAGTGCAAGTGGGAGACTATTGGAAATATTCCCTAGAGGCAACAAAAAATTGGTTATTATCATATTTTCTTGTTCATGATAAAGGTTTATTATTCATGCTAGAATTGTATTAACCGGAAACTTAAATACATGTGTGAATACATAAACAAATACTATGTCCCTAGTGAGCCTCTACTAGACTAGCTCGTTGATCAAAGATGGTTAAGGTTTCCTAACCATAGACATGAGTTGTCATTTGATAACGGGATCACATCATTAGGAGAATGATGTGATGGACAAGACCCAATCGTAAGCTTAGCATTCGATCGTATCACTTGAGTTTATTGCTATAGCTTTCTTTATGTCAAGTATCTATTCCTAAGACCATGAGATCATGCAACTCCTGGATACCGGAGGAATACCTTGTGTGCTATCAAACATCACTTCGTAACTGGGTGATCATAAAGATGCTCTACAGGTATCTCCGAAGCTGTCTGTTGGGTTGGCCTGGATCGAGACTGGGATTTGTCACTCCGTGTGATGGAGAGATATCTCTAGGACCTCTCGGTAATACAACATCGTAAAGAGCTTGCAAGCAATGTGGCTAATGAGTTAGTCACAAGATCTTGTATTACAGAATGAGTAAAGAGACTTGTCGGTAACGATATTGAACTAGGTATGGAGATACCGACGATCGAATCTCGGGAAAGTAACATATCGCTGGACAAAGGGAATTGCATACAGGATTAACCGAATCCTTGACATCGTGGTTCAACCAATAAAAGATCTTCATGGAATATGTAGGAACCAATATGGGTGTCCAGGTTCCGCTATTGTTTATTGACTAGATAAGTGTCTCAGTCATGTCTACATGATTCTCGAACCCGTAGGGTTCGCACGCTTAACGTTTGGTGACGCTAGAGTAGTATTGGGATATGCATGTTGGTGACCGAATGTTGTTCGGAGTCCCGGATAAAATCCCGGACATCACGAGGAGCTCCGGAATGGTCCAGAGGTAAAAATTTATATATGGAAAGTTGCTTTCAGGGTTTCAGAAATTTTTTTAGTTTTTTCGGTATTGTACCGAGAAGCTTTCAGAAGGTTCCAGAAACTTCCGAAGGAGTCCAGAAGTCCACCAAGAGTTCAACCACGTCCCAAGGGCTAGCATGGGCTGAGGGGAGATGCCCTGGCCTTATTGGGCTAGGTGCACAAGTCCCTCAAGGCCCATGTGGCTTGGGAGAGGTGGAAAGCCACCTGTGTATGGAAAATGAGGGAATTGGAGTAGGAGTTCAACTCCCCCACCCCTTGTGTCATGGGTGGACATGATCACCTATGGGGGCCATCGGCCCCTTGGGGTTCGGCAAGGGGGAAGGTCACGTTGCACAAATAGCAGAGGCCATGGAACAACATGACGGTGGTGACGCTAGTGGTTTTTACCCAGGTTCGGGCCGTCGGGAAGCGTAAAACCCTACTCATGCTTTAGTGGATTGGATGGAGGAACACGATGAACACGCAGTGCTCAAGCCCGGTAGGTGGCCTCGGGGAGAGCAGCTACGCGCGTATAAGTGTGCAAGGGTCTGAATCCTTTGCTAGTTAGCCTTGGACCTCCTTTTATAGCTTAAGGGGTGACCAAATTGGCAAAACAGTCTTTATGTAGTGATTAGATAGCTAACAGTGCTATCATACCTAACTCTGGCAGTTAGGACAAAGTGCATTAAATGCACTGCTAGGTGTCGTGTTGAGGGTGAAGCCCGGCAAGCCTGCCGTGCCGCTTAACCATCCTTTGCTTATCTATTCGACATGGATCTAGACGGGTGTCACATGAGAGTAATTTGTCTTCTAATGGGCTGCCACATGCTTGATGGTAGCCACTTAATCACTCGGAGGCTCGACACCGCATTGATAGGAGATTTGCGTTGTGGTGCTGTGGAGCGGTGGCGCCTTGGCGGGATTCCTCGCCCTTGGCGGACCCGGTAAGCTTGCCAAGGAAATCTTGGACTTGTCCCTGGGGTGGCCTCGACCCGGCCAGACTCTCCTGCCCGGCAAGGGAAGCCTCCCCAAGGTGATGCTCTGTTGTCTTGGTCTTCTTTATCCGCTCATTGATCTCACGAAGAGCGGTTCCTCTAGCTTGGTTTTGCTTTGTAACTTGGTGTAGGACACGAGATGCCAGCACACCTGTGTATAAGTCCGGGCAACCAAACGGGAATGTTTGTTGCACTGACAGGACCCCCCTGGGCCTGGCCCATATGTGCCGCTTGGCATCATTAGGGTAGGCCCCAACAAATACACATGCGCACACTTTGGCCAAACCGCAATGGGACTCGTGTCTTTCTTGATATCCTCCTTGCTTCTTCATTAACCTGTGATTGAATCAGTTTCCGGTTTTCCCGCGAGTCGTGCGGAACAACGTGGGGTTACCCACGTAATGGCTCACGGGCTGCCCATGTTCACGGGGAGTTAACTGCCATTTTACTCATCCCACTACGCCTGCCATTTCCACCATGTATGCTGCATGCATTGCCTAGGGTTGGTGGCGGACGCGTAGGGCGCGGGAATGAGTGCCATGGCAGAAAGCTCGGCGCCTTGGATAGGTGCAGGTGGGCGGCCATCGATCCTGGACGTCGTCAGTGATGCAGAGCGACAGGATTGGTGGAGTGGGACGGTTGCCTTCCGGGTGGTGAGGAGCCAGCCCCCGGCCATGCTTCCCCATAAAAGGGGACGTGGGCGAGGGGCTCATCCACACACATCTCCTCCTTCTTCTTCTTGAATCTTTCTTCCACTATGGTGAGGGGAAGAGGACGTGGTCATGCTCCAGCGGTGGCGATGAGAGTTTCTTCTTGGCAGCGCCTCCCTCCCCCTACTGGGGATGCAGGGGTGGAGTCCAGCGCACAAGGTGGTGCCACAGGGCGTGGGCGTGGCCATCGTGGTGCTCGGGGCCGAGGAGGACGCGGTGGTGCCCTGGTCGCTCCTCCCCCAGTCGCTATGGCCCCGATGGAAGGCCACGTCGGGGACCAACCGCTGGAGTTCATCGTCAAACTGCGCGGGCCGCCGCGTAGCCGTCTTTGGCTTCCTACCCCTTTCGCAAGGGTGATGGAGGCAGAACAGCCACCAGGATTGAAGCTGCACATGAGGGGCTGCTGTAATGGCAGCATGCGGGCGGATGTAGAGTTTCCCGTGCCTCATGTATTGCTTCTTCGGCGTGGCTGGAAAACTTTTGCTCGTGCCCATAGCTTGGCAGCGGGGCACGTTCTCCATTTCAAGTTAATGGAGGCCAATCTGCTCTCCATCAAGGTCTTCGAGCGTTCGGGTGCTCGCTTAGGGTGCTACGTGGAGAGCTCGACCTACGACGAAAGCTCCTCCTCGAGCGACAGTGACGAAGAGGACAGTGATGATGATGACGATGGCACCGAGCGGAAGGACAGCGGCTTGGACTCCAGCTGAGCGCCGGACGCACCTACACCATCAGTAAGGCGCCAGCGGCACCATCATCTGCACCTGGGTCTTCTCCTCTCCCCGGCAGAACGATTTGCCGGGGTGTTGGGTGTGGATGTCTCTGCCTCCTCCAGCTGGACCCCAGCAGGCTTCCTCATGGTCTTCGGCTTCATCTTCCCTGCCGGTGACCATCCTGCCGCGTTCCGCTGGTCCTGGAGGTGGTGACCAGGGCATCGCCTAGCCGCTCTCTCCGTCCGTCGTCTTCGCCCCCGCCCCTCCCGATCTTGTCAGACTGCATCCCGCAGGCCCTGACGAGGTCAGGCTGGGCTTCTGCCCACGCACTCCTTTTGCCCTCTTCACCTCCAACTGTAGCTCCTAGGAGGAGAAGGACAAGAAAGGCATTATAGGGCACTTGTCTTTTTTCAATCTAAAATATGTAGGCACTTGCCAAACTTTTATCTTAAATTATGTAACCTCTTCAGCCACATTTGTACCCTATAAGGTTTTGTACTTGTTTATCCGTGTATTAATGAAAAAAGATATGCTTGCCGGGCACTTGTGCATGTATCATACCCATGCAGAGGAATGACTCCTCTATACTTTCAAGTAAACAAGGTTTTCTGGCAAGACATCTTGCCGGTCCCTTCCATCACTGTCACGAGGCTCGGCCCGGCGAGTTCAGGAGCGTGGAAGAGAACTGACCCCTTGTCACCCCATTTTCCAAATGCCACTGCAACCAGTCTGACCGAAGTAATCTTCGAATCAAAAGATGGGAGCACAAAGGTTTTTCTACGCACAAGTTTCCCTCACAGAGGTACACTATGGATGCCTCAAACAAAACTTATCTACTTTGAGTTGCCGGGGGGGGGGCGATATGCGAGCTTGTTCTCTCTTCTCCTCTTTGGGATTTTATCCGTGGCAGGGGCCCTGTGGTTAGCGCAGGGGAAAAGCAGTAGCATATGACCCTCTCTAAATGACCATGGCAGAATCATGCTAAAATAAACATGCATGCAAGTTTTAGGCGCCAGCGCTTCATTTTATTATCTTTGCACAGGGTCTATGCCTGGCTTTGTACAAAGGGTTACATGCACATCGGCAAGGCTTGTACAAAAGGTGGTTTCCGGGGCTGAGCCCGGCAACCGCGCCTCACGGGTAGAACTTACGAAGATGCTCAATATTCCATGATTTTTGCACCTTAATGCAATCTTCGGTCTCCAGACGGACTGCGCCAGGTCTGATGACTCGTACTACCCGGTAAGGGCCTTCCCACTTTGGCGTCAACTTGTTGGAACCCTTGGCGGATTGAACACGCCTAAGGACAAAGTCACCTTCCTCAAGGCTCCGGGCATGAATCCTGCGGCTATGATAGCGGTGCAAGGCTTCCTGGTAGCATGCAGCACGCACAACGGCCCGGAGACAATCTTCATCGAGGAGCACGGCATCATCATGCCGGAGCTGCTCTTGCTCTACTTCATTGTAGGCAAGTACTCGAGGTGACCCGTATATGAGTTTCGTGGGGAGCACTGCTTCTGCCCCATAGACTAGGGAGAAGGGAGTCTAGCCGGTGACTCGATTCGGTGTCATACGGAGGGACCAAAGAACCACCGACAGCTCATCGATCCAACGTCTGCCGCACTTCTGCAACTTGTCAAAAGTTCTTGTCTTGAGCCCACGCAGCACTTCAGCGTTCATCCTTTCAGCTTGTCCATTGCTCCGGGGATGAGCAACAGAAGCAAAAGAAACCTTGCTCCCAAGGTTTTGTATGTAATGCATGAAGGCGTGACTCGTGAATTGGGTGCCATTATCGGTGATCACCCTGGCAGGTACTCCAAAACGGCACACCAATCCTTTCAAGAACTTGATAGCTGACTGTGCGGTCACCTTACTCACTGGCTCCACTTCTGACCACTTTGTAAACTTGTCGATTGCGACGTACAAGAATTCAAAGCCCCCGTTAGCACAGGAGTAGGGGCCCAAGATGTCGAGCCCCCAGACATAAAATGGCCAGGATAAAGGGATCGTCTGGAGAGCTTGAGCTGGTTGATGGATGTTTTTGGAGTGGAACTAGCAGGCTTCACATTTGGTGACTAGCTCAGTTGCATCCTAGAGGGCTGTGGGCCAGTAGAAACCCTGCCGGAAGGCTTTTCCAACCAGGGCTCTTGATCCAATATGAGAGCCACACATACCCCCATGTATCTCTAGCAGCAGCTTCTGCCCATCTTCCCGGCAAATGCACTGCAATTTCACACCATTCGGACTTTTCCTGTACAGTGTATCATCGATAAACTAGTACATATTGGACCTTCAGGCTACTCTTTCAGCTTCTTCTTGCTCTTCGGGAAGTTCTCCTATTTGAAGGAAATGGACTATGTGCTGCACCCAAGTTGGAGCCTGAGGCTCAACAACAAGGGCTAATGGCACCTCCTCGTTCGTGGGAGTGCTCACCTGACCGCAAGGACTTGTGGTTCCGCAGGAGGGCGCTGCCCACCAACCGAAGCAGAGTTGTCCCTGGCAGCCTCTCTACCAGCGGCTTCGGGAAGCCCTGCCGGGAGATACTTGTCGGAGTCCAACTTCCTCCTTTTTCTGGCCATCATTGAAGGGGACACTGATGGTTGAGTTAGGTGGAGGACAAAAGTTCCTGGTTCCACAGGGAGCTTTTGCGCAGCGCACTTTGATAAATGATCAGCAATGCTGTTCTCCGCACGTGGCACGTGCTCTGTTTGTAATCCATCAAAGCGCTCCTCCAATTTTCTCACTTCCTCTACATATGCCTCCATCAATGGACTCTGGTAATCCTTATTAACTTGTCTCACCGCAAGCTACGAGTCTCCATGGATGATCAATTTCTTGATCCCCAACTCTACCACGATTCTCAGCCCGGCAAGGAGCCCCTCATACTCAGCACTGTTGTTGGTGGCCTTCTTGCCAGTGCCAAGATTGTGAGGGCTCTCAATGTGCTCATGTCAAATTATAGACTATTTCTTTGAATCATTCAAGTCCAAATGTCCATGCTACAAAAGAAAAGAGTATATGATAAATATGATAGGTAGCATTCCACATCAAAAAATTTGTTTTCAATTGCTACTTTATCATAATAAGTTTTATGAGAAAGAGTTGCTGTTATGATGCTAGGAAAAGTGATTGAAATTATCATTGATCAAACTTATGCACTTTGCTAGCATTCACACTTCATAAATTATTGCTTTTATCATTTACCTACTGGAGGACGAGTAGGAATTAAGCTTAGGGATGCTGATACGTCTCCAACGTATCTATAATTTATGAAGTATTCATGCCATGTTTACAAAAAAAAAATATGGTTTTGGTATGATTTGCATGGAACTAACCCGGACTGACGCTGTTTTCAGCCGAACTACCATGGTGTTGTTTTTTGTGGAGAAATGGAAGTTCTCCAAATGAGCTGAAACTTTTTGACGATTTTTTTGGAACAAAAGAGACCCCCGAAGCTTCGTGGAAGGACCTGAAGGTGAAGGAGTAGGGCACAAGAAACCGGGGCGCGCCTGGGCTATTGCCCGTGCCCCGGTGGGTTGTGCTCACCTCGAGGCCCATGTTAGCGTGAAAACAACACCAAAAATTCCTATAAATAGAGAAACCATCAGGGGTAACCCTAGATCAGAAGTTCCGCCACCGCAAGCCTCTGTAGCCATGAAAAACCAATCTAGACCCTGTTCCGGCACCCTGCCGGAGGGGGAAATCATCACCGGTGGCCATCTTCATCATCCCGGCGGCCACCATGATGAGGAGGGAGTAGTCCACCCTCGGGGCTGAGGGTTTGTACCAGTAGCTATGTGTTTAATCTCTCTCTCTCATGTTCTTGATGGCACGATCTTGATGTATTGCGGGCTTTGTTAATATAGTTGGATCATATGGTGTTTCTCCCTTTTTATCTTGTTGTGAATTGAGTTTTCCCTTTGAGATTTCATTTTATCAGATTGAATACTTTTATGGATTTGAGAGCACTTGATCTATGTCTTGGCACTCAACTCGCGGATTCCCGAGGTGACATTGGGGTAATATATGCATAGGGGTTGATGCATGTTTTCGTCCTTGTTTCTCCGGTAGAAATCTTGGGGCACTCTTTGAAGTTCTTTGCGTTGGATTGAGTATTATGAATCTGAAATTGTTTGATGCATATCGCATAATCAACTCACGGATACTCGCGGTGACACTGGAGTATCTAGGTGACATTAGAGTTGGTTGATGTGTATCATATGGTGTTATTTTAGTACAAACTCTTGGATAGATCGAACGGAAAGAATAGCTTTGTGTTATTTTAGTACGAACTCTTGAATAGATCGAACGGAAAGAATAACTTTAAGGTGGTTTCGTACCCTACAAACAATTTCTTCTTATGTTCTCCGCTAGATAAGAACTTTGGAGTGATTCTTCATCGCACGTTGAGGGATGGTTATATGATCCAATTAGATTAGCATTGTTGAGAGATTGCACTATCAAAAGTACGGACCCTAGGCCTTGTTTTCAAGCATTGCAATACCGTTTGTGCTCCGTTTTATCACTGGCTACCTTGTTGTTTTTATTTATTCAGATTATAAAAATATATTTCTACCATCCATATTACACTTTTATCACCATCTCTTCGCCGAACTAGTGCACCTATACAATTTGCCATTGTATTGGGTGTGTTGGGCACACAAGAGACTTTTTGTTATTTGGTTGCAGGGTTGTTTGAGAGAGACCGTCTTCATCCTACACCTCCCACGGATTGATAAACCTTAGGTCATCCACTTGAGGGAAAATTGCTACGGTCCTACAAAACTCTGCGCTTGGAGGCCCAACACGAGTCTACAAGAATAAAGTTGCGTAGTAGACATCACGGTGCACACGACTGAACCTTTGCAAATACTTCTGCAAGCTCTCCCCTTCCTTCTGTGGAAGGACTTGCAGGTCGCTGGGCCGCCCTGGTTCTTGGTGGCCACCCGTGAAGGCGCCAACGAATTCATTGCACATGTCACCCCATGAAGAAATGGAATTCTCTGGCAGGTGCATCAACCATGACCTCATGTTTGGCTAGAGTGCCAAAGGGAAGTAGTTGGCTAACACCTTCTCATCCCTGCCCCCGGCGGCTTGAACGGCAATTGTGTAAATGCTCAAGAACTCTGCCGGGTTTAACTTTCCATCGTACTTTTCCGGTAACTCAGGCTTGAAGACGCGGGTAGACGGCCAGCGGACTTGCCGCAGCTCACGAGTGAAGGCGGGGCACCCAACCTCGTAAGGTAAGTACCCGTCATCACTGGGTGAGGGTTCATCAACGTCTGGACCATTTCGCCTGCCAGATTGACGGCGAGTCTCCCGGCGTCGATCTATGGTGACGCGTGCATCTTCTCTCAACCGATCCTCCAGGACCTGTCGCTGATCCCGGTGCTCGCGGATCAGAAGAGGCCATCGATGCTTCCTCGGGCTCACGGACACGCTGTTCTTGCTGTTGTCGCCTCTCGGTCTGTTGCCGCGTAGGAGACTGCACCGTTAGCGCAGTCTCCTCGACACGGCCATCAGCCCGGGCTGTTGTTGCCGTTCGCGAGTGCCGCGAGGGCTCTGCATACTGCGATTTTACAGCTTCAGCAAAGCCGATGAAACTATGGATGGTGGCCCTCCACTCATACATTTGATCGGCCACCGGTGGGAATCTCAGTAGGAGCTGGGCCCGCGCCATGGCTTTTGTAGCTGTGCTCGGCGTAGCTGACAAGGCAGACCGCGACGTCGCTCGAATCCTGGTGGTACCAGCAGGGGCGTCGTCGCGCTCATGCCGTCGCGAACCGGTCTCCAAAGCGGTCTGGTGTTGAGTGGGCCGCGCTCGGGGATCGACAACTCCATTAAGCGCTCCTCCTTATTCGCCTTGCTCCGGGCAAGGTGCGTGCCCAGTGGCCGCGTCTATGGCAGGCATGGCTAGAGGGTCATGACTTGCACCAGAGCGGGCATCATTGCGGCGGCTGCGCCCGCTAGTGCGGCGGGGTGGGGGAGACTGAATGTTTCCTCCACCCGCAACTTGTGGGTCATGCCTGTTGGGATGTTGTTGATGTTGCCCTCCCCCGGCGCCTCCCGCTCTAGCTTCGTCCACAGGGGACACAATGACGACGCCGCCTACATTGGTCGCACCTCCCGCGGTACCCGCTCCATCCAACGCCGCCGTGGTGCCTACGTCATCAGCGGCTGTGTGCGAGGGGGCCTTCGAAGTGGAAGGGTGCGCGGTGGCGCCAGGTTTCTTCTTGGGCGCCATGGATGAAGACGATGATGATGGACGCGCTATTCACAACCTCAGGTTTGCGCAAACGCTTCCCCCTACCTGGCGCGCCAAAGATGTCGTGGGTGGACACGATCACCTATGGGGCCATCAGCCCCTTATGGTTCGGCAAGGGGGAAAATTGCGTTGCACAAAGAGCAGAGGCCATGGAACAACACGACGGTGGTGACACTGGTGGTTTTTACCCAGGTTTGGGCTGCTGGGAAGCATAAAACCCTACTCCTGCTTTAGTGGATTGGATGGAGGAACATGATGAACACGCAGCGCTCAAGCCCGGTAAGATGGCCTCGGGGAGAGCAGTTACGCGCGTACAAGTGTGCAAGGGTCCGAATCCTTTGCTAGTTAGCCTTGGACCTCCTTTTATAGCTTAAGGGGTGACCACAGTGGAAAAACAGTCTTTATCTAGTGATTAGATAGCTAACAGTGCTATCATACCTAACTCTGGCAGTTAGGACAAAGTGCATTAAATGCACTGCTAGGTGTCGTGTTGAGGGTGAAGCCCGGCAAGCCTGCCGTGCCGCTTAACCATCCTCTGCTTATCTATTCGACACGCCTCTGGACGTGTGTCACATGAGAGTTATCTGTCTTCTAATGGGCTGCCACATGCTTGCTGGTAGCCACTTAATCACTTGGAGGCTCGACATGGCATTGATAGGTGATTTGCGTTGTGGTGCTGTGGAGCGGTGGCGCCTTGGCGGGATTCCTCGCCCTTGGCGGACTCGGTAAGCTTGCTGGGGAAATCTTGGACTTGTCCCTGGGGTGGCCTCGACCTAGCCAGGCTCTCCTGCCCGGCAAGGGAAGCCTCCCCAAGGTGATGCTCTGTTGTCTTGGTCTTCTTGGTCCGCTCCTTGATCTCACGAAGAGCGGTTCCTCTGGCTTGGTTTTGCTTTGTAACTTGGTTTAGGACATGCGATGCCAGCACACATGTGTATAAGTCCGGGTAACCAAACATGAATGTTTGTTGCACCGACACCTTGGTGCGCCCCTAGGGCTTCGAGGGTTGGCCACCACGCCCCTCCACCTATATATAGAGGTGAGGAGGCGCCCCCAACAGTACACACAAGTCCTTGCCCCCCTCTCTGTTGTTACTTCGTAACTCCTCCGTCTTCGTTGTTTCGGTAGCACTTGGTGTAGCCCTGCCGAAATCAATCCACCACCATCATCGTCACGCCATTGTGCTACCGGCGATCCCATCTACTTCTCCTTCCTCGCTTGCTGGATCAAGTAGGAGGAGACGTCATCGAGCTGTACGTGTGTTGAACGCGGAGGTGTCATCCATTCGGTACTTCATCGGTTTGGATCGCGATTGGATCGTGACGAATACGACTACATCAACCGCGTGATATATGCTTGTGCTTAATGGTCTACGAGGGTGCGTAGACACACTCTCCCCTCTTGTTGCTATGCTTCTCCTAGATAGATCTTGGGTGTTCGTAGGAATTTTTCTGATCTTCATGCTTCATTCCCCAACACAAGCAAAACCTCGTTAGCAGTACCTACACACAAAATAACAAATACTTGCACCCAACGCAAACAAGGGGTTGTCAATCCCTTGGCGGTTAATTGCAAGGATCAAACCTCTAGTGATAGATAGATAAATAAAAATAAAAAATAAAGTAAAGTAAAGTAAATAAAATTGTAGCAAGGTATTTTTGGATTTTAATATATGATAAAGATAGTCCCGGGGGCGATAGTTTTCACTAGAGGCTTCTCCCTTGAACATAGCATACGGTGGGTAAACAAATTATTGTTAGGCAATTGATAGGAAAGAGAATAATCATGATGATATCTAAGGCAATGATCATGTATATAGGCATCACGTCCGAGACAAGTAGACGGACTCCTGCCTGCATCTAGTACTATTACTCCACACATCGACCGCTATCCATCATGCATCTAGAGTATTAAGTTCATAAAGAACGGAGTAACACCTTAAGCAAGATGACATGATGTAGACAAAGTAAAATCAACCAATATGAATAAACCCCATTATTTTATCCTTAATGGCAATAATAAAAATATGTGTCTTGTCCCTTCTGTCACTGGGATATAGATCATCGCAAGATTGAACCCATCACAAAGCCATGTTTTGCCATGTTTTAATATATGATAAAGATAGACCCGGGGGCCATAGTTTTCACTAGAGGCTTTTC
Organism: Thinopyrum elongatum; assembly: GCA_011799875.1. Lineage (NCBI taxonomy): Eukaryota > Viridiplantae > Streptophyta > Magnoliopsida > Poales > Poaceae > Thinopyrum > Thinopyrum elongatum. The sequence goes on along the minus strand of CM022300.1, from coordinate 447,712,704 downwards.
TCTTTAACATAGCATACGGTGGGTAAACAAATTACTGTTGGGCAATTGGTAGAAAAATGAATAATCATGACGATATCCAAGGCACTGATCATGTATATAGGCATCACGTCTGAGACAAGTAAACCGACTCATGCCTGCATCTACTACTATTACTCCACACATCGCTCGCTATCCAGCATGCATCTATTGTATTAAGTTCATAAAGAACGGAGTAACGCCTTAAGCAAGATGACATGATGTAGACAAAGTAAACTCAAACAATATGAATAAACCCCATCATTTCATCCTTAATGGTAACAATACAAATACGTGTCTTGTCCCCTTCTGTCACTGGGATATAGATCACCGCAGGATTGAACCCATCACAAAGCACCTCTCCCATTGCAAGATAAATCAATCTAGTTGGCTAAACCAAATCAATAGATCGGAGAGAAATACAAAGCTATAATAATCATGCATAAAAGATTTTAGAGAAGACTCAAATAACATTCATGGATAATCTATTCATAAACTCACAATTCATCGGATCCCAACAAACACACCGCAAAAAGCATTACATCCAATAGATCTCCAAGAACATCGAGGAGAACATTGTATTGAAAATCAAAGAGAGAGAAGAAGCCATCTAGATACTAGATATGGACCCGTAGGTCTGTGCTAAACTACTCACACATCATTGGAGGGGCAGCGAGGTTGATGTAGAAGCCCTCCGTGATTGATTCCCCCTCCGGCAGAGTGCCGAAAAAGGCCTTCAGATGGGATCTCGCGAGAACAAAAACTTGCAGCGGTGGAAAAAGCGTTTTTGGGTGGCTCTCTCGTGGTTTCCCGATTTTAGAGAATTTATAGAGGCGGAATTAGCTCAAACGGAGCAAAGGTGGGCCCCCAAGCCACCAGGGCGCGCCTACCCCCCCGGGCGCGCCCTGGTGGCTTGTGGCCACCTCCTTCGCCTTCAAACTTCCTCCCGAAACTTCTAGGGTCTCTTATATCCAGAAAAAAATGTCAAAAAGTTTCGTGCCGTTTGGACTTCATTTGGTACTAATTTCCTGGAAAACCAAAAGTAGGCAAAAAATAGCAACTGACACTTGGCACTAAGTTAATAGATTAGTCCGAAAAAATGATATATAATGGCATATAATTGCATATAAAACATCCAAGATTGATACTATAATAGCGTGGAATAATAAAAAATTATAGATACGTTGGAGACGTATCCTGCATCCCCAAGCTTAATTCCTGCTCGTCCTTGAGTAGGTAAATGATAAAAACAGATTTTTTGATGTGGAGTGCTACCTAACATGTTCATCATTTAATCTCTCTTTTCTGGCATGAATAATAAGATCTGAATGGTTCAAAGCAATAGTCTATAGTTTGACTTAAAAACAATAATAATAAGGCATACCAACAAACAATCATGCCTTTCAAAATATTAATGCTAAAGAACATTATCCCTAAAAAATCATATAGCCTTCTCATGCTCCATCTTCTTAACACAAAGTATTTATCATGAACAACCCCGATGACAAGCCGAGCAATTGGTTCATACTTTTTAACGTGCTTCAACTTTTTCAACCCTCACGCAATACATGAGCGCAAGCCATGGATATAGCACTATGGGTGGAATAGAGTATGGTGATAGAGATAATATGGAGAAGACAAAAGAGGAGAAAGTCTCACATCGACGAGGCTAATCAACGGGCTATGGAGAGGCCCATCAATTGATGTCAACGCAAGGAGTAGGGATTGCCATGCAACGGATGCACTAAGAGCTATAAGTGTATGAAAGCTCAAAAAGAAAACTAAGTGGGTGTGCATCCAACTTGCTTGCTCATGAAGACCTCGGGCATTTGAGGAAGCCCATCATTGGAATATACAAGCCAAGTTTTATAATGAAAATTCCCACTAGTTATATGAAAGTGATAGCATAGGAGACTCTCTAAATGAAAAACATGGTGCTACTTTGAAGCACAAGTGTGGAAAGGATAGTAACATTGCCCCTTCTCTCCTTTTCTCTCATTTTCTCTTTTTCTTTTTTTCCTTTTTTCTTGGGCTCTTTTTGGCCTCTTTTTTTTCTTTTTTTTCTTTTTCGTCCGGAGTCTCATCCCGACTTGTGGGGGAGTCACAGTCTCCATCATCCTTTCCTCACTTGGGACAATGCTCTAATAATAAATATGATGATCATTACACTTCTATTTACTTACAACTCAAAAAATTACAACTCGATACTAGAACAAAATATGACTCTATACGAATGCCTCTGGCAATGTACCAGGATGTGCAATGATCTAGCGTAACATGTATAAAAAGAGCCACAAATACTATGTCAGCTATATGATCATGCAAAGCAATATGACAATGATGATGTGTGTCATAAAAACGGAACGATGGAAGTTGCATGACAATATATCTCCGAACTGGTATGGAAATGCCATAATAGGTAGGTATGGTGGCTATTTTGAGGAAGATATAAGGAGGCTTACGTGTGATAGAGCGTATCATATCACGGGGTTTGGATGCACCGGCGAAGTTTGCACCACATCTCAAGGTGAGAAAGGGTAGTGCACAGTACCGAAGAGGCTACCAAATTGCGGAAAGGTGAGAGTGCGTATAATCCATGGACTCACATTAATAAAGAACTCACATACTTATTGCAAAAGTTTATTAGCCCTCGAAGAAAAGTATTACTACTCATGCCCCTATGGGGATATATTGGTAGGTAAAGACCATCGCTCATCCCCGACCGCCACTCATAAGGAAGACAATCAATAATAAATCATGCTCCAACTTCATAGCATAACGAGAGAATATACGTGCATGCTTCGGAAATTACAACCCTTAACACCAATATTATTACTAAACCATAATTACTCACTAGCACAACCCACATATTACCACCTTTATTCGCAAAACTATTGCAAGGAATCAAACTTGTCATATTTAGTGATCTACATGAAAGTTCTTATTATATCCCTCTTGAATACCTATCATATTAGGACCAAATTCATAGCTTGTACTAATTGCCATTACTATTATCAACTCTCAAAAAGATATAAGTGAAGCACTAGAGTGCAACTATTTCTTTAAAATATAACCACCGCCATGCTCTAAAAGATATAAGTGAAGCGCTAGAGCAACTGCCTAGCTCAAACGATATAAGTGAAGCACATAGAGTATTCTAACAAATCACGAATAATGTGTGTCCCTCTCAAAAAGGTGTGTTCAGCAAAGATGATTGTGGAAAACTAAAAAGCAACCAAAGCAAAGACTCATATAACACACGACGCTCCAAGCAAAACTCATATCATGTGATGAATAAAAATATAGCTCCAAGTAATATTACCAATAGTTGGTAGAAGAAAAGGGGGATGCCTACCGGGGCATCCCCAAGCTTAGATGCTTGGGAGTACTTGAATATTACCTTGGGGTGCCTCAGGCATCCCCAAGCTTAGGCTCTTGCCACTCCCTATTCCTTCATCCATCGTGATCTCACTCAAAACTTGAAAACTTCAACACACAAAACTCGACAGAAAACTCGTGAGATCCGTTAGTATAACAAAGCAAATCACCACTTTATGTACTATTGTAAACCCATTCATATTTTGTTATTGCATTATACCTACTGTATTCTAACTTCACCATGGCTTATATCCCCCGATACAATCCATAGATTCATCAAACAAGCAAACAACGCAACAAAAATAGAATTTGTAAAAAATAGAACAGTCTGTAATGATTCAAAAAATGACCATACTTCTGTCAGTCCAAAAATTCTGAAACATTAGGACAACGTGGGAAATTTGTATATCAATCATGCTTAAAAAATACAGAATTTTATCATGCTCCAGTGAATTTTAACAATTCTCCTACTGGAGGCAGAAGTTTCAGTTTTTGCACAGAATCAAAGCAACTATCATCCAAATCATCCCAAAGGCTTTACTTGGCACAAACACTAACTAAAACACAAAAAACACAACCATAACAGTAGCATAATTGTGTGCACACCAAAATACAGAAAAAAGAACTAGAAAAAATAAGATAGCTATTGGGTTGCCTGCCAACAAGTGCTATTGTTTTATGCCCTTAGCTAGGCGTAATGCATAGTTTCAAGTGTTGTCATCCTTCATTCCCAAGTCCTTTTTAATCAAATCTTCTAAAACTTTTCTTAGTAAATATCTCTGCTCATACTCTTCTTTTATAAGAGGAGAGCTTAAACTATTGAAAGGAATTTGTTCAGTAATTTTAACGTTCATTACCCCAAATTTCGAATCATCCCCATAAACATCCTCATATAAAACGTGTATTTCATCATCCATGGGTTCCCTAGCCATCTCCTCAAACCACTCATTACTCAATCCTTCATCAATTCCCTTAGTAATCTACTCAAATTTATACCAAGTATGGTGGTACAAAGTTTTAATAATTTCAGCATAAGGAACTCTCCTCCTAAGATTCTCACTATAAGCAAAATAATTTTCAGATTCCAAACTACGTATAGTGTCTTTATCATGAAGGATTTCTTCAATGGGAGGATGCTCAAAATTTATCTTATAATAAGAAAATTTTCTCTAGCTTCACGAATTATATAATCAAATTCATGCATAAGAATGATCGTAGCAATCTTTTTAATTTCAGGATCATGGATATTGGGGAACTCATAAAATATCTTTTGTATGGATGGATGCATATGCACGAATTGTCTTTCTAACTTGACCACTAGCATGGCGATAGCATCAACATAGCAATTTGTTTTATCAAGAATAGACCCCCCTTATAATTGGTATAGCTCCCGTGCCATTAAAGAATTCTTGGATAATATTCTTCCCAATAATATTTCCGCTTCCCACATGATATATTTTAGTTTTAAGATTTGTGGGATTTCTAGTCTCCGGAGGATCATGATTAAGATCAACAGGCTTTAGCTTTTCCTCAAGAGATTCACTAGTGCTATCCTCACTAGCACTTTCAATGATAACCTTATCAAATTAGGACATGATAGCAACTTCAAGCAAGCAAACAAGCACACAACCAAAAAGGCAAACGGAAAATATTTTTGTATTTTTGTGAAAACGCTTTAGAAGTGGGGGAGATGAAAATGGGAGGCAAATGGCAAATAATGTAAATGCAAGGAGATGAAAATTTATGCGATGGTACTTGATAGATGTTGATGATGTCTCCCCGGCAATGGCGCCAAAAATTCTTCCTACTACTTGTGAGCTGTGTTGGGATTTCCCCAAAGAGGAGAGGACGATCACTAGTAGAAAACAAGGCATCAGTCCTGGTTCTAGAGGGCGTTTAGTCCCGGTTCTGCAACCGGGACTAAACGATCGGGACTAATGCCCACCACTTTTAGTCCCGGTCGTGTTATGAACCGGGACTAAAGGGGCTCCACGTGGCTGCTGTGGGGCGCCCACGCAGGAGAACCTTTAGTCCTGGTTTGTAACACTGACCGGGACTAAAAAGGCAGCCATGTGTCAGCAGCTGCAGGCGCTGGGCTTTTTTTAAAGAGGGGTTTAGGGTTTTGGAGGGTTTAGGGGTTTTCATATTGTGTTTCCCCCTTTTATTTTTTGTGTTTACCCTTCAATTCTTTTACATTTAGGGTTTCATTTTTATTTTATGTTTTCCATTCAACTCGACGCTAGCCACTACATATAGCAATGAAGGAACCATTACACAACAACATCATGAACATATATAGAGAGAAGTGACCTCTCTTTCTCCGTGCTTGGTCGAACAACAAGTTTTCGTATATCTATCCGACGCTACTACATATAGTACACGACGATGCATATATACAATACAACATCTCTTAAGATCCCTAACATCTACCAAAATTGCATTGCAATTCCCGATGGTATTCTCCGTCTATAGGTATGACGTGCTCAACAAAGAATGCCGCTAATTCCTCTTGAATTGCTCTTATGCGATCATTTGGTAGGAGTTCGTTCCGCTTCTCCCAAATCTAATTTAAAGAAGGGGGTCAATACATATATATGAATGAAACTCAACACAATTGATGGTAATAAAATAAAATTGTCAATATTGTTTACGTACTTCAAATTGTCGTGAAGATCTGCCCCGCTCAGAGATCGAGTGGCGAATGAACTCGCAAACGTAGTATCCACATAAATTATTCCCGGGTGCCTGCCACAAGCACTTTATGAGAATAGAGTTCAATCAAAATGATAATCAAGCATGATAATGGTATTGAAACTAGAATCAATGAGAGATGCGCGGAACTAGCTAGTACTACTTACTTTGGGGGTGTGAAAATCGTAGCTCCTTTTTCCATTCACCCGGTACCTTTCTGGTGAACTTTTTCCAAACCCTGCCCGGCAAAGAAAATGATTACTTGATATCAGGAAATGAACAAAAGTTGTCGATATAGTGCGATAATGATTGAACTTACTTCTAGAGTATTTCACTAATGTCTGCCCACTCCTTAGGCTCTTTACGTCTCGAGTCCAAGACAATTACTTCTCCTGCGTCAAGCTGAATGGCTAGCAGAATAAAGTGGAAGCTACGCATGCACAACTCTTCAATTACACTTAACCTCAAGTAAGCGAAACAGAATATGCACAATGCAGTAACACTCACTTGAAGTTGTAAGGAAAGAGTATTCCCCTTCTGTTTAGTTGTCGAAGTAACGCCTTTAGCAAGTTTTTCTCAGTTTCGTCGGGTTCTTTTGTACCGTATATTCATTTACGGTATTTGGGTTAATGAACCCAATGTCATAAATTTGTCCTCTTTTGCATTCGGGGATCTTCAATCTGCATATATAATATAGTGAGGATAATTATACATGCATGCAATGAACGAGCTGAGCTAGAGACTTAATTACAGAAATAATAGTTACAGACAATAGCAACTGACGAGCGTTTTGTCGAGGGCGTCTTGATTGAATAACTGAAATAATTCTTCAAATTCAATGTATAACACCTCGACTCCATTGAAGTAGTGCTCATCTTTAATTCCCACCAAGATACTGTCGGTCCCATCCTTGCAGGTTTTCAAGTACCAGTCATGGAATCTTCGCATCATCATTGATAGATGCGGGAGATGCTCAAGTTTTATGAGAGGCTTCCTGTGCTCGTATCTGAAGGTTACTACCTTAGCCATTTTGAATTGCACATCATCATCTAAGTAATCATCAAGAGTGAGATCAAGACCACCGGCCGCTACCCCCAGATCATTAGCGATATCGGTAAACACCTTGAGCGGGGGGCATGATTGTTTTTCCTATTCGCCGATCTGGGGAATTGTTTTCCCACTTCTTGCAGCACTGCTAGTACTTCCCGACTGGTTCTCATATGCCATTACAATACAACGGTCATAGTGTGATAGCAGCGGAGGTGGTGGTGGTCGCCTAAGGGCATCCAGACATCGCTTCGCTTTTACCGGATCTATTTTCTCATTTGGAGGTGGATGTTTCGGTGCAAGCTGGCATTTCACATCGACAGCCACGATGTCCTTGTTTTCCTCGTCAGTCATCTCATATGGTAACTTGGTAGGAGCCTTCTTGACGCTTTGACCTGCTCTGGATTTCTTCCCTGTTGTACTGCTAGCCGCCGGAGCGGCGACGGCTCTCTTCCGCCGTTGCTGAGACGACAGAGTTAGCTGACGCGGCGGAGACAGCTGAGGCGGAGGAGGATTCTATTGAGGGGCCTCCTCCATCGGAGTCCGCTGACGCGGCGGAGATAGCTGAGGCGGCGGAAGCAGCTAATGCGGCGGAGACGGCTGAGGCAGCGGAGATAGAGCTGGACTATGAGGAGTCTGCTGAGGGGCCTCCTCCGGCTGAGTCTGCTGAGGCGACGTCCAGTTTGGAAGCCCGATGTTTTCCTTTGTACATAGAATGGTAGTCCTTAAGGCATTTTCCAGATGATTCTCCCGTTCACCTGTAGGGTAGTCAAGCTCCAGCCCCTCCAATCCATTGGTAACTTCATCCACCCCGACAACAGCAAAGCCATCTTGAATCGGAGCGCAATGGAAAGTTCCATCAAGTCGACGAGGTAAGACATAGCCGACCACCACCTTCAAGGTTAGGTTATGGCATTTCGTAATTAGCTCACAATGTTCCTTCTCCGTGGTATCATCCACGGGGCAGTGAGTAGCCATGATATCAGGCTGAACTAGCTCCGTGGAAGCCACGTTGTTTTCCGCTGAGATGGTGGGGTAGCTTCGTGGGCAGTATCGAATGAAGGATCTTCGTGCTGCTGGGATGGTGGGCCGGTAGAGCTCATTGACTGGTAAGTGCCTCTAGTTTCTTCTCATGCAGCGATAATCTTTCTTCCATCTTCTGCATCCAGTCTGCTTCCTCTTTCTTCTTTCTCCCTCGACTTCTAAAACCAGTGCTGTTCGGAAACCCATACTTCCACGCAACGGAGCCTGATGTGCCTCGTGTTCGTCCAGGGTGTTTAGGATTCCCAAGGGCCTTTGACAGCTCATCCTTCTCTTTGTCAGGATGGAACCTTCCTTCTTGCACTTCCTGGATTGCTTCCTGAATCTTTTTTATGGGTGTTTCAAGTTGAGCTTTCCTGAAAACACACTTCCCTGTTTCTGGGTCCAAAGTTCCCCCATGCCCGAAGAACCAAGTCCTTGCCCGTTCGGGCCAGTTCAATGTCGCTGGTTGGACCCATTTAGAAAGCAGGTCGTTCTCAGCTTTGTCCCACATAGGTCGGGCGATGTTGTAGCCACCTGACCCCGGAACTTGGTGATACTTCTTCTTTGCAGCATTTTGCTTATTTATCTATGACCTTTTCTTAGCTTTCTCTGATTTCTTGTATGCCACAAATGCGGGCCGGTGATCTTTTATCTTCGCATATTGACCGATGAATTCTGGAGTCTCGTCTTTGTCGACAAACTGTTCGTTCAATCTTTTCTTCCAGTTCTTGAATAGTTCTGCCATCTTCTTAAGAGCCCACGCCTTGACTTGTCGACGTATAACTGGGTTATTTGGATCTTCCTCTGGCGGTAGGCTGAAATTTGTGATGAGCGAGTTCCAAAGCTCATCTTTCTGTCTATCGTCGACATAAGATACTTCAACGTCCTTCTTCTTATTCCATTCTTGGATGCTGATCGGGATGTTGTCCCTAAAAACTCTGCACTGATGTATAAATTTGTCTTTGGTCCACTTGGGAGCAATCGGTTGGCCATCTGGAGCGACTTCTTCGATCATGAACCTTTTATTCTCGCCAAACCTTTTCTTCGGGCCTCGTCTCCTTATAGAAGTTTGGCTCGATCCAGAGGGCTAAAAGAAGAAAGAATTGTTAATATATGTACATACAAAACAATTAATGCATCTAGTCAACAGATGCTTAATTAATATTATATACCTCGCCGGACTTTGTAACAGTTAATGCTCCAACAACGGCGGAGCCGTCATCTCCTCCCTCCTCCATTCGATCACCGGAGTCGTCATCCTCTGTCGCAGTGGAACACGATCACCTATGGGGCCATCAGCCCCTTATGGTTCGGCAGGGGGGAGATCACGTTGCACAAAGAGCGGAAGCCATGGAACTGCACGATAGTGGTGGCGCCGGTGGTTTTTACCTAGGTTCGGGCCGCTGAGAAGCGTAAAACCCTACTCCTGCTTTGGTGGATTGAAGGGAGGACCATGGTGGTCACGCAGCGCTCAAGCCCAGCAAGGTCACCTCGGGGAGAGCAGCTACACGCGTATGAGTGTACAAGGGTCCGAATCCTTTTTTAGGTTGCCATGGCCCTCCTTTTATAGGCTAAGGGGTTACCATAGTGGCAAAACAGTCATTATCTACTGATTAGATAGCCAACAGTGCTATCATACCTAACTCTGGCAGTTAGGACAAAGTGCATTAAATGCACTGCTAGGTGTCACGCTGTGGATGCAGCCCGGCAAGCCTGCTGCGCCGCTTAATCATCTTCTGCCTGTCTGCATGACACGCCTCTGGACGGGTGTCATATAGGGAGAATCTCCCTTCCAAATGGCTGCCACGTGCCAAATGACAGCCACTTAGTCACTTGGGGGCTCGACACCACACTGATAAGTGACTTGCGTCGCTGTGCGATGGAGCGGTGGAGTCTTGGCCGGGATATTTGCCCTTGGCGGCCCCGGCAAGCCTGCCGGCGAAATCTTGGGACTTATTCTTGGTGAGGCCTCGACCTGACCAGGCTCGCCTGCCCAGTAAGGGAGGTATTTTCATAGTGACATCTTGTTCCCTTGGCTTGTCTTGGTCTTCTTGATCCGCCCTTTGATTTCTCAAAGAGCTATCTCTCTGGCCTGGTCTCCTCTTGGGAGCTTGGCACTGTTGTAGCCTCACCATTGCGCCTGTGTACAGTCTGGATAACATACGTGAAGGTTTGTGGCACCGACAGGAGCCCCCGGGCCTGGCCCGAACGTGCTGCTGAGCACCGTTGGGGTAGGCCCTATCAGGTACACAGGCAGGGCGCTTGTGTAGCTCTCTTCTTGATATTTTCCTTGCTTCTTCATTAACCTGTGCTTGAGTTAGTTTCCGGTTTTCCCGCGCATCATGCAAGACGCCGAACGTGGTGGGGCCATCTCTGTAATGGCTCGTGAATGACTTTTATTCACAGGGAGGTAACTGCCATCTCACTCTTCCCACTATGCTCGTCCTTTCCGCCACGTACGCCGCATGCATCGCGCGGGGTAGGTAACGGATGCGCATGGCGCAGGAAAGAGCATTGTGGCAGAAATCCAATCGACCCAGATTGGTGCAAGAGGGCGGTCGACGAGTTCGACCGCCGTCAATGGCATAAATGGGTCGGATTTGAAGGAGCCCCCAGGGGAGTGGAGAATCAGCCCCCGGTCCCTGCTCATCCTTGCATCTTCTCCTTCTAGCTTGCGTTCTTCTTGTTTATGCCGAGGGAAAGAGGCCGGGGCCTGGCTCCAGGCCTCGGCTTGGGAGTGATGATCCCGGAGGCTCGTGCTGATACTCGGGGAGTGAGCCTGGTCCGCGACCATGGGAGATGCGGTGGCTGTGGTTGGGGCAGTCGCAGTTGGTGGCAGCGCACCCATGGCTGCCGTATCGACTCCGGTATGGAAGGCGTCGTGCCTCCCCCTACAGGCGGAGCGCTCGCACCCTCCATACGAGCTATCTGTCCTAGGCAGGGGTGTCGCCTCCGCCGCATGCTGCTAAATTTTGAAGACCCGTTGGTTGTGTTTTCAGGGCTTCTGGTGCCCACTTGTGGCGCCGTGCTCGGGATCTTTAGTGATCCCAGTGCTGCCCTTTCTGGCGAGGTCGGGGGCGATGCTAAAGATGGTGACACCCTCCTACCCACCAAGGTGGCGGGTGGTCTCCTCGATGCACCTTGGGTGCCACCACCACCATCAGCAGCCTCACCGGGGGAAGTGACGGGCCAGGGGCCCGGCGTCTCCACGGAGCGACAGTCAAGAGGAGGAAACTGGCGAAGACAAGGAAGGTGGGTGGCAGGCCATCAGGTCAGAGTACGATGGCATCGACGCCTTCGTCTCGTACGGCCTACTTGTTGCTTCGTTCTTCAATTCTTCCCTGCCCTGGCACCATCATCACCAGCCTCTTCCGGACGGCTGCCGGGGGAAGCTCTCTTGGTGCCTTCTGCCGCGTGTACCTCACCTAGGCGCTCCTTTTGCACTTCTCGCGCTCGAGACGAACCCTGGGAGAAGGAGGGCAATAAAGGCATTACGAGGCATCTGCCCTTTTTATATTTCAAAGGATGTACACACTTGCCAAATTTTAGTCTTAAATATGCAACCTCTTTTATCCATGCTTTGTGTGCTGTAAGGTTTGTACTTGTTTATCCACATATTAATGAAAAAGACAAGCCTTTCTGGGTACTTGTGCATGTATCTTATCCATGCAGAGGAGGAACGCCTCTATACTTTTAAGTAAACAAGTTTTCCCGGCAAGCTATCTTGCCCGTGCCCTCTGTTTTTGCCTCGGGGCTTGGCCTGCCGGGCTTAAAACTACAGAAGGGAACCAGCTCCTTGTCAATCCTTCTCTGTCAAATGCCACTACAACCATCTTGACCGAAACAATGTTCGGATCAAACGATGGGTGCACAAATGTTTTGAAGGTGGCAAGGTTTCTCTATGCACAAGTTTTTCTTCTTACAGAGACACGTATGGATAAAAAGAAACTTATCTGTTTGGCTTGTCGGGGATCGATATGTAAGCTTGTTTTCTATCTCTTCTTCCCAGGATCAAGTCCGCGGCAAGAGCCCTGTAGTTAGTGCAGGGGAAAACGTAGCAGCATATGACCTCATCTAAATGATCATGGCAAGTTTATGCTAAGCTAATCATGATGCATGTTTTTAGGGCGCCAGCGCTTCGTTTTATTATCTGTGCTCAGGGTCTGCGCCTGGCTTTGTACAAAGGGTTACATGCGCATCGTCAAGGCTTGTACAAAAGGGTGGCTGCCGGGACAGGGCCCGGCAGCCGCGCCTTACGGGTAGAACTTGCGAAGATGCTCAATGTTCCATGAGTTTTGCATTTTGATGCCGTCTTCGGTCTCCAAACAGACCGCGCCAGGTCTGGTGGCTCGTATTACCCGGTAAGGGCCTTCCTACTTTGGTGTCAACTTGTTGGTACCCTTGGTGGACTGAACACGCCTAAGGACAAGGTCGCCTTCCTCAAGGCTCCGGGCATGGACCCTGCGGCTGTGATAGTGGCGCAGGGCCTGCTGGTAGCGTGCAGCACGCACAGCGGCCTGGAGACGGTTCTCCTCAAGGAGCACGGCATCGTCATGCCGGTGCTACCCTTGCTCTACTTCATCGTAGGCAAATACTCGTGGTGACCCATATATGAGTTCCGTGGGGAGCACTGCTTCTGCCCATAGACTAGGGAGAAGGGAGTCTGGCCGGTAGATCGATTTGGTGTCATACGGAGGAACCAAAGAACCACCGGCAGCTCGTCGATCCATCATCTGCCACACTTTCGCAGCTTATCAAAAGTCCTTGTCTTAAGCCCATGCAGCACTTCAACATTCATCCTCTCAGCTTGTCCATTGCTCCTGGGATGAGCAACAGAGGCGAATGAAACCTTGCTTCCGAGGGTTTGAACGTATTGCATGAAGGCGCGGCTTGTGAATTGGGTTCCATTGTCAATGATAACTCTGGCAGGTACTCCGAAACGGCACACCAATCCCTTCAAGAACTTGATAGCTGATTGTGCGGTTACCTTCCTCACAGGCTCCACTTCCAGCCACTTTGTAAACTTGTCGATTGCAACGTACAAGAATTCAAAGCCCCAGGTAGCACGGGGGAAGGGGCCCAAGATGTCGAGCCCCCAGACCGAAAAATGGCCATGACAAAGGGATCGTCTAGAGAGCTTGAGCAGGTTGATAGATATTCTTGGAGTGGAACTGGCAGGCTTCACATCTGGTGACTAGCTCAATTGCATCTTGGAGGGTCGTGGGCCAGTAGAAACCTTGCCGGAAAGCTTTTACAACCAAGGCTCTTGATCCAATATGGGAGCCGCACATGCCTTTGTGTATCTCTGCCAACAGTTCGTTTCCCTCTTCCCGGCAAATGCACTTCAATTTCACACCGTTGGGCCTTTTTCTGTATAATGTGTCATCGACAAACTGATACATACTGGCCCTCCGGGCTACTCTTTCAGCTTCTTCTTGCTCTTCGGGAAGTTCTCCTGTTTGGAGGTAGCGGACGATGTGCCACGCCCAAGTTGGAGCCCATGGCTTGACAACTAGGACCAACGGCACCTCCTCACTCATGGGAGCGCCTACCTCGACCGCAAGGACTTGTGGTCCTGCGAAAGAGTGCAGCTCACCAAGCGAGGTAGGGTTATTCCCGGCAGCTTCTCAACTGGGGACCTCTGGAGGCCCTGCCGGTAAAGGCTTGCCGGAGTCCAGCTTCCTCCTTTTCCTAGCCATCATCAACGCAGATACTAATGGTTGTGTCAGATGAAGGACAAAGGTCCCCGGTTCCACATGAAGATTTTGTGCGGCACACTTTGACAAATAATCAGCAGTGTTGTTTTCCGCACGCGGCACGTGCTCTGTTTGCAATCCATCAAAGTATTCCTCCAACCTCCTCACTTCTTTGACGTATGCCTCCATTAATGGACTCTGGTAATCCTTGTTAACCTGTCTCACCATGAGCTGCGAATCTCCATGGATGATCAACTTCTTGATCCCCAACTCTACTGTGATTCTGAGTCCGTCAAGGAGCCCTTCATATTCTGCAGTGTTGTTGGTAGCTTTTTCCCGGGGAAAATGCATTTGGACCACATACTTGAGGTGCTCTCTGGTGGGCACGATGAAGAGCACGCCAGCCCCCGCACCTTGCAATGAGAAGGCACCATCAAAGTACATGATCCACTCTTGGGGTGCCTCCTTGCCGGGGATAACTGTTTCCGGTGTCTCTTCGTCTGGAGTGGGTGTCCATTCTGCAATGAATTCCGCTAGTGCCCTGCTCTGGATGGTTGAGGTACTTTCATACTTCAGACCAAAACTTGACAACTCCAATGCCCATTCAACTATTCTACTGGTGGCCTTAGGGTTCCTCAGTATGCGTTGCAAAGGGAAAGGGGTGACAACTGTGATCTCGTGGGCTTGGAAGTAGTGGCGCAGTTTCCTTGAGGCCATGATGAGGCTGAAGATCAATTTCTGCACTCCAGAGTACCTTGACCTAGCCCCCTGCAACAGGGAGCTAACAAAGTAAACTGGTCGTTGCACCACCTTCTTCTTTGCCGTGGCCTTGGGGTTGCCTTCACCATCCTGCGCCTCTTTCTCCTGATCCGGACCCAAGCTTGTTGTGACTGGTTCACTTCCTTCTCTGAGGAGGACAGTAGCTGTGACCGCTCCTTCATCTACTTCCCACTGCGCCACCAGCGCTACACTAACCACTTGATTGGTTGCCGCCAAATATAGCAGCAACGGCTCTCGTGGTTTAGGACCGACTAAGTTGGGAGCAGTGGAAAGATAGGCTTTTAAGTCCCACAACGCTGCTTCTGCCTTCAGGGTCCACTTCATGGGCCCTGCCTTCTTCAGAATTTTAAAGAACGGCAGGGCGCGCTCGACAGACTTGGAAATGAACCTACTCAGCACGGCAACACATCCAGTTAAACGCCTCACGTCCTTGACTGTCTTGGGTGCTTGAATCTGTTTGGTCGCTTTGATCTTGTCGGGGTTGGCCTCTATCCCCCGGTGGGGCACAAAGAAGCCAAGTAGCTTGCCGGAGGGAACGCCAAACACACACTTCTCAGGGTTCAACTTCAAGTTGATCTTGCGCAGGTTTGCAAAGGTCTCTTTGGTTTCTCTTTGGTTTTGACCACTATATCATCCATGTAAGCCTCGATATTCTTGTGCAACTGAGACTCAAACCCAATTTGCACTGCCCTCGCAAAAGTGGACCCAGCGCTCTTTAACCCGAAGGGCATCCGCACAAAGCAGTACGTGCCACACGGGGTTATGAATGCGGTCTTCTCCTCGTCTTCCTTGTACATGAATATCTGATGGTATCCGGAGTATGCATCCAAGAAGGAAAGCAGATCGCACCCAAAAGTGGAATCCACAATCTGGTCGATACACGGCAAGGGGAAAGGGTCCTTTGGGCATACCTTGTTCAGATCTGTGAAGTCTATGCAAAGCCTCCATTTCCCATTCGTCTTGCGCACCACCACCGGGTTCGCCAACCATGTTGGATGCAACACTCCTCTGACCAAACCAGCCGCTTCAAGTTTATTGATCTTTTCGGCAATGAATTGTTGCCGCTCCAAATCTTGTTTTCTGACCTTCTACTTGACGGTCCGTGCATGAGGGCAGACAGCAAGGTGGTGCTCGATTACCTTCCTGGGAACGCCGGGGATGTCAGATGGTTGCCACGCAAACACATCAACATTCGCCCATAGGGTGGAGCTGATGGTGAACGTACCATCAGCGCCAACCAGCCCTGCCGGGACCTTTTTCATAGCAGGCGAAGCAACTTTGAATCTCTTGCTAGTGGAACTTTCTGGCAAATCATCGATGGGTGCAGCGCACTCTGGAGAGGCATGCTTCCCGGATTCTTTGCCGGCATCCCCGTTAGCTTTCTTTCCTTTCTTGATTTCCTTGGCGGGAGCTGCGGCTTCTACGGCCTCAGCAGCGACCGCATCCCGGTACATCTTATCCACGCATATGATTGCGTCTTTCTTGTCCGACGGGATGGAGATGACGCCCATCGGCCCTGGCATCTTTAGAGTATTATAGGCATAGTGAGATGCCGCCATGAATTTTGCCAGAGCTGGACGACCAAGAATCCCATTGTACGGCAAAGGAAGCTTGACCACATCGAACACAATCTTCTCGGTTCGGTAGTTCAATTCTCCACCAAACATCACCGACAGTGTGATCTTTCCCTTAGGACAACTCCTGCCGGGGTTGATTCCTTGAAAAGCGCCAGTAGCCTTGAGCTCATCATCTGATATTTGCAACTTGCTGAGTACCTTGGGGAAATTAGATTCAACGCTGCCCCGCCATCAACCAAGATCTTTGTGACCTTGAGGTTGCGGATTGTTGGTGAAACCAACAACGGCAAGCACCCTATCGCGGTGGTGCGGTCGGGGTGATCCTCTTCGTCAAAGATGATGGGCGTGCGGGACCATTTGAGTGGTTTCCGGGAGTCTGCCGCTGGCTCTACGACATTGACCTCACGTGCCCACTGTTTAAGCTGGCGGTGAGAGGAGTGCAAAGATGCGCCTCCATCAATGCACAGGGCCTCGGTGGCTTTCTAGAACTCTTGCTCACTGGTTTCCTCTTCATCCCCTTCATCACTTTCGTCATCACCTTCCTTCTTCTCACGGCCTCTAGTAGGTTTTTCTTGATGCTGGGGAGTCTTGCCGCGTCGACCTCCTCTGCCGCCTCGGCCCTTCCCGCCAGCACATTCTTGGTCTCTTTCCTTGTCACGCTTCTTGTACTTAGCTTTCTGCTTCTTGACAAGTTGCTCAACTTGGTGACACTCTTGGAGGTCATGGCCCTTGGTTCAGTGGATCTTGCAGTACGGTCCGTCACCCTTCCCAACCTTTTTGGCCACCGCAGCCTCCCGGCAATCAGTGCACGCGGCAACTTCCTTGCCGGGGGCTTCGGTCTTGGCCTTCTTGCCGGTACTAGGAGTGCCAAAACCCTCAACGGCCAACATCGCCTTTTCCTTGCGCTTCTTGTTGCGCTTTTTATTCTTCCTCTTCGTGTTAGTGGCATCGTCGTCATCCTCTGAGTCGACTTTGACGCCGTCCTCTTCTCCGGGGTGTCGCCTCCCTTCCTCTGTACGAGCACACTTATCCGCCAAGGTGTATAGCTCATTCATAGTCTTGGCCAACCGGACATTCATCATGTAACATATCCTCCTGTTGTGCACGTTAGACTCGAACGCGGCAATCACAGCTGCCGGGTGGATATCTGGAATGTTCATGTGCACCCGGCTAAACCTCTGCTTGTTGTTCCGCAAACTCTCCCCTTCCTTTTGCAGAAGGAGCTGCAAGTCGCTGGGCCGTCCTGGTTCTTGATGGCCGCCCGTGAAGGCACCAACAAACTCATTGCACAGGTCAGCCCAGGACGAAATGGAATTCTCCGGCAGGTGCATCAGCCATGACCTCACGTTTGGCTTAAGTGCCAAAGGGAAGTAGTTGGCGAACACCTTCTCATCTCTTCCTCCGGCGGCTTGAACAACGATGGTGTAGATGCTCAAGAACTATGCCGGGTTCAGCCTTCCATCATACTTTTCTGGTATCTTTGGTTTGAAAACATGGGCAGATGGCCAACGGACTTGCCGCAGCTCGCGAGTGAAGGCAGGGCACCCAACCTCGAAAGGCAAGTATCCACATTCGCTAGGCGCGGGTTCGTTGACGTCTGGGCCATTGCGCCTGTCAGATTGGCGGCGGGTTTCGTGGCGTCGTTCTATAGTGACGCGCGCGTCTTCCTTCCGCCGATCTTCCAGGACCTGCCGCTAATCTCAGCGGGCCTGAGGATCAGATGAAGCCATTGATGCCTCATCAGGCTCCTGGTCGCGTGGTTCGGGCTGCAGCCTCTACGCTGGCTGTCGTGGAGGGGATTGCACCGTTGGGGTGGGCCCCTCGACACGGTCAGCAGCTCGGGCCATGGTTGTTGCTTGCGGGCGCCATGGCGAGCCTGCTCGCTGTGACTCTTCCGCCTCAGCAAAACCGATCAAGCTCTGGATGGTGGCTCTCCACTCATCCATTTGGTCGGCCGCTGGTGGGAACCTCAGTAGGAGTTGGGCTCGTGCCATGGCTTCCGAAGCAGTGCTTGGCATAGATGATGACGCAGATCGCGACGTTGCTCGACTCCTGACGGTACCGGTAGTGGCGGCACCGTGCTCTCATCGCTGCGAGCCAGCCGCCATGGCGGTACAGTGGCGAGAAGGGTGTGCCTGGGGGTCGACAACCCCGTTTGGCGTTTCGCCTTGGTTACCCTGTCCTAGGGAAGGCGCGTGCCCCGTAGCTGTGCTTGTAACATGCACAGCTAGGGGGTCGTGACTTGCGCCAGAGCGGGCGTTATCGCTGCGGCAGCGCCCTCCAACACGGTGGGGAGGTGGAGACTGAACATTCTCCCCACCCGTGCCTTGTGGAACATGGCCGTCGGGATGCTATTGATGCCGCCCTCCCCCGGCGTCTTCCGCTCCCTCTTCGGACGCAGGGGGAACGATGACAGCGCTGCCTGTGCCGGTCACATCCCCCACTGTGTTCGCGTCCCCCAACACCACTGCAGCACCCATCGTATTGGTGGCTACATGCGAGGGGGCCTTCGAGGTGGAAGGGTGAGTTATTGCGCCGGACTATTTCTTGGGCGCCATGGATGATGAAGTTAATGATGAAGATTGACGCGCTGTTCACGACCTTGGGTTCGCGCAAGCGCTGCCCCCTACCTGGCGCACCAAAGATGTCACGGTGGAACACGATCACCTATGGGCCATCAACCCCTTGTGCTTCGGCTGGGTGGAGATCACGTTGCACAAAGAGTGGAAGCCATGGAACACCACGACAGTGGTGGCGCCGGTGGTTTTTACCCATGTTCGGGCCGCTGAGAAGCGTAAAACCCTACTCGTGATTTGGTGGATTGAAGGGAGGTCCGTGGTGGTCACGCAGCGCTCAAGCCCAGCAAGGTCGCCTCGGGGAGAGCAGCTACGCGCGTATGAGTGTACAAGGCTCTGACTCCTTTTGTAGGTTGCCATGGCCCTCCTTTTATAGGCTAAGGGGTTACCACAGTGGCAAAACAGTCATTATCTACTGATTAGATAGCCAACAGTGCTATCAGACCTAGCTCTGGCAGTTAGGACAAAGTGCATTAAATGCACTGCTAGGTGTCACGCTGTGAAGGTTTGTTGCACCGACATCCTCTCTTCCCTCACCATCGATCTCGTTGAGAAACAACAAGGTGATATCATCACCTCCATCATGGATTATATCCCCCAACAACTCTTCTTGGTCTAAGTCTCTGTCGTGTTCCATAGTTTCTGCAAATATTACAACATGGCAAACATCATGCAAAGTTGACAAGTTTTATAACAGTCAGTTTCAGACGATCGTCGAGGACTCATCCCCCCTCATGTCGAAGTTATACCGAAATTATCGGGGTTATGTTTTAACGACCCCCCCCCCCCTCATGTCGAAGTCAATGAACAACATGAAAATTTCTAAGTGATTGCTAAACTTTTATGCTTCATTTATATGAAGATCAATTATCTAATACAGGGTTTAGGGTGGCAGAAAACAGAGGATACTTTCGGGAGAGGATATTTTGCGGACAGCCTCTCTTTCGGGATACAAAATGAATACAAGATGAATACAAGATTTATACACAAGATGAATACAAGATGAATAGACAAATCAACAAATGAGCCAACCATCATCCTATGAACAAAACTCAACATACAACAAATGGACACCTTTTGTCGAACAGTGGAGAGGGACGATCAGGGACCAACTCCACGGAGATGCAACACCACAACCTATAATTCCACCGAGTGAATTTTTTTTAGGAAAAACCCAAGTATGCCACTGGATAGAATGGAAGATTTTAGTTGAAAAGGGCCTAAAGATCATGGCAAACTTGTAGCTAGATATCAATTTGAAAGCAAGTTTCAGACTTAGAGAAAAATAGCATGGCATTGTAGCTAGATACCAATTTGAAAGCAAGATTTGAACATGCTACAAAATTTCTACATGGCAACAAATGGCATGACATGAATGTGCATGTAACACATGGGAAAACATGCTTATTGAACTAATTCAAATGACCCCTAGATCAATGGCAATCATCATGATCAAGTTGACAACTATTAATAGATTTTCAGACTTAGTGATATTTGCATAGAGTGGCAGAAAACAGATTCATGATGGAACCTTTGAGGCAAGTAAAATATATGCTACAGCAGTTTTTCATGGCAACAAAGAGCATGGCAAGCATGTACTAATTACCCTCAACAAAACACCCTTACTGATCATGATCCAAAGATGCACAATTTGTTACAAACCTCAAGGCAAAATGCAAAGTACTAATACTGCCAGTTTCAGACTTAAAGAAAAATAGCATGGCATGGCAGAAATGAATAGATAGCAAATTTACAAGCTTGTAGCACTCACTACAGGTCCTAACATGGCATGAACTAAAATCTACCAGCAAGATGACATCAAAATGCTCCTACTTCATGATCAAAGATTGCCCAAAAGATGCTTGCATTAAAACATACAAAAAAGACAAAATGAACTCTAATGCAAAAAATTTGTTCTTCAATTTGTTTATATGCTCACTGGATTTCTATCACCATTTCTATGAAAAAAAATTCCACACTAATTTCTATGACCTAGTTTATATGCCCACATATAAGGGTGTCCTACATGCCTAAAAGCTCATCTCATTTCATTGCGTATACCGGTATCACTTGAGTGGACGCCCGTCGACATCCACTCACTCCAACATATGGAGGTTGCCTCCAAAGTAGGTCAAAACCCAACAATGGAGGTCTCAATGTGCCTACCCGAGGTAGGGAACTCTTTCTTTCATTATCATCATGAATGCAAATATGCAAATGCAAGAAATGTACTTGGATCAACATGACTTTGTCATCGTCATCTCCATCATAATAAGCATCATTGACATGGGCAAATATCATAATAGTAAAAAAAGTGCGGGGAATATGCAAAGTCATGAACTTGTCATGAACTTGCCTCAACCGTCATGTTGTAAGGCACAAAATGAAATCTAACAAATGATATGTGTTTAAGCATCTACAGAACAACAGCTACAAATGTCATGTTGTAAGTTTATTTTAATTCCATCTACAGAATAGCAGCTACAAATGTCATCTATAGAGGCCAAATCATATGCATATAGCCGACCGACGGCGCCGGACGGCCGACTGGTCCATGGCCGCAGCTGGAACTGGGGAAGAGGGAGGAATGAGGGAGGAGAGGGGTGGAGGAAGGAGGGAGTACCTGGCCGGCTGTGGAGCGCTGCTCCAGGTGGCGGCGCGAGCTGGAGGGTCGCCGAAGGGCGCGCGCAGGGAGCGGCGGCATCGGGGCAGGGCGTGGCGAGGAGCGACGGCGTCTGGGCAGGGCGCGGTGAGGGCGTCGATGAGGGGCAGGGCGTCACGGCAGCCTGGCGGCGTCGTGGTTGTTCGGCGGCGTCGGGGCAGAGATCAGAAGGAAGAAGAAGGTTTGGGAAAAAAATCCTAAGTGCTGCTTATATACACAGCCCTTTAGTCCCGGTCCGAGCCACCAACCGGGAATTAGTCCTGGTTGGTGGCTCAGACCAGGACTAAAGGGGGGCCTTTAGTCCCGGTTGGAGCCACCAACTGGGACTAAAGGGCTGGTCCTGGCGCGGCCGAGGGGCGGTGGAAGTTTAGTCCCACCTCACCAAGCGAAGCGCGCTCGCACCTGTTTATAAGCCCCGCTGCGATATACCTCCCGAGCTCCTCTCTAAAGCAGGCAGTACATGCCTAACGTTCCTCTCTGCCCTGTGGGGCCTACTTGCCCTGCCGGCCTGCATCCTGGCCCATGTATAGTTGGGTTTCTAGTCGTATAAA
Organism: Thinopyrum elongatum; assembly: GCA_011799875.1. Classification (NCBI taxonomy): domain Eukaryota; kingdom Viridiplantae; phylum Streptophyta; class Magnoliopsida; order Poales; family Poaceae; genus Thinopyrum; species Thinopyrum elongatum. Next base: position 447,690,708 of record CM022300.1, on the reverse strand, counting down.
GGCCGTGGTGGCCTAGTAGGCGGGCATTTTTTTATTTTTATGTATTTTTTGCTTATGTTAAGTCAATTTTTTGACCTTCTTCAAATCACATTCTAATTCTTATACATACTCACTTATGTGTAATGCACATGATTATCAAAGAATTTCAACAAAATATATGAAATTCTAAAAAAAATACCTTATGAAATTTTTTGCTATTAAAGTTTTTAACAAAAAATACTTTATGAAAATTCTTTTTGCTATTAAAGTTTTTAACAAAAAAAACTTTGATTATTTTAGTTGCATAAATTTTATATAATTTTAAGTTAATATTATTTTGATCATAAGTAGAGGTTTATAAAAGCTTTTTAGTTGATTCTTTTTGCTATTGAGAATATTATAGTTTTGTTTTAGTTGATCATAACAAAATATTTTAATTGATTCTTTTTGCTTTTAGAGTTTTATAAAAGCTTTTTAGTTGATTATTTTAAAGATTTTTTTGAGCTAAATGACCCTGAAATTGAAAAGCACTACAAATGAAGAATATTATAAAATACTTTTTGTTAACCTAAATATGTTATATTTTCTTTTCTATTAAGTAATTAGTTTAACCTAATACTTTTTGTTAACCTAATTTATTTTGATGCATAGACACATAGTGATTCTAAAAAGTGAACACCATTGTTCTATGTTAAGGAGATAGACCCTCCATATACTTAACAAAGGATGCAATGATGTCAGAAGCTTATCCCTTCTGGACGACCCGGATATTTAAGGTGGTCAACTAGCTCGTCACTTGGCGAGGTGTGACTAAATACGGGTGTGAAAATCTGCGGTAGGCCTTTAGTCCCGGTTGGTGCACCAACCGGGACTAAAGCTAGGTTTTAGTTTAGTATTTTCTATTTTTCATGCATTTAATGATATTTTTTTAGCTAAATGACCCTGGAATTGAAAAGCACTACAAATGAACTCTGAAAAGGTTGAAACTTGGCATGGTATCATAATTTCACCCACATAGCATGTGCTAAAAAGTTTAGAGGGTTACGGCAAAAACTGGATGCACTTCATGTACAAACTAGACAATCTCTTTCGAAGTATCAGGGTTTCGGACGAAAACTCATATATTACAAAGGGATTTCATTTTTTAAAACTTATTTTAACTCCAAACTTTTTGTGCGTTCAATATGCACCATGCAAAGCCACATCATCAATTTTCAACCCTTTTCTGACTTCATTTGCTATTTTTCATGCATTTAATGATTTTTTTAGCTAAATGACCCTGAAATTGAAAAGCACTACAAATGAACTCTGAAAAGGTTGAAACTTGGCATGGTATCATAATTTCACCCACATAGCATGTGCTAAAAGGTTGAGAGGGTTACGGCAAAAACTGGATGCACTTCGTGTACAAACTGGACAATCTCTTTTGAGGTATCAGGGTTTCGGACAAAACCTCATCTATTACAAAAGGGATATCATTTTTTTAACTTATTTTAACACCAGACTTTTTGTGCGTTCAATATGCACCATGCAAAGCCACATAATCAATTTTCAACCCTTTTCTGACTTCATTTGCTATTTTTCATGCATTTAATAATTTATTTTGAGCTAAATGACCCTGAAATTGAAAAGCACTACAAATGAACTCTGAAAAGGTTGAAACTTGGCGTGGTATCATAATTTCACCCACATAGCATGTGCTAAAATGTTTAGACGGTTATGGCAAAAACTGGATGCACTTCGTGTACAAACTGGACAATCTCTTTCGAAGTATCAGGGTTTCGGACGAAAACTCATCTATTACAAAGGGAATTCATTTTTTGACATGTAACTGTAGTGATATTCTAGATCAAAGCCATCATCAGAATAGTTGTGGAGCATAACTATGGCTTTCAACCATGGCTTTCAACCCAAAATCAAAGGTGCAAAATATTCGGTTATCTTGTATATGTCGAACAGTTACTTGAACAATCGTACCATCTGATATGTTGTCTTCACTAGAGAGAAAGTCTTTACTTTTTCTTCGCATGTGCCCTTGATTATTGCGCCGTAACCATGGATAACCTTCATTGTTTAACATGATGCTTAGGTCAGCCTTCACTTTGAAGGGAGGAATTTCATGAAGCTTTTCATAATCTTCAGACATGTCTGTCTTGTCCTCCACTGCCATGATGTTTCTTTTCCTTGAAAGAACTATGTGGCACTTTGGCTCATCGTATGATGCATTCGCTTCCTTATCTTTTCTTTTTCTCAGTTTGGTAGACATGTCCTTCACATAGAAAACCTGCGCCACATCATTGCCTAGGACGAATGGTTCGTCTGTGTACCCAAGATTGTTGAGACCCACTGTTGTCATTCCGTACTGCGGGTCTACCTGTACCCCACCTCCTGACAGATTGACCCATTTGCACTGAAACAAAGGGACCTTAATATGTGTCCTTTGCCATATTGGTGTTTGCTGCATCAAAGCGGACACCACTGTTTTGGTTGGTGCTCTTTTTATCTTGGGCGACCGTGTAAAATGTATTCCCATTTATCTCGTACCCTTGGTAAGTCAATACAGTCGAAGATGGTGTCCTGGACAACAAGTACAGCTCATCTCCAACAATGTTGTTACCCATGAGATGTGTTTGCAACCAACCGCCGAAAGTCCCGATGTGTTCACGTGTAATCCAGTCGTCAGACTGCTCCGGGTGTTTGGACCATAGAATATTCTTGTGTTCATTGATATACGGGGCGACCAAGGTAGAATTTTGTAGAACTGTGTAGTGTGCTTGCGCCCAAGAATGCCCGTCCCTACATATTATTGAGTCTGCTCCTAGCGTGCCTTTTCCACTTATTCTCCCCTCATGCCACGATTGAGGAACACCAATCGGCTTAAGGTCAGGAATAAAGTCAACACAAAACGCAATGACCTCCTCTATTTCATGTCCCTTGGAGATGATTCCTTCTGGCCTAGCATGGTTACGAACATATTTCTCTAATACTCCCATGAACCTCTCAAAGGAGAACATATTTTGTAGAAATACAGGACCCAGAATGGCAATCTCGTCGACTAGGTGAACTAGGACATGCGTCATAATATTTAAGAAGGATGGTGGGAACACCAACTCGAAACTGACAATACATTGGACCAAATCATTTTGTAACCTTGGTAGGATTTCTGGATCGATTACCTTCTAAGAAATTGCATTAAGGAATGCACATAGCTTCACAATGCCTAATCGAACATTTTCTGGAAGAAGCCCCCTCAATGCAACCGAAAGCAGTTGCGTCATAATCACGTGGCAGTCATGAGACTTTAGGTTCTGGAATTTTTTTCTCTGCCATATTTATTATTCCCTTTATATTCGACGAGAAGCCAGACGGGACCTTGATACTGAGCAGGCATTCAAAAAAGATTTCCTTCTCTGCTTTGGTAAGAGCGTAGCTGGCAGGACCTTGATACTGCTTTGGATGCATGCCGTCTTTTTCGTTCATACGCTGCTGGTCCTCCCGTGCCTCCGGTGTATCTTTTGTCTTCCCATACACTCCCAAGAAGCCTAGCAGGTTTATGCAAAGATTCTTCATCACGTGCATCACGTCGATTGCAGAGCGGACCTCTAGGTCTTTCCAATAGGGTAGGTCCCAAAATATAGATTTCTTCTTCCACATGGGTGCGTGTCCGTCAGCATCATTCGGAACAGATTGTCCGCCAGGACCCTTTCCAAAGATTACTAGTAAATCCTTGACCATATCAAGTATATCATCACCAGTACGGAGGACAGGCTTCTTCTAGTGATCTGCCTCACCTTTGAAATGCTTGCCTGCCTTTTTTTCTTAAGGCATGCTTGGTTGGAAGAAATCGACGATGTCCCTGGTACACATTCTTCTTGCATTTGTCCAAATATATACTTTCAGTCTCATCTAAACAGTGCATGCATGCGTTGTATCCCTTGTTTGTCTATCCTGAAAGGTTACTAAGAGCAGGACAATCATTGATGATTACAAACAGCAATGCTCGTAGGTCAAATTCCTGTTGTTTGTGCTCATCCCACACACTTACACCTTTTTTATCCCACAGCTGTAAAAGTTCTTCAACTAATGGCCTTAGGTACACATCAATGTCGTTGCCGGGTTGCTTAGGGCCTTGGATGAGCACTGGCATCATAATGAACTTCCGCTTCATGCACAACCAAGGAGGAAGGTTACAGATACATAGAATCACGGGCCAGGTGCTATGATTGCTGCTATGCTCCCCAAAAGGATTAATGCCATCTGCACTTAAACCAAACCATATGTTCCTTGCGTCATCTGCAAAGTACCGCCACTTTCTCTCGATTTTTCTCCACTGCGACCCGTCAGCGAGTACTCTCAACTTCCCGTCAAGCGCATTGCATCCATCTGGATCTTGTGATCATCGACGACATCGGCAACATGCAACTCCAATTTCATCTTCTCCTCTTCAATTCTTTTCAACTTTTCTTTCAAATAATTGTTTTCTTTTTCAACTAAATTTGACCTCTCGACAAGAGGGTCGGTTGGAATTTACGATTCACATACCTCCTAGATAAATACATCTATGTCAAGTTGGTCGGCATAATTGTCATAAACACTAAATGAAACAAATAGTTATAAAAGATAATATACCACATCCGAATCATAGACCGGACGAGAGCCGACGGGGGCGGATACCAAAACCATGGCACAATATAATAACAAATAATAATACAAGTAAGAAAATTATACAAGTAGCTATATAAATCATACAAGTAAGAATTTTTTATTTAAAAAAAAGATATGAACAAGAGGCTCACCACGGTGGTGCCAGCGACGAGATCGACGCGGGCGATCGACGGCGGTGAGGACGGGGACGGTACGACACCCTACACATGTGCAAACTAAGAAGTTAATTTGAGCTCAAATTGTGCATCTAAATCAAATAAACTCACACATACACTCCTCCACTAAAACCCACAAACCACACTACTTCTACAGCATTTGAAATGAGCTAAACTAGCAGTGAGAGATGAAAGGATGAAGTTGCTAACCTTTTTAGAACATTTGGATAGTTGGTGCACCGCAAACCTAGACAAATCTTGGGGGAAATGGAGCTTGGAGGAAGAACAGAGGAGAAAGCTTAAGTGTGGCTCCGGCATTTCATCGAACACCTCATGTGCATATATAGGCAAAAAACAGAGTAGCCCACACCTCCACCCTTTCACGGCCAAAAAACAGAGGAGATGGGGGGGCGTGGATATATATAGGCAAAATTTTAGTCCCAGTTTGTGTCTAAAACAGGGACTAATGGCCTACCCTTTAGTCCCAGTTCCAGACACCAACCGGGACTAAAGGGCAGCAACCCCTTTAGTCCCGGTTGGTGGCTGGAACTGGGACTAAAGGTCCCAGCCGAACCGGGACTGATGCCTGCCGAGGCCCGGCCTGCGTCCTAGCCTCTCGAACCGGGACTCATGCTCCCATTAGTCCGGTTCGTAACACGACTGGGACTAATTCTCTGTTCTGACCAGGACCAAAGCCATGTTTTCTACTAGTGGATGCAGTACAGTAGAGATATGTATTTCCCACAGTTAAGAACCAAGGTCATCAATCTAGTAGGAGAACCAATCAACACCTCGTTAGCAGTACCTACACACAAAATAACAAATACTTGCACCCAACACAAAAAAGGGGTTATCAATCCCTTGGCAGTTAATTGCAAGTATCAAATCTCGTAGTGATTGATAGATAAATAAAAACACAAAAAAATAATGTAAATAAAATTGCAGAAAGGTATTTTGGGATTTTAATATATGATAAAGATAGACCCGGGGGCCATAGTTTTCAATAGAGGCTTCTCTCTTGAACATAGCATACGGTGGGTAAACAAATTACTGTTGGGCAATTGGTAGAAAAATGAATAATCATGACGATATCCAAGGCACTGATCATGTATATAGGCATCACGTCTGAGACAAGTAAACCGACTCATGCCTGCATCTACTACTATTACTCCACACATCGCCCGCTATCCCGCATGCATCTAGAGTATTAAGTTCATAAAGAACGGAGTAACGCCTTAAGCAAGATGACATGATGTAGACAAAGTAAACTCAAACAATATGAATAAACCCCATCATTTCATCCTTAATGGTAACAATACAAATACGTGTCTAGTCCCCTTCTGTCACTGGGATATAGATCACCGCAGGATTGAACCCATCACAAAGCACCTCTCCCATTGCAAGATAAATCAATCTAGTTGGCCAAACGAAATCAATAGATCGGAGAGAAATACAAAGCTATGATAATCATGCATAAAAGAGTTCAGAGATGACTCAAATAATATTCATGGATAATCTGATCATAAACTCACATTCATCGGATCCCAACAAACACACCGCAAAAGGATTACATCGAATAGATCTCCAAGAACATCGAGGAGAACATTGTATCGAAGATCAAAGAGATAGAAGAAGCCATCTAGCTACTAGCTATGGACCCGTAGGTCTATGGTAAACTACGCACACATCATCGGAGGGGCAGCAAGGTTGATGTAGAAGCCCTCCGTGATCGATTCCCCCTCTGGCAGAGTGCCGGAAAAGGCCTCCAGATGGCCTCTCGCAAGAACAGAAACTTGCGGCGGCGGAAAAAGTGTTTTTGGGTGGCTCTCTGTTGGTTTCCCAATTTTAGAGAATTTATAGAGGCGGAATTAGGTCAAACAGAGCAAAGGTGGGCCCACAAGGCACCAGGGTGCGCCTACACCCCCTAGGCGCACCCTGGTGGCTTGTGGCCACCTCGTTCGCCTTCTGACTTCCTCCCGGATCTTCTAGGGTCTCTTATGTCCAGAAAAAATCATCAAAAAGGTTCGTGGCATTTGGACTTCGTTTGGTACTGATTTCTTGGAAAACCAAAAACAGCCAAAAAACAGCAACTGGCACTTGGCACTAAGTTAATAGGTTAGTCCCAAAAAACAATATATAATGACATATAAAACATCCAAGATTGATACTATAATATCATGGAACAATCAGAAATTATAGATGCGTTGGAGACGTATCAATGATTATTATAGCTTTGTTTCCCTCTGATATATCTGTTTGGTTTGGCCAACTAGGTTGATTTATCTTCTATGGGAGAGGTGCTTTGTCGTGGCTTCAATCTTGCGGTGTCCTCACCTCGTGATACAAGGGGTAGCGAGGCACATATTGTATTGTTGCTACTAAGGATAAAACGAAGGGGTTTAATCATACCGCTCGGTTTTATTCTGTCTACATTATGTCATCATACTTCATGCATTACTCTGTTTGTTATGAATGTAATATGTAGAGAGACAAGCATAGAAGCGCTCTCGAAGTGGAGTAATAGTAGTAGATGTAGAATCATTTTGGTCTACTTGTCACGGACGTAATGCCTATATACATGATCATTGCCATGAATAACATCATAACTATGCGCTTTTCTACCCACCTTATGCTATCTTTACGAGAGAGAAGCCTCTAGTGAAAACTATGGCCCCGGGGTCTACCTTTATCATATTACAGAAACCAAAAATACCTTGTTGCAATTTATTTACTTTTCAATTTATCTATCTACCATTATCAGATTTAATCCTTGCAAGTAACGAGTTCAAGGGGATTGACAACCCTCTTGCCCACGTTGGGTGCAAGTATTTGCTCTTGTGTGTGTAGGTATTGTTCACTAGGCGTTTGCGTGGTTCTCCTATTGGTTCGATAACCTTGGTTCTCACTAAGGGAAATACTATCCGCTACTATATTGCTTCACCCTTCCTCTTTGGGGAAAATCCCAACGCAACTCACTAGTAGCAAGAGCAAGACTCAATTCACCACAAAAAGGATAGAGAGAGATGAACATCAGAAGATCCAACTTTATTAATAAAACTCATGATACTATTAAGATCGGAATCCATCAAGAATATGGGAGGAAGAGATCAAACACATAGCTACTAGTACAAACCCTCAGCCCTGAGGATGAATTACTCACACATTGCCACGGAGGCAGCAAGGTTGATTAAGAGGCCTCCGTGGATGGGCTCCCCCTATGGTAGAGTGCTGGAAATGTCCTCCAAATGGGATCATCGTGAAACAAGAATTTGCAGCCGCGGAAAAATTATTCTAAGGGTATGGCGAAGGGTTTTGGTATTTATAGGAATTTGTGCCATTGGAATTACATCAAAAGGCTGCTCAGGGGGCTCACATTGACAAGGGGCGCGACTTACCCCCTAGGTTGTGCCACCTGTCCATGTGGGGCCGTAGTGGCTTGTTTGGACATCTCCCGAAGCTTCTAGGGTCATCCTTGGTCCGAAAAAAACCGTCAAAAATTGGCATAGTATTTAGACCTTCCTAAATATTGATTTCCTGCGAAACCAAAAACGAGCAGAAAACAGGAACCGGCACAAGGCACTAAATTAATAAGTTAGTCTATAAAATAATAAAAATGGTATAAAAATATATAAAAAGTGATAATATGATAGCGTGGAACAATCAAAACTTATAGATATGTTTGAGACGTATCAATCACTATGCCAGTTTCCTCGTTACTGGTTTTGTTCTCTTTTCTCATTCATGTGTTTCGGCATCCCCGCGAGCAAGTCACGGTGTGTCTGCCCAGAAGATGATGTATACCGTCACACCAAGAGGAACCTAAGAATATCCCTCTATCGTTGGTGGAGCAAATCTCAATCTCGAGCTATCTGGTCCCTTATCTTACGTTGTAAGTTGTCATTATGATCACCCTGTTACGGTTGACGTTTAATGAACCCCAAAGTGCATTGTCCAGTATGAAGTGACTCGGTACTCTCATGGTCTACGGAATCATGCATATGTTAACTTCTGTGTGTTATAAACTATAAACTGGAGATGGGAGGATTGATGGTGTCCTGGACTAGCAGGTGCTTGCCACGTCGACTCCCGACCATGTGGGCCAGTCTGAGGACCCCCAAGATGATCAACCAGTGGGCCACATTCGTCGAGAAGAGGAGCGCCAAGGTGGATAACTCCCGAAGACTTGGCGAATACTCCAAGACTTAGAGGTTGTCTTCGATACGATTACCCTTAGATGTAACCGACCTATATAAACCCTAGGTTCCTGAGCTAAATCTGATAGATCTCGGGTAGGGGGTCCCGGGCTGGTGGTCTCAGCTAGATGGTCACAGGAAGAATAGGGACACGATGTTTACCAAGGTTCGGGCCCTCTTAAAGAGGTAAACCCTATGTCCTGCTTTGATTATATTGATATGATGGGGTAGAGAGTACAGGAGATCTGCCTTGAGATCGTATGAATGAGTCTCAAAGTCTTGCCTCTATGGACTAAACCCCTCGGCTTATGTAGGGGCCGGGGGGTACCTAGGGTTACACATGGTCGGTTACATCTAGAGATAAACATGCTGAATATTTCAATATACCTTGAAGTGTGCACCAAGTCTTCGGAAGATTCCATCTTGTACGGCAAGGGTCATGGCAAACATGGCCCATTCTTCGGTTATAGGTGGGTCCTCGGCCCGACCCATGAGTAATAGGCCGCCGAGGTGAGTACCCCCTAATGCAGGACACCGTCACTAGGGACCCTGGGTATCTATATAAGCCAAGGGGTGAGAACCGTAGACGACAACTCACATACACACACGATCTTGTGGTAGATCAACATGTAACTTGTACTCCCTCAAAATCAATACAATCAAACGGGACATAGGGCATTATCTCTTCCAGAGAGCTCGAACCTAGGTAAATCCATGTGTCATCTATTACCATCATGCCAAGGCTACCAACTCGAGGCCTCCTTCCGGAGATCTATTGGATTTGACTCCATCATAGGTGGCACATGCAGGTCCCTCTGAGTAGTCAAAGTGATTTGATGGTGCACTGCTACTTCTTGAGCTTGCGTTGATTTTTCCCTTGAAGAGGAAAAGGTGATGCAGCAAAGTAGAGATAAGTATTTCCCTCAGTTAAGAACCAAGGTATCAATCCAGTAGGAGGCACAAGCAAGTCTCCAATCTATGCACATGCACAAACTAACAAACACTTGCACTCAACGCGAAAAAGGGGTTGTCAATCCCTTCACGGGCTCGAACAAGAGTGAGATCTAATAGAGATAGGTATAAAAGATAAATAAAAAGGCAAACTAAAGTAAATATAAATAAATTGCAGCAAGGTATTTTTGGGTTTTTTGGTTTATAGATCTGAAAATATATGATGGAAACTAGACCCGGGGGCCATAGGTTTCACTAGGGGCTTCTCTCTTGAAGATGGCATACGGTGGGTGAACAAATTACTGTTGAGCAATGATAACCCACAAGTATAGGGGATCGCAACAGCTTTCGAGGGTAGAGTATTCAACCCAAATTTATTGATTCGACACAAGGGGAGCCAAATAATATTCACGAGTATTAGCAGCTCAGTTGTCAATTCAACCACACCTGAAAGACTTAATATCTGCAACAAAGTATTTAGTAGCAAAGTAGTATGGAAGTAATAGTAACAGTGGCAAAAGTGACAGTAGTAGCTTTGTAGTGATTGTAATAGCGGTAGCAACGAAAGTAACTTAGCAAAGATCAATATGTGAAAAGCTCGTAGGCAATGGATCGGCAATGATAATTTTGTCGGATGATATTAATCATGTAGCAGTTATATCCTAGGGCGACACAGAACTAGCTCCAATTCATCAATATAATGTAGGCATGTATTCCGTATATAGTCATACATGCTTATGGAAAAGAACATGCATGACATCTTTTGTCCTACCCTCCCATGGAAGCAGGGTCCTAATGGAAACTAAGGGATATTAAGGCCTCCTTTTAATAGAGAATCGAACCAAAGCATTAGCACTTAGTGAATACATGAACTCCTCAAACTACGGTAATCACCGGAAAGAATCCCAATTATGGTCACCTTGGGGTATGCGGATCATAACTCATAATAGGTGTCTACAACTTGCAAGATAGGATCAAGAACACAAATATATTCATGAAAACATAATAGGTTCATATCTGAAATCATGGCACTCGGGCCCTAGTGACAAACATTAATCATAGCAAAGTCATAGAACATCAATCTCAGAACATAGTGGATACTAGGGATCAAACCCTACCAAAACTAACTCAATTACATGATAAATCTCATCCAACCCATCACCGTCCAGCAAGCCTACGATGGAATTACTCACTCCCGGCGGTGAGCATCATGAAATTGGTGATGGAGGAAGGTTGGTGATGATGATGGCGATGAATCCCCCTCTCCGGAGCCCCGAACAGACTCCAGATCTGCCCTCCCAATGAAGAACAGGAGGTGGCGGCGGCTCCGTATCGTAAAACACGATGAATCCTTCTCTCTGATTTTATCTCTCCCCAAATAGGATTATATAGAGTTGGAGTTGAGGTCGGAGGAGGTCGAGGGGGCCCACAAGCCTGCAGGGCGCGCCCCCAGAGCATGTGGCCTCTGGGTGGCCCCCCTCTGGTAACTTCTTGCGCCAGTATTTTTTATATATTCCACAAAAATTCTCCGTAAAATTTCAGGTCAATCTGAGAACTTTGATTTCTGAACAAAAATAACACCATGGCAATTCTGCTGAAAACTGCGTCAGTCCGGGTTAGTTCCATTCAAATCATGCAAATTAGAGTCCAAAACAAGGGCAAAAGAGTTTGGAAAAGTAGACACGATGGAGACGTATCAACTCCCCCAAGCTTAACCCATTGCTTGTCCTCAAGCAATTCAATTGACAAACTGAAGGTGACAAAGAAAAACTTTTACAAACTCTGTTTGATCTTGTTGTTGTAAATATGTCTAGCCAGTGTTCAGGTTTTCAGCAAATATTATGAACTAACCATATTCACAATAATATTTAGGTCTCACATTTACTCATATCAATGGCATAATCAACTAGCGAGTAATAATAATGAATCTCGGATGACAACACTTTTTTCAAAACAATCATGATATAATATGACAAAATGGTATCTCGCTAGCCCTTTCTGAGACCGCAAAACATAAATGCAGAGCACCCCTGAAGATTAAGGACTGACTAGACATTATAATTCATAGCAAAAGAGATCCAGTCACACTCATACTCAACATCACTTAAAAGCAAAGCATACAAATGACAGTGGTGCTCTCTAGTTGGTGCTTTTATAAGAGGATGATGACTCAGCAATAAAAGTAAATAGATAGGCCTTTCGTAGAGGGAAGCAGGGATTTGCAAAGGTGCCAGAGCTCGGAGCTTTTAAAACAGAGATAAATATAATTTTGAGCGGTATGCTTTCAATGTCAACATAACAACCAAGAGATCTCACTATCTTCCATGCTAGATACATTATAGGCGGTTCCCAAACAGAATGGTAAAGTTTTTACTCCCCCTCCACCAACAATCACACTCCACGGCTAGCCGCATCCACGGGTACCGTCCATACCAACAACAACCATGGGAGAGTTTTGTTTTTTGATTATATTTTGATTTGATTTCGAGCATGGAACTGGGCATCCCGATTACCAGCCACTTTCTGGTGAATGACAAGTGAATAAACACTCATCATGAGAATAACCCACCTAGCATGGAAGATATTGACAGCCCCCAGTCACTACCTGAGCGATTCGGGCATACAAAACAGATTATTATTTGAAGGTTTAGAGATTGGCACATGCAAATTTACTTGGAACGGCAGGTAAATACCGCATATAGGAAGGTATGGTGGACTCATATGGAACAAGTTTGGGTTTAAGGAAGTGGATGCACAAGCAGTATTCCCGCTTAGTACAAGTGAAGGCTAGCAAAAGATTGAGGAGCGACCAACTAGAGAGCGACAACGGTCATAAACATGCATTGAGATTAATCAACATTGAGTGCAGGTATGAGTAGGATATAAATCACCATGAACATAAATATCGTGGAGGCTATGTTGTTTTTGATTCAACTACATGAGTGAGCATGTGCCAAGTCAGGCCACTTAAATCATTCAAAGGAGGATACCATCCTATCATACTACATCATAACCATTTTAAATTGCATGTTGGCACACAAGAAAAACCATTATCCACTCCTAGCGAATTAAGCATGGCATGAGTAACTATAATCTCTAATTGTCATTGCAAACATGTTTCATTCATAATGGGCTGAATCAGGAACGATCAGTTAACCATATTTACAAAAACAAAATAGGTCGAGTTCGTACCAGCTTTTCTCCATCTCAATCATTTCGTCAAATATCGTCATTATTGCCTTTCACTTGCACGACCGAACGGTGTGAATAATAATAAGAGTGCACGTGCATTGGACTAAGCTGGAATCTGCAAACATTCATTCAAAGGAGAAGACAAGGTAATATGGGCTCTTGGTTAGATCAACAATAATGCATATAAGAGCCACTCAACATTTTCATCGTGGTCTTCTCCTTACGACCCAAAGAAAAGGAAAAGAATTTCAAAGAAACACACTGAAATATTTTTGGAGTTTTTGTTTTCCTGAAGAAAGTAAAACGAAAATGAGAAAAACTATTTACACACGAAAGCTCCGAATAAGCAAAAGAAGAATGAGAAATCTTTTTGGGTTTTCTTTTAATACTACTACTAAATAAACTAGAAAGAAACTAAAAAGAAGCGAGAACTATTTCTTTTGGATTTTCTCAAAGTTTTTCAAACACACAAGAAGAAAGCAAGAAAAATAAACTAACATGGATAATACAATGAAAAAGTATGAAAACCGACAACTGAAATGAGTGTGTGAACATGAATGTAATGTCGGTGAGAAATACGTACTCCCCCAAGCTTAGGCTTTTGGCCTAAGTTGGTCTAGGGCCACGGCTCAAAATAATCCTCTCCTCGATACTCCGGAGGGTCCTGGGGGTTCCACTGGTTGGCGAGCTAATGTGGCTCCCACTGATAGATAGGTTCCTGATACGTATCAGGTGATAGTGCTGGCTCAGGGACTGGGGATCGCGTCTGCTCCCAGTATGCATAAATGTCCTCGGGCATAATAAGGTACCTGCCTGAATGAATATCGAACAAAGAAGGTGTAGGCAAAATAATAATCTGACAAGTACCATGACTAAATACTAGGTTATAGATGAGCCTCTTGTCATCGTCCTTGGCAATAAAATCATGTGCTACCATGCTAGCATAGTTCAAATATTTAGTGGGTAGCAACATCTCCTCCTCCTCCTCATGCCTAATGGGTATCTCAAAATGTCTGTCATGGCGGGAGGCATAGATACATCCAAAAATAGGACCTTTCGGGCGGTTTGTGTTTAACCATCGAGCAACCATAGCACCCAAACTAAAGGTTCTATCAGAATATAAAGCATGGCGCAAAATGGCGAGGTCAGGGGCACTGAGGCCTCCACTCTTCCCACGACCAATCAAACATCTCCCAGCAAATAATGAATAATATCGTAAAACAGGAAAATGTAAGCTAGCCACTCTCGCTTCTGACACCCCTCTCTCTTCCCCCACAGTAGTTTCAGCAATAAAGTCCTCCACGTCTCTAGGATGTGGTTCACTGACGCTGCCCTCATAAGGTAATTTGCAAACATCACAAAAATCATAGAGTGTCATTCTCTTAGGCACATCATACAAGTGAAATTCTACCATAGGAGGATCCTTCCTAGCATGAAAGTGAAACTTTTGCATGAAGGTATTAGTGAGTAGGAGGTATTGGTCACACTTATCTTGGAGGAAGTCGGTGATGCCGGCATTCTCCATCAAGTAGTAGAAATCATCATAAATTTCGGCCTCCCTCAAGAACACATCGCTTGGCCATTCACACGGCCGAACCTCCGCCGCACGCAGAAGGTTGTACTTGGGCTTCTTCTTCTCCTCATTTTCATTTTCATTTGAATTCCGGCTTGAAGAACCCCTTAACCATCTCTTCATGGTTTTTCTCTCCTCTGAAAATTTCTGAAATTTTTAGTGACTCAAAATAAAAGTGAACAAAACTCAACAACATTCATAGCAACTACTCCCACAAGTGTCTAGAGGCTATATCATGCAACAAAACTACTTTGGACCATATAAATTTCACATGCAAGCTCAAGAACAAGGTCACCACAGCAGCAAAAATTTGCAATATATAAAGCACTAGAACAAAAACTAATTGGACCATTGGAGGAGTCACATACCGAAGAACAATCCCCCAAAATAGTTTTGGAAACAGAGTTCCGAGCAAGGAGATCGAAAATGGCTGCAAAATGAGCAAGAACACGGGTTTGAGCAATGGTGGAATTTTTTCTGGAGGAAGACGAAGTGGATGGGTGCTGGCATAGGTGCGCCCTGTGGGCTTGTGGCCCACTGGTGCACCTCACTGAGGTATTTTCAGTGCCAAAAATTCATAAATATTCTCGGAAAAATCATACTAAATTTTCAAGGCATTTGGAGAACTTTTATTTTCTGGTCATTTTTTATTGCACGAATAATTCAGAAAACAGAGAAATAATAGCATTTTTGCTTTATTTATTCTAAAAACATAGAGTAAAAAGTGGGTACAAAGAGTTGTGTTTACTAAATTCATCCATCTCATGCCCATCAAAAGGAATCCATTAACAAGGTTGATCAAGTCTCGTTAACAAACTTCTTTCGAATGACATGAAATCGGAGAATCTTCGTATAACACTAGGTTACCTCAACGGGGATATGCATGTCCCCAACAATAATAATATCATATTTCTTTTTGACAGTAGGAAGAGGGAACTCAAAACCTCCAATAGTAATTGTTGAAATTTTTCCAATAGAGTTGATACTATTCACTTGAGGTTGTTTCTTCCGAAAGTGTACCATATGCTCATTACCATTAACATGAAAAGTGACATTACCCTTGTTGCAATCAATAACAGCCCCTGCAGTATTCAAAAAGGGTCTACCAAGGATGATCGACATACTGTCGTCCTCGGGTATATCAAGAATAACAAAATCCGTTAAAATAGTAACATTTGCAACTACGACAGGCACATCCTCACAAATACCGATGGGTATAGTAGTTGATTTATCAGCCATTTGCAAAGAGATTTCAGTGGGTGTCAACTTATTCAAATCAAGTCTACGATACAAAGAGAAAGGCATAACACTAACATCGGCTCCAAAATCACATAAAGCAGTTTTAACATAGTTTCTTTTAATGGAGCATGCTATAGTTGGTATTCCTGGATCTCCTAGTTTCTTTGGTATTCCACCTTTAAATGTGTAATTAGCAAGCATGGTGGAAATTTCAGCTTCCGGTATCTTTCTTTTATTTGTAACAATATCTTTCATATACTTAGCATAAGGAGACATTTTCAGAATATCAGTCAAACGCATACGCAAAAAGACTAGTCTAAGCATTTCAACAAAGTGCTCAAAGTCCTCATCATCCTTTTTCTTTGATGGTTTAGGAGGAAAGGGCATGGGTTTCTGAACCCATGGTTCTCTTTCTTTACCATGTTTCCTAGCAATAAAGTCTCTTTTATCATATCTTTTATTTTTAGGTTGTGGGTTATCAAGATCAACAACAGGTTCTATCTCCTCATCATTATCATTGCTAGGCTGAGCATCAACATGAACATCATCATTATCATTATTACTAGGTTCTTGTTCATCACCAGATTGTGCCTCAGCATCAGAAATAGAAATATCATTTGGATTCTCAGGTGTGTCTACAACAGGTTCACTAGAAGCATGCAAAGTCCTATCAGTTTTCTTTTTCTTTTTAGAAGAACTAGGTGCATCAGTATTAATTCTCTGAGAATCCTGTTCGATTCTCTTGGGATGGCCCTCAGGATACAAAGGTTCCTGAGTCATTTTACCACCTCTAGTCATAATTCTAACAGCATGATCATTGTTCTTACTATTCACTTCATTAAGCAAATCATTTTGTGCCTTCAGAACTTGTTCTACTTGAGTTTTTACCATGGAAGCATGTTTACTAATAATCTTGAGATCATTAAAAGTTCTACACATATATACACCCAAGTAGTCAAGCATATAAGCATTACATTTCAATTGTCTACTAACATATGCATTGAAGTTTTCTTGTTTAACAATAAAATTATCAAATTCATCCAAGCATTGACTAGCATACTTATTATAAGGGATATCACCTTCATCAAATCTATAGAGAGAATTTACCTCTACTACCTGTGTCGAAGTATTAAGACCATGTATTTCTTCAATAGGTGGTAAATTCTCAACATCTTCAGCTTTAATACCTTTCTCTTTCATAGATTTCTCTGACTCTTGCATATCTTCAGGACTGAGAAATAGAATACCTATCTTCTTCGGAGTTGGCTTAGGAGGTGGTTCGGGAAGAGTCCAATCATTATCATTACTCAATATGTTATTCAATAATACTTCAGCTTGTTCAACAGTTCATTCCCTGAAAACACAACCACCACAACTATCTAGGTGGTCCCTAGAAGCATCGGTTAGTCCATTATAAAAGATATCAAGTATTTCATTTTTCTTGAGAGGATGATCAGGCAAAGCATTAAGTAATTGGAGAAGCCTCCCCCAAGCTTGTGGGAGACTCTCTTCTTCAATTTGCACAAAGTTAAATATTTCCTGTAAAGCAGCTTGTTTCTTATGAGCAGGAAAATATTTTTCAGAGAAGTAATAGATCATATCATGGGACTACGCACACAACCAGGAGTAAGAGAATTAAACCATATCTTAGCATCACCCTTCAACGAGAAAGGAATCAACTTAATAATATAGTAATAGCGAATTTTTTCCTCATGAGCAAATAGGGTGGCTATATCATTTAATTTAGTGAGATGTGCCACAACAGTTTCAGATTCATAGCCATTGAAGGATCAGATTCAACCAAAGTAATTAACTCAGGATCAACAGAGAATTCATAATCCTTATCAGTAACAAAGATAGGTGAAGTAGCAAACTTAGGATCATATTGCATTCTAGCATTCAAAGATTTTTCTTTCCACTTGAATAGTAATTTCTTAAGATCATCTCTATCCTTACAATCAAGAAAGTCCCTAGCTACCTCTCTATCCATAACATAACTTTCAGGTATAATAGGTAATTCATATCTAGGAGAGCTAAGCCTAATGGGTGTTTCAAAGTGTTCAGTTTCAATAATTTCATCAGTTTCAGCATTCTCAATATCTTTAGCTCTAGCAAGTTGTTCATCAAGAAATTCACCCAGTGGCACATTATTATCAAGCAAAGCAGTGGTATCATCATAAGCATCATGCATAGTAGAAGTAGCATCATCAATTACTTGCGACATATCAGAATGAATAGCAGGTGTAGGTGTCACAAGCTTACTCAAAAAGAAGGTGAATCAAATGCAGAGCTAGATGGCAGTTCCTTACCTTCCCTGGTAGTAGAGGGAAAAACCTTGGTTCTAGTATCTTTCAGATTCCTCATAGTGATCAACAGATATAAATCCCAAGTGACTCAGAGAATAGAGCTATGGTCCCTGGCAACGGCGCCAGAAAAAGGCCTTGATAACCCACAAGTATAGGGGATCGCAACAGTTTTCGAGGGTAGATTATTCAACCCAAACTTATTGATTCGACACAAGGGGAGCCAAAGAATATTAACGAGTATTAGCAGCTGAGTTGTCAATTCAACCACACCTGAAAGACTTAATATCTGCAGCAAAGTATTTAGTAGCAAAGTAGTATGGAAGTAACGGTAACAGTGGCAAAAGTGACAGTAGCAGCTTTGTAGTGATTGTAACAGCAGTAGCAACGAAAGTAACTTAGCAAAGATCAATATGTGAAAAGCTCATAGGCAATGGATCAGCAATGATAATTGTGTTGGATGATATTCATCATGTAGCAGTTATAACCTAGGGTGACACAAAACTAGCTCTAATTCATCAATATAATATAGGCATGTGTTCCGTATATAGTCATACGTGCTTATGGAAAAGAACTTGCATGACATCTTTTGTCCTACCATTCCGTGGCAGCGGGGTCCTATTGGAAACTAAGGGATATTAAGGCCTCCTTTTAATAGAGAACCGGACCAAAGCATTAGCACTTAGTGAATACATGAACTCCTCAAACTACGGTAATCACCGGAAAGAATCCCAATTATTGTCACCTTGGGGTATGCGGATCATAACTCGTAATGGGTGTCTACAACTTGCAAGATAGGATCAAGAACACAAATATATTCATGAAAACATAATAGGTTCAGATCTGAAATCATGGCACTCGGGCCCTAGTGACAAGCATTAATCATAGCAAAGTCATAGCAACATCAACCCTAACAAAACTAACTCGATTACATGATAAATCTCATCCAACCCATCACCGTCCAGCAAGCCTACGATGGAATTACTCACTCCCGGTGGTAAGCATCATGAAATTGGTGATGGAGGAAGGTTGGTGATGATGATGGCGATGAATCCCCCTCTCCGGAGCCCCGAACGGAATCCAGATCTGCCCTCCCGATGAAGAACAGGAGGTGGCGGCGGCTCCGTATCATAAAACGCGATGAATCCATCTCCCTGATTGTTTTCCCCGAATAGGGTTATATAGAGTTGAAGTTGAGGTCGGAGGAGGTCGAGGGGGCCCACAAGCCTGCAGGGCGCGCCCCAGGGGGTGGGCGCGCCCCCAGGGCTTGTGGCCTCTGGGTGGCCCCCCTCTGGTAACTTCTTGCGCCAGTATTTTTTATATATTCCACAAAAATTCTCCGTAAATTTTCAGGTCAATCCGAGAACTTTGATTTCTGCACAAAAATAACACCATGGCAATTCTGCTGAAAACAGCATCAGTCCGGGTTAGTTCCATTCAAATCATGCAAATTAGAGTCCAAAACAAGGGCAAAAGAGTTTGGAAAAGTAGATACGATGGAGACGTATCAAGCAATTGATAGAAAAGCGCAAAGTTATGACGATATCTAAGGCAATGATCATGAATATAGGCATCACGTCCGTGACAAGTAGACCGAAACGATTCTGCATCTACTACTATTACTCCACACATCGACCGCTATCCAGCATGCAACTAGAGTATTAAGTTCATAAGAATGGAGTAACGCCTTAAGCAAGATGACATGATGTAGAGGGATAAACTCAAGCATTATGATATAAACCCCATCTTTTTATCCTTGATGGCAACAATACAATACATGCCTCGCTACCCCTTCTGTCATTTGGTGAGGACACCGCAAGATTGAACCCAAAACTAAGCACCTCTCCCATTGCAAGAAAAACCAATCTAGTTGGCCAAACCGAACCGATAGTTTGAAGAGAAATACAAAGATATCTTAATCATGCATAAAAGAGTTCAGAGAAGACTCAAATAATATTCATAGATAATCTGATCATAAATCCACAATTCATCGGATCTCAACAATCACACCGTAAAAAAGTATTACATCAAATAGATCTCCAAGAACATCGAGGAGAACATTGTATTGAAGATCAAAGAGAGAGAAGAAGCCATCTAGCTACTAGCTATGGACCCATAGGTCTGTGGTAAACTACTCACACATCATTGGAAGGGCAGCAAGGTTGATGTAGAGGCCCTCCGTGATGGAATCCCCCTCTGGCAGATCGACGGAAAAGGCCCCAAGATGGGATCTCACGGAAACAGAGGCTTGCGGTGGCGGAAAAGTATTTTGGTGGACGCTTCTGATCGTTTGGGAATAATTGGGAATTTATAGTGCAAGAATTTGGGAACCCAAAACTAAGAACCTCTCCCATTGCAAGAAAAACCAATCTAGTTGGCCAAACCGAACCGATAGTTCGAAGAGAAATACAAAGATATCTTAATCATGCATAAAAGAGTTCAGAGAAGACTCAAATAATATTCATAGATAATCTGATCATAAATCCACAATTCATCGGATCTCAACAATCACACCGTAAAAAAGTATTACATCGAATAGATCTCCAAGAACATCGAGGAGAACATTGTATTGAAGATCAAAGAGAGAGAAGAAGCCATCTAGCTACTAGCTATGGACCCGTAGGTCTGTGGTAAACTACTCACACATCATTGGAAGGGCAGCAAGGTTGATGTAGAGGCCCTCCGTGATGGAATCCCCCTCTGGCAGATCGCCGGAAAAGGCCTCAAGATGGGATCTCACGGAAACAGAGGCTTGCGGTGGCGGAAAAGTATTTTGGTGGACGCTTCTGATCGTTTGGGAATATTTGGGAATTTATAGTGCAAGAATTAGGGTTGGAGGACTCCCAAGGGGCTCACAAGCCAGGGAGGCGCCCCCCCTAGGGCGCGGCCTCAGGGCTTGTGGAGTCCTCGAGACTCTTCTGGCCCCCTCTCCAAGCTCCGTGGATGTCTTCTGGTCCAAGAAAAATCATCGTAAAGTTTTATTCCGTTTGGACTCCGTTTGATATTCCTTTTCTGTAAAACTCAAAAACAAGGAAAAAACAGAAACTGGCACTGGGCTCTAGGTTAATAAGTTAGTCCCAAAAATAATATAAAATAGCATATTAATGCATATAAAACATCCAAAACAGATAATGTAATAGCATGGAAAAATCAAAAATTATAGATACGTTGTAGACGTATCAAGCATCCCCAAGCTTAATTCCTGCTCGTCCTCGAGTAGGTAAATGATAAAAACAGAATTTTTGATGTGGAATGCTACCTAACATATTTATCAATGTAATCTTTTTATTGTAGCATGAATATTCAGATCCATAAGATTCAAAACAAGAGTTTAATATTGACATAAAAACAATAATACTTCAAGCATACTAATAAAGCAATAATGTCTTCTCAAAATAACATGGCCAAAGAAAGTTATCCCTACAAAATCATATAGTCTGGCTATGCTCCATCTTCATCACACAAAGTATTTCATCATGCACAACCCCGATGACAAGCCAAGCAATTGTTTCATACTTTTGGTGTTCTCAAACTTTTTCAACTTTCACGCAATACATGAGCGTGAGCCATGGATATAGCACTATAGGTGGAATAGAATATGGTGGTTGTGGAGAAGACAAAAAGAAGGAGAAAGTCTCACATAAACTAGGAAAATTAATGGGCTATGGAGATGCCCATCAATTGATATCAATGCAGGTGAGTAGGGATTGCCATGCAACGGATACTCTAGAGCTATAAGTGTATGAAAGCTCAAAAAGAAACTAAGTGGGTGTGCATCCAACTTGCTTGCTCACGAAGACCTAGGGCAATTTAAGGAAGCCCATCATTGGAATATACAAGCGAAGTTCTATAATGAAAAATTCCCACTAGTATATGAAAGTGATAAAATAGGAGACTCTCTATCATGAAGATCATGGTGCTACTTTGAAGCACAAGCGTGGAAAAAGGATAGTAACATTGTCCCTTCTCTCTTTTCTCTCATTTTTTTTGTTTGGGCTTCTTTGGCCTCTTTTATTTTATTTGGGTTTCTTTGGCCTCTTTTATTTTTTATAAAGTCCCGAGAATGATCCGAACTTGTGAGGGAATCATAGCTTCCATCATCCTTTCCTCACATGGGACAATGCTCTAATAATGATGATCATCACACTTTTATTTACTTACAACTCAAAAATTACAATTTGATACTAGAACAAGATATGACTCTGTATGAATGCCTCCAGCAGTGTACCGAGATGTGCAATGATCAAGAGTGTCATGTATGAAAAACATGAACAGTGGCCTTGCCACAAATACTATGCCAACTACATGATCATGCAAAGCAATATGACAATGATGGTGCGTGTCATAATAAGACAGAACGGTGGAAGTTGCATGGCAATATATCTCGAAATGGCTATGGAAATGCCATAATAGGTAGGTATGGTGGCTGTTTTGAGGAAGGTATATGGTGGGTTTAATGCACTGGCGAAAGTTGCGCGGTACTAGAGAGGCTAGCAATGGTGGAAGGGTGAGAGTGCGTATAATCCATGGACTCAACATTAGTCATAAAGAACTCACATACGTATTGCAAAAATTTATTAGTTATCGAAAAATAGTACTACACGCATGCTCCTAGGGGGATAGATTGGTAGGAAAAGACCATCGCTCGTCCCCGACCGCCACTCATAAGGAAGACAATCAAAAAATAAATCAGGCTCCGACTTCATCACATAACGGTTCACCATACGTGCATGCTACGAGAATCACAAATTTTAACACAAGTATTTCTACCAATCCACAATTACTCACTAGCATGACTCTAATATCACCATCTTTATATCTCAAAACAAATGCAAGGAATCAAACTTCTCATCTTATTCAACACACTTTATATGAAAGTTTTTATTATATCCCTCTTGGATGCCCATCATATTAGGACTAAATTCATAACCTAAGCAAATTACCATGCTGTTTAGAGACTCTCAAAATAATATAAGTGAATCATGAGAGTTCAACAATTTCTATAAAATAAAGCCACCGCCGTGCTCTAAAAAGATATAAGTGAAGCACTAGAGCAAACTACCTAGCTGAAAAGATATAAGTGAAGCACAAAGAGTATTCTAATAAAGTCACGATTCATGCGTGTCCCTCTCAAAAGATGTGTACAGCAAGTATGATTGTGGCAAACTAAAAAGCAAATACTCATATCATACAAGACGCTCCAAGCAAAACACATATCATGTGGTGAATAAAAATATAGACTCAAGTAAATTTACCGATAGACGAAGACAAAAGAGGGGATGCCATCCGGGGCATCCCCAAGATTAGATGCTTGGTTGTCCTTGAATATTACTTTGGGGTGCCTTGGGAATCCCCAAGCTTAGGCTCTTTCCACTCCTTATTCCGTTGTCCATAAAATCTTTACCCAAAACTTGAAAACTTCACAACAAATTACTCAACAGAAAAATCTCAGAAGATCCGTTAGTATAATAAAATAAATCACCACTTTAGGTACTGTTGTGAACTCATTCTTAATTTATATTGGTGTTGTATCTACTGTATTCCAACTTCTCCATGGTTCATACCCCTCGATACTACCCATAGATTCATCAAAATAAGCAAACAACACATAGAAAACAGAATCTGTCAAAAACAGAACAGTCTGTAGTAATCTGGAAATTTAGTATACCTATGTAACTCCAAAAATTCTAAAAAATTAGGAAAATTTAGGAAATTTGTATATAAATCTTTTGTAAAAAATTCAGATCAAAAGCACCTCTCTGTGATTCTTTTAATTTCTGGCAATGGGAGCAAAAGTTTCTGTTTTTCAGCAAGATCAAATCAACTATCACCGTAGACCATCCCAAAGGTCTTACTTGGCTCAAACACTAATTAAAACACCAAAAAAGCAATTACTACAGAGGTAAGAATGTGTATTTTCATAAAAACAGAAAATAAAAATATTGAGTTGTCTCCCAAGAAGCGATTTTCTTTAAAGCCTTTTAGCTAGGCATTGAGATTTCGATGATGCTCACATGAAAGATAATAATTGAAACACTAAGAAAGCATCATAAAACATGTGACAAACAAATCTAAGTCCAACATGATTCTTATGCATAGGCATTTTATAGAGAAAATATTTATCAAGAGAGGCGAAGACTAGCATATGCAAGGAAGAAGAAAGAAACAATAGCAATCTCAAAATTACGAGAGGTAAATTAGTAGCATGAAAATTTCTACAACCATATTTTCCTCTCTCATAATAATTAGATGTAGGGTCATAATCAAATTCAACAATATAGCTATCATATAAGATTTTATCTTCATGATCCACATGCATGCAAAGTTGACACTCTAGGATGTCAGAGTGTCAACTTTGCAAGCCCACTTTTATCAAAAATTTGCATGAGATTGAACATTCTCCAAATATGTGGGATTTTTTTACCTAAAGTTGACGCTCTTACAAACTCACTTTCAATAATATTGCAAACACTATTATCAATATCATATTCATCATGAGGCTTAAATAAATTTTCAATATCATAAGAAAAATCACCCTAATCATGATCATTGCAACAAGTAGTGGACGTAGCAAAATTAGCATCCCCAAGCTTAGGGTTTTGCATATTATTAGCACAATTGACATTAATAGAATTTATAATAACACCATCTCAATCATGCTTTTCATTCAAGGAGCTATCGTGAATCACTTCATACATTTCTTCTTTTAACACTTCATCACAGTTTTCAGATTCACGAATTTCAAGCAAAACTTCATAAAGATAATCTAGTGCACGCAACTCACTAGCAATTGGTTCATCATAATTGGATCTCTTAAAAAGATTAGCAAGTGGATGAGGATCCATAAACTTTTTTCTTTCTGATTTTCAATAAATATACAATTATTCCAAGCGAACAAGCAAACAAACCAAGTAAGACATAAAAGGCAAACGAAAAGAAGGCAAATAAAAAGGAAAATATTTTTGTGTTTTTCTGAAAACATTTTAGAAGTGGGGGAGAGGAAAACGAGAGGCAAATGGCAAATAATGTAATACAAGAGATGAGAGTTTATGATGGGTACTTGGTAGGCTTGATGTAGAACCTCCCTGGCAATGGCGCCAGAAATTCTTCCTGCTACTTCTTGAGCTTGCGTTGATTTTTCCCTTGAAGAGGAAAGGGTGATACAGCAAAGTAGAGATAAGTATTTTCCTCAGTTAAGAACCAAGGTATCAATCCAGTAGGAGGCACAAGCAAGTCTCCAATCTATGCACCTGCACAAACTAACAAATACTTGCACTCAACACGAAAAAGGGGTTGTCAATCCCTTCACGGTCTCGAACAAGAGTGAGATCTAATAGAGATAGGTATAAAAGATAAATAAAAAGGCAAACTAAAGTAAATATAAATAAATTGCAGAAAGGTATTTTTGGGTTTTTTGGTTTATAAATCTCAAAATATATGATGGAAAATAGACCCGGGGGCCATAGGTTTCACTAGAGGCTTCTCTCTTGAAGATAGCATACGGTGGGTGAACAAATTACTGTTGAGCAATTGATAGAAAAGCGCAAAGTTATGAAGATATCTAAGGCAATGATCATGAATATAGGCATCACATCCGTGACAAATAGACCGAAACAATTCTGCATCTTCTACTATTACTCCACACATCGACCGCTATCCAACATGCATCTAGAGTATTGAGTTCATAAGAATGGAGTAACGCCTTAAGCAAGATGACATGATGTAGAGGGATAAACTCAAGAAATATGATATAAACCCCATCTTTTTATCCTTGATGGCAACAATACAATACATGCCTCGCTACCCCTTCTGTCACTGGGTGAGGACAGTGCAAGATTGAACCCAAAACTAAGCACCTCTCCCATTGCAAGAAAAACCAATCTAGTTGGCCAAACCAAACCGATAGTTCGAAGAGAAATACAAAGATATCTTAATCATGCATAAAAGAGTTCAGAGAAGACTCAAATAACATTCATAGATAATCTGATCATAAATCCACAATTCATCGGATCTCAACAAACACACCGCAAAAAAAGTATTACATCGAATAGATCTCCAAGAACATCAAGGAGAACATTATATTGAAGATCAAAGAGAGAGAAGAAGCCATCTAGCTACTAGCTATGGACCCGTAGGTTTGTGGTAAACTACTCACACATCATCGGAAGGGCAGCAAGGTTGATGTAGAGGCCCTCCGTGATCGAATCCCCCTCCGGCAGATCACCGGAAAAGGCCCCAAGATGGGATCTCACGGGAACAGAGGCTTGCGGCGGCGGAAAAGTATTTTGGTGGACGCTTCTGGTCATTTGGGAATATTTGGGAATTTATAGTGCAAGAATTAGGGTTGGAGGACTCTCGAGGGGCCCACAAGCCAGGGAAGCGCCCCCCCTAGGGCACGACCTCAGGGCTTGTGGAGTTCTCGGGACTCTTCTGGCCCCCTCTCCAAGCTCCATGGATGTCTTCTGGTCCAAGAAAAATCATCGTAAAGTTTTATTCCGTTTGGACTCCGTTTGATATTCCTTTTCTGTAAAACTCAAAAATAAGGAAAAAAACAGAAATTAGCACTGGGCTCTAGGTTAATAAGTTAGTCCCAAAAATAATATAAAATAGCATATTAATGCATATAAAACATCCAAAACAGATAATATAATAGCATGGAACAATCAAAAATTATAGATACATTGGAGACGTATCATGCACCTCCACATGGACGATCGAGTCGGCTGCGGCATGATCTTTTTGCCGGGACAGATCTTTGTCTTCGACAACGTCACCCTGCAGCATCACCCTCTTCGCAAAATCGACCAAACACCTCGTCCAGGTCGAGAACTTAGCTCCAGGACGAATTGTTAGATTTGGCAACCTGGAGTAGACCACAAACTCTCGCGGTGAGCTTACCTTCTCCAACTGAAAGCAGACTTGCTCCCTTGGTGGTTTTGGTAATTCATGTCAACATATTGTTGTTTGACTAATGTTTTCCTCAAGTATATTTCAGGATATATTCAACCTAGGCAAGTAGATGGATGAAGATGTGGACTCCTCAAGCTACAAAGGACATGGATTGGCAAAGCTTCAAGACTCCTCATTTTTGTTAAGTGGTCGAAGATCACATTGAGTCCATAGGAAAGCCAATACTATTAAAAGGGGATGAGGTTTTGATCATGAGTCATTTGCTCAAGTGTTTAGAGATATTGCTCAAAAAACCCTCAACCACGCCCTCACATTCCTATCTGTCCAAAACCCTAAAGTCATTCTTGGTCCCACAGATTCACTCCTATTCAGACCCACCAATATACACTTGACAGAGCCACTGCCTAAACCCTAGAAACTCAGTTTCACCGAGATGACATTCGATCCCACTGAAGTGCGCGTGCCATCCTTCTGTAACCCATTGTCTTCATTTCAGAATTTCTGAGTGAAATTGATCAGTGTCACTGCAGAGTGGAAAGTGCTTAGGTCATCACCAATTGGTCCCACCCAGTGGATTCATCTCATCGCACCGAAACATCTAAAGTCCAAATCTTTTGCACTAGTCGGTCTCACCGAGTGGTTTCACCCGGTCCCACCGAGTTGTGCAAAAAGGTGTGTAACGGTTAGATTTTTGGTGATGGTTATATATACCCCACCCAACCACCAACTCTCAAAGAGAGCAACTAGGGAGAAACTACCACTTCCCATATCCATTTTCTAAGAGAGAACCACCTACACTTGTGCTCAGATCAAGAGATCCCACTCCAACCATTTGATCCTCGATTTCTGGCCCCCTCAAGTTGCTTTCCAATTCAATCCTTCTCCTACTACCATGCCAAATCTGTGGGAGAGTGATTGAGTTTTGACGAGACTATCTTTTGAAGCACAAGAGCAAGGAGTTCATCATCAACAACAACATCTATTACCTTTTGACACTGATGGCTCAAGAGCAAGGAGTTCAAGGGTGTCGTGGTGGATCACGATCACCTATGGGACCAAGAGGCCCCTTTGTGGTTTGGCTGGGGATGATCACATTGCACAAAGAGCAGAGGCAGCAGGGCAGCGCGATGAGGACAACTCTCTTTTACCCAGGTTTGGGCCGCTTGGCAGCGTACCACCCTACTCCTGCTTTGGTGGATTGATCTAGAGTAACACGAAGACACGGAGCGCTCAAGCTCGGCAAGGGTGCCTTGGGAAGAGCAGCTAGGCGCATACAAGTGTTGAGGGATCAAAAGTTCGAACCCCTTGCTAGGTTGCCTCAGGCCTCCTTTTATAGCTTAAGGGGCAACCACGGTGGCAAAACAGTCAATATAGTATGATTAGATAGCTAACAGTGCTATCATACCTAACTCTGACAGTTAAGACAAAGTGCATTAAATGCACTGCTAGGTGTCATGTGGAGAGGTAGCCCCGGCAAGGTTTCTCCACTGCTTGCCTAACCACCTCTTATTTGCATGACACGCCTCTAGGACGGGTGTCATTAAAGGTAATCTGTTCTTCAGCAGGTTGCCATGTGCACGACACGATCCACCTAGCCGCTCGAGAGCTCGACACCGCACTGATTAGTGACTGGTGTGTGATGAGGTGGAGCGGTGGCGGTTTGTCGGCATGGAGCCTGCCGGGTCTTCTGGCTTGGATTTAGTCTTGGTCCTGGCGGCCCCAGAAACCTTGCCGGGGTGGCCTGGTCTTGGTCCCAGGCACAGCCTCGCCCCCGCCGGCCCTGCTTACCCGGCAAGGGAGGCCTTTCTGGGAACCCTCTGGTTGGTTTGATCTTGTTAATGCTCTCCTTTATCTCACGAAGAGTGGTTTCTCTGGCTTATCATGTGTTTAGCATTGATACTTGATGTATAATCTGCCGCACGCCTGTGCACAAGTCCGGGTGGCAAACGCACATGTTTGTTGCACTGATAGGAGCCCCCAGGCATGTCCCATACGTGTCGTCGGGCATCGTTGTGGGAGGTCCAACAAATGCACAGGCGTACATATTGATCTAGCGGGGGTCGATGTTGTGTCTTTGAGATCTTTTTTGCTTCTTCATTGAGTCAGCCCCAGGCCTCCCATGGCATCTTCAACACCCAGATGGCGTGCGTCGTTCATGTTGTAAACCAGGGGCGCCCACGTCCACGGGAACCCATTAGGGCGCCCGCGCGTGAACCGGGGTAACTGCCATTTTACCTTTAGCTCACCCACTACGCCTGTCGTTTCTGCCATGTGCACCGCATGCACCGTGCGGGGCTGGTTGTGGATGCGTAGGGCACGGGAACGTGTGCCTTGGCAGAATATGTAGTGCCTCGGATTGGTGTATTGGGGCGGCCGATGAATCAGGACGCCATCTAGGGACGCAGAGGGTTGGATTGGGAGAGCGGGGCGGTTGCCCCAGAATAGTGGAGAGCCAGCTCCCCCTCGCTCCCGCTATAAAAGAAGGCGTGAGGAGGGGTGGCAATGCTCATCCACCATTTCTCCCTTCTCCAACCTTACTGCTACTTCCACCATGGCGAGAGGAAGAGGCCACGCTTTTGCTTCGACCGTAGCGACAAGAGCTTCTCTTCGACACCCTGTTCCTGTCCCTACCGCAACTGCAGAGGCTGGGTCCAGTGCACAAGGTGGAGCTGTGGAGCACGGACGGGGTCGATGCAGCTCCCGCGGTCGAGGTGGACGAAGCGGCGCACTCGCCGCGTCTCCTCCAACTGCTCCAACACCGACAGAAGGCCACGCGGGGGACACGGCGCTGGAGTTCATCGTCAACCTACCCGATCCTCCACGCAGCCTCCTGCAGCTTCCTTGTCCCTTCACAAGGGTGATGGAGGTCGACCAGCCGCTCGGGCTGTGGCTGCGCATGAGCGGATGCTACAATGGCGCCGTGTGGGTGAACGTCGAGTTCCCCGCGCCTCGCGTCATGCTTCTCAGGCATGGCTGGAAGACTTTCGCCCGCGCCCACTACCTTGCGGAATGGCACGTCCTCCGCTGCAAGTTGGTGGAGTCTGATATGCTCTCCATCAAGGTCTCCGGGCGCTCAGGTGCTCGCCTTGAGTGCTGCATGGAAAGCTCGAGTGACGATGAAAGTTCCTCCTCAAGCGACAGCGACGAGGAGGACACTGACGGCGAAGACGGCGACGACGAGCCCCCGATCGTCAAGCATGAAGATGACAACTCGGACTCCGGCTGAACGCCGGCCGCACCATCACTGTCAGCTAGGCGCCGGCAGCACCATCATCTACAGTTGGACCCCGGCCGAGTGATTTGCTGGGGGTGCTTGGCCTGGACGTCACCGCTCCCTCCAGCTGGACCCCGGCAAGCTTGTGGACCCCGGCTTCGTCTTCCCTGCCGGTGTTCCTGCCGAGTCACGTCCCTCAGGTCCTGGCGGGGGTGACCAGGGGATCGCCTAGCCACTCTCTCCGTCTCTGGCCTCTTCTTCCTTGCCGGGGAGGTGCCCTCTCGATCTTGTCAGGCTACGTCCCGCTGGTCCTGACGGGGTCAGGCTGGGCTTCTGCCCAGGTGCTCCTTTTGCCCTCTTTCCTTCTCAATGTAATTCCTAGGAGGAGATGGACAAGAAAGGCGTTACGGAGCACTTATCTTTTTAAATCAAAAAAATGTAGGAACTTGCCAAATTTGAATCAAATTTATGTAATCCTTCATCCATGTTGATACTCGTATGATTTGTACTTGTTTGTCCACGCAATTTTGAAAAAGAGCTTGCCGGGAACTTGTACATGTACTTAGACATACTGAAGGACAAGCCCTCAATACCCTTTCGTGAGCAAAGTTTCCGGCAAAGCCTCTTTCCGGCCTTTAACGTTGCTGCTATCAACCTCGTTTAATGAGCTCAAAAATGGGTTAGGAGCAAGAATAAAGGCTGGTCCCTTACCAATCTGTCCAGACGCAGCTACAACCAACCGTGTCGAGTGGACTCGAGTCAAGGATAGGAGCCCGAATGGTAGATGTGGCAAGGTTTCCTCGCGTGCAAGTTTCTCATACATAAGTATTACATGGAGTGGTAAGGATTTACAGACAAAGTAAACTTATCTCTCTTTGTTGTGCTTCTTATCATTTTAGATAAGGAAGGGTCATCGGGCACTGAATGCACGGGCTTGCTTCTATCCTCCTCCCGGGGAAATTGCTCGTGAGGAATCCTTCTGTATTTACCAAGAGAGAAAAAGAGATAGCACAAGGCCCTTTACGGCATGTCAGTCATCTTATCTAAAAACTAGTGTAATCACATTAAAATCATCCTTAAGCAAACAAGAAATCATGCATGCAAGTTTTGTGAAAACACTTTATTTTCATTCAGCTATGCACAGGGCCTGCGCCTGGCTTTGTACAAAGGGTTACAAGTCTCGGAAACTACGCTTGTACAAAACAGGCTGCCGGGGCAAGGCCCAGCAACCGCGCCTTACGGGTAGAACTTGCGAAGATGCTCAATATTCCATGAGTTTTGCATTGGGATGCCATCCTCGGTCTCTAGATAGACTGTGCCAGGTCTGGTGATACGTACTACCCAGTAAGGGCCTTCCCACTTTAGCGTCAACTTGTTTGCACCCTTGGCGGACTTAACGCGCCTAAGGACAAGGTCGCCTTCCTCAAGGCTCCGGGCATGAACCTTGCGGCTGTGATAGCGGCGCAGGGCTTGCTGGTAGCATGCAGCGCGCACAGCTGCCCGGAGACGATCCTCCTCGAGGAGCGTGGCATCGTCATACCGCAGCTGCTCTTGCGCTACTTCATCGTAGGCAAGTACTCGAGGTGACCCGTATGTGAGTTCCGTGGGGAGCACTGCTTCTGCACCATATATTAGGGAGAATGGGGTCTGGCCAGTAGCTCGATTTGGTGTCATTCTGATTGACCAAGGAACCACCGACAGCTCATCAAGCCAGCGCGTGCCGCATTTTCTTGTCAAAGGTTCTTGTCTTGAGCCCATGCAACACTTCAGCGTTCATCCTTTCAGCCTGTTCGTTGCTCCTTGGATGGGTAATGGAAGCGAAAGAGACCTTGCTTCCAAGGCTCTCGATGTACTGCATGAAGGCACGGCTTGTGAATTAAGTGCCATTGTCGGTGATCACCCTGTTGGGTACTCCAAAACGACACACCAATCCTTTAAAGAACTTGATAGCTGATTGCGCAGTCACCTTCCTCACTGGCTCTACCTCGGGCCACTTTGTAAACTTGTCGATTGCTACGTACAAGAATTCAAAGCCCCCGGCAGCACGGGGAAAGGGGCCCAAGATGTCGAGCCCCAGACTGCGAAAGGCCAGGATAAAAGGGATTGTTTGAAGGGCCTGAGCAGGTTGATGAATGTTCTTGGAATGGAACTGGCATGCTTCACACTTAGTGACGAGCTCAGTTACATCCCGGAGGGTGGTGGGCCAATAGAATCCTTGTCGAAAAGCTTTCCCGACAAGTGCTCTTGATCCTAGGTGTGATCCACACACACCTCTGTGTATCTCTGCCAATAGTGCTAGTCCATCTTCCTGGCTAATATATTTTAACTTCAGACCATTCGGCCTCTTTCTGTATAGAGTGTCATCCACAAACTGATACATCTTGATTGACAGGCCACCTTTTCAGATTCTTCTGAATCATCGAGAAGTTCTCCTGTTTGTAGGAATTAGACTATGTGTTGTGCCCATGTCGGAGCTTGTGGCTCGATGACAAGGACTAAAGGCATCTCTTCTGTTGTGGGAGCGCTGTCCTCAATAGTGAGAACTTGGGGTTCCGTGGGAGGACGCTGCTCACCAACCAACAAGAGGTTTCCTCCGACAGCCTTTTCACCAGCGACCTCAGGGAGCTCTGCTGGGAAATGTCTGCCGGTGTTCAGTTTCGTTCTCTTTCTGGCTAACATTGATGGGGAGACTGATGGTTGAGTTAGGTGGAGTACAAAAGTTCCTGGTTCCACAGGGAGCTTTTGGGCGGCACATTTGGACAGGTGATCTGCAATACCATTCTCCGCATGGGGTATGTGTTCTGCTTGCAGCCCATCGAAGTGCTCTTCCAACTTTCTCACTTCTTCCACATAGGCTTCCATCAGTGGGCTCTGGTAATCTTTATTCACTTGTTTCACAATGAGCTGAGAATCACCACGGACGACTAGCTTCCTTATCCCCAAGTCTATTGCAATTCTGAGGCCGACAAGGAGCCCCTCATACTCTGCCATGTTATTGGTAGCATCCTCCCTGGGTAAGTGCATTTGGATGACATACTTGAGGTGCTCTCCGATGGGTGCGATAAGCAGCACTCCAGCCCCGGCGCCTTGCAGCGAGAAAGCACCATCAAAGTACATAATCCACTCTTTGGGGGCCTCCTTGCCGGGGAAGGCTGTTTCTAGTACTTCCTCGTCAAGCATTGGTGTCCATTCTACAATGAACTCTTCCAGTGCTCTGCTTTGGAAAGTTGCCATGCTTTCAAACTTCAGAGCAAAACTTGATAATTCTAGTGCCCACTCAACTATCCTACCGGTGGCTTCTGGATTTCTCAGAATGCGCTGTAATGGGAAGTGGGTGACAACTGTGACCTCATGAGCTTCGAAGTAATGGCGCAGTTTCCTCGAGGCCATGAGGAGGCCGAAGATCAGCTTTTGCACTCCAGAGTACCTTGATCTAGCCCCCTACAAGTGGGAGCTAACAAAGTAAACTGGTCGCTGCACCATTTTCTTTTTTGCTAATGTCTTCTGGTTACCAGTATCTGCTTGTGTCTCTTTTTCCCTGTCAATGCCAGATCCTGCCGGGGTGATTCTGGTTCACCACTGGGCGACTCTGCGGTATCAGCTTCTTCGACGCTGGTTTCCCTCTGTGCCACCAGGGCAGCACTAACCACTTGATTCGTTGCTGCTAAGTACAGCAGCGGCGACTCTTGTGGTTTAGGTGCGACCAAAGTTGGCGTGGAGGAAAGGTAGGTTTTCAAATCTCGCAGCGCAGCCTCTGCCTCTGGGGTCCATTTCATTGGACATGCCTTCTTCAAGATTTTGAAGAACGGCAAGGCGCGCTCGGTGGATTTTGAAATGAACCTTCTCAATGCAACGATGCAGCCAGCCAGATGCCTCACATCCTTGACGGTTTTCGGGGCTTGGATCTGATCTATTGCTTTGATCTTGTCGGGGTTGGCCTCTATCCCTCGCTGAGATACAAAAAATCCAAGTAGCTTGCCAGATGGAACACCAAAGACACATTTCTCTGGGTTGAGCTTCAAGTTGATCTTACGCAGATTTGCAAAGGTTTCTTCCAGATCTTGAACGAGTGTGGACTTGTCTTTGGTCTTGACCACTATATCATCCATGTAAGCTTCTACGTTTCGGTGCATCTGAGGTTTGAAACCGATCTGCACAGTCCTTGCAAATCTAGAACCGACACTTTTTAGCCCGAAAGGCATGCGTACAAAATAGTACATGCCACATGGGGTTATAAATGGGGTTTTCCCTTCATCTTCTTTGGCCATGAAGATCTGGTGGTTGCCGGAGTACGCATCAAGAAAAGAGAGTAAATCACATCCTGAAGTGGTATCAACGATCTTATCAATACACCGCAAGGGGAAGGGGTCCTTTGGACATGCTTTGTTCAGGTTAGTGAAGTCAACACAAAGTCTCCACCTCCCGTTGGCCTTGCGTACCACCACTGGATTTGCTAACCATGTTGGGTGCAATACTCCTCTGACCAAACCTGCTGCTTCAAGTTTCTTGATTTCTTCGGCAATGAACTGCTGCCGTTCCAAGGCTTGCTTTCTGACCTTCTGCTTAACGGGACGGGCATGAGGGCAGACAACAAGGTAGTGCTCGATTACCTCCCTGGGAACACCGGGGATGTCAGATGGTTGCCATGCAAACACATCGACATTCGCTCGCAGGAAGGCAACGAACACACTTTCATATTTGTCGTCCAGGGTGGCACTAATGGTAAAGGTACCATCAGTGCCATCCTGCCTTGCCAGAACTTTCTTCGTTGCAGGGGGAGCAGCCTTGGGCTTCTTGCTAGCTGAACTCTCCGGCAAGTCACTGTCGGGCGCAGCGCACTCCAAAGAGGCGCGCTTCCCGGGGACCTTGTCGGTGTTCTTGCTAGTTTTCTTACTCTTCTTTCCTTCCTTGGCGGGAGCTGGGGCCTCGAGGGCTTCTGCTGCTACCACATCTTTGTACATCTTGTCAACGTATATAACCGCATCCCTCTTATCTGACGGGATGGAGATGACTCCTATTGGCCCTAGCATCTTCAAGGTGTTATATGTGTAATGGGACGCCGCCATGAGCTTGGCCAAAGCTAGACGACCAAGGATGTCGTTGAACGGCAGGGGAAGCTTGACAACATCAAACACAACTTTTTCAGTCCTGTAGTCCGGTTCCCCGCCAAACGTTACAGGCAGCATGCTCTTTCCTTTGGGATGGCTTCTTCCTTGGTTAATCCCTTAGAATGTGCCTATCCTATTGAGGTCCTCATCAGGAATTTGGAGTTTCTTAATCACATCAGGGGAGATCAAATTCAACCCTGCCCCACCATCTACCAGCATCTTTGTGACCTTGAGGTTGCGGATTGTTGGTGAAACCAACAACAGCCAGCATCCGACCGCAGTGGTGCGATCTGGATGGTCCTCAACATCAAAGATGATGGGCGTGCGGGACCATTTGAGTGGTTCCCGAGCATTTGCCGCTGGCTCTGCCGCATTGACCTCACGCGCCCACTGTTTAAGCTGGCGGTGAGAGAAGTGCAAAGATGTGCCCCCGTCAATACACATCGCTTCGGTGGCTTTCTGAAATTCCTGTTCGCTGGACTCTTCATCGTCCCCTTCTTCACTGTCATCTTCACCTTCCTTTTTCTCACGGTCCCAGGCGGGTTTCTCCTTCTGCTGGTTGGTCTTGCCACGGTGCCCCCCGCGGCTGCCACGGCCTTTCCCGCAAGCGCCATCTTGGCCTCTCTTCTTGTCACGCTTCTCTTATTCAGCATTCTGTTTTTCAACAAGCTGCTCAACTTGTCTGCATTATTGGAGATCGTGGCCCTTGGTTTCGTGGATTTTGCAGTACGGCCCATCGGATTTACCAGTTTTCTCAGCTGCCGCAGTCGCCCAGCAATCAGCGCGCGTTGTCGGTGTCAAAACCGGTGGATCTCGGGTAGGGGGTCCCGAACTGTGCGTCTAAGGTCGATGGTAACAGGAGACGGGGGACACGATGTTTACCCAGGTTCGGGCCCTCTCTATGGAGGTAATACCCTACGTCCTGCTTGATTGATCTTGATGAATATGAGTATTACAAGAGTTGATCTACCACGAGATCGTAATGGCTAAAACCCTAGAAGTCTAGCCTGTCTGATTGTGATTGCCTCTATGGACTAAACCCTCCGGTTTATATAGACACCGGAGGGGACTAGGGTTGTACAAAGTCGGTTACAGAGAAAGGAATCTTCATATCCGAACGCCAAGCTTGCCGTCCCCGCCAAGGAGAATCCCATCCGGACACGGGAGAGAGTCTTCTGTCTTGTATCTTCATGGCCCATCAGTCCAGCCCACCTTACGTAGCCTGGACGCCCGAGGACCCCTTAATCCAGGAGTCCCTCAGTAGCCCCTGAACCAGGCTTCAATGACGATGTGTCCGGCGCGCAGATTGTCTTCGGCATTGCAAGGCGGGTTCCTCCTCCGAATACTCCCAAACAGACTTCGAGCACAGAAAGTGTGTCCGGCTCTGCAAAACAAGTACCACACACAACTGCAGAGAGCATAATATTTCACGAGTCCAATCCGCTGACAACTTTTTGTAACGCGACACCACGTTCCTGCACGGTCATTATTTCAAACCGTTCTTTTAGCCTCCCGCTCCACGCTTTAAGATGCGGTTTCCAGTGGCACATCTTGTCACAGCAGAGATCATGTCCCTTTATTACGGGATTCTCATCAATACGGGCGTGGGTAATCCAACCGTGCAGTCTGCACAGCCCTTGGGAATAGGCGAGTTTTAAGGCGAGTGGGGAGGCGCTTGATATTCACTGCCTTTATAAGGAGATAAGGATTCACCCCTTTCACCCACGCCTTCTCTTTTCCTCATCCTTTCCAACCTCGAGTTCTAGCACCCAAGGTTCAATTTATTCATTCCGAGCCTCCTAGTCATGTCCGGACCCAACCCTCAAGGCCGGTGGGTGGCCTCCTCCATCATAGAGGAGGATATCGCGAAGCTCCGGGCGGCAAAATACTTGACCGCGGAAATCCCCCACAGGCTCCCTGCTCAAGGGCAGGTCATTCCTACTCCCAGATCCGGCGAGAGGGTCGTATTCATCTCTCACTTCCTCCGAGGGCTAGGGTTCGCTCTCCATCCCTTCGTCCGCGGACTCATGTTCTATTACGGGCTAGATTTTCATGATCTGGCTCCGGACTCCTTTCTTCACATCTCGGCGTTCATCGTCATGTGCGAGGCCTTTCTCTGTATTCCCCCACACTTCGGCTTATGGCTCAAGACCTTTAATATGAAGCTGAAGGTAGTCGATGGGAAGCAAGCAGAGTGCGGCGGTGCGATGGTGAGCAAACTCACCCACACACCTTGGCCAAAAGGCTCTTTCACGGAAACCTCCAACCTATGGCAACGGGAGTGGTTTTACATCACTGAACCCCGTGGTACCAAGTGGGCAGCTACACCTGCGTTCCGGCCTGGCCCTCCATTACGGCTCGCATCATGGATTAATAAGGGGCTGGACTGGGGATCAATGGACGAAGTGCAAACGCTACAAAGCCGCATCCGGAGCCTCCTCGAGAAGGACACCGGCCTCATCGACGTAATCAAGGTAATGCTAGTCCGCCGGGTCCTGCCTTGCCAGCGACGGCCCCTCCGCATCTGGGAGTTCAATCAGGAAGGACCACGGACTCTTCAGCACTTCTTTGGCACAACGCACAAAGGAATGTGGAAGTTATTCTTCGGGACCCAAAAACAGTGGCCGGATACTACCAAGGACCTCGGCCTCGACTGCAACCATCCGGATACCTCGGTAGGCCCTCGACTCCTGAACACAACTTAGTTAAATATCTTGTAACAATATACTGATAAAACCATCTTCGATCAGGGCTGGATCAAGAAGGCGGAAAGAATTAGGTGTTCGACCCCTCTTCCCGAAGACTCAGTAGATCCTGTGTTAACAAGGATGCTGGCTCTGGTGCCATACCAAGTGCCGGCGAAGGGGGACAATGAGGAGAGCAAGAAGGCCAAAGGTGGCCTCAATTCTAAAGGTACACCAGGCAATATGTCCGGGGAGATTGGAACTCCCTCTTTCGAAGACAAAAGAGAAGGAGAAACTGACATCCCCTCTCCCGATGGGGAGAAGAGGGCCGTCTCCGAATATTTGGAAGCAAAGGCTCCTAAGCAAGGGAAGATGTCCCTGTCAGGTGGCTCGGGTTCAGAAGACGACGTTGTCACGCAGTTCCTTCGTAAGGACAAGCCTTCAGCCGAATCGTAAGTGAACAGGGGCGTCCGAAACATATCCCATTGCTTTCCGGTTACCAGGGTAACATTCAAAATATATGTTTGCAGTCCGGCACGCAGTCTTCCTCAACAGTCCTCCTCCTCGGGGGATCTTCTTCCGGAGATGATGGAAAGCGAGATGCCTCCACAGACCTTCTCGCCCGATAGGGCAGACAACTCCGAGGTGTCATCCCAGAGGATCTCTCCCGACCAACAAGCGGTGCGAGGGACAATGAAAACTACGCCCGAAGGTGATACTTCGGCCGTCCAGAGTCCGGGGCATGCGGACCCTATGGGGACCAAAAATAAAGGGCCCGGACTATCCGGTTTACAGCCGGGGACGACTCTAGAGCCGGGTAAACATATTCTTTCGAAGGGAGTCCATACTCCTGCGGCCGCTCCCAGGGATCCGGGGGCGCCGGATACAATGACGGGCATGCTGCAACATGCGTCCGTTCCAGAGGAACATCGTACCTTAATGGGTACGGTAGTTGAGAGGATTCTGTCCGCGAGAAGCGGATTGAACGAATCCTTCATGAGCCTGCTAAGAGGCTTCGAGGTAGGCAATGTAATATCTTTAATTGCACTTCTACGTGCAAAATGCACCTGTGTATAGATAGTAGCCCCTGAGACTCTGGTTGGCATCCGAAGGGAGGTGATCAGAGGATCAAAAAAGATATTCCCAGGAAATAATCTGATGGATTGGAACACAGGCTGTTTCATCCATGACGATTGCCCAAGCTACAGAGGTTGCAAGGCTGAAGCAGAAACTTGATGTGGCGGATGACGACCTCACACTTATTAACAGGCGGCTCGACGAGGCACAAGGTATGTTTTTGGGGCAGTCAGTATATGTAAGTATGATAATATGAGCATGACGTTGAAAATTGTATACTGAGATATGCATAACTGCAGATAATGCTGCCGCAGTTGAGGCCCTACGGGCTGAGCTTGCCCGGGCCAAGGAGCAAGCCAGGATGAGTGAGGCAGCTGCCAAGAAGGCAGCTGCTGAGTTAAAGGCCGAACAGGCTGCTCGGCGCCAGTGCGAGGAGACAATATCTACCATGACACGTGAGCTAAAGGATGCCATTGTTCGATGCAAATTCCTCGAGAAGGATAACAAAGCCAGAACGGTCAAACTTGGTAAGGCCTTACAAGAGGCGAGAGAAGCATGGTCCGAGTCTAGAGCGGCTCGGGAAGAGATCCGGCAAGCTGGGGAGATAGCGGCCGGTAAGCCTTTCTTATTACAGACTAAATTCGGCGATCTGAAGTATGCCCCCCTTAATCAAATGTGGAGCTCTCCAGACACATTCTTGGACTTGCCGAAGAGTGTCTCCGATGTGGCACAGTTTTTCCAAGCGCAAGAAGGACGTGCAACGGAGAAGCTTTTCTGGTCGCAATTCAGCATGCCGAAGCGTCTGCTGTTGCTGAGCGAACAGATGGCCCAGTGGGCCGAGCTCCACAAGATATTCAGATCTGCCATGAAGGACGTCGTGGTCCGGCTGTGGCCGACTGAGCCAATTCCGAATAGTTATTTTGGTTTGGTGCAGCGACTTGTTGATGCGGTGCCGCGTATCGACGTTGTTAAGCGGTCAACGTGCATTGAGGGTGCACGAATGGCCTTTGCCCGCGTCAAGACATACTGGGCAAAGATGAAGGCCACCGATATTGCAGCGAAGAGTCCACCCGAGGGCCAGGACCATCACACGCCAGAGCATTATTTTGAGGATGTCCTAGAGGGTGCCCGCTTGATAGAGGGTCAGTGCTCGAAAGATATGATGTTCGAGTGAATATACCAGATTTATAAAAACAATATTATGATATATTAAGGCCATATTTTTTTACTTTTGCCTGAAAGTTTTGGTTCCTCCTGTGCGGCCGTTCTTCATATAATCTGAAAGTTTGCCAGTCGTCGGCTTCAGCCCCCTCGCATATAATACGGGGGTGTTCGGAAAAGCACTTGATCACTCTTGACCCAACGTCTTGGTCCATGAAGGAGGTGTCAATGCGGCGAACTAGGCAATCGGACTATAGGGCTTTAACACTTTTACTTAGCCATAGGAGTTTGACGGCGGGTCTACGATATAGCCCCTGGTATGTATGTGTTTACCCGAATACGGTGCGTTACATAGGTGACCAGAAAAATGGTCCTTCGTGTAATACGGAAAGAATCGCGAAGGATTCTGCTGAGTCATCGAGTGGTTGACCAGCTCTCGCCGCATCATGACAGTTAGTTTTCGGCTTTCTCTACTGAGGTGCTCATCCGGATAAACCAGGACACAATCGCAGTAGTTCTCCCTTTACTACCCTAGCCGATATAGCGGAACATAAGGTAGTAAGCACAGGAGCTGGGCAACCCAACTATTGACTAAAGACATGATTCGGAGCTGATGCATATAAGGCCAAACTCGTGACGCTGAAGTGTGCTGAAAAGTTGTTCGGACTTGTCAGCAACTCATGTGTTGCCGTATCGGGCCCCTGGCAATTTGTGCCGAGGTGCGTTCGTGAAACAACCAAAGAAGCAAAATTCAGTACGTAGAAAAAGCGAATACTGAATACGGGTTATGTTCACTGGAATCTGATTGACACGTCAAACGCAATTCTACAGATTATAACGCCCCTATCCGGGCTATTTAACATGCCGAGGGCCGAGGGCTGAGGAAAAAGGCACTTTACAGGTTTAAAATAAAGAGTGTGGTCTTACAAAAATCATTAGGACCTCATGTCGCACGTCTGCGCTGCCTTGCCTCAGTTAAAGGACTCCTTAGTAGGAACAGCCTTTGGTTATTTATACGAAGCCAAACTTTAGAAAGAGTCCGTAAGATGACCAGGCTTGGAATCACCTGTTGTAAAGGATAAAAAAGAGTTAGAAAAAGTAAAAAGACTATGAGGGTGCGGACCGCATTGTAGGCCTGTCCGTACTGTGCCTCCGCCGATGACCATGGTATTTTAAGTGCATAATTATATATGTGCGGTATAAACTTCGCGGCTATATGGGGCGGACGACGGAGGCCGAACTGCTAATCCAGCTCTGAGATTGATTGGTCCTGTTTGGCAGAGACTGGCGGCTTGACGGCCGATGAGATACGCGGCTTGATAAGGCTGCTTTGTACTTCGGCTGCAGCAGCCATAGTACGCTCCTCTGTACGGAGGGAGCATTCCGTATTTCCGTTTATCGTGATGACGCCGTGTGGACCGGGCATCTTAAGATTGAAATAGGCGTAATGTGGGACCGCATTAAAACGAGTAACAGCGGTACGCCCGAGTAGTGCATGATAGCTGCTGCGGAACGGTACAATATCGAAGGTTAAGCCTTCGCTTCTAAAGTTGTTCGGCGAGCCGAAAACGACTTCCAATGTAATTGAGCCCGTGCAGCGAGCTTCTACGCCGGACACTGCTCCCTTGAAGGTAGCTGTGGTGGGCTTGATTCATGAAGGATCAATGCCCATTTTGCGGACAGTGTCTTTGTAGAGTAGATTAAGACTACTGCCGCTGTCCATAAGGACTTTCGTGAGATGGAACCCATCGATAATTGGATCGAGGATCAGAGCTGCCGAACTTTCGTGACGGATACTGGCTGGGTGGTCCTTGTGATCGAAAGTGATCGGGCAGGCCGCCCATTGGCTTAATTTTGGGGTGCCTGGCTCTATGGCATTGGCGTCCTGTAGTGCACGCTTGCGCTCCTCTGTAGGGATGTGTGTCACGTATACCATGTTGACTATTTTTACTTCGGGGGGAAATTGCTTCTGACCCCCGGTGTTCGGTTGGCGAGTCTCTTCGTCATCGCTGTCACTGGGCGGCCCCTTCCCCTTGTGTTCGGCGTTAAGCTTGCCGGCTTGTTTGAAGACCCAACAGCTTCTGTTGGTGTGATTGGCTGGTTTATCGGGGGTGCCATGAATCTGGCAGGGCCAATCCAGTATCTTGTCTAAATTGGATGGTCCGTCTTTGTTTGCCTTGAATGGCTTTTTCCGTTGACCGGTTTTGGAGCCGCTGAATCCGGCGTTTACCGCCGTGTCTTGTGTTCCTTCATTATTATTTCGACGCTTGTGTTTATTGCGTCGTGGCTTGCCGTTGCCGTCTCGAACTTCGGAAGTGCCCGGATTACTGGTGCTTTGCTTCTACGAGCGAGCCAGCTATCTTCTCCCGCGCAAAAGCGGGTCATCAGAGCGGTAAGGGCAGCCATGGATTTTGGTTTTTCTTGACCGAGGTGGCGGGCAAGCCATTCGTCTCGGACACTATGTTTAAAGGCCGCGAGGGCTTTGGCGTCCGGACAGTCGACAATTTGGTTCTTTTTAATTAGGAACCTAGTCCAGAGCTTCCTGGCTGACTCCCCGGGCTGCTGGATGATGTGACTTAGGTCGTCGGCATCCGGAGGCCGGACATATGTACCTTGAAAGTTATCGTGGAAGGCGTCTTCCAAGTCTTCCCAGCTGCCAATGGAGTTCTCTGGGAGGCTGTTCAGCCAGTGCCGTGCTGGTCCCTTTAATTT
Organism: Thinopyrum elongatum; assembly: GCA_011799875.1. NCBI lineage: Eukaryota > Viridiplantae > Streptophyta > Magnoliopsida > Poales > Poaceae > Thinopyrum > Thinopyrum elongatum. The sequence goes on along the minus strand of CM022300.1, from coordinate 447,647,592 downwards.
TAGTGGGAGGTATTTGAAGGCGTGGAGGTCATCGCCGCGGGCCATGTGGATATGGAGAAGGAAATCTTCAATCCATACTGCGGGATCTGTTGTTCCATCGTATGATTCGATATTCATGGGTTTAAACCCTTCCGGGAATTCGTGTTCCATTACTTCATCAGTGAAGCAAAGGGGATGTTCGGCGCCCCTATATCGGGCCAAGTCGCGACGTAGTGCGGATGTAGTCCGTCTGCGGTTTTCGGGCCGGACGTGGTTGTGCTCGTTACTTCTGGCTTGATAGCCGTCGTCGCGCGCCAGTGCATGCCCCCGCGATCCGTAGATCGATCTGGACTGACCTGCTCTATTCTCCAGGTCTTGCTGCAGGTCATATGTGTATTCCCGAGCTGTAGTGTCTTTGCCTTTACGACGAGGTAGTATGGGCAGGTGTTCGGCTTGGGTTGCCGCTTTGTCCCGGCCACATGGTGGTCGGTCAGCCGCATTACGTGTTGATGGCATGGGCTCAAGTGCCTCTTAGTCGAATTGGGGTAGCAGTTTATGCTTCGGGTAACTTTTAATGGGGCGCTCGAGTCCGTATTCCTCGGCTGCCAGGACATCAGTCCATCTGTCGTTGAGTAGATCTTGATCTGCTTGAAGCTGTTGTTGTTTCTTCTTCAGGCTCCTCGCAGTGGCTATTAGCCGGCGCTTAAAGCGCTCCTGCTCGACAGGTTCCTCATGCACGATAAAGTCTTCGTCGCCGAGGCTCACCTTGTCTTCAGAGAGTGGAAGATAGTTGCTATCCTCTGAGTCTTCGTTTATGGCCTGTTTGTCAGGGCTGACTTGCCCATCTTCCCTATCGTCCTGTTCGGAAGTCGGCTCGACGGGATCTTTTTTGTCTTCGGCATTGTCTGGAGTATTGTTTTCTCTTGTGCCGGTATTGCTGTCTTTTCCATGGCGTGATTTAGAGCGGTGCCACTGACGTCGGCGCTTTGGCTGTGTCTCAGGAGGTTTATCCTCGACTGGATCTTTCTCGTTATCGCCGTTATTCTCTTTGTGAGTATCCACCATGTACATGTCATACGAGAAGGTGGCTGTCCAGCGCCCAGTAAACGGCGGGTTTTGGGCCTGGTCCTCTCCGGCATCGTCATCCATACCGTCGATGTCTTCGGAGTCGTAATCGAGCATGTCGGTTAAGTCTTCGACAGTGGCAATGAAGTGGGCGGTGGGTGGGAAGCGAAATTCTCCGTCATCAGCCTCCAGTTCAAATCGGATATAATTTGGCTGTGAGTCCCCCGCTAAGGAGAGGGTTTTTAATGAGTTTAGCACATCACCCAAAGGTGAGTGCTGGAAGATGTCCGCGGAGCTGAACTCGACGATCGGCGCCCGATCGAGCTCGATGGGCGCGGACGCACGCGGTTCGGAACCTGTGGCCGGAGACGAATCCGAGGTTCCGGTGACACAGATCCCGTTCGAAGTTGGGTCTGTGTGCGGCTCCAACGCCGCTGAGTCTGCGTCTTCCGTGGCGGGGTTGAGCCTCCTGTCCTCGGATGGCGCAGTCTGCTCCGGATCTAGGGCCAGAGCAGTTACAGGCACTATCTCCCGGGTATGGTCCGATGACAGATTTAGGTCATGTTCATCGCGGTGGCAGGGAGCGGCTGCCATGGGCTCGAATCCGTCGAAGATCAAGTCTCCGCGGATATCAGCAATGTAGTTCAAGTTCCCGAACCTGACCTGATGGCGAGGGGCGTAGCTGTCGATCTGCTCTAGATGGCCAAGCGAGTTGGCCCGCAGTATGAAGCCGCCGAATACGAAGATCTGGCCGGGGAGAAAGACCTCCCTCAAGGCAGCATCGTTGTGGATGATTGATGGAGCCATCGAGCCTTCTAGCGACGACACAGCGGAACTCTCAATGAAAGCACTAATGTCGGTGTCAAAACCGGCGGATCTCGGGTTGGGGGTCCCGAACTATGCGTCTAAGGTCGATGGTAACAGGAGACGGGGGACACGATGTTTACCCAGGTTCGGGCCCTCTTTATGGAGGTAATACCCTATGTCCTGCTTGATTGATCTTGATGAATATGAGTATTACAAGAGTTGATCTACCACGAGATCGTAATGGCTAAAACCCTAGAAGTCTAGCCTGTCTGATTGTGATTGCCTCTTTGGACTAAACCCTCCAGTTTATATAGACACCGGAGGGGACTAGGGTTGTACAAATTCGCTTACAGAGAAAGGAATCTTCATATCCAAACGCCAAGCTTGCCGTCCCCACCAAGGAGAGTCCCATCCGGACACGGGAGAGAGTCTTCTGTCTTGTATCTTCATGGCCCATCAGTCCGGCCCACCTTACGTAGCCTAGACGCTCGAGGACCCCTTAATCCAGGACTCCCTCACGCGTAGCAGCTTCCTTGCCGGGCATTTCGGTTTTCGCCTTCTTGCCGGCACTAAGATCACCAGAGCTCTCAACGGCCATCATTGCTTTCTCTTTGCGCTTCCGATTTTTCTTCATTGGGGTGCTGGCGTCGTCGTTATCCTCTGAATCAACTTCGACACCGATCTCCTCTCCTGGGAGTCTCCTCCCTTCCTCAGCACGAGCACACTTGTTCGCCAACGTATAGAGCTCGTTGGCGGTCTTTGGTAGTCGAACATTCATATTAGCATGCATCCTTCGATTTGTGCACATTCGTGTGGAATGCGGCAATCACAGCTGCCGGATGTATCTTCGGAATGTTGCGGTGTACTCGACTGAATCTTTGAAGATACTTACATAGGCTCTCCCCTTCCTTCTATAGAAGGGCCCGCAGGTTGCTAGGCTGTCCGGGTTCTTGATGGCCGCCCGTAAAGGCGCCAACGACCTCATTGCATAGGTCTGCCCACGAGGAAATGGAATCCTCAGGCAGCTGCATCAACCAAGACCTAACGTTGGGTTTGAGTGCCAATGGAAAGTAGTTGGCGAGCTTTCTCATCCCTTCCCCCGGCAGCTTGAACGACAATCGTATAGATGCCCAAGAACTCTGTTCGGTTCAACTTTCCTTCGTATTTTTCCGGCAAGTCGGGCTTGAAGGTGCGAGACAATGGCCATCGGACTTGTCGCAGCTCGCGAGTGAAGGCAGGGCAACCTACCTTGTAAGGCAAGTACACCCCCCCCCCCATGACACTGGGCGCGGGTTCGTCAAATTCTGGGCCATTGCGCCTGTCTGATTGACGGCGCGCCTCGCGGCGCCGCTCAATGGTGACGCGGGTGTCTTCCTTCTTCATGTCCTTCAACACACGACGTTAATCTTGCTGAGTCTGTGGATCGGACAAGGCCATTGATATCTCGTTAGGCTCTTCGACATGCTGGGTTTGCTGGGCCCGCCGTGTCTTCCCCTGGGAGGGTTGCTGCGGAGGGGACTGCATCGTGGGTGTAGTCCTCTCCATGTAGCCACCGGTGTGGGTTGCTGGCGTCGCCTGCGGGCATTGCGAGGGCTCCGCGGGCTATGACTTGTTGGCCTCAGCAAACCCGATGAGGCTTTGGATGGTTGCTCTCCACTCATCCATCTTATCTGCCGCTGGAGGAAAGTTCAGCAGTAGTTGAGCCCTTGCCACTGCTTCGGCCACCGTCCCTGGCATGGCATGGGAGGAAGAGTGTGACGCCGCTCGACTCCTGGTCGAGTCAGAAGGAGCGTCAATGTGCTCTCGCCGCCTTGGACCAATCACAAGGGCGGTCTAGCGCGGCTGAGGCTGATCTTGGTGGCCAAGGTCCTGGTCAGCTGGGCCTTTGCCATGCGGCCGCGGTCGCTATGGGTCGACGGCACCGCTCGGAGTCTTGTCACACTCGCCCTGTGTTGGACAGAGCGCATGCCTTGATGCCGCCCCCTGGTCGGCGTAGCCAGAGGATCTTGGTTCGTGCCGGAGCGGGCGTTGCCGCTCCGCTGGTGGCGCTCACTGGTGCGGCGGGGAGGTGGAAGCTCGGCGTCCCCTCGGCCCGCACCGGTGTGGCCGTGCTCACCAGAAGGTTGGGGGAGCTGGGCAGCTCCAATGGCCCCAGCCCCTGTTCCAACTACGGTGGGGGCGTCGACCGCACCGCCCGCTGTGCCTACCTCGCCCGTCGTGGCTGCGGCGCCTGCTGCCGCAGGCGAAGGGGCCTTCGAAGCGCAAGGGTGCGCCGCTGCACCGCTCTTCTTCTTGGGAACCATCAGTGACGTAGAAGGTGATGAAGATTGATGTGCTGGTTGTTGCTTCAGATTTGCGCAAGCGAAACCCCTTGTCTGGTGCGCCAAAGATGTCGTGGTGGATCACGATCACTGTAACACCCCATGTAATTAACCACAGTGATCACCCTTAGTTAATGCCATGTCAGCAAGTTTAACAGTAACTAGTCACCATTTGCATCATATTGCATTTCGAACACCTAATTTATTTAAAGTGAAAATAAAAGTTGTTCCAAATTGGAAACTAAAATGTTCATTAAATGGCAAATAATTCAGAGGCAATTATAAAATTGTAACCAACATCAATGGGTTTGGTTAAGTGACCCTAACAACCTCAAACAGTAGCAAACAGCAGCATTTAATAACCTTTTATTTAATCTAATTTAAATATGAAATTATATCTTACCCAAACTAATTTTTGGTAATAGTTACTAATGCACTGCAATTTATGAGCTAAGTCACACATTTGGTAAAAGTCATTTGGTGGCCTAAGAGATTGCAAAATAGAAAACAAAACAGAAAATAGCAAAAGAAGAAAAGGAAAAGAAAAAGGCCCACTGCAGCTGGGCCTAAGTGCTACAGCGCCGGCCCAGCCCACCCCGTACCTCCTCCCACCTCCCACACTGCTCACCGCGGCCGCTGTCGAGCACTCAGCACGCGCACACGCGCACGCACCTGGTGTCGGTGTCAAAACCGGCAGATCTCAGGTAGGGGGGCCCAAGCTGTGCGTCTAAGGATCGATGGTAACAATGGACAATGGGGACACAATGTTTACCCAGGTTCGGGCCCTCTTAATGGGGGTAAAACCCTATGTCCTGCTTGATTGTATTCAATGAGTATAGGGGTTACAAGAGTTGATCTACCTCGAGATCGTAATGGCTAAACCCTAGCTGTCTAGCCTATGATTATTCTGATGATTTCTACGGACTAAACCCTCCGGTTTATATACACATCGGAGGGGCCCAGGGTCGTACAAAGTCGGTTTACAGAGGAAGGAAAGAGTACATCCGGACACCAAACTTGCCATCCACGCATACAGGAGTCCCACCCGGACACGGGGGATAGTCATCTGCTTTATCTTCATGGCCCATCAGTCCGGCCCATATCGAATAGACCGGACACCCGAGGACCCCCTAATCCAGGACTCCCTCAGTAGCCCTCGAACTTGCCTTCAATGATGATATAGTATCCGGCTTATGTCTTCAGCTTTGCAAGGCAGGTTCTTCATCATACTCCGGATTGACGACAGTCCGGTTTTGAGCTCCATGTTCTGCCTTTATGATTCCCCCCTGTCGTCGCCTCAATTTCCACGCATCCGGCAAATGTGAACAGTCCATAATTTTTTACAAATAAGCCCCTTATCATGCAAGGGAGGTATCTATATAAGGAGGTTAGATCTCCTAATGCCATCCCATATCGCGCAAAGAGCATCAAAGCAAACCACGAAAAATCAAAACATGGCGAGTGCTCCTGGCTCCTCCTCGCGCCCTCAAATGGGTGATTGGCGAAGCTGCTCAGTGTCTCACCCTCAGCTAAATCAACTTCAGACGCAGGGATATCTCCCTCCCGCAGATCTAGTCTCCGTGCGGGCGGGATTGGCCTCGATTGGCCATGACATGCTAGCAGAGAACTTCCCCAATCCCAACAAGGAGGAGAGGGTGTGCTTCGTCTCATTTCTTCTGAGGCGCTTAGGATTCCCAATGCACCCCTTCTTCAGAGGTCTATTGGAATTCTATGGGATCCAGCTGCACAACCTCACACCAGGTTCTATTCTGCACATTTCTGGTTTTGTCGCTCTCTGCGAACTATTCTTAGGCTGTGAGGCTCATTTCAAACTATGGAGAAAGTTCTTTTGCCTCGTCCCCCGTCATAAAGGCGGTTCTATATTTAAGTGGGCGGCGCCGAAGTATGGCGCATAGCCGGATCAGGTTACCTCGTCGGAACTCCTAAGAAGGCATCCGAAGAATGGGCTTCAAAATGGTTTTATATCGAGGATGTTCCCCTTCCAGACCCAGTTCGACATGGACTCCCCGAATTATCCAGTGCTCCTTTAAAGAAACTCCTCAACTGGCGCCCCCGAAGCCCCAAAGAAGAAGACAGTGCGGAAGTAAAGAGGTTGGTCAGCAAGGTCAGGTTACTTGCCAATTCCGAACTCTCGATAATCGAAGTCATGGCTATCGCGATAAAGCGATGCATCCAGCCCCTTTAGTCCAGATCGACCCCTTTATGGTGTTACAATGGGGAGGACGACGCATCTCACTATAGGCGCGAGGGCCTGGATACCCCTGCCGCTCTGGCCGCCATTCTGGCAGATCTTTATAAGGGGGAGAAAAAAGAATTCCTCCGTTTAAATTGTCGGGAAGGTTTCTCCATGTATAACCCCACTGAATGGGTGAGTTTTTTGATTATCAGCATTGTCCTACCTCATTATCGAGGCATACTAATTGAATTGTTCTGGTCGTTTTTAAAACAGACATGGAGGAAGGTCGTCAAAAATGTGCACTGCCCCTCTCCACAACCAAAGGACTATGCTCACCACGAAGATCCCGGCCTCTGCGAGGATCCGGATATATTTATAGAGTTTGATGACGAAGTCTTTTATCAAGCAAGCCATGACGGTTCGGAAGTGGCCATTATAGCTGACTACCCCGGCCTTCTCCCTTTCTCTAAGGTAAGTATTCGGAAATCATCCTCAGAAAGAGGAGTCCCCACTTGCACCTCACCCATCACACTAAATCGTGCTTTATAGGATCGGCGCTTGGCGAGCCGTACTCCATCGAGGGCGGCCCCTAGGAAGGTAGCATCTGTGCAGGGTGAGCCTTTAAAATGAATGGAAACCGGGAGCGCCGTCGAACCCCCTCCTTCATCAAAGAGGTATAACCTTTAATATATGCCAAGGCATTAAACCAGATTGTCATATTTCTCCTCCCATCTTATTCCAGGAGGAGCACACGGCGAACTGTGTCCAAAATCCCTGTTAGCCGATCATCAGCTAATCCAGCGCCGTGCTCATCAACCAGGACAAGAGCCAATACGGATGCAGCACCAACTCATCCGCCTCATGAAGATTCGGATGACGTATCCATCACAAATTCTGAAGTAGAGAGCATGATGAACCATCGACGACTGAAAGAGACCATGCACACTCCAGCTTTTACGGAGCAAGAACTTAATGCCCTCAGCACCGTGGATGCATATATCCGAGCCGCCTGGGACGGACTTGCTGGAGTTGCCCACCTGTTTTCAAAAGATATGCAGGTAGTGGTTTGTGTAAATTTAGTAGATATATGCCAGTAGCCCCCAAGAGTTGAAGCGGTTAAGGCCAACCGATTGAAGGATTGTTATGACTGCAGGTCTTCAAAGAGAAGAACAACGCACTGTCCCAGGAGCTTGAAACGAGCCGGACAAAGCTAAACGCCGCCAACACAGAGCTAGAAGAACTGAAGAAGGTCACAATGACCGTTGATCAAAAGAACAAACTGGAGGAGGAAAATGATAAGCAAGCCGAAGAGATAAAGAGCTTAAAGGCTCAATTATCGGATGCTCAAAAAGAGAATAAAAAGTTAAAAGGCGGCATATTCAGTATGACCTTTGAACCATCCAAGTTGCTCATATTATCCCGTAATTCGGAGTGTTATAATGCTGCTCTTGCAGGTCTCTTAACCGGGCGTCATGAAGAAGAAGTATCCGGATTCTGAGGCGACGTTTTAAAAGAGCTGTCCGTAGTGCATGAGCGAGCCCGGAAAGCCATGAGAAGTTTGGTCAAGGCCTTATGGCCATCCGATGCCCCTCCAGAAAGTATGGAGGGGTTGGCAAACCTGTTCAAAGGTGCCCGGTGCCGTTTTGATCTATGGAAGACGTCAGCATGCCGGGAAGGTGCACGAGAGGCATGGGCAATGGTGAAGATGCGCTACACCGGGCTTGATCCGAATCGTATGGCCCGAGTTGGACTGCAGGGGCCGGACGGAAAAGAGATTCCCGTGAACTTGGTATATGACCAGGTCATGATAGCTGCGAAATATTCGCAAGAAGACTGTAGCTTAAGTAGTCTTATAGATGACATAGATAAAGAGCAGGCGTTCGATTCAATGTATCAATGTACTTTATCATCGAACTTATCTCCAACCGAAATTGTCAAAATTTGTCATCGCAGGCCTTTGGATTCAACCTCCAAACCAAGAAGTTGGAGTGTTTCTGGATACCATGTTAGAATGTAATAAACATTCAATATGTCTGGAAACCAGGCAATCCGGTCATGTTGCTCGAACAGACAAAATTTGTTCGGGGAGTTATGTTATATTACTTTTTAACGTAAGAAACATCTTCCAGGGAAAATAGTTCCGTTAAGGGTTCCTTTCCTTGGGTCGGCATGCTTAAGTATGCATGCCTAGGCTTTTGATCCAAGTTACGGGCAGCCTATCCCGTATTTGTTAGAAGAAATACACAAATGTGAATAATATGTCATTGCTTGCTGACCAATTATTCCCTTAAGAACGCTAGCTTTCGGCTTCACCTGTCTGAGGTACAGATCCGGAGTACCCGGTTGTAACAACCGCAAAGGTGCTCCCTTTACACCCTAGCCGAACAATCGGGAACGTAGGGTATAAACACAGGAGCGAGGCAACCCAGCTTGGCAAAAACTTAAGTCATAGTGGTGCATATAATGGCAAAAGATGTATAGAACAAACGACGTAAACAATGTAAGCAACCAGCTTTCAGTAATAAGCTTCGTTAAAGAAGCCCCCAGTTACAGTGGGGTGTATACATTTAAAGATGTGTACCCCTAACAGTTCGGTAGATCCGAACATACCCTGGGAGAAAAGAAGGAAAAAAATAAAAAAGAAGAGGAGAAAAAAGGAACCTAATCAAAGAAAGAAAAAAGGATGCGACCGAACTATCCGTAGAATCGTCGGAGCCGAGCAGTGTTCCATGGATTTGGCTCAAGGCGATTATCCGATGTGTTACGAAGGCGATAGGCTCCTCCTGTGAGAACTTCATCGATGATGAAGGGGCCCTCCCATCTTGGTTTGAGCTTATCCTTCTTCTTCTCCGGGAGGCGCAAGACGAGTTCACCAACGTTATAAGTCTTGGCCTGCACTTCTCTGCTTTGGTATCGCCTGGCCTGTTGTTGATAAAGTGCGGAACGGGCTTGTGCAATATCACACTCCTCTTCGAGACCGTCTAGGTCGTCCTGCCGATCGAGCTCGGCTTCTCGCTCTTCGTACATGCGCACTCGAGGTGAGTCATAAATAATGTCGCAGGGCAGAACAGCTTCCATGCCGTACACCATGAAGAAAGGTGTGTATCCGGTTGTATGGTTAGGTGTAGTTCGCAGCCCCCAGAGCACGGAATCGAGTTCCTCAACCCAGTGTTTATCTGACTCCCGTAGGGAGCGCAGAAGTCGGGGTTTGATGCCGCTCATTATCAGGCCATTGGCCTGTTCAACCTGACCGTTTGTTTGAGGGTGGTAGACGGATGCATAGTCGAGTTTAATGCCCAATTTAGCACACCAGTTTTTCACCTCCTCAGCTGTGAAATTGGAGCCATTGTCAGTGATGATACTGTGCGGGACACCATAACGGTGTACCATGCCGGATATAAAGTCAATCACCGGTCCTGCTTCAGTCGTTTTTACTGGTTTGGCCTCTATCCACTTAGTGAATTTATCCACCATAACCAGTAAATATTTCTTTTTATGGCTTCCCCTTTAAGGGGTCCGACCATATCGAGCCCCCAGACCGCAAAGGGCCAAGTAATGGGGATTGTTCTTAAGGCGGTGCGAGGCATATGACTTTGATTGGCGAAAAGCTGACATCCCACACAACGCTGGACAAGGGATTGTGCATCTGCTCGGGCCGTTGGCCAGAAAAAACCTGTCCGGAAAGCTTTGCTTACGAGGGTAGGGGGGCTCAAGCTGTGCGTCTAAGGATCGATGGTAACAATGGACAATGGGGACACGATGTTTACCCAGGTTCGGGCCCTCTTAATGGAGGTAAAACCCTACGTCCTGCTTGATTGTATTCGATGATTATAGGGGTTACAAGAGTTGATCTACCTCGAGATCGTAATTGCTAAACCCTAGCTGTCTAGCCTTTGATTATTCTGATGATCTCTATGGACTAAACCCTCCGGTTTATATACACACCGGAGGGGCCCAGGGTCGTACAAAGTCGGTTTACAGAGGAAGGAAAGAGTACATCCGGACACCAAACTTGCCATCCACGCATACAGGAGTCCCACCCGGACACGGGGGAGAGTCTTCTGCTTTATCTTCACGGCCCATCAGTCCGGCCCATATCGAATAGAACGGACACCCGAGGACCCCCTAATCCTGGACACCCTCACCCGGCCCCCCTGCTCGTCGCTCGACAACGCGTCGCCGGGCTCGCGGTGGATAAGGCCGAGGCCATCCACTCCCCCTGGACGCCTCTGACATTCTCCCCCTGCTCTCCCTCGCTCGCTCCCACCTCTCCCGAGCGGTGCCATGGCCGCGCCGCCGTCGCCTGCGTAGCCTCGGTCGCCGCCTCGCCTCTCCGTCTCACCTCGAGCTCCGTCTCGGTCGTCCACGTCTCCCCGTCGAGCCACGCAACACCGGACGCCTCCAGGAGCTGCACCGACCTCATCTTCCTCCCCGGCTCCGTCGTCTTCATCGCGGGATTCCGCCGCCCTCCGACCACCACCGGCTTCACCGGGCCTTCCCAGCAACGCCAGTGAACCTCTCCCTCTTTCCCCTCACTCCATGCGCTCGATTGATAGCTCTGGCGCCTGCTTCGCCGTCGCCCGAACCGCTCCGCCGCCCGCATCGTCGCCGGCGTAGCCACGGTGACCTTTGGGTCCCGTGCGTGCCACCGTCACGCTCGCCGCGTCGCGTAGAGGCCGTCTGGTCGATTAGTTCACTTGCTTACGCGCTGAAATGCCGAATCCCTCCTGACCCAAACGCCGCCGTCCGCCGATGGGCTCGCTGGCGTCACTGCGGTGCTCCTCCGGCCGTGCCATCGCCTGGGATCGACGCGGCGTCGTCTCCCCGATCCAACGCAAGCAACCGCGCTCGAAACGAACCACCGTACATGAATTCCGGCGAGTTTCCGAGCGTGCCGCCACGTTTGACGTCGCCGGCGTTGCTCCGGCCGTCGTGCTAACCTGGCACGGTGCGCCTCACCCCTGTGCCACTGACTCTGGGCCCCACGGGCCCAGTTGACCCAGTTGACTGGGTTAACTGCTGACAGGGAGCCGTGGCCCATTGACATGTGGGTCCCGCCTGTTAAAATGATTTTTATAAATAACTAAATCTGTAAATTAATTAATTAGTTAATTAAAACACTAATCACTCACTGACCAGTAGGCCCCACCCACTAATTAACCTAATTCGTTTAAACTAACTCTATTTAATTAGCTGAGTCACTGACATGTGGGTCCCACTGGACCCACAGGTCAGGTTTGACTCTGGTCAGCCGGGTTTGACCTGCTGACATCATGGTGATGTCATGATGATGTCATCATTCACTATTCTGGATAATTCAAATTTAAATAAATAATTAAATCCAGAAAATGATTAAAACTTTAGAAAACCATATAAAATAAACCGTAGCTCGGATCGAAAAACTTTATACATGAAAGTTGCTCAGAACGATGAGATGAATTTGAATACGCCCTTCGTATTGCTGCTAGATGCCCCTAACTACCCGAACATAGAACTTTTAGACTGATTTCGATAAATGAATAGTGCTCTCCTTTAATAAAATAAATCCAAATAAATTCCTAAATTAACTAAATCATCTAGTTAGGCAGTAGAACACCCCTGCATATCATTTAGGCCTGTCATGCATATTGTTTGCATTTTTGCTGTGAATTTATTGTTTCTTTCCCCCTCCATCTCTCTCGATAGACGCCGAGACCGACGCCGACGCAGCAGAGTACGACTACGCTCCGGACGAGCAGCCTTCTGACGACCAGCCCCTCTCAGCAGAGCTTCCAGGCAAGCCCCCCCCCCCCCCCCTTGATCACTCCGATATCGCCCATTCCATTCTCTCATGCTTGCATTAGATTTTGCTACTGTAATTGATTGCTCCTATTCTGATGCATAGCCTGCTTTTGTAACCTGCTTATTGTACCTTACCTGCCTATTTCAAACTGCTTAGTATAGGTTGGTTAGTGATCCATCAGAGACCCTCCCCCCACTTTGTCCTTGTAGCCTCTGCTTCATCATCGACGACTCGATCAACGTGATCGACGACCGGAGACCGACACCTCACCTCACCCCCCTTTGTTGTACGACTCTGCATAGTTACTATCGAGTGCCGAGGGTGATACCTCGTAACGCACTCCTGATGATAACTCTGCAGTGTAGCTGTTCGGTCGTGGTCATCGAGGGTGATTCCTCCTTAACCACTCCTGATACGACTCTGTGATGCAACCCCTCAAGTGTGAACCTCGAGGGTGATTCCTCCTACGTTCACCTTGATGATTTCATCGAGTGGAATTCGCCGAGGGTGATTCCTCGGGTTTCCCCCATGGTGTTTTGACCACACGGTTACTTTGACCTTTGTCGCAGGCGGGTCGACCCTGATGGGTACCTGCGGGGAACTTATGCAGTCTGGTTGCCAGGAGGGCACCCAAGAGAGATATTGTGGCGAAGCATCAGAAACTCTGATCGTCTCCGTGAGTTATTAAATACGCCTAACGGATTTGGGTAATTGATCTGAGTTGGCCAATGGCCTATACGCACTACCACCACGCGGGATAATGGTTTATGGGGCCCTCTACGTCGTACGTTTCTCCCAAAAGCTCATCAGACGTCACAGTTCACCGTGCAGGCTGATTGTTGGGGTTGGGCTGGATACTTCACTGATGAGTTCAGTTTCGCGCCTGCTCCCCAGCTAGTCTCGCAACACGCAGGAGCGCCCGGGGCGATGGCCCAAGACCCCTGGATGCATAGGTTAGTCCGGCATGTTGACCTCTCTGCTGAGCCTAGGTAGGGCGCTGCTTCGTGTCGATCTCCCGAGGCCGGGCATTACCTAGCAAGTGTGTACGGCTAGAGGTGATCGAGCATGTTGGGTAACAGTAGTGCACCCCTGCAGGGAAGTGATCTATTCGAATAGCCGTGTCCACGGTAACAGGACGCTCAGTTTGGTATCCCGATCTATTACTTGAACTGGATACTTGTTTAATTAATTGAAGCTCCGGGATAGCTTTCTCGCAGGGAGTCGAGGAAGGATCTCTAAGCTTTGCCTCAACATGCTTGCTTAATAAAATGCTTTTCTGTACTCTTCTAATTGCTGCAAGATGGTGGCTTCGTGAAGATGCTAGTCTTCGATAGGACTAGGTCTTCTCTCTATTCTGGCATTTCTGCAGCCCAGTCCACATATACAGCCCTTCTTTGATTATGTTGCATATGTAGTGTAGATCCTTGCTTGCTGAGTACTTCGGATGAGTACTCACGGTTGCTTTGCTACCTATTCTTCCCCCATACCCCTTTTGATTTTACCTCAGACGATGGAGCTCCGGAGCCAGATGTCCCCGCAGGAGCTTACTACCAGGAGGGTCCAGACGGCACTTACTACTGGATCGAGCCAGCCGACCATGTGTAGGATCAGAGGGTCCCAGGCAGGAGGCCTTCGCCTTTCGATCTAGAGTTGTTGTTTCTGCTAGCCTTCTTAAGGCAAACCTTGTCTAACTATGTCTGTACCCAGATATTATTTGTATGACTGACTTATGTATTCAGATCTTCGTGATCCCTGGTCTGTAATATTCATGGATCTTCGTTTATTTGTGTTAGAGTTGTGTTGTGATATCTTCCCATGAGTCCCTGTGCTTGATCGTGCATGTTTGCGTTTATGATTAGTGCACGATTGAGTCGGGGGCGTCACAAGTTGGTATCAGAGCCGACTGCATGTAGGAAGCCCCCTTCCAATTCCTTGGCCGAAGTTGAGTCTAGACATCGAAAAACTAATTTACTAACTTGGCTGTGTGGCTTACGGGCCCACGTCGCCATTGGGTGGTATTAGGATCTTTTAATCCTCATCTATAGTCTAGGACTCTGATCTCTCTTCAATTCGGGTTTAAATGAATTTACTAACGCCGACACTTAGGATCTCGTAAATCTTGTCTACCCGGAGAGCTAGATATCTATGCTTAATTCCTTACCATTGATCTGATTAGTCTGATAATCATTTTCTTTTCCAATGTTTTGTTTAACCTTTCTCTCCGAGTAGTATTATACTTCTCATTGTCATTTGACAATCCTGAATTTCCTTTGTTTCAGATGGATCGTTTGTTTCCACCACGCCCTGCGACGCAGCTTGTGCTTCGCACTTGGGCTCGTGATGCCCCTGGTTTTCCAGCTGTCCTGATCGCCCTTCTGACCAGACTAGGCTACCGCTGGTACCCCGAATACATGGTCTACGAGGATTACCGCGAGTTCAACCAGGAGCAGTACCATGCTGATGTTCACATCTATGATCAGCAAGATGACTCAGACACTGAGCTGCACCTTTTCCACGGTATCGGCGTGACGATTGAGATGGCAGTCCATGATGCCGCCTACTCTGCTGTCGCACGTCTCCGAGGAGAGTCCAGCGTTAGCTTGGATGCCTCTGAGTTCCGATACATTCCGTATGCCCCTGCTGGAGATGCTACTGGATACTACACAGATATTTGTGCCCCGTACGAGCGTCGTCGATACGACCCGCACGTTCTGGTTCAGTGCACTCAGGCTCTGGATCGCACTGTTCGGGCTCTTGCCGTGGAGTTGTTTGCCACTTGAGCACGTCTCTACGATGTTATGACACAGTTGCTACCAGCTGTTCATGCAGCGATACATCCGGAGTACATCCTTTATCCGCGCAGGACTCAGATGTATGCTGGTATTGATTGGCCTGCTGTTGGAGGTCACACACCTGCACGTGGACCTCTTCTTCCAGCTCGAGATAGTGAACTACACCGCCCGAATTACTCGGAATGCTGAAGCTCAGATATATGCTCTGAATGCTTTGAACGCCTCACCTCTGGAGGGAATCGAGAACGTTTGTGTCGTTCCAGATTTTTCGGATGTCTTTCGGGAAGAACTTCTAGGAATACCCCCGGTTAGAGCTGTCGAGTTTGTCATTGACTTGAAGCCTGGCACTACCCCTATTGCGAAGCGTCCTTATAAGATGCCTCCGCACCACCTTCTCGAGCTTAAGGAAGAAATCGACAAGTCACTTAAGAAAGGTTTCATCCGCCCCAGTTCCTCTGCTTGGGGAGAACCTTCACTCTTCGTTAAGAAGAAGGATGGAACTAACCGATTGGTTCAGGATTACCGGCCCATTAACCAAGCCACAATCCAGAATAAATACCCACTGCCCCGGATCAATGATCTTTATGATCAGCTTGCTGGATCCTCTGTGTTCTCGAAACTCGACTTGAGGTTGGGTTATCATCAGATCCGAGTTCGTAAGGAGGATATTCCGAAGACCACTTTCATATGAGTACACCGTTATGTCTTTCGGATTAACCAATGCTCCAGCAACCTTCTCCCGGTTGATGAACTATATCTCCATGGATTACCTCGATAAATTCATCATGGTTTATTTGGATGATATCCTTATATATTCCAAGAATGAAGAGGAACACGCTGAACATCTTCGGCTTGTATTGGAGAAGCTTCGAGAACACCAGCTTTACGCCAAGTACTCTAAGTGTGAATTCTGGTTATCTGAAGTGACCTACCTTGGTCATGTGATTTCCCAAGATGGCATCGCTGTTAACCCGGAGCGAGTACAGGCTATTCTTGACTGGACTCCCCCGAAGAATGCTAAGAAAGTCAGGAGTTTTCTCGGACTCGCTAGTTATTGATGTCGGTTCGTTGAGAACTTTTCCAAGATTGCAAAGCCACTGACTGACCTGCTCCACAAAGGTGTTAAATTTGAGTGGATAGAAAAATGTCAAGAAAGCTTTCAGACGCTAAAAGATAAGTTGACATCTGCCCCAGTGCTAGCACCCCCGAATACTCGCAAGGACTTCGTGATATACTGTGATGCATCTCGTCAAGGATTAGGCTGTGTCCTAATGCAAGAGCGCAAAGTGATTGCTTATGGCTCTCGACAATTGCGTCCTCACGAAGAAAATTATCCAGTGCATGATCTTGAACTTTCTGCGGTTATTTATGCCCTGAAGCTATGGAGACATTACCTTCTCGGTAACCGTTGCGAGATATACACGGATCATCAGAGTTTGAAGTATTTATATACTCAACCAGAGCTGAACCTTCGCCAACAAAGATGGCTCGAGACAATTGCCAATTATGATATGAATATCTCATACACCCCTGGCAAGGCTAACATAATGGCCGAGGCTTTGAGTCGCAAGGCTTATTGAAGCAACCTTATGGTTCAGGAAGCACAACCTGTTCTTTATGAAGAGCTTCGCAAATTGAACCTCCATATTGTTCCACAGGGTTAGCATAATACCCTGGTTGTTGAACCGGATCTTGAGCACAGCATTAAGATTATGCAGAGGTATGACTCTGAAGTAGAAAGGATTAAGCGATACCTCAAAAAAGGAAAGCCATCGGAATTCCGTCTTGATAATGATGGGATCCTATTCTTCCAATGCCGTCTCTTCGTACCCAAATTCAAGGATAAGAGAGAGCATGTTATGAAAGAAGCTCACGACACTCCTTTGTCAATTCATCCTGGTAGCACAAAGATGTATCGTGACATTTGTCAGAGATACTGGTGGCCTAATATGAAGCGAGACATTGCTCGTTATGTTTCTGAGTGTGATGTTTGCCGCCGCATTAAAGCAGAACATCAAAGACCTGCTGGAACTCTGCAACCCCTTGATATTCCTGAATGGAAATGGGACAAGGTCTAAATGGATTTCATTACTGGTTTTCCTAGATCTCAGAAGGGTCATGATGCTATCATTGTCGTCATTGACCGATTCTCAAAGGTTGCTCACTTTCTTCCAGTCAAGGAGACAATCACTGCTAGTCAGTTAGCAGACTTGTATGTTTCCCGAATTGTGTCACTCCACGGTGTTCCGTTGGAGTTCAGTTCGGATCGTGACAGCCTCTTTACCTCCAGATTCTGGGAAAGTTTCCAAGAAGCTATGGGAACTCATCTGTCCTTCAGCACCGCTTTCCACCCTCAGTCTCAGGGTCAAGTCGAGCGAGTTAATCAAGTGCTCGAAGATATGCTTCGAGCTTGCGTCATCTCTTTCGGTAAGAAGAGGGAGGAATCTCTCCCGTATGCCGAATTCTCTTACAATAATAGCTACCAAGCTAGTCTGAAGATGGCACCGTTTGAAGTTCTTTACGGACGTAAGTGTCGAACCCCTTTGAATTGGTCGGAAACTAGGGAATGCTCACTCGTCGGACCGGACATTATCCAACAAGCTGAAGAAAAAGTCTGCATTGTCCGGGAACATCTGAAAACTGCTCAGTCTCGTCAGAAGAGCAAGTATGACCGAAAGCACCAGGTAATGGTCTATCAGCCTGGCGAACAAGCTTACCTTCGCGTCACTCCATTGAAAGGCACTCATCGGTTCGGAATCAAGGGCAAGTTAGCTCCTCGCTACATTGGCCCATTCCGTATTCCTGCCAGCCGAGGAGAAGTGGCATATCAGTTGCAATTGCCGCCAAATCTTTCTCAAGTGCATGATGTCTTTCATGTATCCCAACTTCGTCGCTGCTTCAAGGATCCTATTTGAGCTGTGGATCATGAGATGCTTGAATTGCGGGAAAATCTGTCTTATCCAGAATATCTCATCCGTATTCTTGATCAAGCTGAGCGTCGAACTCGTCAGAAGTCAATCAAATTCCTGAAAGTTCAGTGGTCGAATCATTCTGAAGATGAAGCCACTTGGGAACGCGAGGGTCGTCTTCGCGAAGAATACCCCGCTTTCTTTCAGTCTTCCTCTTAATTCTCGGGACGAGAATTCTTGTTAGACGAGGAGAAATGTAACACCCCATGTAATTAACCATAGTGATCACCCTTAGTTAATGTCATGTCAGCAAGTTTAACAGTGCCTAGTCATCATTTGCATCATATTGCATTTCAAACTCCTAATTCACACATCAAATTTATTTAAAGTGAAAATAAAAGTTGTTCCAAATTGGAAACTAAAATGTTCACTAAATGGCAAATAATTCAGAGGCAATTATAAAATTATAACCAACATCAATGGGTTTGATTAAGTGACCCTAACAACCTCAAACAGTAGCAAACAGCAGCATTTAATAACCTTTTATTTAATCTAATTTAAATATGAAATTATATCTTACCCAAACTAATTTTTGGTAATAGTTACTAATGCACTGCAATTTATGAGCTAAGTCACACATTTGGTAAAAGTCATTTGGTGGCCTAAGAGATTGCAAAATAGAAAACAAAACAGAAAATAGCAAAAGAAGAAAAGGAAAAGAAAAAGGCCCACTGCGGCTGGGCCTAAGTGCTACAGCGCCGGCACAGCCCACCCCGCACCTCCTCCCACCTCCCGCACTGCTCACCGCGGCCGCTGTCGAGCACTCAGCACGCGCACGCGCGCACGCACCCGGCACCCCCTGCTCGCCGCTCGACAACGCGTCGCAGCGCTCGCGGTGGATAAGGCCGAGGCCATCCACTCCCCCTGGACGCCTCCGCCATTCTCCCCCCGCTCTCCCTCGCTCGCTCCCACCTCTTCCGAGCGCTGCCATGGCCGCGCCGCCGTCGTCTGTGTAGCCTCGGTCGTCGCCTCGCCTCTCTGTCTCGCCTCGAGCTCCGTCTCGGTCGTCCACGTCTCCCCGTCGAGCCACGCGACGCCGGACACCTCCAGGAGCTGCCCCAACCTCATCTTCCTCCCCGGCTCCATCGTCTTCATCGCCGGATTCCGCCGCCCTCCGACCACCACCGGCTTCACCGGGCCTTCCCAGCAATGGCAGTGAGCCTCTCCCTCTTTCCCCTCACTCCACGCGCTCGATTGCGAGCTCTGGCGCCCGCTTCACCGTCGCCCGAACCGCTCCACCGCCCGCATCGTCGCCGGCGTAGCCACAATGACTTTTGGGTCTCGTGCGTGCCACCGTCACGCTCGCCGTGTCGCGTAGAGGTCGTCTGGTCGATTAGTTCGCTTGCTTACGCGCTGAAACGCCGAATCCCTCCTGACCCGAACGCCGCCGTCCGCCGACGGGCTTGCTGCCATCGCTGCGGTGCTCCTCCGGCCGTGCCATCGCCTGGGATGGACGCGGCGTCGTCTCCCTTATCCAACGCAAGCAACCGCGCTCGAAACGAGCCACCGTACGTGAATTTCGGCGAGTTTTCGAGCGCGCCACCGCGTTTGAGGTCGCCGGCATTGCTCCGGCCGCCATGCTGACCTGGCGCGGTGGGCCTCACCCCTGTGTCACTGACTCTGGGCCCCACGGGCCCCAATTGACCCAGTTGACTGGGTCAACTGCTGACTGGGCGTCGTGGCCCACTGACATGTGGGTCCTGTCTGTTAAAATGATTTTTATAATTAACTAAATCTGTAAATTAATTAATTAGTTAATTAAAACACTAATCACTCACTGACCAGTAGGCCACACCCACTAATTAACCTAATTAGTTTAAACTATACTCTGTTTAATTAGCTGAGTCACTGACATGTGGGTCCCACTGGACCCACAGGTCAGGTTTGACTCTCGTCAGCCGGGTTTGACCTGCTGACGTCATGGTGATGTCATGATGATGTCATCATTCACTATTCTAGATAATTCGAATTTAAATAAATAATTAAATCCAAAAAATGATTAAAACTTTAGAAAATCATATAAAATAAATCGTAGCTCAGATCGAAAAACTTTATACATGAAAGTTGCTCAGAATGACGAGACGAATCTGAAGACGCCCTTCGTATTGCTGTCAGATGCCCCTAACTACCTGAACATGGAACTTTTAGACTGATTTCAATAAATGAATAGTGCTCTACTTTAATAAATAAATCCAAATAAATTTCTAAATTAACTAAATCATCTAGTTAGACAGTAGAACACCCCTGCATATCATTTAGGCTTGTCATGCATATTGTTTGCATTTTTGCCATGAATTTATTGTTTCTTTCGCCCTCCTTCTCTCTCGATAGACGCCGAGACCGACGCCGACGCAGCAGAGTACGACTACGCTTCGGACGAGCAGCCTTCTGACGACCAGCCCCTCTCAGCAGAGCTTCCAGACAAGCCCCCCCCCCCCCTTGATCACTCCGATATCTCCCATTCCATTCTCTTATGCTTGCATTAGATTTTGCTACTGTAATTGATTGCTCCTATTCTGATGCATAGCCTGCTTTTGTAACCTGCTTATTGTACCTTACCTGCCTATTTCAAACTGCTTAGTATAGGTTGGTTAGTGATCCATCAGAGCCCCCCCCCCCCACTTTGTCCTTGTTGCCTCTGCTTCATCATCGACGACTCGGTCAACGTGATCGACGACCGGAGACCGACACCTCACTTCACCCCCCTTTATTGTACGACTCTGCATAGTTACTATCGAGTGCTGAGGGTGATACCTCGTAACGCACTCCTGATGATAACTCTACAGTGTAGCTGTTCGGTCGTGGTCATCGAGGGTGATTCCTCCTTAACCACTCCCGATACGACTCTGTCGTGCAACCCCTCAAGTGTGAACCTCGAGGGTGATTCCTCCTACGTTCACCTTGATGATTTCGTGGAATCCGCCGAGGGTGATTCCTCGGGGTTTCCCCCTTGAAACAACACGGTTACTTTGACCTTTGTCGCAGGCGGGTCGACCCTGATGGGTACCCGTGGGGAACTTATGCAGTCGGGTTGCCAGGAGGGCACCCGAGAGAGATATTGTGGCGGAGCATCAGAAACTCTGATCATCTCCGTGAGTTATTAAATACGCCTAACAGATTTGGGTAATTGATCTGAGTTGGCCAATGGCCTATACGCACTACCACCACACGGGATAATGGTTTATGGGGCCCTCTACGTCGTACGTTTCTCCCGAAAGCTCATCAGGCATCACAGTTCACCGTGCGGGCTGATTGTTGGGGTTGGGCTGGATACTTCACTGACGAGTTCAGTGTCACGCCTGCTCCCCAGCCAGTCTCGCAACACGCAGGAGCGCCCGGGGCGATGGCCCAAGACCCCTGGATGCATAGGTTAGTCCGGCGTGTTAACCTTTCTGGTGAGCCTAGGTAGGGTGCTGCTTTGTGTCGATCTCCCGAGGCCGGGAATTACCCAGCAAGTGTGTACGGCCAGAGGTGATCGAGCGTGTTGGGTAACAGTAGTGCACCCCTGCAGGGAAGTGATCTATTCGAATAGCCGTGTCCACGGTAACAGGACGCTCAGTTTGGTATCCCGATCTATTACTTGAACTGGATACTTGTTTAATTAATTGAAGCTCCGGGATCGCTTTCTCGCAGGGAGTCAAGGAAGGATCTCTAAGCTTTGCCTCAACATGCTTGCGTAATAAAATGCTTTTCTGTACTCTTCTAATTGCTACAAGATGGTGGCTTCGTGAAGATGCTAGTCTTCGATAGGACTAGGTCTTCTCTCTATTCTGGCATTTTTGCAGCCCAGTCCACATATACAACCCTTCTTTGATTATGTTCCATATGTAGTGTAGATCCTTGCTTGCTGAGTACTTCGGATGAGTACTCACGGTTGCTTTGTACCTCTTTTTCCCCCATACCCCTTTTGATGTTACCTCAGACGATGGAGCTCCGGAGCCAGATGTCCCGCAGGAGCTTACTACCAGGAGGGGCCAGACGGCACTTACTACTCGATCGAGCCAGCCGACCAGGAGTAGGATCGGAGGGTCTCAAGCAGGAGGCCTTCGCCTTTTGATCTAGAGTTGTTGTTTGTGCTAGCCTTCTTAAGGCAAACCTTGTCTAACTATGTCTGTACCCAGATATTATTTGTATGACTGACTTATGTATTCGGATCCTCGTGATCCCTGGTCTGTAATATTCGTGGATCTCCGTTTATTTGTGTTAGAGTTGTATTGTGATATCTTCCCGTGAGTCCCTGTGCTTGATCGTGCATGTTTGCATGGATGATTAGTGCACGATTGAGTCGGGGGTGTCACAATCACCTATGAGACCAAGAGGCCCCTTTGTGGTTCGGCTGGGGATGATCACACTGCACAAAGAGCAGAGGCAGCAGGACAGCATGACAAGGACAACTCTCTTTTACCCAGGTTCGGTCCGCTTGGCAGCGTAACACCCTACTCCTGCTTTGGTGGCTTGATCTGGAGGAACACAAAGACACGAAGCGCTCAAACCCGGCAAGGGTGCCTTGGGAAGAGCAGCTACGCGCGTACAAGTGTTGAGGGATCAAAAGTTCGAACCCCTTGCTAGGTTGCCTCGGGCCTCTTTTTATAGCTTAAGGGGCGGCCACAGTGGCAAAACAGTCAATATAGTATAATTAGATAGCTAACAGTGCTATCATACCTAACTTTGGCAGTTAAGACAAAGTGCATTAAATGCACTGCTAGGTGTCATGTGGAGAGGTAGCCCCGGCAAGGTTTCTCCACCGCTTGCCTAACCACCTCTTATTTGCATGACACGCCTCTAGGACGGGTGTCATTAAAGGTAATCTGTTCTTCAGCAGGTTGCCACATGCACGACACGATCCACCTAGCCGCTCGAGAGCTCGACACCGCACTGATTAGTGCCTGGGGTGTGATGAGGTGGAGTGGTGGCGGTTTGTCAGCACGGAGCCTACCGGGTCTTCTGGCTTGGATTTAGTCTTGGTCCTGGCGGCCCCGGAAACCCTGTCGGGGTGGCCTGGTCTTGGTCCCAGGCACAACCTTGCCCCGCCGGCCCTGCTTTCCCAGCAAGGGAGGCTTTCCTGGGAACCCTCTGGTTGGTTCGATCTTCTTAATGCGCTCCTTTATCTCACAAAGAGCGATTTCTCTGGCTTATCCTGTGTTTAGCATTGATACTTGATGTATAATCTGCCGCACGCCTGTGCACAAGTCCGGGTGGCAAACACATATGTTTGTTGCACCGACAAAGGGTCATCGAGTGCTCAACGCAATAGGACGCACGGCCATTTGACACTAATGGCCGACTACTTTGCCCCCGATGCACTCTTCATTGACCATTTTCACTGATGTTTTTGGATGCGCAAGACTGTCTCTGATCGTTTGTACCATGCCGTCCGGTCCTATGATGACTACTTCATCTTGAATAAGGACGTCGTGGGAATAATTCGGTTGTCTGATTACCAAAAGTGCACGGCCGCACTTCGGATGCTTGCATATGGCACGGTCGCTGATTCGTGGGATGAGTACCTACGGATGTCTGAGAGGACATGCAGAGATGCCATGGTCAAGGTGTTTGGACCTCAGTACCTGAGAGAACCAACTATGGCAGACACCGAGAGGCTCTTGGCAATCTCAGAAGCAAGTGGATGGCCAATTTTGCTTGGATCTCTTGACTGCATGCATTAAAAATGTAAGAACTGCCCGAAGGCTTTACAAGGGCAATATCAGGGTCATGTTAAGAAGCCCACCATCATTCTTGAAGCAGTTGCATCACATGATCTTTGGATTTGGCACGCTTTCTTTGGCATGCCCGGGTCTCACAATGACATCAATGTGATGCAGCGATCGCCGTTGTTTGCGAGGCTGACAAAAGGAAAAGCTCATCCTTGCCACTATACTATCAATGGACATGAGTACAACATGGGCTACTATCTGGTTGACGGTATCTATCCTCCGTGGGCTACCTTTGTCAGCACCATCTGTAACCCAGTTGGCTAGAAAAAATCTCACTTTGCCAAAAGACAAGAAACAGGTAGAAAGGATCTCGAGAGGGCATTTGAAGTTCTGCAGACCCGTTTTGTAGTTGTTCGCGAACCTGCTAAACAATGGAATCTGGAGACCTTGTGGGAGGTGATGACATGTTGTGTGATCATCGAGGATGAGGGTGAGGATGCTGCCGCGGCTCTAGAATTTGAGAACATGGGTGATCCTATGGAACTTCCAGGCTAGAATCCAGCCACATTTGAAGAGTTTATTCAAATGCATCAACAAATTCGGCATCAACTAACTCACGAGCAGCTGAAGTAAGATCTGATTGAGCATCAGTGGGCGGTTAAAGGGGACAACAATGTTGGAATGTAATATTTGAACTTTTTAAAATTTGAACTACTGCTACATGCGGCTATTTGAACGTATATACTCTATGTATGCGGCTATTTAAACGTCCCAACTCTATGTATGCGGCTGAATGTGCGAACTTAAAAAAAATTAGGAGGCCGGATGTATGCGGCCATCGTTGGATGGCGGCCTCCAGCATCCGTGTCTGTGGACTAGTCCCCCTGCTAGCGAACGGATGCAGGAGAAAATTTGCCGGTTGGCGTTGGAGATACCCTTATCCCTAACTTCCAGCGTGCCTATAATCTTTTTTTGCAAGAAAAACTTTCGATCTATTCATCAACTGTCAAGGTAGTACAAAGAACACCAAAAAAAAAATACATCCATGTCTGTGGACAACCTAGCGACGACTACAGGCACTGGAGCAAGCTGAAGGCACACTGCCGTCATAGCCCCTCCCTCATCGGAGCCGGGCAAACCTTGTTGTAGTAGACAGTCGGGAAGTCGTCGTGCTAAGGCCCTATAGAACCAGCGCATCAGAACAGCAACCACCGCCGATGAAGAGAAGTGTAGATCGGAAGAATCCAACTTGTAGACACACGAACACATACGAACGAAGACCCGATCCACATGGATCCACCGAAGACAAACGCCGACCGAATCCCATGTGATCCGCCGGAGACAAACCTTCACACGACCTCCGACGATGCTAGAAACACCATCGGAACAGGGGCTAGACGGGGAGGACATTTTTCCATCTACACAGAGCCGTCTCCGCGTCGCATCTCTAAGTAGGACACAAATCCTAACAAAACTCAAAAAACATAAATAAAAAAACGGATCCCTCCCGCCGGCAAGGGCCGGGATCCACCGCGCCTCCATGGTCCTAAGACCTTAGGAGACGAGATAGACCGACAGCGGTGTCAGCGGGAGACAGGAGAAACCCTAGCACTCTCGGTGCAGGGTACGAGTGGCCACGCCTATAATCAACCTGGCCTCCGACCACCTTGAGTAATATATTAAGGCGAGGGAACTCCACAGATGATTCCTAGATAAATAAAACAAAATATTCGAGAATTCCAAATGGCAAACTAAAGTGCTGACCGCCTCACGGATTTGACCCAAGATAATAATTTTGAGGAAAAATAGACCTTTTCTGTGCTTAATAATAGTTAGTACTACTAGCACGACCGTTTTCCATGGTGGATAACCCATTGGCATCATGCATGCGGCTCACTCCAAAGCTGGGTTTGGTTTGATGCCATTTGTGTCGGCCTCGCGGAAGAGGGGGGAGACATTAGGGTGAATGCAACAGGGTGCTGCTCCATGATTGCTGGTTGTTGGATTTGGAGCATCTGCCATTTCGCTGTCCGGGAGGATCGATCACATCGCAACGCCCAGGCGTCCATCCATCATCCGTAACTTCAATTGTCAACCGACAGAGATCATTAGCGGCACCGCCGGTGACGGTGAGAATGTATGAATCCTATGAAAAAGTTTCGAACCTGCCTAGAGAGAGAGAACATAGGACTGGAACTTCTTGTTGCCTGTCGCCGAGAGCACCTGCTCATTATGGCTGGGTCACGTGGTACGGTCAAGGCCTCGCACGACATGCACCTACGGTGGAGCACAGCTAGTGCTACGGAGTAGTAGTACTACTACTCCTACTATAGTACGTAGCGTAGTGTCCGCAGGGCAGCGCACGTCTGCACCAGTGAGCTAGCGCGCAGCGGCAGTGGCGTCCGAAGTTAATGGGGGTTTGCACGGCGTTTGGTGCGCCGCGCTTGTTCGCCGGAGCACCCCCGGCTAAGCGCGGACGGTGGAGATGGTTGATCGCCACACTTGATCCGAATATACAGATAGATTACCGTGAATCAAGCGGGCAGGGGTCCGTACGTGCCCGTGCTAGAACCGACAAACTGGGTGCCCTTGATTGACCCGAATTCTGCCGCCCGCGCTCGCTTTGCATCTTTCTCGCATCGAAAGGCGGGGGAAATGTCGTACGTCCACGCTACGCTAGCGACGCCCTTCTCTGCAGCCGACGTGCGACGCATCATGCATGCACTAGAGCATTTCTCGGAGCATTATAAGTACTGTAGTGGGGCTGTGGGTTAGATACTTAGATTAGATAAAGCTTCTCCTTTCGATATAGTACTCCTCCTACGGATCAGCACCATCATAGACCAGATCTTCGGGCCGTAACAAGGGCCGCTGGTTCTAACGCACGTCCCATGCATAATACTGTGCGCCACTAGTGCTTCCACTACCACTACCACTACCACCAGGTAAGGCAACTTAACTCGATCCATTTCTGCCGCTGAAGCTTCATCAACATGGTAGACAGACCAGACCAGACCACCAAAAGGAGCGTCGTTCTCATTGCATATCTGCGTAGCATCGGTGAATCTCATGCTAACAGTGCACTGCTTTTCTTTTGATGAGAGACCGTTAGTGCTCTCTACAATGCCAATATACTCGTCCCTCTAGTGGAGCCTCTCGACTGAGTGATTAGAGCTAAAGTGAGGAAACATCTCGTGGAGCCCGCTCTCGTTTGCTCCAAGGACCCCGTGCATCTGAAACCAATGCAATGCCTGGCCTGGTGGCCTCCGTGAAGGGAAAGCAGGAGGCAAGCAGGGGCAGGCAGGCAGCTGCGGCCAATGCCTGGCCTCTGTGGTCTCTGCCTCTCTCTGGCAATGAAAGTGAAATGTGTTAGGAAATAAACCACGAATGTGTCACTGCGTGTAGTTGGCTGGGTCATAGGTACTGGCCGAGTAGACCTGGATACGCGAGGTTAGTTAGTTCATGGATCAGATCGGCTGGATAAGGTTGTTAGCTAGTGCGTGTGTGCCGGCCAAATTAATTGAGTTAGTGGCCGGGTGTGAGGTTGCATGCATGGGTTAGTGGCTGTGTGGTAGCCGGGTAATGCGTGCGTGCGTGTAGTGTGTGTGTGCACAAGGCTGGGTATAAAAGCCCTCCCGTGTATTGATGTAAAGCGCGTCGGTTTGTTGCCGTGCCACGGTGACGGTATGTGCCGAGCTGAGTTGGAGAAATATAGAGAAAAGGCCAGCGTTCATCGCTAGGTGCGTCCGTCGCCCGGCGGGCGTTTGTCGCCCGGTAATCCATGTGTCTCGTATTCTTTTTGTGATTGTTCGTCGCCCCTCGGTTTCAACATTTGGTATCAGAGCTTGGTTATCTCGGGCGTCGTTTCCCTTGTCGGAGGCGTGCCGGCGGCGGCGGCGTTCGCTGGCGGCTGCGCGATGGAGCTCCAGGCCGTGTGTCGGCCCGAAGAGATGCGCGGCGCTGTGGCCGTCGTGGTGGACGCGGAGGCGGCAAGCGGTAAGTCCGCGGCGGACGCGGAGGCGGCGCGCTGTGACGTCGTACGTGCGACGAGCGCGGAGGCCCTGGCGGCGCGGCGAGAAAACCGCGGAGGTACTGCGTGGTGGCGCGGAACCTGCGGAGGCGTGACACGGCGCGGCGGACGTGGAGGCACGCAGCGAGCGCGTGGCGACGGCGACACGCGGCGGGACCGGACGTGGTGGTGGCACACGGCTTCGACGTCGAGCGAGCAACTGCGGCTCGGGCGCGGCGAGCAGATGGTCCGTCGCTGCGCGCACGGTGGCACGTTGTGGCGTCGGGCGGAGATGTCCGTGACGACGACCACGACGGGAGCTGCGGCAATTCCGGCGACAGCGACATCGTGGTTTAGGGGGAGTATGTTAGGAAATAAACCACAAATATGTCACTGCGTGTAGTTGGCTGGGTCATAGGTACTGGCCGAGTAGACCTGGATACGCGAGGTTAGTTAGTGCATGGATCAGATCGGCTGGATAAGGTTGTTAGCTAGTGCGTGTGTGCCGGCCAAATTAATTGAGTTAGTGGCCGGGTGTGAGGTTGCATGCATGGGCTAGTGGCTGTGTGGTAGCCGGGTAATGCGTGCGTGCGTGTAGTGTGTGTGTGCACAAGGCTGGGTATAAAAGCCCTCCCGTGTATTGATGTAAAGCGCGTCGGTTTGTTGCCGCGCCACGGTGACGGTATGTGCTGAGTTGAGTTGGAGAAATACAGAGAAAAGGCCAGCGTTTGTCGCTAGGTGCGTCCGTCGCCCGGCGGGCATTTGTCGCCCGGTAATCCATGTGTCTCGTATTCTTTTTGTGATTGTTCGTCGATCCTCGGTTCCAACAAAATGCGGTGGGATGAGGACCGCGCGTAGCGCGAGTGGTGGGGAGCTCGTGGTAGTTCCCTGCCCGCCCGAGTTCGATCCCCAGCAGGGACAAATTTGCGGGTGTCTCACTATGCTACACTGTTCATTAGGAACATTGTAGTGGTACTGTTCATTAGGAGCAGTGTAATAAATTTCGCAGGTACCTCCCGACGTCTATGAGCCACAGGCGAGAACGACGTGCCCGGCGTTCCCGGAGTCGAGAACTTCGGAAGTCTCGCTAGACGTTTCAGAGATGTAGGTTGTAGGTCTGATTTAGGTGCATAGTCGGGGCGTGAGTTGTGGTGTGCGTGCGTGTGGTGTGTGTGACTGTGCGTCCGAACAGATGCTACAACTTGTATTCTCAGTGGAGGCTAAAAAAAAATGCGGTGGGATCACCCTGGTGTCACGTTTCCTGCTCAACCTCAAATACATGTAGGAGCTGAATAAAGGCGAGCGCAGGGATCCCAAAATGCTCTCAGCTTGGAGTTGCCACCACTTGCAGAATTTTACGTCGCATCTGATGTGCAACGTCTTTGCAAGTGGCTGTACCTGCACTGCGTGGATAATGCGTTATATGGAAATGCGTGGCACCGGAGAGTTTGTATTTAGACGATTGATTGTAGTACTAGTACAAGAATATGTAGGCCTGTCCTGGCTGCTATGTACAGGCCTAAAGCTTCCGGCGCTAAATACAAGGCGACAGGCAGGTGAGTACGATAGATCAACGAGCCTTTGATTGTGTCTCTGACCGAATTATTCCACGGGGAACAATTGGATGGAGATTGACTTGATCTTGATGTAGTATCTGTTGCCGTCACATGCGTAGTGTAGAGTTCTCCTACTTGTACATGCACTGTTGGGACTGAGTGGTTAGCGCAACTAACGCGCCGATGCATTTGGTCCGCGCATGTCTGTCTGAGTCGGAACGAATAAAGACGCCGATCCGACGCGCGACCTAAGGGTAACTCCAACGCACGACCCTAAACGGACGCCGTTTTGTCCGGATTTCGTCCGTTTGAAGGTGGGGATGGGGCCGTGTCCATCCGGATTTGGGTTTGCGTCGGCCGGGCGCCCAACGCGTGGCCGCATCTTCGGCCCCATCTCGCCCGCGGACTTTTTTTTCTTCTCATTTTCTTATTGATTTTACCAACGATTTTTGTGATACATTGGAATACATTCACCAAATCTTGGCTAGAATAACAAGCCCAAAGAAAACAAGAACTACAGGAAAGCATTTTAAAAGATATCCAACTTTCATAACTGCTCCTGTAAGTTCAATTAGTGCCTTCTCGACGCATTCGTTGTTGATCTGCGGAGTCTCGATCTTGAATGCTTCTTTCTTCTTCGCGTCTAAAGAAGTAGACGTTGCTTCCGCACATCTACTCTCATCTCTAGCGTCTACTCTAGCAAGAAGTGCACGAACATCTATTAAATTGCGTGCTATCAGTACATCGATGTATTCATCTTCCCAAAACCAAAAGTTGCGTCCATCCTACACAATAAATATTTGATTGTAAGCAAAACAAACCAAATCCGGAATCACAACCAAAGCAAACTAGCACGTACCCTGTCATTTTTGCACTTGACAAACACCCATCCGGGGTGTTCCGGCGTTGTAGACACGCGGTGCACGACCTTCAGTGGACAGTCGTCGCACTTTATGAGCGGCATCGATGCGCCGATGAGCATTTGGGCCAGCACCGAGCCCGGACGACGGCCGTTGGTATACTTGACGAACCGGCGACGGGGTAGATCCAAGCGGCTAGAGGCGGAGTCAGTACCTGCATGCGGCCTGGGGGCGTTGCCGGAGCTGCGCGGACTGATACCCGGCCAGTCCATGGCGCGCCGCGGCCTCTAGTGGCCTGCCGCGCACAAATCCGGCTAGATCCGCTCCAAATTCTGCCGCCGGTTGCGCTGGAGGTGGGGGCGGAGGGTTGGATAGCTAGTGGTGTGGAGAGCACGCGGTCGTGCTCGGCAGCTACACGGGCGCGGCGGAGGCGGCTGGGGACGAGAAGGGAGAGGGGCGGGGTGTGCGGTCGGAGTTTGGGCGAGGGAGAATAGAAAAAGGGACGGGTGTGTCGCCGACGAGTGGGCCAGGGGCGGACAAGGGCACGTGTCGCGACCGTCTGTGCATGTCTTTGGGCCGGGAATGGGTCGAAAGCGGACCGAAATTGGACATTTGTCCGTTTGCTCCCACACACTGGGCCGCGGTTTGTGTCCATTTACCCCCAAACGGACGCGGGCGGACGATTTGGGGTCGTGCGTTGGAGTTGCCTTAATTCTCGTCCGCTCGCTGCCAGTCTGGACGTATTCCCGACCCACCTTTGTGTCCGATTTGCGTCTACATGGACACGAGACGGACACGCCGTGTTAACAACCTTTCTTTTTGGAACGAAGACGCTAGGAGCGTCCGGCTTTAAATTAATAAAGCCACAAGGCAGCATTCGAACAAGTACTTAAACTTACAAACCACTAAGTTCAAATGATACATGACAGCACAGATGAACTACGGAACAGGTCCAAAAGACAGGAAGTGAGGAGCACAAAAGATATCGCTAGTAAAACAACAGGTCCTTCCTCCCGGCGTGAATGAGAGACTCCAAAAGCTCAGACCAGCTACGTAGAGTTTCGAGCTAGCGTGAGGGTCTTTCTGATCTTCTCCATGGTCTCCCTCATGCGCTCAGCATCGCGTTGCTTTCCCAACGGTGTCCACATCTGTAGGAAGAGATGGCATTTGAAAATAATATCAGCTGGATGAGAAGGGAACTTTTTCTCAATCGTAGTTTTGTTCCGGGTCGTCCATAAAGACCACAAAAGCGCCCCTACGCAACGCCACACAATCCTTGCACTAGCCCCCTCTGGGTTTGCAATAAAGTTAGCAAATCCAAACCCGACGCTGGGTTCCAGTTCTGGTGGAACGCGTCCCTGACAGCACACCAGGCAAACCTAGCTAAAGAGCACCAAAAGAAGACATGGTTTGTGTCCTCCACGAGACCATAAATGGCGCAAGACCCATCTGATGGGCCATTATGCTTAGCGACATTATCCGCCGTCCGTAAACGATTTCTAAACATTTGCCACAGGAAGATCTTAATCTTGAGTGGTAGACCAGCCTTCCAAAGCCCCCTAGCTATGTCCAGGGAGTTTCCTTCGGTCATCTTGGAGTACAAGTATTTGACCGAGAATTTTTGGGACGCGGACAGGCTCCAGTTTACAGCGTCAGCCCCCAAGCTGAGTTCTCTGTTTCCAATTGTGGCCACCAGCTCGTCCCAATTCACCGCTTCCAGCAGAGAAAGCGGGCGCATAAAGTGTATTGCCGGTGGGGAGGTACTAAGGGCCTCGCCGACCATCACATTTGTGTCCGCGGCTAGTTGGAAGAGCAAAGGGTAAGACTGCCATAGCGGGCTCGAATCCAACCAATTATCAAGCCAAAACCGTGTGGACATTCCATTATTAATACCAAACCGGGCCCCAACCACAAAGGCTGGTCGGACCGCTTGGATCCCGTTCCAAAACACCGAACCCATGAATTTAGCCTTAAAAAGATTTCCGTCCGGGAAGTATTTAGCCCGGAGAAGATCTGCCCAAAGTCCCGACTCGTTTTGGGCCAGATGCCACCAGCATTTGGTGAGAAGGGCCACATTCATAAGCTTGGAATTGGTAATCCCCAAGCCTCCGAATTTTTTTGGCCTGCAAACCGCCGCCCACTTGACCAAGGGGTACTTCTGTTTGATTCCAGTTCCTTCCCAAAAGAACCGGGAGCGAGGGGTGTCTAACTTCGAGTGAACCCGATCCGCAAGAAGAAACATTCCCATATTGAAAAGTGGGAGGGAGGAGAGGCTAGAGTTAGCAAGGATCAGCCTAGCCGCCGAAGACATAAACCTCCCTCTCCACGGGCTAACCCTATTAGCCAACTTGCCGTAGAGTGGTTCCCACTCAGATATCGATAGTTTCTGATGGGATATCGGAAGGCCGAGGTACTTAATTGGAAAGCCCCCAAGCTTGAAGTTAAGTAGGTTGGCAACTCGCCTACTATCTTAGTCACCCATCCCTATGGTGATTACCTCGCTTTTTAGAAAGTTTATTTTCAGCCCCGAAAGGAGCTCAAAAGCAAGGAGCGGCAGCTTGATCGAAGCTATACTATGGTTATCAGGCTCGAAGAGAAGCATCGTATCATCTGCGTATTGCAGGTGAGTCACCCCTCCTAGGATGAGGTGGGGCACCAACCCTTTGATGTGCCCCGCCGCTCTTGCCTTGGCAAGCATTGCCGACAAGGCGTCCGCAACAAAATTGAAAATGAGCGGCGAGCAGGGGTCACCTTGGCGAAGGCCCCTTTTGTTGCGGAAAAACTTGCCCACCTCACCGTTAATCGTGATCGCCGTATGCCCACAACTAACTAGGTGCATGATACGGTGTACAAAGCCTGCCTCAAAACCCTTTTTGAGGAGCACCTCCCGTACGAACTCCCAGTTCACATGGTCGTAGGCTTTTTCGAAGTCGAGCTTAAGCAGGACACCCTTCCTCTTGGTGCGCTTTAGCTCGTGAACTATCTCAAGAAGCGCGATCGGTCCCTCGAGGATATTGCATCCCTTAAGAAAGGCAATTTGGCTTTTAAGGATCACACGTTGCGTAATTGGCGCCAGACGCGTGGCATATGCTTTAGCACAAAGTTTGAACGGGACGTTAATAAGTGTGATAGGCCGAAACAACTTAATATTGTCCGCGCCTTTAACCTTAGGGATGAGGCTAATAGCACCGTAGTTAAGGCGAGACAAGTCCACCATTCCTAGCGCAAAGCCGTTAACTATCGCATAGAAGATATGCTTAAGGCTGGGCCAAAAAATTTTAAAGAACTCCACAGGCCAGCCATCGGGGCCAGGCGCCGTGTCCGTCTTCATATCTGCCAAGTCCTTATCAATCTCCTCCGGCAGGAAGAATAGGGCCAACCCATCGTTCTTCGCCTGCGACACCCTCTCGGAAGGATCCCACAGATCCTAACGTAAGAGCATAGATTTTTCCTCGGCCGTCCCCAACAGACCAATGAAAAACTCATAGATATGACTAGCAAACTCGTTTTGGGTTACTAGGAGGCCATTGTTCGAATTAAGACACAAAATAGAACATTTGCACTTTCGACCATTCGCATACGCGTGAAAGTAACTAGTATTCGCATCACCCTTAGCCACCCATTTCACGCCACCCCTACGACACCAATATTCTTCTTCTGCTCTCACAATGGCGAGAACTTGGTTTTCAAGGGCATATCTGTGTGCCCACTCACTTTCGGAGAAGGGTCTGACATCAGCCTGAATATCCAGCACCGCGATCTCATCCACAAGTCTAGCCCACTCCTTCTTGGATTCACTTCCGTGGTTAGCCCCCCCATCCACGTAAATAAGCCCGCAAAGTGGCAGCCGCTGTAGTCCAGAACTCCGCCGGACCATGTTGGTGCCCTAACTGCGACACTATAAGTGATCATCTCTCATTGACCATGTGCTCGAAGCCCTCTGCCTCGAACCAGGCCATTTTGAAGTAGAACCTACTGCTACGACGAATGGAATCCTTCCCTGAGGATAGAATGAGAGGAAGATGGTCGGATCCTATCCGGGTCTTCGACACCAAAGAGCAAAGGGGAAAAAGAGCTTCCCACTCCGGGGTGAAGAAAACACGGTCAAGTACGCTGCGCACAGGCCTCAATTGCTTATAAGTCTAGGTAAATCTAGCGCCTGTACGTGGAGCTTCGCGAAGTGTCGCTGCTGCAATCGCATTTTTGAACATGGACACCCTAGCCCAGTCAACGTTGCCATTGTTCTTATCCGCCCCCGAGCGGATCAAGTTGAAATCACCACCCACAATCAGAGGGAAGTTGGCCACTCGTTTGGCCCCGACCAAATCTGTGAGTTCCGACAGAAAGTCGGCTGATCTCGCATGGTCCGCAGGACCGTACACACACACAATAATCCATGACAACCCAGAAACACGGTGTCGAATGGTAGCAGCAATAAAGAAAACACCACTCTCCCAAAGAATTACATCACATGCATCACAGTTACAACCCATCAAGAGGCCACCAGAGTGACCGGTGGAAGGTACCCAATGCCAATCAAATCGCTGTAGAGGGTCGAACGCAAGTAAATTTCTAAAGTTAAATTCAGTTTTAATTGTCTCTTGCAGCGCCACCACATCGATACGTTCTTTAGCCATGCACTCTCTAAGCTGCGTACGACGCCCACCGTGTCTACAACCCCGAATATGCCAGAAAATATAATGCATTAGATGATTCGGTTGCGAAGGCGAAGTCCTCTAGAGCTCACTGCTTTTGCCACGCGTTTCCGAGACGAGGCACGGCTGGAAGAATGGATAGCAGAGGCCTCCCTAGCTTCTGCTTCCCCATCAGGCACAGGTCCAGCACCAGCCCCAACTGGAACTATGGACCCAACTGGTGCTGCCGCACACCTAGCAGCAGCCGTAGCAAGCTCGGCCTGGGCCTCCTTGCGCGCACGCACCAGGGATATGATATCATCGTTAGAAACCTCAACTGCAACGCCACTATCGCTCAAAATCGAAGCCAGGTGCTCGTCCGTAAAGGCATTTAGAATCCTGAAAGAGGGCAGAGAGTTACCTGAAGCTTCCATGTTCTTGTCGGCGAGGCGGAGCTTGGCGCTTTCCATGGACGTCATGTCACCCAGCTTGGCCTTGGCCCGGGCACTGGGCGCACGCTGCACCACTGGCGTCGCCTTGGAGCGCTTGGCCTTGACACCAGTCCCCGCTGCCGCCAGCGCCGCCCTGAGATCGTCCCGCGTGGCCATCGCCGGTTCAGGGGCCAAAGGGACAGCCCCCTTGGTCACTGGCTTCCTCTCCGCCGTCTTCTTGGGTTGCCTACCCGATCCACTTGAACCGCGATGTCCAGAGGCAGGCGTCATGTCGGACCCCTCATTCAGCACATAGCTAGAATTCAGCCCCACTGCCACCGGGGAGGAGGGCAGGAGGGGACCCCCTCCATAGTCCGTGGTGTTTCCACCGCCATAGGATGAGAGACAAGCTCTGGGATCGGCAGCGAAAGATTGGAGCCATACTTATCGAAAGAGACTACCAAAGCACGGGCCAGAGGGGGCACACTCACCGCTGTGTCTTGGGTGGCCACCACCATTGCCCCCCCCTCCAGGAGCGCCCAGCTTGTCCCACGTTTCGGTGTCAATGGAAGTGTTCTGAATACTGTCCTCGAGTTCATCCTCCTGCACTCCCATATCCACGTCGATATTCTCAGAGGCACCTTGATTCCCGCCGGGAGCAGCTTTATCCTTTCCCGAAGCGCCACCACTGTTCTTGTTGTTGCCGCCCGGGGGGAGGGTCGGACTACCTTGTTAGAATTGTTTGGGGGGTGCTTGTCCGAGGAGCCGGGTGTTGGAAATATGCCCTAGAGGCAATAATAAAGTGGTTATTGTTATATTTCCTTGTTCATGATAATTGTCTATTGTTCATGCTATAATTGTATTAACCGGATACCGTAATACATGTGTGAATACATAGATCACAGAATGTCCCTAGTAAGCCTCTAGTTGACTAGCTCGTTGATCAATTGATGGTTATGGTTTCCTGACCATGGACATTAGATGTCGTTGATAACGGGATCACATCATTAGGAGAATGATGTGATGGACAAGACCCAATCCTAAGCATAGCACTAGATCGTGTAGTTCGTCTGCTAAAGCTTTTCTAATGTCAAGTATCATTTCCTTAGACCATGAGATTGTGCAACTCCCGGATACCGTAGGAATGCTTTGGGTGTATCAAACGTCACAACGTAACTGGGTGACCATAAAGGTGCACTACAGGTATCTCCGAAAGTGTCTGTTGGGTTGGCATGAATCGAGACTGGGATTTGTCACTCCGTATGACGGAGAGGTATCTCTGGGCCCACTCGGTAATGCATCATCATAATGAGCTCAATGTGACTAAAGAGTTAGCCACGGGATCATGCGTTACGGAACGAGTAAAGAGACTTGCCGGTAACGAGATTGAACAAGGTATAGGGATACCGACGATCGAATCTCGGGCAAGTATCATACCGGTAGACAAAGGGAATTGTGTACGGGATTGATTGAATCCCCGACATCGTGGTTCATCCGATGAGATCATCGTGGAACATGTGGGAGCCAACATGGGTATCCAGATCCCGCTGTTGGTTATTGGCCGGAGAGATGTCTCAGTCATGTCTGCATAGTTCCCGAACCCGTAGGGTCTACACACTTAAGGTTCGGTGACGCTAGAGTTGTTATGGGAAATAGTATGTGGTTACCGAATGTTGTTCGGAGTCCCAGATGAGATCCCGGACGTCACGAGGAGTTCCAGAATGGTCTGGAGGTGAAGATTTATATATGGGAAGTCATCATACGGTCACCGGAAGTGTTCGGGGGTTTTCCGGTATTGTACCGGAACCACCGAAGGGGTTCCGGGGGTCCACCGGGAGGGTCCACCTGCCCCGGAGGGCCCTGTGGGCTGTATGGGGGAGGGAACCAGCCCCTAAGTGGGCTGGGGCCATCCCCCCCTAGGGCCCATGCGCCTAGGGTTGGGGGAAACCCTAAAGGGGGGAGCCCCCCTTGGCTTGGGGGGCAAGCCCCCTCCTCCTGGCCGCCGCCCCCCCTCTAGATCTGATCTAGAGGGGCCGGCCCTCCTTCCCCCTTGGCCCTATAAATAGAGGGGAGGAGGGAGGGCAGCAGGACCTCATCCAAGGCGCAGCCCTCCCCCTCTCCAACACCCCCTCCTCCTCCGTTGAGCTTGGCGAAGCCCTGCCGGAGAACTGCCAACTCCACCACCACGCCGTCGTGCTGCCGGAGTTGTCATCCCCAACCTCTCCCTCCTCCTTGCTAGATCAAGGCGCGGGAGACGTCACCGGGCTGCACGTGTGTTGAACACGGAGGCGCCGTTGTTCGGTGCTTAGATCGGAATCG
The DNA here is from genome assembly GCA_011799875.1 of Thinopyrum elongatum. Lineage (NCBI taxonomy): Eukaryota > Viridiplantae > Streptophyta > Magnoliopsida > Poales > Poaceae > Thinopyrum > Thinopyrum elongatum. The sequence goes on along the minus strand of CM022300.1, from coordinate 447,610,217 downwards.
ACCGCGATCTGAATCGCTGCATGTACGACTCCTCCAACCGCGTTCTTGCGACGCTTCCGCATCGCGATCTTCAAGGGTATGAAGATGCACTCCTCTCTCTCTCGTTGCTAGTCTCTCCATAGATTGATCTTGGTGATGCGTAGGAATTTTTTTTGATTTACTACTACGTTCCCCAACAGTGGCATCATGAGCTAGGTCTATGTGTAGTTTCTATGCACGAGTAGAGCACAAGTTGTTGTGGGCATCGATTTTGTCAATTTACTTGCCGTTACTAGTCTTATCTTGATTCGGCGGCATCGTGGGATGAAGCGGCCCGGACCGACCTTACACGTACGCTTACGTGAGACAGGTTCCACCGACTGACATGCACTAGTTGCATAAGGTGGCTAGCGGGTGTCTGTCTCTCCCACTTTAGTCGGATCGGATTCGATGAAAAGGGTCCTTATGAAGGGTAAATAGAAATTGGCATATCACGTTGTGGTTGTGGCGTAGGTAAGAAACGTTCTTGCTAGAAACCTATAGCAGCCACGTAAAAAAATTTGCAACAACAATTAGAGGACGTCTAACTTGTTCTTGCAGCATGTGCCGTGTGATGTGATATGGCCAAAAGGATGTGATGAATGATATATGTGATGTATGAGCTTGATCATGTTCTTGTAATAGGAATCACGACTTGCATGTCGATGAGTATGACAACTAGCAGGAGCCATAGGAGTTGTCTTAATTTATTGTATGACCTGTGTGTCAATGAAAACGCCATGTAATTACTTTACTTTATTGCTAACCGTTAGCCATAGTAGTAGAAGTAATAGTTGGCGAGACAACTTCATGAAGACACGATGATGGAGATCATGGTGTCATGCCGGTGACGATCAAGATCATGGTGCCCCGAAGATGGAGATCAAAAGGAGCAAAATGATATTGGCCATATCATGTCACTTTATGATTTGCATGTGATGTTTATCATGTTTACATCTTATTTGCTTAGAACGACGGTAGCATAAATAAGATGATCCCTCGCTAAAATTTCAAGAAAGTGTTTCCCCTAACTGTGCACCGTTGCGAAGGTTCGTTGTTTCGAAGCACCACGTGATGATCGGGTGTGATAGATTCTAACGTTCGAATACAACGGGTGTAAGCCAGATTTACACATGCAAAACACTTAGGTTGACTTGACGAGCCTAGCATGTACAGACATGGCCTCGGAACACGGAAGACCGAAAGGTCGAACATGAGTCGTATAGAAGATACGATCAACATAGAGATGTTCACCGTTGATGACTAGTCCGTCTCACGTGATGATCGGACACGGCCTAGTCGATTCGGATCATGTATCACTTAGATGACTAGAGGGATGTCTATCTGAGTGGGAGTTCATAGAATAATTTGATTAGATGAACTTAATTATCATGAACTTAGTCTAAAATCTTTACAATATGTCTTGTAGATCAAATGGCCCACGCTAATGTTGCCCTCAACTTCAACGCGTTCCTAGAGAAAACCAAGCTGAAAGACGATGGTAGCAACTACACGGACTGGGTCCGTAACCTGAGGATTATCCTCATAGCTGCCAAGAAAGCTTATGTCCTTGAAGCACCGCTAGGTGACGCACCTGTTTTCCCAGCAACTCAAGACGTTACGAACGCCTGGCAGTCGCGTAGTGATGATTACTCCCTGGTTCAGTGCGGCATGCTTTACAGCTTAGAACCGGGGCTCCAAAAGCGTTTTGAGCAACACGGAGCATATGAGATGTTCCAAGAGCTGAAAATGGTTTTTCAAGCTCATGCCCGGGTCGAGAGATATGAAGTCTCCGACAAGTTCTACAGTTGTAAGATGGAGGAGAATAGTTCTGTCAACGAGCATATACTCAAAATGTCTGGGTTGCACAACCGCTTGTCTCAGCTGGGAGTTAATCTCCCGGATGACGTGGTCGTTGACAGAATCCTTCAGTCGCTTCCACCTAGCTACAAGAGCTTTGTGATGAACTTCAATATGCAGGGGATGGAAAAAACCATTCCTGAGGTATATTCAATGCTGAAATCAGCGGAGGTGGAGATCAAAAAGGAACATCAAGTGTTGATGGTGAATAAAATCACTAAGTTCAAGAAAGGCAAGGGTAAAAAGAACTTCAAGAAGGACGGCAAGGGAGTTGCCGCGCCCGGTAAGCAAGCTACCGGGAAGAAGCCAAAGAATGGACCCAAGCCTGAGACTGAATGCTTTTATTGCAAGGGAAACGGTTACTGGAAGCGGAACTGCCCCAAGTACTTAGCGGATAAGAAGGCCGGCAATGCCAAAGGTATATGTGATATACATGTTATTGATGTGTACCTTACCAGCGCTCGTAGTAGCTCCTGGGTATTTGATACCGGTGCGGTTGCTCATATTTGTAACTCAAAACAGGAGCTGCGGAATAAGCGGAGACTGGCGAAGGACGAGGTGACGATGCGCGTCGGGAATGGTTCCAAGGTCGATGTGATCGCCGTCGGCACACTACCTCTACATCTGCCTACGGGATTAGTTTTAAACCTCAATAATTGTTATTTAGTACCAGCTTTAAGCATGAACATTGTATCAGGATCTCGTTTGATGCGAGATGGCTACTCATTTAAATCCGAGAATAATGGTTGTTCTATTTATATGAGAGATATGTTTTATGGTCATGCCCCGCTGGTTAATGGTTTATTCTTATTGAATCTCGAACGTGATGTTACACATATTCATAGTGTGAATGCCAAAAGATGTAAGGTTGATAATGATAGTCCCACATACTTGTGGCACTGCCGCCTTGGTCACATTGGTGTCAAACGCATGAAGAAACTCCATGCAGATGGACTTTTGGAGTCTCTTGATTATGAATCATTTGACACGTGCGAACCATGCCTCATGGGCAAAATGACCAAGACTCTGTTCTCCGGAACAATGGAGCGAGCAACCAACTTATTGGAAATCATACATACTGATGTGTGCGGTCCAATGAGCGTTGAGGCTCGCGGTGGTTATCGTTATGTTCTCACCCTCACTGATGACTTAAGTAGATATGGGTATGTCTACTTAATGAAACACAAGTCTGAGACCTTCGAAAAGTTCAAGGAATTTCAGAGTGAGGTTGAGAATCAACGTGACAGGAAAATAAAGTTCTTACAATCGGATCGTGGAGGGGAATATTTGAGTCACGAATTTGGCACGCACTTAAGGAAATGTGGAATTGTTTCACAACTCACGCCGCCTGGAACACCTCAGCGTAATGGTTTGTTCGAATGTCGTAATCGCACTCTATTGGATATGGTGCGATCTATGATGTCTCTTACCGATCTACCGCTATCATTTTGGGGTTATGCTTTAGAGACTGCCGCATTCACTTTAAATAGGGCTCCGTCGAAATCCGTTGAGACGACACCGTATGAATTATGGTTTGGGAAGAAACCTAAGCTATTGTTTCTGAAAGTTTGGGGATGCGATGCTTATGTCAAGAAACTTCAACCTGAAAAGCTTGAACCCAAATCGGAAAAATGCGTCTTCATAGGATACCCTAAGGAAACTATTGGGTATACCTTCTACCTTAGATCCAAAGGCAAGATCTTTGTTGCCAAGAATGGATCCTTTCTGGAGAAAGAGTTTCTCTCGAAAGAAGTAAGTGGGAGGAAAGTAGAACTTGATGAGGTACCCCCTCTTGAACCGGAGAGTAGCATAGCTCAGGAAGATGTTTCGGTGGTGCCTGCACCGACAAGAGAGGAAGTTAATGATGATGATCATGAAACTTCGGATCAAGTTGCTACTGAACTACGTAGGTCCACGAGGACACGTTCTGCACCAGAGTGGTACGGCAACCCTGTCCTGGAAGTCATGTTGTTAGACAACGGTGAACCTTCGAACTATGAAGAAGCAATGGCGGGCCCGGATTCCAACAAATGGCTTGAAGCCATGAAATCCGAGATAGGATCCATGTATGAAAATGAAGTATGGACTTTGACAGACTTGCCCGATGATCGGCAAGCCATAGAGAACAAATAGATCTTTAAGAAGAAGACAGACATGGATGGTAATGTGACCATCTATAAGGCTCGACTTGTCGCTAAGGGTTATCGACAAGTTCAAGGGGTTGACTACGATGAGACCTTCTCACCCGTAGCGAAGCTGAAGTCTGTCCGAATCATGTTAGCAATTGCCGCATTCTATGATTATGAGATATGGCAAATGGACGTCAAAACGGCATTCCTTAATGGTTCCCTTAAGGAAGAATTGTATATGATGCAGCCGGAAGGTTTTGTCGATCCGAATAATGCTGACAAGGTATGCAAGCTCCAGCGCTCAATCTATGGGCTGGTGCAAGCATCTCAGAGTTGGAACATTCGCTTTGATGAGATGATCAAAGCGTTTGGGTTTACACAGACTTATGGAGAAGCCTGTGTTTACAAGAAAGTGAGTGGGAGCTCTGTAGCATTTCTCATATTATATGTGGATGACATACTATTAATGGGAAATGATATAGAATTCTTGGAAAGCATAAAGGCCTACTTGAATAAGTGTTTTTCAATGAAGGACCTTGGAGAAGCTGCTTACATATTAGGCATCAAGATCTATAGAGATAGATCGAGACGCCTCATTGGTCTTTCGCAAAGCACATACATTGACAAGATATTGAAGAAGTTCAATATGGATCAATCCATGAAGGGGTTCTTGCCTGTATTGCAAGGTGTGAGATTGAGCATGGCTCAATGCCCGACCTCGGCAGAAGATAGAGAAAAGATGAGTGTCATCCCCTATGCCTCAGCCATAGGGTCTATTATGTATGCCATGCTGTGTACCAGACCTGATGTGAACCTCGCCGTAAGTTTGTTAGGGAGGTACCAAAGTAATCCCGGCATGGAACACTGGACAGCGGTCAAGAACATCCTGAAGTACCTAAAAAGGACTAAGGATATGTTTCTCGTTTATGGAGGTGACGAAGAGCTCGTCGTAAAGGGTTACGTCGATGCTAGCTTCGACACAGATCTGGATGACTCCAAGTCACAAACCGGATACGTATATATTTTGAATGGTGGGGCAATCAGCTGGTGCAGTTGCAAGCAAAGCGTCGTGGCGGGATCTACATGTGAAGCGGAGTACATAGCAGCCTCGGAGGCAGCACAGGAAGCAGTCTGGATGAAGGAGTTCATCACCGACCTAGGAGTTATTCCCAATGCGTCGGGCCCAATGACTCTCTTCTGTGACAACATTGGAGCTATTGCCCTTGCCAAGGAGCCCAGATTTCACAAGAAGACCAGGCATATCAAGCGTCGCTTCAACTCCATTCGTGAACATGTTCAAGATGGAGACATAGATATTTGTAAAGTGCATACGAATCTGAATGTCGCAAATCCGTTGACTAAACCTCTTCCACGAGCAAAACATGATCAACACCAGAACTCTATGGGTGTTCGATTCATCACAATGTAACTAGATTATTGACTCTAGTGCAAGTGGGAGACTGTTGGAAATATGCCCTAGAGGCAATAATAAAGTGGTTATTGTTATATTTCCTTGTTCATGATAATTGTCTATTGTTCATGCTATAATTGTATTAACCGGATACCGTAATACATGTGTGAATACATAGATCACAGAATGTCCCTAGTAAGCCTCTAGTTGACTAGCTCGTTGATCAATAGATGGTTATGGTTTCCTGACCATGGACATTAGATGTCGTTGATAACGGGATCACATCATTAGGAGAATGATGTGATGGACAAGACCCAATCCTAAGCATAGCACTAGATCGTGTAGTTCGTCTGCTAAAGCTTTTCTAATTTCAAGTATCATTTCCTTAGACCATGAGATTGTGCAACTCCCGGATATTGTAGGAATGCTTTGGGTGTATCAAACGTCACAACGTAACTGGGTGACCATAAAGGTGCACTACAGGTATCTCCGAAAGTGTCTGTTGGGTTGGCACGAATCGAGACTGGGATTTGTCACTCCGTATGACTGAGAGGTATCTCTGGGCCCACTCGGTAATGCATCATCATAATGAGCTCAATGTGACTAAGAGTTAGCCATGGGATCATGCGTTACGGAACGAGTAAAGAGACTTGCCGGTAACGAGATTGAACAAGGTATAGGGATACCGACGATCGAATCTCGGGCAAGTATCATACCGGTAGACAAAGGGAATTGTGTACGAGATTGATTGAATCCCCGACATCGTGGTTCATCCGATGAGATCATCGTGGAACATGTGGGAGCCAACATGGGTATCCAGATCCCGCTGTTGGTTATTGGCCGGAGAGATGTCTCGGTCATGTCTGCATAGTTCCCGAACCCGTAGGGTCTACACACTTAAGGTTCGGTGACGCTAGAGTTGTTACGGGAAATAGTATGTGGTTACCGAATGTTGTTCGGATTCCCGGATGAGATCCCGGACATCACGAGGAGTTCCGGAATGGTCCGGAGGAGAAGATTTATATATGGGAAGTCATCATACGGTCACCGGAAGTGTTCGGGGGTTTTCCGGTATTGTACCGGGACCACCGAAGGGGTTCCGGGGGTCCACCTGCCCCGGAGGGCCCTATGGGCTGTATGGGGGAGGGAACCAGCCCCTAAGTGGGCTGGGCGCCATCCCCCCCTAGGGCCCATGCGCCTAGGGTTGGGGGAAACCCTAAAGGGGGGCGCCCCCCTTGTCTTGGGGGGCAAGCCCCCTCCCCCTGGCCGCCGCCCCACCTCTAGATCTGATCTAGAGGGGCCGGCCCCCCTTCCCCCTTGGCCCTATAAATAGAGGGGAGGAGGGAGGGCAGCAGGACCTCATCCAAGGCGCAGCCCTCCCCCTCTCCAACACCCCCTCCTCCTCCGTTGAGCTTGGTGAAGCCCTGCCGGAGAACTGCCAACTCCACCACCACGCCGTCGTGCTGCCGGAGTTGTCTTCCCCAACCTCTCCCTCCTCCTTGCTGGATCAAGGCGCGGGAGACGTCATCGGGCTGCACGTGTGTTGAACATGGAGGCGCCGTTGTTCGGTGCTTAGATCGGAATCGACCGCGATCTGAATCGCTGCGTGTACGACTCCTCCAACCGCGTTCTTGCAACGCTTCCGCATCGCGATCTTCAAGGGTATGAAGATGCACTCCTCTCTCTCTTGTTGCTAGTCTCTCCATATATTGATCTTGGTGATGCGTAGGATTTTTTTTTGATTTACTACTACGTTCCCCAACACCGGGCCCCTGAGCACCACCATCGCCCCCACGCTTGGGCAGGCACTCGAGCTCCACCTTGATCTGGTATCCCTCGTGGTTAAACCACACTTCGACTACTACGTTGAGATTCTCCGGCGATTTAGAAGAAAGTTTCATTCCCATAGGCCCCAACCTGATGAGAGAGAGCTCGTCGACCATAATCGGATGGACCAACATTTTAAGTCCCTCCATGATGCGCTCCACCCTATGGTGTTTCTTGGGGATGCCGTGCAGCTTGACCCAAGCCTCAGGCATCACCATTGGCTGGATCTTTTCATGAAGCATGTCACGCACCCTAGCCGTGATATCATTGATCGGAAGGAACAATTTACCGCTGGATTTGGCCATGTGAAGCATATCGGTAGAGGGAAAGACTGCCAAGAAGTCATTGTCCCCCACTTGAGACACCTGCCAATCCCAATCCTCTGCCACAATGTGTTTAAGCTCTTGTTGGAGGATGCGCATGTTGAGCTTGCTGGGCTCCGCCGATAGGATGGCAGCGTTCTCGATCCTCATGTCCACCGGCCCGTCTGCCTCCGCTTCTTCATCAAACTATAAGCAAAAGAAGCCCTCACCCGAGATGGCACTTCCCATGATTTGTAAGTTGAGCGGCCGCCCACGGGTCAGGCAATTAGCAGAGGCATGCCCTTCCTCCTTGGACAGCACGCATAGTGGCTTGAAAGTACACTTGGATTGGAAATGACCCCAGCGCCCGCACTTGAAGCACTCCACCTCTGGAGCATCTTCCACCGGGATGGGCTTGCCCGACATACCTCTGGAAGAGGACGGGAGCGCCATAGCCAGCGGCTCGGCGAACGCCCTAGGCTTCTGGGCGAGCGGATCCCCACGCGGCTCCCGCTCGTCTCTACTGCCCTGCCGACCACACATCAAATGCTTGGCCTTGTCGCGCAGCTCCCGCTCCCGCCGGCGCTCCGCCTCCTGGTCCGATGTCTCCATCGGCCTCTTGTCAGCACGTCGGGCACCCATCACCGCCGCCGCGTAGGAGATCAGAAGGGGAGGTGTGGGAGAGATCTGGAGAGTGTGGGCAGTGTGAGCGAGCCGCTGCACTTCCCGAATGGATGCGGGAAACCCTAAACTGGGGTCCCGGCAGCCACGCTCCAACCATATATAGCCAGAAGCGGGCCTCAACGGCGGCCTAGAGGGGACGGGCCCAGCAACTGAAAGGATCGAGAGAGGTGTCTAGGGGGGGTGATTAGACCCTCAACAAGCAAAAGTAGCAGTTTTTAAGTTCTTCAAGTTGAGGTGGAGTTTTAGCACAAGTTTAAGCATTCATAATACATTTCAAGCAAGCATGACAAGAGTATGAGCAGCGGAAATAGTAAAGCATGCTATTTGCAAGAAAGTAAAGGGATGCGATTGGAGTGTGCAAACGCAATGAAGACACAGAGATTTTTGGCGTGATTCCGATAGGTGGTGCTATTGTACATCCACGTTGGTGGAGACTTCAACCCACGAAGGGTAATGGTTATGCGAGTCCACGGAGGGCTCCACCCACGAAGGGTCCACGAAGAAGCAACCTTGTCTATCCCGCCATGGCCATCACCCACGAAGGACTTGCCTCACTCGGGTAGATCTTTATGAAGTAGGCGATCTCCTTGCCCTTACAAACTCCTTGGTTCAACTCCACAATCTTGTCGGAGGCTCCCAAGTGACACCTAACCAATCTAGGAGACACCACTCTCCAAAAGGTAATAAATGGTGTGTTGATGATGAACTCCTTGCTCTTGTGCTTCAAATGATAGTCTCCCCAATACTCAACTCTCTCTCATAGATTTGGCTATGGTGGAAAGATGGTTAAAGTGGAAAGCAACTTGGGGAAGGCTAGAGATCAAGATTCTTGTGGTAGGAATGGAATGTCTTGATCTCAACACATGAGTAGGTGGTTCTATCTCAAAAAATGAGTAGTGGAAGTGTAGGCTCGTTCTGATGGCTCTCTCTTGAATAGAGAAAGGGTGGAGGGGTATATATAGCCTCCACACAAAATCCAACCGTTACACACATTTGACCCAACTCGGTCAGACCGAATAGAAGAACTCGGTGAGACCGATTTAGTTCAAAATGTGAACGTTAGGATTCTCGGTGGGACCGACATGATCAACTCGGTGGGACTGATGTTCTAGGGTTAAGGCAAGACGTCATCTCGGTGTGACCGATTACATGAACTCGGTGGGACCGATTTCAGCAATGAGTTAAACAGAGAGTTGGTCAGGCAAACTCGGTGAGACCGAAATAATCACAACATGCAACAGAGAGTTTGCATTGCGAACTCGGTGGGACCGATTGCTCATTTCGGTAAGACCGAAACGTTACGATGGGAAACAGAGAGTTTGCATTGCCATATCGGTGAGACCGAGGACCCTATCGGTGAGACCGGATTGATTAGGGTTTCTGGCAGTGGCTATGTCAAAGAAACTCGGTGGCGCCGGATAGATCAAATCGGTGGGGCCAAGTTTGACTTTAGGTTTAGGACATATTTGGAAATGAGAAAGTGGTTGAGGGCTTTGGAGCATATCACTAAGCATTTTGAGCAAGTAGACCATGATGCAACACCTCATCCTCTTTTAATAGTATTGGCTTTTCCTATGGACTCAATGTGATCTTGGATCACTAAAATAGAAATGAAGAGTCTTAAGCTTTTGCCAATCTTTGTCCTTAGCATTTTGAAGGGGTTCCACATCCTCTTGTTCCTGCCACGCCATTGTTGAACTTTCTGAAATATACTAGATGAAGATATTAGTCCAACAAGAGATATGTTGACATTAATTACCAAAATCACCTAGGGAGCACTTGTGCTTTCAGCAGCCCTAGCCAAGTCCAGGCCCATGCCCCCCTCCGGAACTCCCAACACACTCAACCCACACTCCGCCACCGGCCCAATGGCAACACCCACGGCCCGCGGCCCACAACCAGCAGCCACGGCCCGCAGCCCGACCGCACCAACCCTAGGCACCAGTTCGGGCACCACGACCGACGAGACCTGCCTGCCGACCGGTGCCGCCGACGGCAACCGTGCGGAAGGCGGAGGCAGGCACGGCCACACATTAGCTGTCCCCGGGACCACACTAGGGGGCACCAGATCCTCCACCACCCGCACACAAATCGAGCACGCTGCGGCCGCTGCCGAGTACCTACTCGCCGACATCGATGGGAACCAAACACGGGACGCCACCGCCCTAGGGCCCTTGCCGACTGGCGCAAAGCGACGGCCCCGGCTAGAAGCACCGCGCCCCACCGTCTTAGCGAAGGCGATGAAGTCACAGATCATCGGCCCCGCCGGCGCCGGCCTCAGCTCCCCCGCATCGTCACCATCATCCTTCGAATCCCCTTCAGTGAGCGCCCAGAACCGGTTGCCGCCAGGCGCCGACCCTGTCCCAGGTGGAGGGGGAGAACACTCCCCGACAGACCAGCGTCCAGCCCGTCGGAGACGCCGACCGCGGTGCCCCGGCCGCGTCGCCCTCGCAGTCGTCTGACCGCACCTCTGACGTTCCACTCATTTCAAACCCTTTCAATCTTTGCCCCTCATTTGTAAGTATAAACAAAAGTCTCCAATGGGATTCCTCTGTATCGTCCCGCGCGGCGCGCCTATCGGGCTTTTCTCGGGAAGGATCACAGCCGGAGCCCTGATACGTCCATTTTCCATCATGATTCCCTACTGTTATTTATAATGTTTTTATGCATAATAATTCTTTATGGAGTAATTCTAGTGCCTTTTCTCTCATAATGTGCAAGGTTTACACAAAGAGGGAGAATGCCGGCAGTTGGAATTCTGGACCTGAAAAAGCTACGTCAGAGATACCTATTCTGCACATCTCCAAATAAGCTCAAACTTCACGGAGAATTATTTTGGAATATATAAAAAATATTGGAGCAAATAACTACCGGAAGGGGGCCACCTAGTGACCACAAGACACTAGGGCGCGCCAGTCCCCGCAGGCGCGCCCTGGTGGGTTGTGGTCAGCCCAGCCCACCTCCAGTGCCCATCTTTTGGCATATAAGTCATTTTGACCTAGAAAAAATAAGGGGAGGACTTTCGGGACGGAGCGCCGCCGTCTCGAGGCGGAACTTGGGCAGGAGTACTTTTGCCCTCCGGCGGAGCGATTCCGCCGAGGGAACTTCCCTCCCGAAGGGGGAAATCGAAGCCATCGTCATCACCAACAACCCTCTCATCTTTGCGAGGCCAATCTCCATCAACATCTTTAATAGCACCATATCCTCTCAAACCCTAGTTCATCTCTTGTGTTCAATCTTTGTAGCGGAACCTCAGATTGGTACATGTGGGTGACTAGTAGTGTTGATTACATCTTGTAGTTGATTACTATATGGTTTATTTGGTGGAAGATTATATGTTCAGATCCATTATGCTATTTAATACCCCTCTGATCTTGAGCATGAATATCATTTGTGAGTAGTTACTTTTGTTCTTGAGGTCACGGGAGAAGTCATGTTGCAAGTAATCATGTGAACTTGATATGTGTTCGATATTTTGATGATATGTATGTTGTGATTCCCTTAGTGGTGTCATGTGAACATCGACTACATGGAACTTCACCATCCTTGGACCTAAGGGAATGCATTGTGGAGTAGTTATTAGATGATGGGTTGCTAGAGTGACAGAAGCTTAAACCCTAATTTATGCGCTACTTCGTAAGGGACCGATTTGGATCCAAATGTTTAATGCTATAGTTAGATTTTATCTTAATACTTTTCTCGTAGTTGCGGATGCTTGCGAGGGGGTTAATCATAAGTGGGAGGTTTGTTCAAGTAAGAATAGCACCCAAGCACCGGTCCACCCACATATTAAATTATCAAAGTAGCGAACGCAAATCAAACCAACATGATGAAAGTGACTAGATGAAATTCCCGTGTGCCCTCAAGAACACTTTGCTTATTATAAGAGACCGTTTTGGCCTGTCATTTGCCACAAAAGGATTGGGCTACCTTGCTGCACTTTATTTACCGTTACCGTTACTTGCTCGTTACAAATTATCTTGCTATCAAACTACTTGGTACCGATAATTTCAGTGCTTGCAGAAATTACCTTGCTGAAAACCACTTGCCATTTCCTTCTGCTCCTCGTTGGGTTCGACACTCTTACTTATCGAAAGGACTATGATTGATCCCCTATACTTTTGGGTCATCAAGACTCTTTTTTGGCGCCATTGCCGGGGAGTGAAGCGCTCTTGGTAAGTGGAAATCACTAAGGAAAAATTTATATTACGTGCTAAAATTTATTCTCACTTGTTACTATGGAAAACATCCTTTGAGGGGTTTGTTCGGGGTATCTTCACCTCGACCGAAAGCGCCATTAGTTTTCCCTCAACCTACTGCACCTACTGAAAATATTGGTTATGAAATTCCTTCGGGTATGATAGAACAACTGCTAGCTAATCCTTATGCAGGAGACGGAACTGAACATCCTGATATGCATTTGATATATGTGGATGAAATTTGTGGATTTTTTAAGCTTGCAGGTTTACCCGGAGATGAAGCTAATAAGAAGTTTTTCCCTTTATCTTTGAAGGGAAAAGAATTGACATCGTATAGGCTATGCGATGATATTGGATCTTGGAACTGGAATCGAATGAAATTGGAATTTCACCAAAAAATTTATCATATGCATCTAGTTCATCGTGATCGGAATTATATATATAATTTTTGGCCTCATGAAGGAGAAAGTATCGCTCTAGCTTGGGGGAGGCTTAAGTCAATGTTATATTCATGCTCCAATCATGAGCTCTCTAGAGAAATTATCATTCAGAATTTTTATGCTCAGCTTTCTCGTGATGATCAATCCATGCTTGATACTTCTTGTACTGGTTCTTTTATGAAGAAGACTATTGAATTCAGGTGGGATCTTTTATAAAGAATTAAACGCAACTCTGAAGATTGGGAACCCGACGAAGGTAAAGAGTCAGGTATTAAGCTTGAGTTCGATTGTGTTAAATCTTTTATGAATACCGATGTTTTTCACAAGTTTAGCACTAAATATGGACTTGACTCTGAGATAGTAGCCTCTTTTGTGGATCACTTGCTACTCATGTTGATCTCCCTAAAGAGAAGTGGTTCAAATATCATCCCCCTATTAAAGAATAAATTAAAGAACTGGTCATAGTTAAAGATGAAACTATCATTTACAATGTTGATCCAGTTGTGCCTACTGCTTATATTGAGAACCCACCTTTCCCTGTTAGGATAAAGGAACATGCTAAGGTATCAGCTGTGGTTCGCAAAATTAATATTAAAGCACCTAAATCCTCTGAAAAAATTAAAGTAGACCTAGTGTTGCTATGGTTAAAGATCTCCTGGTATAAAATATTGATGGGCATGTTATTTACTTCTGTGATGAAGCTGCTAGAATTGCTAAACCCGATGAAAAAGATAAACATAGACCTGTTGTTGGCATGCCAGTTGTCTCAGTTAAAATAGGAGATCACTGTTATCATGGTTTATGTGACTTAGGTGCTAGTGTGAGAGCTATTCCTTTTACCTTATATCAAGAAATTATGAATGACATAACATCTGCTGAAATAGAGACATAGATGTTACTATTAAACTTGCTAATAGAGATACCATCACACCACTTGGGATTGTTAGAGATGTTGAAGTCTTGTGTGGGAAAATAAAATATCCTACTGATTTTCTAGTTCTTGGTTCCCCATAAGATGACTTTTGTCCCCTTATCTTTGGTAGACCTTTCTTGAACACTGTCAATGCTACCATAGATTGCCATAAACAAACTGTCAGTGTTAGCTTTGGTGATGAGTCGCATGAGTTTAATTTCTCTAAATTTAGTAGACAACCTCATAAGAAAGAATTACCTAGTAAGGATGAAATAATTGGTCTTGCTTCTATTAACATGCCTCCTACTGATCCTTTAGAACAATATTTGCTCGACCATGAAAATGATATGCAGTTACGTGAAAGAAATGAAATAGATAATATATTCTTTGAACAACAACCTCTCCTAAAGCACAATTTGCCTGATGAAACTCTTGGAGGTCCTCCTCCACCTAAAGGTGATCCTGTGTTTGAATTAAGCAATTGCCATAAACTTTGAAATATGCTTATCTTGATGAGAAGAAGATATATCATGTTATTATTAGTGCTAACCTTTCAGAACATGAGGAAGAAAGATTATTGAAAATTCTGAAGAAGCACCGTGCTGCTATTGGATATACTCTTGATGATCTTAAGGGCATTAGTCCCACTCTCTGTCAGCACAAAATTAATATGGAACCTGATGCTAAACCCGTTGTTGATCACCAACGATGATTGAATTCTAAGATGAAAGAAGTGGTGAGAACTGAAGTACGAAAACTTCTGGAAGCAGGTATAATCTATCCAATAGTTGATAGTAGATGGGTAAGTCCCGTTCATTGTGTCCCTAAGAAGGGAGGTATTATTGTTATTCCTAATGATAAAAATGAACTTATTCCACAAAGAATTGTCACTGGTTATAGAATGGTAATTGATTTTAGAAAATTAAAAAAGCAACTAGAAAAGATCATTACCCTCTGCCTTTTATTGATCAAATGTTGGAAGGATTATCTAAGCACACACACTTTTTCTTTCTTGATGGATATTCTGGTTTTTCTCAAATACCTATTTCACAACCTGATCAAGAGAAAACCACATTTACTTGCCCTTTTGGAACTTATGCTTATAGACGTATGCCTTTTGGTTTATGCAATGCACCTGCTACCTTTCAAAGATGCATGACTGTTATATTCTCTGATTTTTGTGAAAAGATTGTTGAGGTTTTCATGGATGATTTTTCCGTTTATGGAACTTCTTTTGATGATTGCTTAAGCAACCTTGATCGAGTTTTGCAGAGATGTGAACAAACTAACCTTGTCTTGAATTGGGAGAAGTGTCACTTTATGGTTAATGAAGGTATTGTCTTGGGGCATAAAATTTCTGAACGAGGTATTGAGGTGGATAAAGCTAAAGTTGATGCAATTGAGAAAATGCCATGTCCTAAAAAATATTAAAGGTATTCATAGTTTTCTTGGTCATGCTGGTTTCTATAGGAGGTTTATTAAAGACTTCTCTAAAATTTCTAGGCCTCTTACTAATCTTTTACAAAAGGATGTTCCATTTGTTTTTTATGATGATTGTGTAGAAGCCTTTGAAACACTTAAGAAAGCCTTAACTTCTGCACCTATTATTCAACCACCTGATTGGAACTTGACTTTTGAAATTATGTGTGATGCTAGTGATTATGCTGTTGGTGCTGTTCTAGGACAAAGAGTTGATAAGAAATTAAATGTTATCCATTATGCTAGCAAAACTCTAGACAGTGCCCAAAGAAATTATGCTACTACTGAAAAAGAATTTTTAGCAGTTGTGTTTGCTTGTGATAAATTTAGATCTTACATTGTTGATTCCAAAGTAATTGTTCCCACTGATCATGCTGCTATAAAATATCTTATGGAAAAGAAAGATGCTAAACCTAGACTCATTAGGTGGCACTACAAAAAAAAATACACTTCCGTGATGATACGTGTTTGTCACAATAGGTCACGTTTTCTGTCATGCATGTACATCCATGACGATTTTATGACAAAATCAAGATAGTCATACATGTGCTGTCCTAGAAGTGTTCCATGATGATAAATGGTGCATCATGGAAGTGCTTTCGTCAAGGGTAACCGACACGTGGCATCCACCGTAACGGGTCGCCGTTAAGCTATCGGGTTCCGGTTTGGATCCGATAACCCGTTAACAGCCCATACCAATGGCGATTTTCCACGTGTAAAATTCTCATTCGCCGATGATCCACGTGTCAGCTCAGTGTTGGGACAGATGTCAACCGTCCATTGGACAAGAATCGCCAATGAAACGTTGACATGTGGGACGGCCCAATAGAGGCCCATATAGGTTTAAAAGCCGGTCCAGGAACAAGCCCACAAGATTTCTTCACATCTAATGGGCCGGCCCATTAACAGCCTAACATTTTCTGGACCAAATTATGGCCCACATCAGATATGGGCCGTTAAAGGACTGCAATATTCTGGGCCAGTTTACGGCCCATATCAGATCCGGCCCGTTAACAGCCTGCAATAGTTTGGGCCAAATTACGGTCCATACCTGATCCGGCCCGTTAACTGGCTTTCATATCTTGGGCCAAATTACGGCCCATAACAGATACGGCCCTTTAACAGCTACTGTGCCATCGGGCCCATTAGGGGCCTGATTTGCTCTTCGGCCTCTTAATGGCCCATTTAACAGTTCGACCCGATATTAGTTTCGGCCTGTCAGCGGCCCTATCTACATATGGGCCTCTTTCGGGCCGGTTTCACTTTCGGCCATTTAAAGGCCCGAGTTGCACCTGGGCCTAATTCTGGTCCGTAGTTACTTTCGGCCTCTTAACGACCCGTAGTCTTCGTGGATACATTCTAGCCCAAACTGCCTATTGGCCCGTTAAAGGCCCTTGATAGTGTTGGGCCTAATTTTGGCCCATTATACATCCAGCCTGCTTCCAGCCCGTCATGTACTTGGGTCAGCCAAGGCCCAAAAACATTTCAGCCTGTTAATGGCTCGTCATACAAATGGGCCAATAATGGGCCAATGTATATTACAGCCTGCTATCGTCCAGCCTATTTAATTTTCTGGCCCAATTAAGGCAAGCGGTTTACTCGGCCTTTCAAAGGCCTGAAACTAATAGTGGGCCAGATTAACTCTAGACCTAACTAATGGCCCAAGATGATTGTAGGCCCACGGTTCGGCCTGAACTAGCGATTGGCGACCGGCTAGTTTTAGTACCGAAATTATTTTTTTATAAACCTAACCTATTGGCTCATTGCACTCCGATCGAAGATTACAACCTTTTCTCAGAGCGACGACAGCATAAACAGCAAATAAATTACAGCATCATGACGAAGAATAAACCTAGACTATACAACAAAGAAAATACAGCATATTACATCCCCTGGGCATCAAAGTTCGCCGCCAGTGATAATAAAGGGCAACCAGACAGCAGATTCCATAAACTGGGCAGGTCGCCACCAGTGGAAGTAAACAGGCCGACAAAATAATAGCCAGAACCGACAGCACTTCAACACAGTTCAAGAAAGGTTAGCCCGGCCTAAGAGCTGTAGCGCAAGCAGCTTAGCAACCTGATGAGACTGCACTTGTTTGACGCTTATATCGACCAACTCAAGTTGCATAGCATCAATAGACGTTCTGTACTTATGGTTAATCTTGCATAGAGATTGGAGTTCCAGTCAGATTTGAGCGGAAGCATGTCTTTCTGCTTGAATTTCAGACTAAAGAAGTCGAACAGATTCAGGCGGCGACTTCATCGAGCCTGTGTCACTAAGTAAGTTCGACACTACATCAAGACATGACTTTGGGGTTGTATCGCTACCCTCAAGATGTGTGGCCTTCTTCTCTGAAATATATGTTAGAGGGACAAACAATGGGTTCGTCTCACTATCATTGTGGCAGTTCTTCCTAGCATCAGTGCTGTCACCCTGAAAGAGAAACAAGTAGGTAGATAACAGGTTTTGCATGTATAAGCATCAGCGCTGTCAATTCATCTCATTTCTTTGTCAGAAATAAAGAGACACGGTTTACAATAGCATTAACATAATAGGCATTGTTCATAGTTAAGACGGCAGGAAATGGCATTGTGCAGGAGCGGCCAGCTTCACCATACCACTAGATTACAGATCAAGAACACAAGCATACATGTAGTGCTAAACAACGTATAAGCATGAATGGTGAGTGTACTGTCAGTTTATACCATTTCAGATTGGTAAATAAAGAGACATGATTTAAATATCATTAATATAATATGGCATTGTTCATAGTTGAGACATAGCAGGATATGACATTGTGCTGGAGTTGGTAGTTTCACCACACCATTGGATTACAGATCAAGAACACAAGCATACACGCAGTGCTAAAGAAGATAACTTGCTATGTTTAGTTCAATTTACATGGTATGAATAAGGAACTAGTTTGTACAACTAAAGACTGAAATTGAGAAGGACAAACTTATGTTTATGTACTTCTTCGTTATAAACTTTGAACAAGCAATTTGATGCAGACGAAAAAACTAAACAGCATTTGCACTCATAGCTATCCAAATATACACAACAAAGTTTGAAGGCTCGAGGAGGACAAACTTACATTAGTAGTGAAGACCGGCTCTATAAAGCCCTTGTTCATATTGATGGGGGGGCAATTCAAGAAGTTTACCGCACACTCTTCTTCAAGAGCATTGCTTTTATTCTACATTTTGTTAAGAGTAAATATAGATGTGAAAATATAGGAACAAATGGCGATTATTTAACCTAAGATGCAGAGTACAAATGTAAATACAGCATACATGCAAAAGGCACTGACAAGAGCAATGTAGAGCTAAACTTCTTCAGTAACATTGGTTTTATTCAATATTTTGGCAAGAGTAAATGTAGATCTGATGTGTAGAAAATGGAGGGCAAGGAAAAATAAGCTGCAAAGTGTACATGAAGAACTAGCTGACAATATAAGTACAGTGATGAAGGCCAGCAGATACTTACAAGAACAATGCAGAACTAAATTTCTTCATAAGCATTGGGTTTATTCTACATTAATGTAAGCATTAATATAGATCTGATAATTTCGAGCGAATAATGGATAAGCAATCTATAATGCACAATGATGTCACATAATCCACCAGGTATGAATGTAAGTACAAAGATAGGACAATAGGTACTCACAAGAGCAAAGCGGCGACCAACATAGTTGCGATATCCTAGGTTTTGCGGCACTGGTTCTATCGCCAATATAAGTGGGGTGCTATCTGATTTCTCCGGTAGCACCACCTTTTTCAAGGACTTTGCTTGTACTCCTTCAGGTTCTGCAATCACCCTCTTTCTTTTGGATGTCTGAAACACAAGAACAACATTTGAATGGAAAAACATGGTATGACGACAAATGGAATAGGTATTGATAATGGATGGGCATGGCATCTTCACATATATCATGAGTAAACTAAGCAGATGCGGTGCAACAAAGCAAAAGATATGCAAGACACCTTATGCAAGATACGTGCAACCAATAAAACCTTGCCAAATTAGAACAGGCACCTTATTGGGTGAACAGGATAGGCCATCTGCCTTTGACTCCTTGAGCTCAGAATAGTCATTAGGATCATATTCTGAATACGAATCTATAGGTCGGGAGCATGTGGGTTTCATTGCATCCACAATGGACCTCAATCCCTTGATGCCAAGTTTGTTACCCATTGAACTGTTCTGTAATATTCTTCTGATGTGCGCATTCTTATATTCATTGTGATTACATACAATATCTGAGAAGCATGAAAACATAAATAGTAGTCAGATTATCTTTTTAATGCAGAGGATATTGTAATATAATAGGGGCTCCCTGTAAACCCTTGTGTGCTATCACTGGATTCCGATGAGAGAGCCCATGTGTGCTGTAATATGGTGAGTAGATTAATATAATCTAGCACAACTACACAAAAATAGGCTCCCTGTTGGGAGCTCCAGTTATAAGGATAGTTGGCAGATGATAGGTTCATAATGTACCATATAGAAAGTTTATTGCCAAACCATGATAACGAGAGCGCACAGCCACTAGGTAGATCGTAGTGTAGATAAAAGGGGTACACCATAACCACCATAAATAAATTGGGAAAGCGGAACTGGCTGGAAAATACAGGGTTTTGCCGCTACTAATATGCAGCCTATCGATCACCTACAGGCCAGCTCTATTCATCTGAAGGCGCACTGCTATTACTATCAGTCTAGTCTATCAAAGACCGTGCGGCTCCCACCATTTCCGGGATATTATGGCAGACCAACTCGAAGTGCGAAATCATGTAGCAGAACCAGCCCAATAGAGCTGTCGACTGCAGATGTCCCTCCTACCCTTCCTAACAAGGAACATACTGTACTTACTAAAGAAGAACAGAAGAGGAACATGTTAAAGAATAGAAGGGGAAGCATATTATTGAGATTCCCCTTCTTTCTATACAATGTTGGTTGCCCACCCATGATGAATCAGAGCGCCCAAAGAAATGCCATTCCATGATGTCTCTCTATATGTGGCCACATGCATTTGGAAACTCAAGTGGGAGCATTAGCTAACCAATTAAATGTGTGTCTGTTAGCTAATGTCAGTATCATATCACATTCGTATTTGAAGAAGCTTAGGACGTATGATTGGTGTGTTATTTAGCTTTAAAGGGTGGACAGCTACTAGTAGGACACAAAACACCTACACAGATCATAGTGTAGATATAATGGGAAAACCCTAAGCATCAGGAGTAAAATCAGGAAAGTGGAATTTGCTGGAAAATATGTGCTAGTATTACCGGTACGGCTAGAAAGGCTTCGGATACTAGCTCTCTACAACTGAAGGCGCAGTACTGTTACTATCAGTCTAACTCTCAAAGGTGACACATACGACCGAATACGAAGAGTTGAAAGCGTCCATAACAATCGACATGAAGACCAACACGAAGAGTTGAAAGCGTCCATGACAAGCGACCGAATAGACCTGTACACTGCAAATGTCCTTGCTCCTCTTCACTACAAAGAACATACTATACAACTATTATAGCCCCTCTGTTCCTAAATACAAGTCTTTCTAGATATTCCACTATGGATCACATACGGATGTATATAGATACATTTTAGAGTGTAGATTCACTCATTTTGCTCCGTATGTAGTCCATGGAGGAATCTCTACAAAGACTTATATTTAGGTACGGAGAGAGTACTTACAAAAGAAGAACAGAAGAGGAGCATCCTAAAGAAGAGCAAGCAGATTTTGGATAATAAAATGTTGGTTGGCCACACATGATGAACCAGGGCGCATAAAGAACGCAACTCCCTGCTGTCCCTCGATATGTGGCGCATGTGCTTTTCGAAAGTAAAGTAGGAATATTAGCTGACCAATTAAACATTCTCTGTTTTAGTACATGTTAGCATCATATCAGATTCGTATTTGAGCAACTAAGTTTGGAATTATGAGTGGCATGTTGTTTAGCTTGATGGGTTGAGGAGCACTGCTTGCACGTACGTCTCGAAGCACCTACGATGATGGTGCTGAATATATGGGAATGTCTACATGCAAGTCGCCTAACTTTCGTCATTTGGGTCAGTCGACCATTTCAGGCGGTTGGATGAAGATCCTACATCTCCTAACCCTTCTTCTTCCTCGCCTCTTATTCTTCCCCTAAAGACCACCGCATGGGCCGCCGGCCGAACCACCGGCCCCGCCCTCCCCTGAACCGCCCACCACCTCCGGTCTTCTGCCGCCCCCGGCCATCCCTCTAGCTAACCCCACCCCCCACCCGCGTCGAGTTTTGCCTCCAACTAGGCCCCACCATAGCCCGACGACAGCCCCCCACAACCACTATCCCCACCTGAAACCCTAAGATAGATAATGGGGCATCCCTCCGGCGAGCCCCTTCCTTCCCTTCGGCGAACTCCCAAAAATGGACTGACCCCAATTTCAAATTCAGTCGACTGTCATTTAAGCTAATGTTAAATATAAAAAGGGAAAACCATAAGCATTGCGAGTATAGTGGTCAGCATGCCATGGCGGATCTGAAGGTGCAAACCGAACAAAGGCAACTTCGCAACCAATGTTTGGTTTCAACTAACAAGTAAGATTCTAAGTGATGGACAAGAAATCACAGTAAAGCAGTGGCGATCTATTTTCTTGCTGAGATAAATAACTTGAGCAGATACGAAAGAGTACCGCCTCTGGTGTGGCGCCGTGTAAGCATCTGCTGAGGCGTTGAGGGTGCTGCGGTAGCAATGGCTGTCGGCGGCGTGGAATCAGATCTAGGAGGGCAGACGGTGGCGGCGAGGGAAATATCCCGGCACGGTGGACGAGACGGTCATACGAGCGGCCTCGGCAAGGTGGACGACGGCGCGGATGAAGCGAGAGGACGCGATGCAAGGATCCTGGTCCGAAGCCGTGCATGAGAGAGGTCGATATCTTGTAATGGACGACGGCGTCGGGGTATCAGCTCCGACATGCTGGAGGAGGACGACGGTGGATGGGGTGGTGGACGGAGGAGACTGCGGTGGAGAGGGTGTTTTGGCGCGCACGGAGTACGAATGGGGAAATGGAGGGAGAGAGGTAGGGGGAACCATGTCTTCAGGGCTCGCTTGTCTCAAATGCGAGGAAATTTACAAACTTAGCCCCCGTTTAAAATTTCCTACATCACAGCAATATTAGTCGGTTGGGGATAGGACGGTAATCTCGCACACACCGAATATTTGCCGACGGAGATTTCGGCCGATGAGAGTTTGTTTTGGCGCCCACCGTGTATGAATCGGGGAGGGAGGTGAGAGGCGATTTCGGCCGAGGAGAAACTGTGTTTTGGCGCCCACCATATATGAATCCAGGGAGGTGAGAGGTGGAGGCGGTTATGTCACATTTGAGTGAAATTACAAGCCTACCCCTATCAAAACCTATAGAAATCGAGCCGATAGGCTTTGCGTGTCAGGGATAGGCAGTAATTTCCATCTCGCAGATTTTGGTTTCGGGCGGTTACTGCGAGTTTCCCCGCTTTGTTCAATTTTTTGCAGAGAAAGAGTGCACGTTTACCGTGCGAACTCAATTCGAATCCAGTTTGTATTTTTTTTCCGGGCAGGATCCATTTTGTATTCGAATACAAATCTATATACATCATTTTTTTATATATACTTTCAAAAGCACAATACCCTTTATACATAAATATGGTTTACAAATGGCATGATCTCAGATTCATAAGGCTGGATCCATCTTAATTTGGATTTTCAAATATTTGAAACCACTTTATGTTGAAATCCAATGTATGCATTCCTCGCTAACTGTCTTCAATTAATGTGTGTTTCATGCGGTTTTTTTACTTCTCAAACACGTATAATGTGTTTGACACACGCAACATATAGTGTAATCCCGTTTAGACATTAATTGCATATAAACCATGCATTGTCTCTAATTAAGAATCTATGGATCACTAATATTGATAAACTATATAACATTACAAGTGTCCCCAAATTCAAATGAATATGCATGTTTGATAGACCAATTTTTGTTATGATATTATTGATGTTGTGATCTCTAGTTTAAATATTTGAATCCCTTTAATCCAGATATTCGTCTCATATAGCTATCACTCATGCTTTTATATCTCTATAGACCTATACGCCTTCATCGTCTCTCGGGTATCTCTCGTGCTACTTGTATGTCGACAATTAATGATCTTTTATCTTCGTAACACACTGGCGGTACTCTCTCCCTCGACCTTCACTCTATCTCTCAGTATATGTTGCTCCCTACTATGTGTCTCTAACTATGATTCTCCCTGTGAAATCTCTTTCTCTCACACAAACACAAACTTTGTCTCCCGGGGTCTCATTTCTCTCTGCTATTCCCCTGTGTGCCGCTCGCACACCCCCTCTCACACAGAGATGTCTTGCGCTCCTTAGGTATGAGAAGCTATGACTCTCCCTCTTAAATATCTCTTTCTCACACACAAACACAAACTCTGTCTCCCAGGGTCTCATATCTCTCCACCATTCCCTTGTATGTCGCTCACACACACTCTCTCTCCCTAGGGATATCTCGCGTTCCCTGATATGTCTCTCTAGCTATCACTCTCCTTGTGAAATATCTTTCTCGCAAACACAAAACTCCGTCTCTCGGGATCTCATTTCTCTCTGATATTTGTTTGTATGTGACTCACATGCACCCTCTCTCTATCTCTCTCACACCCACACACATAACTCAGCCTTCCGATCTACTCGACTCTTATCTCTAACACACACACTAGCTAGCCGATATCCCTCTAGCTAGCATCTTTATCTTTCTATTTATCTGTTTCTCCATCAACCTTCTTTTTCGCCCTCACTCTTGCTTCCTATCATGCACACTATATATGTTTCTCTCTACATGCAGTCATGCGTCCTCTTTTTATCTTTCTCACACACACATAACTTCACCCCTCCGAACCACTCGGCGGTCATCTCTAACACATAAACTAGCCTATGTCCCTCTAGCTAGCATCTCTATCTCTCTATCTATCTGCAGTTTCTCCGTCAACCTTTCTTTCTCGCACGCACTCTTGCTTCCTATCACGCACACTATATCTGTTTCTCTATACATGCATCTATAGGTTGATCTCTTTTGCACAATCGTTGTGTCTCGCTCTCTCTGATCGCCATAGATACATGCTCCAGCCCATGCCACTATCTCTTAAAGACAAAAACACATGCTCAATTATTGGGCCTTCTTCCCTCCACTCTCACACGCATGCATATTGTCATACCGATCCGTCTCTCCCATGTCGTTGATCTTATGACTTATGTCTTCTTTCTTTTATCTCGATCATGCGCGCGCGCACACACACACACACATCCCACGTATACATGTATACCTCTCGCACATGCACGTTCAAGGTCTCCTATGTCTCCATACGTAGTTAATTACCCACAGCCCTAACCCCACATCGAATCGTTCTCTTCTTGTGTGCACATGACTTCCGCCTGGATGGGTCTCTTCTCTAAAACACACACTCACAGTTAACAATCTCCTTCTAGCTACCCCCCTCTCTCACTCTTCCCCTATATCCCCGAAACCAATAAGACCATCCCTTCGTTTAATTCCCGCCTACATGCACCATCGATATATAGTAGTCTTCCTCGGTGTCTCTTGAACAAACACGTTATCTCGATGTCGACTCCTCTCACGCGCACATGCCTTCTCTTCCTCTTTACGGGCCTCTTCTCTCTCGCACCCCCCCTCATTGGTGGCCTCTGCCATACACATCACCTCTCTACGATGAATCCACACACACTTAAATTACCTTCGCCACCGAAGACTCGCTTCACACACACACACACACACACACACATGCTCTAGGTGGAGCATTTGTTCCTACCACCCTTGGTCCAACCTTGCCCGTATGATAAACAATCACCTTAATTTACTTATATAACATGGACAAATTCCACTTTATTTTAGTACTCCCTCTGTCCCATAATATAAGAATGTTTTTCAAGCTATGTAAGCTTGAAAAACATTCTTATATTATGGGACGGAGGGAGTAGTTAGCAAACTTCTCATAATTATATAATGCAAATCACAAGCAGGAAGTGACATTTTTTTACACAACCACGTTAACATGGCCACGTAAATCACAAGCTAAAGTGTAATACCATTATACTTATATCCCGATGCAAAAGGTGGAGTACATGTCCGAAGAGTAGAGTCGCACACACGCACTCTGTCTCACAGAATCTCACACACATACCAGTTACGTGATGCCCCCTAAGCAGACCCGTATGTTACAATTTGTGCACCCGCGGGTACAAGTGATGGTGCGCATTTATTTAAGCCGAACGGCGAACCCAAACAGTAGCTGCATTCATTCCCCTCCCACCGCCTCTTCTCTGGTCGCCGTTGCCCGATAGCCATGGCCCGGCCGAAGGTAACAACATACGCCATGCTCCCGCCGGAGTGGCGCTTTGATCTGGAGGCGGCGCGAAGTCCGGATCGCAGCCGCCCTGCCTCCGGAGTCCTGACTAGCCGGAGCCGGACGAGGAGGCGTTGGAGGCGGAGCAGCACGCGGAGACGGAGGAGGAGAACGACGACGCGGTGCCGGAACAGGAGGATGACAACGCGGGCGAAGCGGAGCCGGAGGAGGACGATGATTTCCATTATTCTCAGACTTAAAGGGCTTTGAGTTTCACGCCACATTTATTTCATAGAGATAAGAGAAAGGAAATTTTAGTGGTCATGCATGCATCTTTTTGTGCTAGCACTCCTATATAAGGGTTGATCGGTCGCTTCCCGCGGACGTGCGCGGGCGGTGGAAGAGGAAGGAGAAGGGAAGCGGGCTGTGGAGTACGGCAGTTGCAGCATGAGCTCCAAGGAACGTTCATGCCAAACAATGCATAGTAGTACAGTATAGTCCAGCGGAGTATGAATTGGCCTTTAGGTTGCGTGTGGATGACATGGTGCAACATGCAGGCAGCAGTTCGACAGCCTACCTGTCGTGGGTATATCACGGTAGATGCCCTAGTGAAAGGACTTAGGTGTGGAGCCATCGCTATGTAGGTTAGCTTAAAGGGGTTGAACGGGACAAAGGACACAAAGGATTTACCCAGGTTCGGCCCCTCACAATGAGGTAAAAGCCTACGTCTTGCTTCTAGTTGTATTGCTTGAGTTTCGATCACAAGGGAGCGAATACGCTTGACCTAGTTCTCGACTTGTTGTTTCTTGAGTTAACCCGCCGCCGGGTCTCGCCTTTATATACACAGGTCGAGGTCTGGAGGCTTACAAGAGTCCGGGTCATATTACACATCTTAACCGACCCTATCCCTAAATTACCTCGCCTTGCTAGACAAGCTATCATCAGGCGGCTCACGCCTTCGGGTCTTGAGTCACCTCCGGGTTATGGGTTTTCAACAACCTGCTTATATGCCTTACTGGGCCTTCAATTAGAAGTCGCGGACGATATGACCCGCCCCCTCCTGGGCAGGTCATAGCACGGGGTTATATCCCCAACATTAGGCCCCAGATTGGTTTGAACTTGTTCATGTCAATCTCCATTCTTCAGTGAGCAATTCCTTTGAATCTTTCTAACTCTTAATCTAATAAACTTATATAACCCGCCATAACAGAGAGATGACGTCACGTCATAAATTCCAGAAAAAACCTTATGATATCACAACGGATATTTGCATTAATCATCCATTCCGAAAAATGAGGCGTCTTTGTTGTTAAGATAATGATCATGCCTCCTCGATTTTTGCACCTGCCATTCACTGTTCATTTTCCCCCTTATAAATAGGGACAGGGGGTCCTTTTTCACTTTTACCCCATCCCCTTCTCTTCTGCTTCCTCGCACCGTCCGTCGCTGCGCGAGCTTTGCCGCCGCCGTCGACCTCCACAAGCTACACCAACCTGGCCGCTGCCTCACCCTGATCAGACCAGAAAACTGCGGCGCCCTTCCGTTGTTCACCAACATCGTCAGGTACTCGCATTTCTTGACTTCCAATCTACATTAGGGTTCCTTCAGTTCATCAGTTCGTCGGTGTTCGTCAGCGTTCATTGCATCCGCTGGTAGTCCATCCTTTATGTCGCTTAATTGAAACCCAATATGATACTGAAGTTATGCGGTAGCAATTTTAGCATCTGTTTCTTCAACATAGATCCATCCTGTCTCTTCAAACTTCATTTTCAATAGGTCAGTACTTCCTCCACAGTTTAGGTTTAAGAATAATTTTTCTTTTCTGAACTGACGTAGATCCATGAATATGGCTGCAATCTTGGAAACCTGTTTATACAACACTTAGTGAAACTTTTAGCACTTTCATATTTATAGACTGCTAACTCACCGTACCGCACATGGTGGCTTATATAAAACTCTTGTGACCCGCTAGCCTCTGGCCGGCTTAAAAACTTGCAAACAGCTCCATACAGTAATATTGATCTACCGTATTTATTTCCTGCTCACAGCTTTGTCACTTCCGGCTCACCATGACTAAGACACCCACCACTTGCGATTGGATCCCTTCAAAAGTTACTGAAGAGACCCTCAATGAATATGTGACCATGGGTGTTTTAGCCACCAAGGAAATCATTCATTGGCGAGTTACCGGTTCTGAATGCCCTCCGGAGCCTCAAGAAGGCGAGGTTGTAGTTTTTACAGATCATCTGCTCCCCGGCTTTTCACCGCCCGGCTCAAAATTCTTTCATGACGTGCTGCACTTTTATAACCTCCATCCTCAACATACTGGTCCCAATTCTGTCTCCAATATATGCAATTTTCAAGTATTCTGCGAAGTATACCTTGGTGAAGAACCTTCTATAGATCTGTTCAGAGATCATTTTTATATCAACCGCCAAACTGAGATGCCCGACAGGCTTAGTCTTGAACTTGGAGGTGTTTCAATTCAAAGACAAAGAGATGTGACCTTCCCAGCAGCCACCCTGCCGGGTCATCCTAAAGATTGGAACTTCACCTGGTTCTACTACAAAGATACCTCTCCAAAAGGAGAAAACCCCTTGCCGGATTTTCGTCCACATCGTCTTCCTACCAGCGGCCCACTGCCAGGCCGGATGACTGCTTTAGAATGCGGTCTTTATTCTTCCACTTTTTCAAAGATCCGGGCCTTTATTGCAAATGGCTTAACTGGAGTTGACCTTGTCCGCTGCTGGGTCTCGTGGAGGATTCTACCTTTAAGCCGCCGCCCCGGCTTAATGTGTACATATACTGGAGATACCAGAGATCCTTTGCGCTACAATCCCACTGAACTTACTGAGAAGGAAATCAATGAGACTGTCAAGACACTCCTTGGCGAGTCATTGGCTAATTGCAGCAAGACGGGTTTAGCTCCTTATTATACTCTTAACCCGCCACGAGCCATAAGTATCCTTGCATATATATTACTTCCCTTTGTCTGCCTCTCTGGTTTTGATGTTATTACTCATATGCCCTCAGGCCATCTCATCTTTCTGGAAAAGGAAGATACAGAACACTACTGCCCCAACCGAAAGGGTCAAAACAACCACTCGCGGGCCGGGTTGTCCTAAGAAGCCCACGGCGCAAGAACAACTTGCACTAGACAACTCAGAGGTAGAACTTGATTCACTTGGTATTCTCTTTATACAACTTATTGACGCTGATTCACCTCAGGAGGAAATGGAGACAAGCCAAGCTGACGGTGTTGAGGTAATCCCTATCTCCTCCGACTCAGAAATTTTGCCAAGAGAGAAAATACGGTGGGTCGCCAGGAAAGTACGGTTTTCCCATCCTCTCGCTCACTTAGATCCAAACTTTCTTTTGAAGAAACAACATCACGAGATTAGATGGCATACTCGAAACAGCGGCCAAGAAGAACTTATGGACGGCTTGCCCAACACGCCGCCGGTTCATAAATGTCGTCATGAGGTGCCTCATAGTCCTACTTCCTCTCTTTCACGAGCCGGTCTCATACGGCAACCTCTTAATTCTTCTAACTCGGCATATCAGGATACTTCTCACTCATCTGGCGACTCAAACGGCTCACAGCTCCCCACATTTGTGGTTAACCCGGTGTAAGTATTATTGCTTGTTGACTAATTTACCTTGCCCATTCGTACTTATTAAACTGAATAATTTTTTTCCTTATAGGGCTAAGGCGAAGACGGGCAAGAAGCAAAAACCTGGCCCTTCCAAGATTGCTGAAGCTTCTAAACAAGAGAATCAGGAACTGACAGCCGGCGAAGCTCAAACCCAGGAACTTGAAGATCCTGAGAGTCGGCAGCACGACCCACCTCCTCAAGCTGATCTTGTCAATCCTGACTTGGCTGCAAATGTTAATGATGACCCGGCGACCAATCAAGACCCGCCAAGTCCTAAACCACTTTCTCCTGTCAAACATTCAGACAAGTCTTCTGCTGATGCCCATATTGAAGAGGTAATCATTACCGGAATAGCTTATCAACTGCCAGGCATCTCCACAATACTAGCCAAACATTCCGCCAAAGATGAAGCACAATTATCTGACAAAAACAAGCCCAAGCTTGATCTTGAGAATTACTCCAAGCTGAACGCTGGTGAACTGTACTCTGGTTATCTAAGCCGGCTTCATACAAGCCATGACCTGGAAGCCAGTTTAGTCAATATGATGCGACAGAAATATGAGGTATAAAATGACCTCCTCCTTTAACTTTATGTATATATCTATATACTTATCCAGCCCCCAAGTCTTAATCATAGGAAAGGATCATTGCATATGCTTTAAGACTTGCAGCAACATGTAAGCTTAGATTTTCATGTCATAACCTCTTTAAGGCCGGCTTACCTAAGCCGTATTAACCATGATGTAATCAAAAGTCTTTCATAAAATAATCCACTAGAACCCTCAAGGGTCGGATTATCATGCAAGGATGAACAGGGTCTTCCATATGATTCTTAAAAATTCAGATCGTAGACTTCAAGGGCCGGGTCATCTAATGATGATGAACCGGGTCTCATGCACCGGATTTTTTGAAAGAACTTCATCACACATTAGCCCCCAAGTGCCAAGTATATTGCTTGCAATGTGCTTGGGACTTAAAAATACTCCTTATATTCATGCTGAATAATATTTATGGTCTTCAATGCTCCCTTGCAGGACACTTTAAGCTTTAATGACTCGCAGCTGGGCGAGTTAAGCAAAATGCTCAGACATCAAGAATCGGAGACACAGAAGACTGAGACCAAGTTGACACTTAGCTTGGAAGAAAATGAGAAGCTCAAGGCCAGTTTCAAAACTGAAAGAGCCGCCTGGGAAGAAGAAAAAACTTCATTATTACAAAGGGCAGAAGCAGCTGAGTCTTCCTTGAAGAACACCACTGCGAAACTGTCCAGCTTAAAGCAACGAATTTCGCAGATGACATCTGCTATCTTTGGTAAGCAACACTTTAACTTTTTAGCCTTTCACAATCTTATTCATTTTGACTCGCCTGGCGACTCATTTGCATGTTTGCTCAATAGGCCCCAGGAGCTCCAATCTTGGCTAGGATATGCTTGTAAAGCTGAAAGCCGTATATGCCCTGGTGGAACAACTATATACTGGCACTCAATGGACTCTGGTGGCTATCTCCAACGGTAAACAGCCGCCGACACTTATTAGGGAGGTGCTAGCCAAATTGTCCATAATGCCCCAAAAGCTAGAAGAGATAAAACGGTCAGCCGCCCGTGCTGGTGCCATTACTGCCCTCAGCCGAGCTAAAGCGTGGCAAGCGGAACTAGACCCGAAAGAAATGGCCACGGGCTATCCAGGCCTCAAAGAAGACGGGTCTCCTTTCGATCAAACGGACTTTGCAAAGTGCGTAAAGGAGATGCGTCCCTTGGCATGCAAACTGGCCGAGGAGACTGATTTATCCAGGTATCAGCCGGTGTACAATATGGAAAATGCTAAGGTCAAGGCGCCGGCTTATGACGTCGTGGATCTCACTCCTCCAACGCGTAAGCATACTTTTGCCCCTGATGTTGATCCGTCCCCAATTATCAATGATGAAGCTATATTTGAAGCCTTAACTGGCATCGACTGGATGTCACCTGACATCCAGATGGGCGAAGAAGGAGAGACAGAGCGGGATGACCCGGAGTCATCAACCCGTCGTGACGAAGACAACTGATACCATGTGGCTCTCAAATCAGGGCATAGACATCCGGTGCCGAAAAAATACTTTGCTCCAATTATGCAGGTCCATGGTGGCCTTGTAATAGGCTAGATTTGAAAACAATAATCTATCATGCCATCGTGCATGTTAGCTTTTAAACCGCCAAGTTGATATTTATGACCAGCCATTGTGCTTTCTCATAGTAGCATCATTCATGTGGGTCAGATCAATACTTTCATATTTCCTGCACACGAGTTAAACAGCATATGCCCTGGCAGCTTACGCCGAGGCGGGTAACAAACCCCAATATAATAGTCTTTGAAAAATTTGTACAGAAAGACTAAAGGCCATCTAAGCCAAATATTCTGGCGACTTAATGTCTAAAGCCAGGGCGGGTTATCAAACCCCAAATATTCATATAATTATTGAAAAACATACCTGTAGATTGACATCATGATGATATCTTGATAATTATAATCCATAGCAGGTATCCACCCGAAGGCATGAAATATCATGATTTTGATTGCTCAAGGATAGAATCATCCTGGCGACTCAAAGTGCACAACCAGGGCGGGTTACCAAACCCAAAAATACTCAAAAATGAGTCATATAATCAAAGGTTCATGACCCAGATTGTAAAATATGTTTAAGAAACACAAATCAAAAATATTCAGAAAAGGAAACTCAGAAAAATCTCAAATACTGTGTGGCCGGCTTATCAAAGCAGGACCAGACAATTTGCTTACAAGGCCATGTGCTTTCAATGGCCGCACGAGCAGTTTGGCACTAAGGCCATGTGCTTTCAATGGCCGCACGAGCCGTTTGGCACTAAGGCCCACATGATTGCTTTCAAGAGGCAGCAACAACCTTTTTGGCACTAAGGCCCACATGATTGCTTTCAAGAGGCAGCAATAGCCTTTTTTGGCACTAAGGCCCACATGATTGCTTTCAAGAGGCAGCAACAGCCTTTTTGGCACTAAGGCCCACATGATTGCTTTCAGGAGGCAGCAACAACCTTTTTGGCACTAAGGCCCACATGATTGCTTTCAGGAGGCAGCAACAGCCTTTTTGGCACTAAGGCCAATATGATTGCTTTCAGGAGGCAGCAACAGCCTTTTTGGCACTAAGGCCCATATGATTGCTTTCAGGAGGCAGCAACAACCTTTTTGGCACTAAGGCCCATATGATTGCTTTCAGGAGGCAGCAATAGCCTTGGTTACACCTAGCTCACTGTAAGCTAGCTTTCATGTGATACAAGCCATTGTTTCCCTCTGAACAAGTTCAGGGTCTTTTTCAAAAAGATTGACTATTAGGAATTTGGCGGGTTATCAATAGAACAGCCAGTGGCAAACAGGCAGGAGGAAACCTCAGAAGAAGTGGCATTCAAGCCGGCCAAAAGGGTGTGAAAACTTAAACCATAAGAGGTGGAAGCCCCCAAGTGACCTTATGATCAATCAATAAAGGCTCAGATAT
Source organism: Thinopyrum elongatum (assembly GCA_011799875.1). Classification (NCBI taxonomy): domain Eukaryota; kingdom Viridiplantae; phylum Streptophyta; class Magnoliopsida; order Poales; family Poaceae; genus Thinopyrum; species Thinopyrum elongatum. Next base: position 447,577,404 of record CM022300.1, on the reverse strand, counting down.
TTAGCAGTGAACCGACAAAAGCCCCGTAGTTCAGGGTTGCCGGCTTTATTATACTGATCACAAAAAGTATATACAGTGACAAGAATATGTACAAGGGTAGGAACTGGCGGCTTAAGTGTAGTACGGCCGAAGATGCGCAATATTCCACGGACGGCGGGTCTCCTCCTCCGACTTGCGAGAATCCTTGTGCTCACATATATCAATGACGTAATACGACCCGTTGTTCAGGTTCTTACTGACCACAAAGGGCCCTTCCCAAGGTGGGGATAAATTGTGCATATCTGTCTGGTCTTGGATGAGCCGGAGCACCAAGTCGCCTTCCTGGAACGTCCGGGTCTTCACTCTGCGGCTGTGATAGCAACGCAGATCTTGTTGATATATCGCCGAACGAGCCGCCGCCAGGTCTCGCTCCTCATCCAAAACATCAAGTGTGTTCTGTCGTGCTATTTCATTATCAGCTTCAACATAAGCCGCCACATGGGGCGAGTCATGACGGATATCGCTAGGAAGAACCGCCTCTGCCCCGTAGACCACGAAAAAAGGTGTAAAACTTGTTGACCTGTTAGGGGTGGTGTTGATACTCCAAAGCACGGAAGGTAACTCCTCCACCCAACAACCCGGCATTCGCTACAAAGGAACCATAAGCCGGGGCTTGATACCTCTCAAGATTTCCTGATTTGCCCTCTCAGCTTGACCGTTAGACTGCGGGTGAGCCACAGAAGAAACGTCCAGACGAATATGCTCCTATTGACAAAAATCTCTCATAGCACCTTTAGACAGATTAGTACCATTGGCCGTTATGATACTATGAGGGTAACCAAAGCAGAAGACCAGTTTTTTAAAAAACTGAACTGCTGTTGCCGCATCACACTTGCTGACCGGCTCTGCTTCAACCCACTTGGTAAATTTATCAACCGCCACCAAGAGGTGGGTTTTCTTATCCTTAGACCTTTTGAAAGGTCCGACCATATCCAGCCCCCAGACCGCAAATGGCCAAGTAATTGGAATCATCCTCAATTCTTGAGCCGGCACATGAGCCCGTCGAGAAATTTTTTGACATCCATCACACTTACTAACAAGATCCTCTGCATCAGCATGGGCTGTTAACCAGTAAAATCCATGACGGAAAGCTTTAGCCACTAAGGATTTAGAGCCGGCGTGATGACTACAATCACCTTCATGGATTTCCCTTAAAATCTCATGGCCCTCTTCAGGAGAAACGCAACGCTGGAACACACCTGTGACACTGCATCGGTGTAACTCGCCATTGACAATAGTCATTGACTTAGATCGCCGGTTTATCTGTCTGGCCAGAGTTTCATCCTCAGGTAACCCGCCCCGGGTTATATAAGCCAAATATGGAACTGTCCAATCCGGAATAGCATGAAGAGCCACCACCAACTGCGCCTCCGGGTCAGGAATAGCAATATCCTCTTCTGATGGCAATTTGACTGAAGGATTATTCAACACATCAAGAAATACATTAGGGGGCACCGGCTTATGTTGAGACCCGAGCCGGCTCAAAGCATCAGCCGCCTCATTCTTCCTTCGATCAAGATGCTCCACTTGGTAACCTTTGAAGTGACCAGCAATATTGTCAACCGCCCGGCGATAAGCCGCCATGAGCGGGTCCTTGGAATCCCATGTGCCTGAGACTTGCTGAGCTACCAGGTCTGAGTCGCCAAAACACCTGACCCGGCTTAAATTCATCTCCTTGGCCATAAGAAGGCCATGAAGCAAAGCCTCATATTCAGCTGCATTATTAGTGCAAGGAAACATTAGCCTTAAAACATAGCAGAATTTGTCACCTCATGGGGAAGTCAAAATAACTCCAGCCCCCGATCCTTCTAACTGTCTAGACCCATCAAAATGAATAGTCCAATATGTGTTGTCAAGCTTCTCCTCAGGCGTCTACAACTCTGTCCAATCATTGATGAAATCCACAAGAGCCTGAGACTTGATTGCTGTTCTTGGCACATATTTCAAACCATGGTGTCCAAGCTCTATTGCCCACTTGGCAACCCGGCCAGTGGCCTCCCTATTCTGAATAATATCTCCTAAGGGAGTAGAGCTGACCACAGTAATAGGATGACCCAAAAAATAGTGCTTCAGATTACGGCTTGCCATGAACACCCCATAGACCAACTTCTGCCAATGTGGGTATCGCTGCTTGGACTCAATTAAAACCTCACTGACATAATAAGCCGGCCGCTGGAATGGGTACTCTTTGCCTGTTTCCTTGCGTTCCACTACAACCCCCACACTAACAGCCCTACTGTTGGCAGCCACATATAACAGCAAAGGCTCTTTCTCAATGGGAGCTGCAAGGATGGGCGGCTCAGTCAACTATTTTTTGAGCGCCTCAAACACCTCATTAGCAGCATCACTCTAGACAAAGTGATCTGTTTTCTTCATCATCTGGTATAGAGGAATTGCCTTCTCTCCCAAGTGACTTATGAACCGGCTCAAAGCTGCAATGCGACCCGCCAAGCGCTGGACGTCATTGACACACGTCGGCTTAGTCAAAGAAGTGATGGCCTTGATTTTCTCTGGGTTAGCTTCAATACCCCTCTCTGAGACTAGGAAACCCAAAAGCTTGCCTGTGGGAACACCAAAAACACACTTGGCCGGGTTAAGCATCATTTTATATACTCGAAGATTATCAAAAGTCTCCTTCGAATCATCCAACAGAGTCTCCTTCTTTCTAGACTTGACAACAATGTCATCCACATAAGCGTGAACATTCTGCCCAATCTGGTCATGGAAACAATTCTGGACACAATGCTGATAAGTCGCCTGGGCACTCTTGAGCCCAAAAGGCATAGATACATAGAAGAAAGCTCCAAAAGGTGTAATAAAAGCCATCTTTTCTTGGTCTTTAACTGCCATCTTAATCTGATGGTAACCAGAATAAGCATCCAAGAAGCATAAACGTTCACAACCTGCCGTGGCATCTATAATCTGATCAATACGGGGGAGAGCGAAAGGATCAGCCAGACAGGCCTTATTAAGGTCCGTGTAATCAACACACATACGCCAAGTGCCATTTTTCTTAAGCACCAGCACCGGGTTAGCCAACCACTCCGGGTGAAAAACTTCAACAATGAACCTGGCCGCCAAGAGCCGGGCCATCTCTTCTCCAATGGCCTTATGTCGCTCCTCGTTGAAACGGTGAAGAAACTGCTTCACTGGCTTAAATTTAGGGTCAATATTGAGAGTGTGCTCAGCGAGTTCTCTCGGTACACCTGGCATGTCTGAAGGCTTCCATGCAAAGATGTCCCGATTCTCACGGATGAACTCAATGAGCGCGCTTTCCTATTTAGGATCCATATTAGCACTGATGGTGAACTACTGAGATGAGTCGCCAGGGACAAAGTCCACCTGTTTGGTATCATCTGCCGATTTGAATTTCAACAAAGGGTCCTGCTTAGTAGTTGGCTTCTTCAAAGGGGTCATATCAGCCAGGTCAACATTATCTTCGTAAAACTTGAGCTCCTCTGTAGCACAAGCCGACTCAGCATATGCAGCATCTCCTTCTTCACACTCTAAAGCGACCTTTCGATTACTGTGGACGGTAATAGTACCCTTATATCCTGGCATCTTAAGCTGCAAATAAACATAACAGAGCCGCACCATAGATTTGGCGTAAGCCGGCTGCCCAAACAGGGCATGGTATGGGCTTTTTATCTTAACCACTTCAAACCACAATGTCTCTGCCCTGTAGTCATAATCATCACCAAAAGCTACTTCCAAGGCGATTTTACTAACTGGATATGCCGACTTACCAGGGACCACACCATGGAAGACCGTAGAAGACGGCTTAAGCTCCTTATTAGTCAAATTCATCCGGTGAAAGGTATCATAATAAAGGATATTGATGCTGCTGCCTCCGTCCATGAGCACCTTAGTGAATTTATAACCCCCAACTTGAGGGGCAACCACCAACGCTAGCTGACCCGGATTGTCAACCCGGGGTGGGTGATCCTCGCGACTCCATATGATTGGCTGCTCTGACCAGCGTAAGTATTGAGGTACCGCCGGCTCAATCGCATTGACCGCTCGTTTATGAACCTTCTGATCTCGCTTGCAAAGACTTGTGGTGAAGACGTGATACTGGCCACCGTTAAGCTATTTGGGGTTGCTCTGGTATCCTGACTGGTGCTGCTGGTTACCTTGACCAGACGGTTGTTAGTTATAACCACCCTGCTACCTTGTCCTTGATATCCAGAATTTGAGCCGCCGCCGCCAAAGCCGGGCCCCTGTGAGCCGGATCCTGACCCGCCGGGCGGGCCATTATTGCCACCATGACCCTGATTAAAGCCAGAATTTTTGTACTCTTTCATGATGAAGCAATCCTTCCACGCATGGGTCGACGGCTGACCGGGCCAACTATGCTTTGGGCAAGGGTCGTTAAGCAGGGCTTCCAAATTAAATTTTGGTCCTCCAATCTTGTCCTTTCGATGCTGATTTTTATGCTGAGCATTAGTGTTAGCTACCAAATCTGACCCGCTGTCGTTTTGCTTACGCTTGCCACCATTACCCTGGTTATGACCCGTCCCGGGTTGCTGCTGACCCTTACCATTACCACCTTTCTTCCCCTTGTTGGATTTTTCATCATCAGATCCGGGGTCCTTGGTGTTATCGGAATCAGCATACTTGATGAGAGCCGCCATGAGTTCTCCCATATCATTGCAATGACACTTAAGTCGGCCCATCTTCAGCTTGAGAGGTGTGAAGTGATAGTTTTTCTCCAGAATCAAAACGGCTGAGCCGGCTGCGATGCTATCCGATGAGTGGATAATGGCCGAGACCCAGCAGACCCAATGGTTCGCCGACTCGTCCTCTTGCTGTATACAATTGTCCAGATCAATAATCGACATCGGCTGCTTGCATGTTCCTTTAAAATGCTGAATAAAGCGGGTTTTTAACTCGGCCCATGAGTGAATGGAATTGGCAGGTAGCCCTTTCAACCAGGTTCGGGCCGGACCATCCAACATCATGGTGATGTACTTGGTGCATACAGCATCATTAACATCTAACATCTCCATGGCCAGCTCATAGCTCTCAATCCAAGCCTCAGGCGGGAGATCAGCTGTATAATTGGGTACCTTACGGGGGTCGTTAAAGTCCTTGTGCAGACACTCATTGCGCAGAGCCGGCACTAAACACAGCACCCCAACTGACCTGAAGGTCATCCCTGCCTCCACAGATGCAGACAGATTTAACTGAAATTGCTGGTGAGCCCCTAACTGAGCCGCCATCTCCGCCTCACGATGGGCTCTAGCTTGATCCACAAGGGCTTGAGTATCATGATGAACATGGGGCGGGTTATGTCCGCGGGGCGGGTCATCATTGCGGGGCAGGTTATGACGCCGTTCGCTGCTGGAAACCGCTGGCGACTCAATACGCCGGCTGTAGCTTCGACTCTGGCATGGTGTCGAATGAATTCGGTCACGACTGTATGAGTAAGCCGCCTGTTGTGCCACAGCCGTCTGAAGAAGCTCCATGCATTCCGGGTCTCTATCACAGCGGGAGACTCGCCCTCGATTGGAATAGCCGCCAAACGTGTGGCCGCAGCAATCATGTTATCCGCTGGGTTAGAGTAGTGACCAGAAGGCATCGATATTCATTGAGGCAGGGTCAGGTTTTGACGAGGCGGGTCTGGCACACGAGGCTGAGCCATCGCTCTGGTCCCAGGTGCCTCAGTAGCCCGAGTCACACCGGGCGGGTTACTTGGTCCGGCTCCGGGTGTATTAAAAAGGTTCCGCCCCTCGAACTGTTAAGGCAAATTGCTCTGGTGCCTCCTTCGAAGGACAACATTTGATGCATTCTGATCCAGATCTAAGCGAAAAGCCTCTACCCTTATCCGCCGTGACTCGGCCTCCAAGGCGGCTTGCTCTGTGGCCATCTTGATATTCTCCGCCTCAAGGTCCTCTCGGGCCTTGGTCACCTCGTCCCGCAGCTTTGCAACCTGTGCATTATGCTGCACTTGATTCGCCGGAATTACCTCTGCGGCTAACAGAGTCGCCAAAGCATCTAAAAGTTCAGATAAAACTTGAGCCGGCGGACGGGCAGAGCCGCTCGCCCCAGCCGTTGCAGCAACAGTTGAGCCGGACGTCATAGCCGCGGCAGTTGAGGATTGTAACACTGGCTGCGTGCCAGCCATGAAAATAGCGGCCCTGCTCGGCGGCTCATAGGGGTCTGGAATACTGTCGCCATCGGAATAACCCCCAAGCCCGCCGTCTTGAAGTTGATAGATTGACTCGGTTTCGCCGGTTGAGGATTCATCACCTGAATAGATGGTCGTCTCTCCACCAGATATAGATCCTTCCTCGAGACCTGCCCCATGAACGAAGCCAACAAAAGTGTGCTTCCGGCCGGGTTGAGCCCTGGCAGGTTGCGCGCGCCGAGCCGTCTCAATGACATCGGTGCAGGAATCCGGCTCAGGCTCTGACTCGCCGATCTTGCCGATGAAGACGTGAATTCCGCCGAAGGGGACCCGGTACCCGTACTCGATTGAGTCGGCCTCAGGGCCCCAGCCTGCGTCGTCGATGTAGATCTTGCCACGGCGACTCTTGGTCATCCGGCCCACGGCGTATCCTTTGATCCCTGAGAAGTTGCCCTTCAAGAACTCAATCAGGCCCCACGGTGGGCGCCAACTGTCGCAGGTTTATCACGGCAGATGCCCTAGTGGAAGGACTTAGGTGTGGAGCTATCACAACGTAGGTTAGCTTAAAGGGGCTGAACGGGACAAAGGACACAAAGGATTTACCCAGGTTCGGCCCCTCACAATGAGGTAAAAGCCTACGTCCTGCTTCTAGTTGTATTGCTTGAGTTTTGATCACAAGGGAGCGAATACGCTTGACCTAGTTCTCGACTTGTTGTTTCTTGAGTTAACCCGCCGTCGGGTCTCGCCTTTATATACACAGGTCAAGGTCCGGCGGCTTACAAGAGTCCGGGTCATATTACACATCGTAACTGACCCTATCCCTAAATTACCTCGCCTTGCTAGACAAGCTATCATCAGGCGGCTCACGCCTTCGGGTCTTCAGTCACCTCTGGGTTATGGGCTTTCAACAGCCCGCTTGTATGCCTTACTGGGCCTTCAACTATAAGTCGCGGACGATATGACCCGCCCCCTCCTGGGCGGGTCATAGCACGGGATTATATCCCTAACACTACCGCTCCGCTTCGCACGGTTTGGTCACGCAAGATTTCATGCACGCATGTCACGCACGTACTTGTCGAAGGCGTGCTCGAAAAAGGGTGACCAGGTCCGCTAGTCCGCATTGGTCCATGCGCCCGGAAAACAACTAATCCCAGTCGCTGTAAATGTCGTGTGTGCTTTAATTCCGGGCTAGTGGATGGACGCGAACATGCCGTACAACGAACCGCCCGCCAGCTCCCTAATCTCTATCTCTACTCTTTTAATAATAATAAAAAATATAAAAAACTGAGTTGGTGATGATGGTGTGCCTGCCATCCTGCAATATAGACTGTCCGATCTATATCTGACGGATAGAAAGCAAACTATGACAATTTTGCAAAAAGATACCCGCACCCCTCTCCACATTTGCAGATAAGGCCTTCCCTCGTTCATCTTCGTCTCCCACGAGATAAACAGTTCATATAAATGCATCTTGATGTTCTGTGCAACGCATGGGCCTCTTGCTAGTCTCAAATATAAACTGCACTAGTGCGCGCCCGCAGAACATCCTTTCCGAAGGGACTGGAACTACGAGACGGACATGTACCCAGGGATATACGAACCTGAGTAATGTAGCGCAGTAAGTGAAGTAGAAAGGCACAAATAGTATGAACATGCGTGGCATATAGGCATTTGTCTTACTACCACTAAATGCTGTACGTGCAATGCACGGTGATATTATGATGTACGTGCATAAGTACTCTACTACTATATTAATTGGAGGCACATATTAGGTTTTATATTTGTTCACATGTATGGCCCGAGACCTTCCAACTAGACTCGTCTTTCTCTCCGGGTCGCACTTTGTATCATTACATACTACTAGTACTACGTGTGGTCTCTGACCTAGAAGTGGAAGAAGTGGAGACGCTCTACCACATTGTTCATGTCGCACTCCTTTCGCTGACGTGTGGGACATCCAGCACGTGCCGTGTTTGTCACTCCTTCGTCGTAAGAGTTGAAATGCTAGCTTTCATCAAAAATAAAAAATAAATATAAATCAGCAGTGATACTATACCACGCGGTTTCCTTGCAACTCGATATCGGAAAGAATACTTCCGTTCGCCGACATGTGGGACGTCGACCATCCTGGTCCACTTGCCATGCACGCAGAACTCCAAGGGAGAGTCACCCCGGTCGTCGCGCCGCAATAATAATGACTAATGAGCCGTCAAATCACAGGCCCAACCTTTCCCACTGTAAAGTTGCTCGGACGAAGGAACCATCATGACTTCGTTGAATTCCGCTTCTTGAAGAAAACTACTGTACCAGCAATACTGTACTCCAGCGGAGGCCTCCTTTGGTTCATAGGATAGGAATTTTATAGGAATATGAAAATCGTAGGAAGTGAGATGACATGCATCTCAATTCCTGTAGAGAAAGAGATGCCATTTGATGCATAGGATAGGAATTTTTCCATTGAGTCTAGGCTAATGTACTGGTAATTTGCACTAAAAACGACAGTAGTAACTAGTACTCGTACATGCTCGTAATTAATTAAACAAACATGCGGGTGACACAGACACACACACTAACTACTAGTACTACTACTTCTCACATGCTAGCCAGACGCCGTCATTCTCCTTCCCGGCTTTGTCGGCGACACCCCACCGTGCTTGGATCTCTGTCGAACTCTCCGCAGCAGCGCGTGCGTTCTCTTCTTTCTTGCGGCGCCGGGACTCTCTTTTCTTGAGTGCTTTATGCCTTTTCCGCTCCCTTGATAACCCACAAGTATAGGGGATCATTTGTATCCTTCTTCGATAAATAAGAGTGTCGAACCCAACGAGGAGCTAAAGGCAGAACAAATATTCCCTCAAGTTCTATCGACCACCGATACAACTCTACGCACACTTAACGTTTGCTTTACCTAGAACAAGTATGAAACTATTTTGCAAGAATAAAAATATGAGTACTTTGCAAGAATAAAACTACAGATAAATTGCAAGGTAATAAAAGTGGATAGCTTTTGTCAACAAGAAAGTCATTTGTCCCTAGGCAATCGATAACAAGTACTGGTAATCATTCTTGCAATTTTACATGAGGGAGAGGCATGAGCTAACATACTTTCTCTACTTGGATCATATGCACTTATGATTGGAACTCTAGCAAGCATCCGCAACTACTAAAGATCATTAAGGTCGTGAAACCCAACCATAGCATTAAGTATCAAGTCCTCTTTACTCCCATATGCCATAACCCACTTATCCGCGTTTAGGCTGCTGTCACCCCCGCAACACCGACAATAAGCAAACCATGAACATATTGCAACACCCTACAGCGAGGATCCCTCACGTTTGCATGAGACGGAGGGCACCGTAGGACAGCACCATAAATAAAATATACAATCATACCAACCAAGATCACGATTAACCCATAGGACAAAACGGATCTACTCAAACATCATAGGATAGCCAAATATCATTGGGAAATAATATATGGAGTTGAGCACCATGTTTAAGTAGAGATTACAGCGGGGAGAAGGGGTGTTACACCGCTGCATAGAGGGGGAGAAAGTTGGTGTTGACGGTAGCAAGATTGTTGATGAAGATCGCCGTCACGATCCTTGCCCCGGTGGCACTCCGGCGCCACCGGGAGAGAGGGGGAGAGAGCCCCCCTCCTTCTTCTTCTTCCTTGGCCTCCCCCCTAGATGGGAAGAGAGTTCCCCCTATGGTCCATGGCCTCCATGGCGGCGGAGGGGCGGGAGCCCCTCCGAGATTGGATCTCCCTCTCTGTTCTCTTCTGTTTCGCCTTCCCCAGATCTAGCCCTTCACCGTTTCTTATATTCCCGGAGATCCGTAACTGCGATTGCGCTGAGATTTTAACACGGTTTTTTTTCCATAAAATATCTTTCTTGCGCCAGAAGAAGGGCTCCAACTAACGTTCGAGGAGGGCACAAGACACTAGGGCGCGCCTGGGGCCTGGGGCGCGCCCTGGTGGGTTGTGGGCACTGTGGGCCCCCGTTTGCGTTGATTCCACCTCCCAAAAATCACATAAATTCCAAAATAATTCTCCGTAAATTTTTATCGTGTTTGGACTTTGTTTGATATGGATTTTCTGCAATACAAAAAACATGCAAAAAACAGGAACTGGCACTGGGCACTGGACAATAGGTTAGTCCAATAAATCATATAAAAAGTTGCCAAAAATATGTGAAAGTTGTATAATATTGGCATGAAACAATCAAAAATTATAGATACGATGGAGACGTATCAGCATCCCCAAGCTTAATTCCTGCTCATCCTCGAGTAGGTAAATGATAAAAAAGATATTTTTTGATGTGGAATGCTACATAGCATAAACTTGATCATATATCAAGTCATGGCATGAATATTAAGACATAAGTGATTCAAAGCAATAGTCTATAATTTGACATAAAGACATCAATACTCAGGCATCCCAACAAACAGTCATGTCTTTCAAAATATCAGCGCTAAAGAAAGCTATCCCTACAAAATCATATAGTCTTGCCATGCTCTGTCTTCTTAACACAAAGTATTTATCATGCACAACCCCGATGACAAGCCGAGCAATTGGTTCATACTTTTTAACGCGCTTCAGCTTTTTCAACCCGCACGCAATACATGAGCGCAAGCCATGGATATAGCACTATGGGTGGAATAGAGTATAATGATAGGGGTAAATATAGAGAAGACAAAAAGTAAGAAAGTCTCACATCGATGCGGCTAACCAACGGGCTATGGAGATGCCCATCAATCGATATCAATGCGAGGAGTAGGGATTGCCATGCAACGAATGCACTAAGAGCTATAAGTGTATGAAAGCTCAATATGAAAACTAAGTGGGTGTGCATCTAATCCTATAATGAAAAAATCCCACTAGTATATGAAAGTGACAACATAGGAGACTCTCTGTATGAAAAACATGGTGCTACTTTGAAGCACAAGTGTGGAACTAGCATGCCCCTTCTCTCTTTTTTTCTTTTTTTTTTCTTTTTTTCTTTTTTTCTTTTTTTCTTTTTCTCTTTTTTTTCTTTTCTATTTTTTTTCTCTCATTGTCCGGAGTCTCATCCCGACTTGTGGGGGAATCATAGTCTCCATCATCCTTCCTCACTGGGGCAATGCTCTAAAAATGAATAATTGATGATCATCACACTTCTATTTACTTACAACTCAATATTACAACTCGATACCTATAACAAAGTATGACTCTATATGAATGCCTCTGGCAGTGTACCAGAATGTGCAATGATCTAGCGTAACATGTATAAAAAATGATGCACGGTGGCTGAGCCACAACTACTATGTCAGCTATATGAACATGCAAAGCAATATGACAATGAATGCTCAAGTCATCAAAACGGAAGCGGTGGAAGTTGCATGGCAATATATCTCGGAATGGCTATGGAAAGGCCATAATAGGTAGGTATGGTGGCTGTTTTGAGGAAGATATAATAAGGCTTATGTGTGATAGAGCGTATCATATCACGGGGTTTGGATGCACCGGCGAAGTTTGCACCACGTCTCGAGGTGAGAAAGGGCAATGCACGGTACCGTAGAGGCTAGCAAATTACGGAAAGGTAAGAGTGCGTATAATCCATGGACTCACATTAGTCATAAAGAACTCATATACTGATTGCAAAAGTTTATTAGCCCTCGAAGCAAAGTACTACTATGCATGCTCCTAGGGGGATAGATTGTTAGGAAAAGACCATCGCTCGTCCCCGACCGCCACTCATAAGGAAGACAATCAATAATAAATCATGCTCCAACTTCATAGCATAACGACAGACTATACGTGCATGCTTCGGGAATCACAAACCTTAACACCAATATTCTTACTAACCACAACTATTTACTAGTACCTCCCACATATTACCATCTCTATATCGCAAAACTATTGCAAGGAATCAAACATATCATATTCAGTGATCTGTAAGTTTTATGTAGGATTTTATGACTAACCATGCAATTGACCAATTCCTGTAGACTCTCTAAATAGATATAAGTGAAGCATGAGAGTTTAATTATTTCTATAAAATACCATGCTCTAACAAATATAAGTGAAGCAAAAGAGCATTCTACAAATAACGGTTTTCTATGTGAAGAGAAACAGGCAATCCAAACTTCAAATGATATAAGTGAAGCACATGAAGCATTCTATAAAGCCATACTCAAAAGATATAAGTGAAGTGCAATGAGCATTCTATAAATAAACCATGGACTACCTCATACCAGCATGGTGCATAAAAGAAAAATTAAAACTAAACACAAAAGACGCTCCAAGATTTGCACATATCACATGAACGAAACGAAGACGAAAACATACCGATACTTGTTGAAGAAAGATGGGATGCCTTCCGGGGCATCCCCAAGCTTAGACGCTTGAGTCTCCTTGAATATTTACTTGGGGTGCCTTGGGCATCCCCAAGCTTGAGCTCTTGCCTCTCTTCCTTCTCCTCATATCGAGACCTCCTCGATCTTTGATCACTTCATCCACACAAAACTCAACAGAAAGCTCGGTAAGATCCGTTAGTATAATAAAGCAAATCACTACTCTAAGTACTGTTGAAAACCAATTCATATTTTGTTTTTGCATTGTAGCTACTGTAATATAACTTTTCCATGGCTTATACCACCGATAAAAATCGATAGTTTCATCAAAACAAGCAAAACAATGCATCAAAAACAGAATCTGTCTTAAACAGGACAGTCTGTAGCAATCTGAACACATACCATATTTATGGTACTACAAAAATTCTGAAAAATTAGGACAAAATAAAATTTTTGTATAGAAAGTCTGTGCAAAAAGTTTCAGAAGCTTTTAACGTTCCAGTAAAAAATGTAAAATTATGCATTACAGCCAAAGTTTCTGTTTTTGCACCGCACATACCAACAAGCAATCTAATCATCCTAAAGGCAAATCTTGGCACATTATTTTTATAATACAATGGATTTGTACAAGGGGATAATTATTTTTGTGAGAACTTTCATGAAAAATTCTACATTGTTTCCATGAGCATGAACACAAGTGTTCAAGGTCGACCCTCACTTCTCCAATGCATCACCTTTCAATCGCTTCTCTTTTTGAAAAAGTTTTAAGTTACCCTCTATATTTTTTTAAAACTTTATAAAAGCACTCAACAGAAATAAATGACTCTCTAAAACTTCCAGGTTGTCTCCCTGGCAGCGCTTTCTTTAAAGCCATTAAGCTAGGCATAAAGTGCTCAAGTAATGGATTCACCCGGATCCCAAGGTATATCAAAGCCAATTTTAATTAACAATGATTTGGCATTTAGTAGTGAGCACAAAGCAACATAAATCATGCAATGACGAAGTCTAACTCTCTTCTTATGCATCGTCATGTCATACAAGAACAATTCATGCGCATCAAGTAAAGGCCAATACATAGCATAAGCAGTTTCTTGCAATTTTATCGCATTGAAAACAGAAAGAGGTGGAGATGTAGTTCCTCTCTCATAATAATTGCAAGTAGGAGCAGCAAGCACATGCATATTATAATCATCAAGATCATCATGTGCAACGGTAAAAGGCAACCCATCAACATAATCCTTAATAAGTGCAAACTTCTCCGATATAGTGTAGTTTGGAGAATTCAAAAAGATAATAGGACTATCATGTGTGGGTGCAATAGCAACAATTTCACTCTTAACATAAGGAACTATAGCAAGTTCATCTCCATAAGCATAATTCATATTGGCATCAAGGCCACAAGCATAGCAATCATCAAGTTCATCAAAAAGGGATATTCCAAACGAATCAACGGGATCATAGCAATTATCATAGCATTCATCCTTCGGTAGGAACGAAGGGGCATTAAACAATGTATGAGTTGAAGAGTTACTCTCATTAGAAGGTGGGCATGGGTGATCAATCCGCTCTTCCTCCGCTTGTTCTTTCCTCTCCACATCATCTTTTTCATCCAATGAGCTCACAGTTTCATCAATTTCTTCTTCCATAGACTCCTGCAAAATATTAGTCTCTTCTTGGACAGCAGAGAAGTCCTCAATATATGGTTTAATATAAGCATTAGAAGAATAATTTTCATAGCAATATTTAAGTAGGGAAAAAATTTCAGATTTGTAAAGAGTAGCATCATACTTTTCAATCAAAGAAGCAATTTCATAAGCACCCTTAAAAGCAACAAATTCTTCAATTTGTTCAATATCATAATAATTATAAACACCCTTGGCATAAGAATATAAAATTCCATTATCTCTAAACTCACATTGACAAGGAAGGTGTTTCTTAGGGTCTTCAGAACAACAAGTAAAATCATGTATTTCACATAAATTCCAAGCATAGCATTGCATAGTATTAATTTGATGTAGTAAAAGTTTCCCTTTTTGAGATAAACGGTGTCGCACAAAACAAGCATGCTCATCTAATGATTTTCCCTCAACTAAGCTAGTTGGGTTTTCACCACGAGCACAAATGGATCGAAGATGATCCAAATAGAAAGCTTCAGTAGTATGATAGATTTTGGGTGGTTCTTCAACCATTGGTTTAGTAGGTACAACTATTTCTTTTGGTATTTTATGTTTCCTACCCATAACTAAAGATAGAAAACAAGAACACAAAATAAAAATAAAAATCTACTTAGTGATAAAGCAAACAAGCACACACACGAGAATATTCACCCCACGCTATTGCTCCCCGGCAACAGCGCCAGAAAAAGGTCTTGATAACCCACAAGTATAGGGGATCGTTTGTAGCCTTCTTTGATAAATAAGAGTGTCAAACCCAACGAGGAGCTAAAGGCAGAACAAATATTCCCTCAAGTTCTATCGACCACCGATACAACTCTACGCACACTTAACGTTTGCTTTACCTAGAACAAGTATGAAACTATTTTGCAAGAATAAAACTATGAGTACTTTGCGAGAATAAAACTATGGATAAATTGCAAGGTAATAAAAGTGGATAGCTTTTGTCAACAAGAAAGTCATTTGTCCCTAGGCAATCGATAACAAGTACTGGTAATTATTCTTGCAATTTTACATGAGGGAGAGGCATGACCTAACATACTTTCTCTACTTGGATCATATGCACTTATGATTGGAACTCTAGCAAGCATCCGCAACTACTAAAGATCATTAAGGTCGTGAAACCCAACCATAGCATTAAGTATCAAGTCCTCTTTACTCCCATACGCCATAACCCACTTATCCGCGTTTAGGCTGCTGTCACCCCCGCAACACCGACAATAAGCAAACCATGAACATATTGCAACACCCTACAGCGAGGATCCCTCATGTTTGCGTGAGACGGAGGGCACCATAGGACAGCACCATAAATAAAATATACAATCATACCAACCAAGATCACGATTAACCCATAGGACAAAACGGATCTACTCAAACATCATAGGATAGTCAAATATCATTGGGAAATATTATATGGAGTTGAGCACCATGTTGAAGTAGAGATTACAACGGGGAGAAGGTGTGTTACACCGCTGCATAGAGGGGGAGAAAGTTGGTGTTGACGGTAGCAAGATTGTTGATGTAGATCGCCGTCACGATCCTTGCCCCGGCGGCACTCCGGCGCCACCGGGAGAGAGGGGGAGAGAGCCCCCCTCCTTCTTCTTCTTCCTTGGCCTCCCCCCTAGATGGGAGGAGAGTTCCCCCTTTTGTTCATGGCCTCCATGGCAGCGGAGGGGCGGGAGCCCCTCCGAGATTGGATCTCCCTCTCTGTTCACTTCTGTTTCGCCTTCCCCAGATCTGGCCCTTCACCGCTTCTTATATTCCCGGAGATCCGTAACTCCGATTGCACTGAGATTTTAACACGATTTTTTTCCATAAAATATCTTTCTTGCGCCAGAAGAAGGGCTCCAACCGATGTTTGAGGAGGGCACAAGACACTAGGGCGCGCCTGGGGCCTGGGGTGCGCCCAGGTGGGTTGTGGGCACTGTGGGCCCCCGTTTGCGTTGATTCCACCTCCCAAAAATCACATAAATTCCAAAATAATTCTCCGTAAATTTTTATCGTGTTTGGACTTCGTTTGATATGGATTTTCTGCGATACAAAAAACATGCAAAAAACAGGAATTGGCACTGGGCACTGGATCAATAGGTTAGTCCAAGAAATCATATAAAAAGTTGCCAAAAATATGTGAAAGTTGTATAATATTGGCATGAAACAATCAAAAATTATAGATACGACGGAGACGTATCATTCCTCTGTGTGGCTTTGGCCGCCTCTTGCTCTACCGCCCATTCGGCCTTGGCAGCTTCAAAGTCTGCCCACGTAGGTGTGAGGTCGCGAGCGGCGATGAACTCGGCACGGCGGGATGCCATCGCTTCCCTACCATTTTGTGTGCGGTCGTGGGCGGCGAGGAACTCGGCGCGGCGGGATGCCATCGCTTCCTTACTGGTTAGTGTACGGCGTGGTGGCATGAACGACGCTTGGTGAGAGCTCTGGGGCGGAGTGGCCGGACAACCGTATAGTGCATTGGTTTGTCAAGAGCTCAAGGACAGACGATGAAGGAAATTTGGATTCCCCTTCAATCCTGGTCATTTATTACCGAGTAAAATGCATTGGCGGTCATCGAACTTGTCTTGATAGCTCACTTTGGTCATTGTACTTAAGAATACGGTCAATACGGTCATTATGTATGAGATATGGTGATTATACGGTCACTGGCTCAGCGTATAGCTCTGTATTTGTCTGGTTGATCAGTCAAACAGTCCACATGTGCCTCATCAGCTCGTGTTCTGTATCTATCAATCTATGCGGGCCTACCTGTCAGTGGAGAAAGAAATAAAAACCAAAATTATGCGTATGTGAAGAATCAAACCACGGACTCGTTGCTGCAACGCACACTCGTTAGCCAAATGAAAATGAAATACTTTGCGTTAAATGCACAAACTGATTTTTTTAATATTATACGTGATGCACACATTAGCGCACACCGTCCACAGACGCAAGTAGCATGTACGCGTGCAGACACTCACGCTCATGCTGTCAAACCATGGTAATGCATGCACGTCGCCCTCTCAATCAAAGTCCTGCTCATGGCGCAACGCAAACGGTGAGCCCATCACCTACGCGCCCCGGCGGTGCCTGACATTACTGTTTAGACGTTTGCTGGCGGCCTCCGCGAACACCGAGCATGTATTCACCTGGCTCAACACCAACGTCATACTCATGCTTGAGCGCCGAGCTGCTCGACATTAGCCATGGCTCTGCACACGACGCGACGACGTGACTCGGCGCCTTGCTCATGTATATCATCCATCACAATGACAATCTATAAACAGCCTAGCTAGAGAGGGTACTATGGTACCTATATATGTATTGTGAGCGACCGATCATAGTGCCACTGCACACGAGTGTGTGTTTGATCGATTCATCCATTATTCGTAAGTTATGCATGGTTGTGTGTGTCTAATGGTGGTCGTCGAAGGCTAGCTAGCGACAAGAGAGGTTGCAAGAACGCCTGGTTGTCTATACGTGCCGCATACGCTTCAAAGGCTCATCATCCATGAGTTCACATAATTTATTCTAGTACAATCATAAGCGTAACTGCGTAAGTGCGTCCGCGTGCGTGCTAGTATGTATTGTGTGCGTGCGCGTGCATACCACGTGTGTGTGTGGGTCGTCCGCATGCATGCTTGTGCGTCGCGTTTGCTCCTTACAAAAATACCTCATTTGGTTAGCTCGTGGGGCTTTACTGGAGAGGTTCGGGGTTAATTCCCCACCCATGCAATGCATAATTTAGCTTTTCTAATTTATTTATTTTTGACCCATTGACGGGTGGGCCCGTAGAACCTGGGTGAGGCGCATGTGGACTGCTTGACCGGTCAACCAGACAAAATACAGAGCTATACGCTAAGCAAGTGGCTGTATAATCATCTTAAGTCATATATAGTAACCGTATAGATCGTATTCTTAAGTAAAGTGACCAAAGTGAGCTCTCGAGACAAGTTCGATGACCGCTAGTGCATTTTACTCTTTATTACCGCACACGGTTACTTTCCGTTGCCTGTGGAAACTATGTGCGCTGACCCTATTGTGGGTTGCTTTCTGATTGGCCGCCACCCCAGCCACGCGGATCGCACGCGTGCACCATGATCGAACGGCATTCCACGTCCCTATCATCACACTCGTGTAGCTGTAGCTGGGATTTGATGTTTCTGCACCTCCGTCCTGGTTGATGCATGTAACTACAATAATATCACTAGAAACTATGTTTATTAGTAAGGTACACGTACATTGCACGCATGAGATTTGGCAACCAAATTATGAATAAATACCACACTATAGCATGTAAGCTTTGAGTCATATATGCATGATGTAGATGTTCGTTTAATTCTTATAGTGGTAGTATATTTCTACAAAATGCACATAATGGCCTAAATATGGTAAATGTACCCGGAGAAGTGCCAAATTTGAACACGGTGCTTTGTAGGGTGTATGTTGATCGTAGAAAAAAAAGTGAACTGCCACATTAATTGAGTACTTTTGCAAACTACAAAAACAATATACCACCACGCCAGCGTCTGACCGCCCTGGCCCACCGAAACCCCTTCCATCGCTAGCGCGCGCTTCCCGCCTGAAATGGTCACCGTCGCTCCAGAACGTCAATGCCACATTCACGCACGACGCGACCTCTCACAGGCGCCGGCATTGCAGCAGCGCGATAGCCGAGAGAGCGCCACCCACGCGGCATCCCGGTGCAAGCGACTGCTCTGCGTTAATGACACCGCGGCCATCCGTCCGTCCGCCGCCCACATTAATGACACGCGGCTGCTGACGAACCTACTCCGGCACCAGTCGTCCGTCCGTCTTCCGCGGCTCATTGCCATTCGCCCGCTATATTAACTTCAGCCCCAGCCATAGCCAAAGACCCATAGTCATTCTCCTCCGGTCCCTTCCTTCTGTCGGCACCACTCCAACCATGGCCTCCTCGCGCTCCAAAGCTCTCTTGGACGTACTGTCGCAGGAGCAAATGAAGGACATCGCCGGCTCCGCTCCGAGCGCGCTCCAAAGCTCTCTTGGACGTACTGTCACAGGAGCAGACGTAGGACATCGCCGGCTCCCTCCCCGGCCGCCCTCCGCCGCCACGACCACGAAGTCGGTGCGCGTGCGCGAGCACAGCCGGCAGCGAGGAAGAGTAGTACATGGTAGGTCACCGCCGCTCTGGTCCCAGGAAGGCCACCGCTCCTCCACTCTGTCGACGCCAAGCTTGGTGGGGTAAACATCGGTGGCCGATTAGCCGCTTGACAGCGACATGGAGGCGGAAATCTTCAGAACCTTGTGCTCCAGAGGAGGAGGTTATCGAGGCAGAGCTGGACAAAGCCGATGCGGATGAGGAGGAGGCAAAGGCAATAGCCGGAGCGTCAGTTCTCGGGGCTCATGGCCGGACATGGTGGTCGGGCGCCGGCGATCAGTTAGATTAGGTTTACAGTAGGTTTTAGTATGGTTTGTGTGAAATATGTAATGAATTTTGTCCGGTTTATAGGAAAAGTTTTTGAAATATAATGAATTTCATCCGGTAAATTTGAAATTTGCTTTGTTTGCATGAATTTCGTCCGGTTAGTTCATATAGTTGTCGAAAGGTATGCGGGCAGCATTGGATGCCATCCTCTGGCATCAGTGTCCTCGGACAGATGTCGGTGTAAATTTGTGGGTCAGCGCTGGAGATGCCCTAACTAGTATCATGCTATAATCGCTAACAGTGCTTCATTATTTCGCACGGAACAGTTATCCCTTGATCAAAATCAGATCCGCCGTGTTTCGCACTCCTCCCACGTAAGAGTGGAGACGCTTGCTTACATAAAAATGGAGCAAGTGGATGGCACTGTAGCAAGTCATATCACTCAAACCCACTAGGCCAAACTAGCCCACCTAACGCGCGGGAAAGCCCCGCCCTTGTCATTTTGTTCTGGATTTCTATCGATCGATCGCACAAAAATGTTACACTTTGCAAGTTCAAAAGCAAAAGGCAGCAGACTTAAAGCACGACTGTCGCGTTCGCGTCGCACCCCCGACCGTCCGTCTCGCACGCCGCTCACCAAAGGGGACACGTGTTGTCCTGCATTTTCACTGACATGTGGGACTGCAATTGAATAAACCATCGATAGCCGAAATCTAATCGCTCGGCGGGCGTCGGCTGAGAAGAGAGAGACGGGGGAGGGAGAAGAGATCGCCCGCCCACCACGCACGAACTCCAAGAAATATGGTGATAATGTGAGGTGGGCCATGCGGGAGTCCGGACCGCTTCCAAGCCCGCTTCTGACCGCCCTAGCCCACCAGAAAACCCCTCACCCCTCCCGCGCGCGCTCCCCCCTCCCCCCCAGGCGCGAGCTGCCCGCTTTCATAGCAAGTACAATACTGGGCTCTGCAAGAGCCCGTCTCTACATGTGCTCCTAGGTATAAAAAAACAATTGTGTCTAAAAAAAGAAGGTAAAAAACATGTGAGAGGAAATAGATAGAGAGAAAGTAGAAAAGGTTGTAACCTTATAGTCAACACTATGGTACATGAGGAAGGAGGGAGTTGTGCACTGGGCTACCGTGCTTCACACTCCTCCATCGTAACAGTGGAGACAATAGCTTTCATAAAAAATAAACAATGAATACTCCTTGATCGTCCTCGATATCGGAAAGAATACTTTCATTCACCAACATGTGGGACGTCGACCATCCTGGTCCACTTGCCATGCACAAAATTATACTGTAGTGCACCAGACAGTACTGTAGGGGAGAGTCACCCCAGTCGTAGCGCATGCCCAACCTTTCCCACTGTAAGTTGGTCGGACGAAGGAACCATCATGACTTTGTTGAATCTGCTTCTTCAAGAAAACTTACTATACCCGCAATACTGCTACCACACGCGAAGACTGGACGGCACTGTAGTACGTCATATCACTGAAACCCACTAGGCCGAACTAGCCCACCTAGGATTTGTACGTCTCTGTACTGCTATGATTTTGTGTTCTCAAAAAATACCCTTTGTCAATCTAACGACTAGGAGTAGAAAGAAATGGAGGGTATTTCTCTCTCTCTAGATCCCACAACCCCTCTAGCACATGTACACACTCTCTGTAGCCACTCCGAAAGTATGACGTCACTACACATTCACGCTTCCAACAAAAAAATTACACATCCACGCATGTTACAAGTACGTGCCAATTTTGCTGGCTATTAATGTGAATGTATCCGTGAACCAACTCTTTGACTTTGATGTGAATTCATGTATAATTGTGGACTATTGCCTGATCGATCGCTAAGCCTACAATTTTAGGAGCTTGGGCTATTGGCCGATCGACGACGGATCAGACCTATAAGCATACCACCAGCTCATCAGCTCCAATGTTTCTCTTCGGTGAGTGTTTGCAAGTACTATAGCTCGCAAAGTGGCTAGCCTACTAACACCAAGAATCATCAAACAAGCCCTGCTGATATGATAAATAGTTCAAGCTTACATCTAAGCATGTCATATATTACATCAAAAGCTAGTGAGGATACATCTATTTCCATAACTCGGAGAGGGTTCGCATGATTCATTATCAAACAAAAGTAGCAAGTACCGCCGACACAAGACAGTGCACTAGCCCTAAGATGGTTTGATAACACGCATCATTCTGGTAATTAAACACAATGCAAACTACCTTGAGGATTAGCGCGACCAACTATTTCTTGCCATCGATCTCTCGGGAAATGACCACAGCACGGACAGCGGCATGGGAATCGATCTCTGGGGTGATGTCCACAGGACGGACCACGACATCGGAATCGATCTCTGGGGCGATGTCCACAGGACGGACAGCGGCATGGGAATCGATCTCCGGGGCAATGTCCACAGGACAAACCGCGACATCGAAAACGATCTCTAGGGCGATGTCCACAGGACGGACCGCGACATCGGAATCATCAAGGACGTCCACCGGCACCTGCACAACCCTAACATATTAGCAAGCACATTGCAAATAATCAAAAACCACAACTATGGTAAGCTATTGTTTTACCTTGTGCAGCTCACCGGGGGATCCCATCCCTCCGGGGGCCATCTCCTCGATGGGGGCCATCGCCTTGCCAGGGAAATACTGCTTCTCAACGGCGACTATGTCCTCAAACTCGGCCTTGAGCCTCTCATAGGTGGCCATTAGAGTTTCTAGGGTAGGCACAGTGGAGCCCTTGCTGTTCTTGCAGCTTTCTTTGAGGAGTTCGTCCGCCAACGTCGTCAACTCTTTGGCCAGTGGTTGTTTCTTGGAGTTCTTCGTCTCCATGGGTTGGCCCGCCAACATGGCCAACTCGTTGGTCAGTGCTTGCTTCCTGGAGATCTCTGTCTCGAGTGGGTTGTCCGCCGGCAACTCTTTGCCTAGTGCTCCAGGATCCATCAATAAACTGACAAACAAAAAGCAATCGAAAGGAAACCATAATCGCAATGAAAAGGGGAATAGAATAGGCAGTGAGAATCGGTCGGTGCTTCACAAAAAGAAGATTCTTGGAATGAAAATATAGTAGCATCACTGATTCGCCCACCTTTCCTTCATCAGTACAGAAGAAAAATGGCAGAAGTGAGTAGCCTGGAGTGAGGTTTTCTTCAAGATAGGGGAGAAAGGGCTTCAACGAGCGTTCCAATGAAATGATGGTTGCTTCGTCCAGTCCAACTTCGAGGCTACTTTACCACTGCTGGTAAAGGTGTGGGTTTTGTGATATGACGGGTCATGACAGCCACACCGGGGTGACTGGTGAGTCTTGACTGTAGCACCTCGCTGTGATTTGGTGGATGGCACGCGGGCCCGGATGCTTGATATCCCGCATGTAATAGAGCGGCTAGTCATATAGTAGTTTGGACGACAGACGAGGAGCTCCGCCCTGGTTTATTGGTCCCTATGATAATCTGTGCCAAATTTTGACTATAAATTTAACTAACCAAATGTTCATGCATGTAACAAAAAATTACATCATTGAAAACTATGTTCAAATACGAATCCAAGGATATAATTTTTGTTAACATGCACTAACATTTTGTCAGTTAAATCTTTGGTCAAAATTTAACACAAATTACAAAGGGGCCCAATAAAGATTGTACTCTCACATTTTATTTTGAGGATATTCCCACATAGAAAATATAAATAATAATGCATGTTGGTGCAGCCCACGTTTCCTATAATTTTAGTCGTGGGCTTGTTCATAATTTTTACGAGGCGGTGGTTGTTCACTTAATGGAGGGTCTGGTACCAGACTTGAACGATACAAAGTGTGAACTGGCACACCGAGGGCTGGAACAAAAGCTCATAGCTCGCGAGCAATGATCCCTCGATAGTTCGGCTTGTTATCCTCGTGGCTCGCTTCTTAATGAATAAAGCCAATCATCAATTTATTAAGGAGCTTAACGAACCAGCTAACAAGTTTCACGCTATGTTCGTTAGTAACAACACAACGCATGTCTCATCTTACGTGAATTTTCTTTTAACGAGCTTCGAACGAACCGAGCCGAGCAGCTCGTTAATCCACCCCTGTAACACCACTTGGAATAAGCGGGTAGCTATCTCAAAAAACAACCAACAACTCAAAAAAACGGCGACCTGGCACGTACACAATTTTAAATGATTGTTTTGATGGAGTGAAAAAAGAAAACTACCCCACTATACGTATATATATAGGCAGGAGGCTCCGCGCTTGCTTGCTAGGGTTGCTCTATTCACACACTCTCATCCTCTCCAGATCTAAACAAGATAGCGGTGGTAACACTGTCTTTCTATCCTCACCGCTGGTTACAGATCCGGACGTATCCCCCTCCGCTGGTGAAGGGGAGGAGGGGCAGCATTTACGCCGTCGTCGACAGCTAGGGAGGAGACCCACTGCCGGCCACACCGTTATCTCTGGCGAGCGCCGGCGCGGGAGGTCCTCCGATCCCTTCTCGCTGCCCTAGTGTGGGCGGATCCGGCCTCCCGCCGCCCACCTATCCACACCCCGACGACCTTCAGGTATATCTTCCTTCAAAACCGGCCTAGCTCTACTTCCCCAGCTGGCTACGTCGCTGCATGTGCATCATTTTCTTCCTCTCAGCCCCCCTCGTAGCTAGGCTCGATCGGATGGTCCAACGTCACCTCATTTTTTTCTATTGTTAGAGGTAAAGCTACTTCATGAAGTTGAATCTTGTACTTGGTTCCAACAAGAAATAAAGGGGGAAAATTTAGTATGTACATCGGACTTTGTACAAATAGGAAAGAAAGGGGGTAAAAGTAGTACAGACTGGTCATCCAACCGGTCTCTTGGTCAAAAAGGGAAATATAGGGGAAACGTTGTACACAGTGGTATGAACAGGACTAGATTTGCTATCCACACATAGGAATAGGTGGCTAGAGTGAACAAAAATGGGACCAACCCAGATATGTTTCTTGGATGTTTGTTTCTCAGGGCAACAAACTCAGAATCACCACTTTATGCCCCGGTTTAGGTACATGGTGCTGGACTGCTGGTGCACCCACTGTCCCATGCCCTTATAGTAAATATTTAGCTGTTCTTAATCTAATGCCCCTGGTAAAATGAAGCCATGCCACTGTTATAAGCCATGACAAGTTTAACCAATTGTTTTTCCTCTGTTTCCTCTGTAGCTTTTTGTGCAAACAGGGATATCCATTTCACCTCGTTGCTATTGCGACCTTTTGGTGCACTGCACAAAACACTTCTTAAAAGAAGTGACTTTTATGCTGTTTAACTGGAATGTCAGAATGGAACCGTTGGTTCATTTCAGTGGAACTGCACAAAGGGAGATCTGTGTTCCAATCTTCATCCTCCATATTGGCACCATAACCTTCCTTTAGGTAAGAATGATATTTAATGCATGTGTTCACCTCTATTTTGCGACTGCCATGAGAAAATAATGCTATTGTTTACTAGTACACTTGTACTCTCTCACTGACAAAACCAAGTCTGAAATAGAAGGCCAATCATGTACTTGGTTTCACCAACTGGTGAGGAGAAAGAGAAACAGAGCATGAAGAGGAAGACAAAGAAGAAGGAGGAGGAAATGAAGAAGATCACACGATGGTACTGTCCTATGTTATCCTGACATCTTGCTACTGGTATTGTATTGCTGTGTTGCTACTAGTCTTAATTTACTTGGAAGACTAGCAAGATGCCCGTGCGTTGCACGTAACATCAAGATGCATTTGTATGAATAGTTTATCTTGTGAGAGAAAAGGATGAACGAGGGAAGGCCTTATTTTCAAATGTGAAGAGGGGTGTGGGTATCTTTTTGCAAAATTGCCATAGTTTCCTTCCTATCCGTCAGATATAAATTGGACGGCCTATATTGCAGGATGACAGGCACACCATCATCACCAACTCTGTTTTTTATAAGAGTAGATAGATAGATAGATAGATAGATAGATAGATAGATAGATAGAGAAATGCAGCAGAGTAGTACTTGGCTTGACGACACATCATACTAATTAACTGGATTCTGGATGCATGTGTGACCCAACTCTACATGATCAACAGTGCCAAGGTGATCTTGCTGAAGCCGAGGCCTCAGTCGACGCCATTCAAGGGCTCCGGCAATGTCTCCCTTACATGTGAGATGATCCTCCAGGAGCCCTTCCACTTCTGTTGTCTCTCCTGCAAGGTCACTTAATTAATTAGGAGTACTTAAGTAGCACTAATTAATTGCTGCCTAATTTTCCTGTCGGAGTTAAACAAATCTTTAGTAGCACCCTATGCTGAATCATGCACGTGTGTATGTGTGTCTGTGGAGGTGAACCATGTTTTGCATGTCAATTTATTGCCACTGGTTCAATGAGGCAACTTTGCTTATTGTCCATCATGAATTTGATGCTACTATTAAAGTAATATGCTAATGTCTTTCTATCCTTTCTCACTAAGCTAATGAAGGTTTCACCTTGTTCCTACTTGTGCAAACAGGGATCATGTTGTGCCAATCGTACATTTTAGTGGAACTGCACAAGAGAATACGATGAACTGTATCCCAGCCAGTGCTTTAACTCTGCTGGAAGTTCTTGATAATCTTTCGATATAATCTCACCACAGGTAAACAAGGGTGATGTCAACCATACATTTGAAGTGCACAAAAATATATGCTATTGAATGATTCC
Organism: Thinopyrum elongatum; assembly: GCA_011799875.1. Lineage (NCBI taxonomy): Eukaryota > Viridiplantae > Streptophyta > Magnoliopsida > Poales > Poaceae > Thinopyrum > Thinopyrum elongatum. The sequence goes on along the minus strand of CM022300.1, from coordinate 447,551,150 downwards.
AGTGAGTGCTTTATCATCTCTTCTGGGACTACTTGAATAAGCTTCTTGCTCAGGTTGGTACCGGCCTAAGGCCATCATCCGTATTAGTTTGCTGTCATCTCTATTTGTATCGTGCTACTGTGTTGCTACTGTCATGAGGAACTCCTTTATCTTTGCATGTTAAAGTTTTGCACCCTATGATACATGGCAATGCTTTGAGTGTTGAGCTAATTGGCACTGATTAAATAAACTAATACCTCTCTTTAAGCAAGACTATTATGTTGCTAACTTTACCCATTAAGATAATGAGGGTGCTTCTATTTGTTAGTGTATGTTTCATCAACTAGTCCCACTATTACAGTAATCTCACTCTCTCAATATATGTGCCAACAGGGATGCTCGATTTTGGTGGAACTGCACAAAAACTTTGGGTGCTTCATTGCCTCGACTGCATCCTTCCTTTCCTGTCAGTCGCTTATCTCGGCTTCCAGTCAAAGGAAATAGTAATTGATATGCTTCCTCACACAGGTTGGTACCAGTCTTTATCCTGATTATTGTGCTTGTCATATGTATTGGTAATTTGGTATTGTGCTACTGTTTGCCGATTTCATAAAGGAGTAACTTGGAGCCTGAACTCGCAGGCAAATCATTACATTGGACGATTTTAGTAGAACTGCACAAAAAGATCAGATGGATAGATACTTATGCTGCTGCTATGTACTCCAAAGTTCACTCAGACAAGCATCGATGTTGACAAGAAGAAGGGCCAGAGTGAACGCCAACAATATTGCTTGGCATGAACTTGTGCCTTTTGGTTATCGGCACATATGGTAGCGAACTGTATGGCATGGAGTCTAAAGATTCCAGACAAGTTGGTTAATGTGTATATTCATCTGGCACTTAATCAGTCTGCACGCCACGGATGCTCCATTTCAGTTCAACTGCACAAAAAATTTGGGTGGTTCATTTTATCGACCGCCTCCTTTCCTGTCTGCAATGTAGAATTTTGGCGAGCTATAGGACCAAGATGAGCCAGTAAACTAGTTGGATGAAAGTAGTGGCCAAGTTGCTTAAACCTCCCTCGGCATCGAGGCCACTATCTCGAGGATAAACCTACAAGCAAAGTTTAGATTGTCTATGCTGCCTCTTATGTACTCGAAAGTTTGCTCGTACAAGCATTAATTTTAGCAAGAAGTACCACCGAGTGAACACCACTTACCAGTCTGTACCCTAGGTAATTAAAGTTTGTCCATGGATGATATTGGCTGTGATCTCTCAATCATTTGGATGCATAAACATGCTGAACATGTGTATATCTGAATCTTTTTGTGAATTATCTATGAATATTGTCTTGTCATCTATCAATCATTTGGATGCGTAGACATGCTGAACTTGTGTATATATGAATCTTTTGAGTTGTTGATTGTGAATGTTGGCTATGAATATGAACGTGTCCTATGAACCTGAGTTTGATATGAATGTTTACCTTTTCTGTTGTACTTGTGCGTGAACTTGTTAGAATGTCTACTGTGGGATTGTGACGTGTGAGTGTCAACGGCACGCCTTCTTCCCGAGAAGAATCGCACCTGCTTGTTAGGGTAGCAACGGCGCATCAGCTCTCTTTTTTATCTCTTTGCTCTGTCTTCCCCCCTCCCCCGCTCAACCCCTGCCATAATGTTTTCGGCCTCAAAACAAACATAGTACTGCGTTATTTTTGGGCCTTGATGAAAAATCAAGTGCTGCTTTCTGTAGGTTGGCTCGCCCAGCAAATGGGTTGCTGGTCCACCACGGACTGGGAGGCTAAAAATACAAGTTGTATGATGCAAAGGCAAGTAAAAAAATGCCATCGAGAGCCATCCACTGGAAAAAAAATCACGTCTGATGTGCTTCTTCAGTCCCGCCGCCGGCCCCCTCTTTAATCCAGTTCGCTCCATTCCCCAACCGGCAGCACGGGACGGAAGTTTATTTCCCCCTCACGCTCTTGGGGGATTGAAGAAGCACGGCATCGAATCCAACACCGGCGATGGCTGCTTGTCCAAGTGATATTCAGATAAGAAACTGCATGTTTCAGAGGCAGAGCATTTAAATCAACACGCACTTTTCAAACATGGATAACAGAATGTTGGAAATTTTATTCATGGTAAAAAATGGAACTAACAACAAGTTAACATCATGCTGATCAACATTCATGTATAGCACATCTTCATATGATGCAAAGTTAAAAAGATATGCTATTTTCAATATGGCAAGACAATGTTGAGTGTGCGAAAAACTGGGTAAACTAGGGACGAAATTTTGGCAAGTGTTAGATATTTTTCAACTGCACTAGTTGGAATCGAACCCAGGTAGTACAGCTTTTGGGTGAGAGGGCTGCAGCCACCGGGCTAGTGCGGTATGTTCGAAAGAATAAAGGCGTCTTCCCCGGCTCCGGTTCTTTCCCGTCCATGTGCGCTCGCTGTGACGCCGCCGTATGCCGTTGTCAACATGCTCAACAAACGAGGAATCCGGAGAGGACTGTACGCCGAGAGGCTGACAGTGGGGACCCACCAGGTCCAAGCCGTACGCAAGCAAGTGCCTCTTTGAAAAAGAAAGCTTCCTCCTAATTGTATACTGACGTTGGGGCCCACGGGTTTGTCAACCTAGTCAATAAACGAAATAAATTTCCAACGATGACTGTCATCGGGGAGCTTTTTTTTCCAGGGGTATCGGAGATCTCTTTTTTTTGTTGCGGGAAAGGGGTATCGGGGATCTAGCTGGTATCATTTTTTTCAGAGGGCGAACAAGTATCAGCTAGGCCTAGGTTTTGTTTTTTAACATGCGTAGCCCACGACATACCGAGACAGAGGTTTTAACTTATTTTTTGAGGTCCATCATGTACGTAGCAGCCTATGGGCCTCCCAGCGTAGGTTTTACTTTTTCTTAAACATCGGCAGCCCAATGTAGTTTTTTAATAAAACACAGATCTCTATTCTATTTATCTATATATAAGAATAATAATGCAGTGTCCAATTTATGTTTTCCCTTCTAACCACAATATATATATTTATATTATTACTATTATCATATATTTAATAAAGACTTATATATACATTATAAAAACATCCCACGTCTTATTAACTTATAAAAGTAAATATTTAACAGAAGTTGGCAAGGAAAATCCTGGTTGTTTTTGACTCACAGGCAAGGAAAATCCTGGTGATTGCGTACAAAAGCTTGCGAAGATTTTAAGGACCAATGTAATAATAACGCGCTCATTTTTCTTTTGAGCAATAACTCGCTAATTTGTTAATTTTATATATAATAAAATGTGAAGCTCCGGTTTATTTTTTGATATTAATTGCTCCTTCTAACCTAACAATAAATATAAAACAAGCCCAGCTAATTCGTGTATTTCAAGAAAGTGCAAATGGGCTGGGATTTCTTAGAAAATATTAAATGGGCCGCATTGACGCGAAATTATTTGTTCACCCAGCCCAGCAAATGGACTGTAAATTATAGAAAACATTGGGTTAAATATATGCCACATTTTTGTAGGCTGACATGTGAGCCAATAGGTCGAAGCCTATGCAAGGCATTGTCAACTTAGTCAACAAATGATTCTGACATCCACAACCATTGGATTTATATCCACCAGCTGGCATGCACCTTCAATCTCTCGTCTTGTTCCTCCAGCATCGCCGGGACCGCCTGCTCCGGCCTTCGGCGGCTAGCGGCTCTGCTTAGCACGCATCGCTGCGAAGCGCTACCCCACCGCCGGCCAGGCTATCCCTCCACCCCTCCACACCTCCTGCTATTCTCCATCGACTGCAGCCCCACGCCGCACCAGAACCAGTTATAACCCTTGTACTCTTCTCAATCTGCGACTCCACTGCCGTGTCTTCCCATCTCTGGGTCGTTCCTGTCTGGGGCCTCGCAGTCGTCCACCGCCCTGCTGCGCTCGGCGCGGTGTGGTCAACAAACGAGAGTCATCGGAAGAGGACTATACGTGGAGAGCCTGATAGCTCGGACCCACGAGGTCCATGGTCGCACGCAAGGAAAGTTCCTCCTTATTAAGCTAAAAAAAATGTTTCCTCCCCCTGACAGCTGGGACCCACCAGCTGTATCTTCGCACGGAAGGAAGTGCCTCCTTGTTATGCGAAAAAAACTATTCCTCCCGATGATAGCTGGGACCCGGCAGATTTGGTGGCTGACTTGTGGACCTACTAAGCTGACGCGTACGCAGGGCTTTGTCAACTTAATCAATAAATGATTCTAGCAGTTGGACCGTTGGATATTAATCCAACAGCCGTGCTGCTTCTGAAAGAACATGCGGTGCCCCCATGTTTGGTTTTGGTAATTGATGACAATCTCTATGGACTAATGGTTGCCTTGAGTTATATTTGAAGGATTTGTCCAAAGGCTTTTCTTGGAGTCCATTTGTTGGTTTCAAGGAGAGTTTCTGATGACCAAGGTGTTATTCAAGGAATTACCTAAAGATTGGTCATGTGAGAGGTTGATCAAGACTAAGTCAAAGAGTGAATCAAGTTGATCAACACACAAAGCATAGAAGATGTATGGAGTGGGATCAAGCGATCCCATGGTATGGTAAGCATTGTCAATTACGCTTTGTGTTCTAACCCATGGTCTTCGTGAGAGTTCTTTGTGGGGTTAGGTTGCGGTGTGCAAGTTCAAGTGGATCATCACGAAGAGATCATATGCTTGAAGCTTGCCGTCCATTGTGGTGGCAATGGACTTGTGAAGATGAGCCAAAGAGTAGCTCACCCATAGTGGAGTATGGGGGAGCAATCAACTAGTCTTCACCGAGCCAACGCAATCAAGAAAGGTGGTTCAACTTGAGGAAGTCAAGATCGTCATCATCTAGCTCAAGTGGACTTTGAGCAAGGCAAAGGTTTGCCCTTCATAGGTTTTCTATTTTACCGGTCTCATGGTGGTAGTTTGGAGACCGGGTTATAGGATCGATAGCCGTACTATCAAGGGGGGGCTCTCAAGTGAGTAGCTTGATCGTATCGATCGTCGAGAGCTCAAACCATTGCATCCTTGCATCATATTTCTTGATTCTTATTTGTATTTTCTCTTTTTGAGGTTTTAGAGCTTGTGGTTATCTTCGTGACAAGCTCTAGTACTTTGAAAACGGATTTCATATGCTTCTTCTTTTGCATTTTTGGTGTTGGAGGTTTTACCGGTCTTATTCGAGGAAGGGTTCTCACCATTTTCTTGTGGGCCTTTTCTCATTTGATCCTTATTGTTGTTTCTATCAAGATTGTGTTAGCCCATGTCGTTAGCTTTCCAACAAACTTGGTTTCGTTGAATTCGGAGTCCGTTTGCAGAAGTTGTGTCAGTTTTGGTGTCCATAAAAAGGCTGCAGCGGTACTACCGCTCATGGGAGCGGTACTACCGCTTGGAGGGGATGTAATTTTTTACTACCGCTCTTGGGAGTGGTACTACCGCTTGGAGCGGATGTAATTCTTTACTACCGCTCTAGAGCGGTACTACCGTGGCTACTTCCGCTCCGGACCAAAAACTCATCTTAAGTCCAGCGGTGGTAGGCACAGATGTATTTTTTTAGTACCGCTCGCAAGCAATAGTACCGCTACCCTTAGCGATAGTACCGCTACCCCTAGCAGTAGTACCGTGAGGACGAGTGGTAGTACCTCTCCGGCGGTTCTACCGGCCTTTTGCCTCCTCGCTGTTGTTTTTCAAAGGGCTTCCACCGCCCTAGCGGTAGTACCGCTCCCGTGAGCGGTAGTACCGCTCTGTGCTGGCTATGAGCATAACGGTTGGATTTTTTCCCACCTATAAAGGGGGTCTTCTTCCCCAATGAACCTTATCCTTTGAGCTCATGTTCTTCCCCCATTGTTGACCTTCTTCAAGCTTGCTATCTCTCAATCCCTCCATGGATTCTTGCTAGTTTTGGGGGGAAAAGAGAGAGGAGATCTAGATCTACGTTTCCTCCAATCACTTTCTCCTCTATGTGAGGGGAACCCTTTGGATCTAGATCTTGGAGTTCTTCGTGTTCTCTTCTTCGTTCTTCCTCTCATTTCCCTCCCTAGCATTAGTTGCTTTGGTGGGATTTGGGAGAGAAGGACTTGGGCACTCCGTGTACCCTTGCCATTGCATTTGGTGCATAGGTTTGAGTTCTCCACGGTGATACGTGGAAGTTACAAGTTGAGAAGCTTATTACTCTTGGGTGCTTGGTACCCTTGAGCTTGTTCCTCTTGGGTGCTTGGGCGCCCTAGACGGTTGGTGGTGTTCGGAGCTCAATCATTGTGGTGTAAAGCTCCGGGCAAGCGTCGAGGTCTCCAATTAGGTTGTGGAGATCACCCCGAGCAATTTGACGGGTTCCGGTGACCGCCCCCAAGGGTTGCCAAAGTGTACGGGTTCGGTGACCGTACCCAAGGGTTGCCATTTGTATGGGTTCGGTGACCGCCCTCAAGGGTCCCTTAGTGGAATCACGGCATCTTGCATTGTGCGAGGGCGTGAGGAGATTACGGTGGCCCTAGTGGCTTCTTGGGGAGCATTGTGCCTCCACACCGCTCCAAACGGAGATTAGCATCCGCAAGGGTGTGAACTTCGGGATACATCATCGTCTCCGCGTGCCTCGGTTATCTCTTACCCGAGCCCTTTACTTATGCACTTTACTTTGTGATAGCCATATTGTTTCTTGTCATATATCTTGCTATCACTCAGTTGTTTATCTTGCTTAGCATAAGTTGTTGGTGCACATAGGTGAGCCTAGTTGTTGTAGGTTTTCTGCTTGACAAATTAACCGCTAGGTTTATTCCGCATTTGTTCAAGCCTAAACCGTAATTTTTTTAAAGCGCCTATTCACCCCCCCTCTAGGCGACATCCTCGATCTTTCAGCTTCTTCAACCTCTGTTCTTGCTCCTGTCTCCCGTGTGCGGCAGTGCTACCGCGCACCTGAACCAGTCAAGTTTCCCACTCCTCTCCATCTGCGACTCCACTACCACGTCTTCCCCATCTCCAGGTCATTCTAGTCTGGGGCCTCGCCGTCGTCCACCGGCCTTGGTGCGCTTGGCACGGTGTGGTCAACATGGTCAACAAATGAGAGTCATCGGAAGATGACTGTACGTGAGAGGCTGACAGTGGGGACGCATGATGCGGCTTGAACTACGTCGGTATTTCCCCAAAGAGGAAGGGATGATGCAGCACAGCTACTGTAGGTATTTCCCTCAGTGATGAGACCAAGGTTATCGAACCAGTAGGAGCACCACGCAACACTACGTGAACAGCACCTGCACACAAAGAACAAATACTTGCAACCGAACGTAAAAGAGGGGTTGTCAATCCCTCCCGAGTAAAGAGATAGATAAATTTGTAGTAGATCGGATAAATAGATCTCGCGGGAACGCGAGATAAAATAAATAACAATAAATTGCAGCAAGATATCTTTTGGGTTTTTGGATTAATAGATCTGAAAATAAAAGATGCAAATAAATAAAAAGGCAAATAGCAATATAGATCTGAAAGTATATGATGGGAAAATAGACCCGGGGGCCGTAGATTTCACTAGTGGCTTCTCTCGAGAAAAATAGCATATGGTGGGTAAACAAATTACTGTTGGGCAATTGATAGAACTTCAAATAATTATGACGATATCCAAGCAATGATCATTATATAGGCATCACGTCCAAGATTAGTAGACCGACTCCTGCCTGCATCTACTACTATTACTCCACACATCGACCGCTATCCAGCATGCATCTAGTGTATTAAGTTCATGGAGAAACGGAGTAATGCAATAAGAACGATGACATGATGTAGACAAGATCTATTCTTGTAGGAATAGACCCCATCTTGTTATCCTCAATAGCAATGATACATACGTGTCATTCCCCCTTCTGTCACTGGGATTGAGCACCGTAAGATCGAACCCGTCACAAAGCACCTCTTCCCATGGCAAGAAAAATCGATCTAGTCAGCCTAACTAAACCAAAGATTCAAAGAAGAAATACGAGGCTATAAGTAATCATGCATATAAGAGATCAAAAGACTCAAATAACTTTCATGGATAAAAACATAGATCTGGTCATAAACTCAAAGTTCATCGGATCACAACAAACACACCGCAAAAAGAGTTAGATCAAATAGATCTCCCAGAGACCATTGTATTGCGAATCAAAAGAGAGATAGGAAGCCATCTAGCTACTAACTACGGACCCATAGGTCTACAATGAACTACTCACGCATAATCGGAGAAGCACCAATGAGGATGATGAACCCCTCCGTGATGGTGTCTAGATTGGATTTCTGGTTTCTAGAACTTGCGGCGGCTGGAATTGTATTTCGTCGACTCTTCTAGGGTTTTTGGACGTCTAGGGTATTTATAGAGCAAAGAGGCGTTGCGAGAGGCGGCCGAGGTGGGCACAACCCACCTGGGCGCGCCTGGGCCCCCAGGCGCGCCCTGGTGGGTTATGCTCCCCTCGGAGCCCCCCTCTGGTACTTCTTTGGCCCAACAGGTGTCTTCTGGTTCGGAAAAAATCACCAAAAAGTTTCGCTGCATTTGGACTCCGTTTGGTATTGATTTTCTGTGAAGTAAAAAACAAGCAAAAAACAGCAACTGGCACTGGGCACTATGTCAATAGGTTAGTCCCAAAAAATGATATAAAGTTGGTATAAAATGATTGTAACACATCCAAGATTGATAATATAACAGCATGGAACAATAAAAAATTATAGATACGTTGGAGACGTATCAGCATCCCCAAGCTTAATTCATGCTCATCCTCGAGTAGGTAAATGATAAAAACTGAATTTTTGATGTGGAATGCTGCCTAACATGTTCATCACATAATCTTTTCTTTGTAGCATGGACATTTGGACTTTTATATGATTCAGAGCAATAGTCTAGTTTTGACATGAAGATTTCAATAATCAAGCATATCAACAAGCAACCAAGTCTTTCAAAATATCAACACTAAAGCAAGTTATCCCTAGCCCATTATGCTCAATCATTGATCCGTTCATGAAACACACTCGCATATTAGCTACACCCAATGCTCCAGTACGATCATAGTGCCTCTTAGTTGGTGCTTTATAAGAGAAAATGGAGACTCAAAAATAAAAATTGCATAAAGTAAATAGAAAGGCCCTTCGCAGAGGGAAGTAGGGATTTGTAGAGGTGCCAGAGCTCAAAGCAAAAAAGATAGAGATAAAAATATTTTGGGTGGCATGCTTTTCCTGTCAACGAAAACAATCGAGTAGTTCCCAATACTTTCCATGCTAGATATATCATAGGCGGTTCCCAAACAGAAAATAAAGTTTATTCCTTTTTCCACCATACTTTCACATTCCACGGCTAACCGAATCCACGGGTGCCGTCCATACCAACACTTTCCAAGGAATTTATTATTTGACAACATAAAGTAAATTCATTTTTCATTTCAGGACTGGGCATCCCTAATACCTTTGCCGTACTCTCGTGCAATGACAAGTGAATAAACACTCATCTTGAGAATAACACATCTAGCATGGAAAAATATCAGCCACCCCGTACCGTTTCATGAGTGGTACGAGCACACAAAAGAGAAATTTATTTTGAAAATTAGAGATGGCACATACAAATTTGCTTAGAACGGCACGGAAATACCGCATATAGGTAGGTATAGTGGACTCATAAGGCAAAACTAGTTTTAAGGATTTTGGATGCACAAGTAGTGATCATACTTAGTGCAAATGAAGGCTAGCAAAAGATTGAGAAGCATCCAACCAAGAAATGAAAAATCTCATAAGCGAGCATTAAGCATAACTAACACCGAATAATGCACCACAAGTAGGATATAATTTCATTGCATAACTATTGACTTTCGTGCTTGCATAGGGAATCACAGACCTTAACACCAATATTCTTACTAAACCATAATTACTCACCAACATGACTCACATATTATATCATCATATCGCAAAACTATTACAAGGAATCAAGCTTATTTTGTCCAATGATCTTCATGAAAGTTTTTACTATATTTCCCTTGAATATCTATCACTTTGGGACTAGTTTAATGTGTTGCTTTGGATAGCTCAAACAAATCTAAGTGAAGAACATGACCATGAAAATTTTTCTTCTCTCAAAATAATATAAGTGAAGCATTAGAGAATTTCTTCAAAATTATTACTCTCAAATAAATCTAAATGAAGCATGAGAGCATTTCTCCAAAAATATTAAAGCACACCGTGCTCAAAAAGATATAAGTGAAGCACTTGACCAGTTCCATAGCTCATAAAGATTTAAGTGAAGCATAGAGAGCAATTCTAGCAAATCATAGCATAATTTTGGCTCTCTCAAATAGGTGTGTCCAGAAAGGATACTTGACTAAGAATAAAAAGTAAAACAAGCAAAAACTCAAATCAAACAAGACGCTCCAAGCAAAACTCATGATATGTGACGAATAAAAATATAGTTCCAAGTAAAATACCGATGGTCGTTAGAAGAAAGAGGGGATGCCACTAGGGCATCCCCAAGCTTAGTTGATTGCTTCTCTTTTAGATAACAGCTTGGGATGCCATGGGCATCCCCAAGCTTAGGCTCTTCTTACTCCTTATTCCTTCATCCATCGTGATCTCACCCAAAACTTGAAAACTTCAATCACACAAAACTCAACAAAACCTTCGTGAGATCCGTTAGTATAAGAAAACTAATCTTTACTTTGAGTACTATAGAAAACCCATTCAAATTTTGTTATTGCATTATATCTACTGTATTATAACTTTACCATGGCTTATAACCTCCAATACAAACCATAGATTCAACAAAATAAGCACACAATGCAAAGAAAACAGAATCTGTCAAAAACAGAACAGTCTGCAAAGATACCAATTGTTCTCATACTTCTGTAACTCCAAAAAATCTGAAAAATAAGGAAAACGTAGGAAATCTGTATATCAATCTTGTGTAAAAAATTCAGAATGTTTCGTCGCTTCTGTGAATTTTTAAAATTATTTTACTGAACGCAAAAGTTTCTGTTTTCCAACAAGATCAAATCAACTATCACCCAACATGATCCCAAAGGCTTTGCTTGGCACTAACACTAATTAAAACCTAAAAACACAATCATAACAGTAGCATAATTGTGCAAACACTCAAGAACAGAAAGAAAAAGACAAAAATAAATTTTATTCATTGGGTTGCCTCCCAACAAGCGCTATCGTTTTATGCCCTTAGCTAGGCATAATGCAAAGATCTAAGTGTTGTCATCCTTATTTCTAGATCCATAAGATGCCCTCATGATTGATTCATATGGTGGCTTAATTATTGTTCTAGGGAAGTGTTCCATCCCCTATCTCAAAGGAAATTGGAATTTGATGTTCCCTTCTTTCATATCAATCACGGCACCTATAGTGCGTAAAACTGGTCTACCAAGAATAATTGGGCAAGACGGATTGCAATAAATATCAAGAACAATAAAGTCTATGGGCACATAATTACTACTTGCAAGTATAAAAACATCATTATTTCTTCCCATAGGCATTTTAATAGTAGAATCCGTCAAGTGCAAATTTAAAGAACATTCTTCAATATCGGTAAGACCAAGCACATCACATAAGGATTTCAGAATTGTAGAAACACTAGCACCCAAGTCACATAAAGCAAAACACTCATAATTTTTAATCTTGAATTTGATAGTAGGTTCCCATTCATCATGTAATTTTCTAGGAATTGAAATCTCTAATTCCAACTTTTCTTCCAAAGCTTTCATCATAGCATCAATGATATGTTTAGTAAAAGCTTTATTTTGTTCATAAGCATGGGGCGAATTTATCATGGATTGCAACAAAGAAATACAATCAATCAAAGAGCAATTATCATAATTAAAGTCATTGTAATCCAAAAGAGTGGGCACATCACTAGTTAAAGTTTTGACCTCTGCAAACCCACTTTTATCAATTTTCTCAACAAGATTTTCACCCTCCAAATTATCGGGATGCCTTCTAGCTAAAGTTGACTCTTCTTCAGTCCCTTTATCATCAATCTTAATTTTACTAAACAAGGAATCAATAGAAGAAACACCAATCACTTTCAGATCTTCATCATTTTTATGAAAGCAATCGCTAGAAAACACTTTTTCTAAAAATTCTCTTTTTGCTCTAAGCATAGCGGTTCTTTTCTTACTTTCATCCATAGAAACATATAAAGCTTTAATTGATTCCTCAACCTTAGGCACAAAAAATTTCATCTTGAGATTTTCTACATCATGAGAAATTCTATCAATTCTTCTAGACATATCATCAATTTTACTCAACTTTTCTTCTATCATAGTATTAAAATTCTTTTGAGCATCGAAACGGGGTCCTGTTCATCGGGAAGGGTCTGGCGTACCACAGAACGGAGGAAATGACCTTCTGTTCGACTGGCTACGGTTGAAATGGGGTGTTGTTGATCGGGAGGGGTGTGGCGTACCGCAAAACGGAGGAAACAGACTTGTGTTGGAGCGCCTACGGTCGAAATGGGGTCCTGTTCGCCGGGAGGGGTGTGGCGTAACGCAAAACGGGACTCCACGGGCTACTGTTCATCCACTGTCTACTGCCTCGCTCCAGCCTCCATGGCCTACTGTTCATCCACCGTCGACTTCCTCCAGCCTCCATCAGCTACTGTTCATCCACCGTCGACTTCCTCCAGCCTCCACCAGCTACTGTTCATCCACGGGGTCCTGTTCATCCAGCCTCCACTGGCTACTGTTCAACCAGCCCTCCACGGGGTCCTGTTCATCCACCCTCCATCGGCTACTGTTCATGGAGCCTCCACAGGGTCCTGTTCATCCACCCTCCACCGGCCTCGCCTCGATCGGGGGCCTGTTCATCCAGCAGCAATGGCCTCTACTACCATGGGGTCTTGTTCATCCAACCCCCACCGGGAACTGTTCATCCAACCCCCAACAACGGTCATTGTTCATCAAGAGGCAGCAGGTTCGATCTGCTTTAGTTAGCAGCAGTAGCGAAGGAATTGCTCGATCGGGTTCAGTTAACAGCCAGGGATCGATCGCTCGGGTTCAGTAACGTAGCTAGTGCAATCGCTCGGGTTCAGTAAGTGAATGCCTCGCTCGGGTTCAGTTAGAGCCCAACGCCTCGCCGCACACACCCGCGTACGTGTACGAGAGAAACGCACAATCCCTCCGTGCATCGCTCGGCCCCGACCACACACCGTAACTGGGAACTCCCCGAAATTTTCCTCGCCCTCGCTTCTACCATGATTTTTTTCGTCATGGACAGCCCAAAGAATGTCATGCAGGTGTGTCTCCGGCCCGCCCAGGACGAAAAGCCCATTTTCTGTCATGATTTTTTGTCATAGAAGTAGGAGCCCACCACATCTATGATGATACCGGGTTTTGTCACAATTATCGTCATAGAAGTGTCATAAGCATGACACAAAAAAATTCGTTCGGGCCAAAATGTCATGGATGTGTCTTTTTTTTGTAGTGTGGGTTCTCATGCTAGAAAATTTTGATTTACATATCACTGATAGGAAAGGAGCTGAGAACCCCGTAGTAGATAACTTGTCTAGGTTAGAAAATATTCTTGATGACCCACTACATATTGATGATAGTTTTCCTGATGAACAACTAGCCGCAATAAATGTTTCTCATAATACTCCTTGGTATGCTGACTATGCTAATTATATTGTTGCTAAATACATACCACCTAGTTTCACATACCAACAAAAAAATTCTTCTATGATTTAAGACATTACTTTTGGGATGACCCACATCTTTATAAACAAGGAGTAGATAGTATTATTAGACGTTGTGTGCCTAAGCATGAACAGGAACAAATCTTACGGAAATGTCACTCCGAAGCCTATGGAGGACATCATGCGGGAGATAGAACTGCTCACAAGGTATTGCAATCTGGTTTTTATTGGCCTACTCTTTTCAAGGATGCCCGTAAGTTTGTCTTGTCTTGTGATGAATGTCAAAGAATTGGTAATATCGGTAAGCGTCAGGAAATGCCTATGAATTATTCACTTGCTGTTTGGGGTTTTGATTACATGGGACCTTTTCCTTCCTCTAATGGGTATACACATATTTTGGTTGCTGTTGATTATGTTACTAAGTGGGTAGAAGCTATTCCAACTAGTAGTGCTGATCATAACACTTCCATTAAAATGCTTAAAGAAGTTATTTTCCCAAGGTTTGGAGTCCCTAGATATTTAATGACTGATGGTGGTGCACACTTTATTCATGGTGCTTTCCGTAAAATGCTTGCTAAATATGATGTTAACCATAGAATTGCGTCACCCTATCATCCTCAATCTAGTGGTCAAGTTGAACTTAGCAACAGAGAAATAATGTTAATATTACAAAAACTGTCAATAGGTCCCCAAAGAATTGGTCTAAGAAATTAGATGATGCACTTTGGGCCTACAGAACAGCATATAAAAATCCTATGGGTATGTCTCCATATAAAATGGTTTATGGAAAAGCTTGCCATTTGCCACTTGAGTTAGAACATAAAGCATATTGGGCAATTAAAGAACTCAACTATGATTTCAAACTTGCCTGTGAAAAAAGGTTATTTGATATTAGCTCACTAGATGAATGGAGAACCCGAGCATATGATAATTCCAAACTATTCAAAGATAAACTTAAAAGATGGCATGACAAAAGAAACCAAAAGCGGGAATCCAAAGTTGGAGAATATGTTCTTTTGTACAACTCTCGTTTTAGATTCTTTGCAGGAAAACTTCTCTCCAAATGGGAAGGACCATATATTATCGAAGAGGTTTATCGCTCTGGAGCTGTCAAGATTAATAATGCCGAAGGTACTAACCCAAAGGTGGTCAATGGATAAAGAATTAAACACTATATCTCAGGTACACCTATTAATATTGAAAGCAATATTATCCAAACCATGACACCGGAGGAACACATAAAAGAAACCTTCCAGAACACTCCAGAATCCTGAAAAAGAAGAGGTACATGATACGGTAAGTAAACGGACTCCGAAAAATCCACAAAAATATTTTCTGTCAGTTTTGGAATATTATAAAAATTAGGAAAATAAGAAATAACCAAGAAGGCAACCAAGGAGGGCAAGATACACCAGGGCGTGCCTGCCCTCCCTGGCGCGCCCAGGTGGGTTGTGCCCCCCTTGAGAACCTTCCTGACTCCGTTTTCCTTCCATATTGCTTGTTTCTCAAGATAAAAAAACCTTTATATACCCCCCGAATGTATTGACCACCGCAACGCGGAGAAATCTTCTGTTCTTGTTTCTTGCTGTTTTTCTGACAGATCTGAAAACATGTCATCTCAAGATTCAGAGGGAGAGAGCCTTGTTTCTTACCAACCTCTTGATCCAAATGTCTTTAAGAAGACCTTCCCCATATTTTTGGTTCACGGATGAGGAGGAGGACACCGATCCGGAGGATGCATCCTCAGATGAAGATGAAGTTCCACTACCTCAATCTGCAGATACACACGCGGGGCTCAAGAAGTCAAGCCTCCCCAGCAAAACTAAAACCCAATCTATCCCACCTCGTTTTCTGCAGGATAGCAGGGCAGCATTATGCAAGAAGATATTAAAGCTTGAGCTAGAGAATGTGGATCTTAGGGAGGATAATTTCAGCCTCCGACGCAAGCTGGAGAAGAACATGACTACATCACCACAACAATCACCATCTTCCCCACCAAAGGAGATTTGAGCACATGGGTATGGGCACTCCCCTTGGCTTGTGCCAAGCTTGGGGGAGATGCCCCGGTATCGTATCACCATCACTTTTACCGCCTTTACCTATTTTAGTTCGATCTTTAGTTATATCATGAATTAGTTGAATAAAAGTTTAGCATGATCTATCTTCAACTATTAGTTTTCGTGATCTATCTGTCTATGTAATCAAGTGAGAGTTATATAATAAAGTTTAGTTTGAGTTTTTGCTTCTTTACTTTCATGTTGCAATCAAATAAAAGGAAATAAATGAAAAAGATCACATGCTAATCATATGGTAAGTAATGACATCACACAAGGAAAAGTATAAGTGGTAAAATTTATTGAAGATTGACAAACATAGCATTGGTCAATGATGCAACTCATGAAAGAATTAATAAGGGAAGAGAAGATTCACATGCAAATACACTATCTTAGACATCTTTTATGATTGTGAGCCCCCATTAAATATTATATGTCAAAATTGTTGACGTTGGACAAGGAAGACAACGTAATGATTTATGTTTGTTCATATTCACATAGAAGTTATATTGTCATAGATCCTTCAACATGTGGTGCTTGCTCAATATCTTTGCTAGCCAAAACTCCGCACTAAGTAGAAATACTACTTGTGCATCCAAAAACCCTAAAACCAAACTCATGTTTTGAGAGTCCACCATACCTACCTATGGATTGAGTAAGATCCTTCAAGTAAGTTGTCATCAGTGCAATAAGGCAATAAAAATTGCTTCTAAATGTGTTTGATCATTTAGTGTAAGAGAAAATTGAGCGTTGTACGAACTTATGATGGCAAAGTAATAAAAGCGACGGACTAGATAATAAAGGTTGCTATCATAAGGGGCAATATAATGTGACGTTCTTTTGCATTAAGGGATTTGGCATACAAACCAAAAAGCGCATGACAACCTCTGCTTCCCTCTACGAAGGGCCTATCTTTTACTTTTATGTATTTACTTTTATGCAAGAGTCAAAGTATTCTTCCCTATTCCTTTTTTATTTTCTCTTTTTGCAAGCATCATGTGGTGAGAAAATATCTAGGCACATATATCTAGTTGGATATGAGTGAGCATGAGTTATTATTGTTGACATCACCCTTGAGGTGAATATGTTGGGAGGCGAAACTATAAACCCCTAACTTTCTATGTGTCCGGTTGAAACTTTTTTCCCATGGGTATGATGTGAGTGTTAGCAATCATAAAAGACTAAATGATGGTTGAGTATGTGGACTTGTCAAAAGGCTCCGATACGAGACCCTTCCTGAAAGTATGATGAATTGTAGTTGCAAAGTTGACTGAGAACACAGTTTGTTGGTTTTCAATAGAGTTTATGCTTTTTACTTTGATGTTGTGATGAATGGTTACTTGTTCATGAGAAGTTATATGATAAAGGTTATATGATAAAGTTTGTTGTTGTTATGATAATAAGCATGATGCTACTATGTCCGTATTTTGTTTTTATCGACACCTCTCTCTCTCTAACCATGTGGACATGTTTTTCGATATTGGTTTTCGCTTGAGGACAAGCGAGGTCTAAGCTTGGGGGAGTTGATATGTCCATTTTGCATCATGATTTCCTACTGTTATTTATAATGTTTTTCAGCATAATAATGCTTTATGGAGTAATTCTAATGCCTTTTCTCTCATAATATGCAAGGTTTACACAAAGAGGGAGAATGCCGGCAACTGGAATTCTAGACCTGAAAAAGCTACGTCAGAGATACCTATTCTGTACATCTCCAAATAAGCTGAAACTTTACAGAGAATTATTTTGGAATATATAAAAAAATACTGGAGCAAATAACTACCGGAGGGGGGCCACCTGGTGACCACAAGACACCAGGGCGCGCCAGGCCCCCCAGGCGCGCCCTGCTGGGTTGTGGTCAGCCCAGCCCACCTCCGGTGCCCATCTTCTGGTATATAAGTCATTTTGACCTAGAAAAATCAGGGAGGACTTTCTGGACGGAGCGCTGCCGTCTCGAGGCGGAACTTGGGCAGGAGAACTTTTGCCCTCCGGCGGAGCGATTCCGCCGGGGGAACTTCCCTCCCGGAGGGGGAAACCGAAACCATCATCATCACCAACAACCCTCTCATCTTTGGGAGGCCAACCTCCATCAACATCTTCAACAGCACCATCTCCTCTCAAACCCTACTTCATCTCTTGTGTTCAATCTTTGTACCGGAACCTCAGATTGGTACCTGTGGGTGACTAGTAGTGTTGATTACATCTTGTAGTTGATTACTATATGGTTTATTTGGTGGAAGATTATATGTTCAGATCCATTATGCTATTTCATACCCCTCTGATCTTGGGCATGAATATCATTTGTGATTAGTTACTTTTGTTCTTGAGGTCACGGGAGAAGTCATGTTGCAAGTAATCATGTGAACTTGATATGTGTTCGATATTTTGATGATATGTATGTTGTGATTCCCTTAGTGGTGTCATGTGAACATCGACTACATGGAACTTCACCATATTTGGGCCTAAGGGAATGCAATGTGGAGTAGTTATTAGATGATGGGTTGCTAGAGTGACAGAAGCTTAAACCCTTGTTTATGCGCTACTTCGTAAGGGGCCGATTTGGATCCAAATGTTTAATGCTATGGTTAGATTTTATCTTAATACTTTTCTCTCAGTTGCGGATGCTTGAGAGGGGGTTAATCATAAGTGGGAGGTTTCTTCAAGTAAGAACAACACCCAAGCACCAGTCCACCCACATATCAAATTATCAAAGTAGCGAACGCAAATCAAACCAACATATTGAAAGTGACTAGATGAAATTCCCGTGTGCCCTCAAGAACACTTTGCTTATTATAAGAGACCGTTTTGGCCTATCCTTTGCCACAAAAGGATTGGGCAACCTTGTTGCACTTTATTTACCATTACCGTTACTTGCTTGTTACAAATTATCTTGCTATCAAACTACTCATTACCGACAATTTCAGTGCTTGCAGAAATTACCTTGCTGAAAACCACTTGTCATTTCCTTCTGCTCCTCGTTGGGTTCGACACTCTTACTTATCGAAAGGACTATGAGTGATCCCCTATACTTGTGGGTCATCAAGCCCCGAGGTGCATAGGTGTGCTTGTTTGAGAAGTGCGCCCCCGTGTTAACAACCTAACAGTTCCTCTCTCGATCTATTGCTCTTGTACACAAATTCGAGTAGCGATTTAGGGTTACAGGTACTGGATACAATAATTGGGTAGGCAGGAGGAAGGGGAAGAGAGCCGCCGCCGGGTTCGTGCCGTGATCCACTGGATGACCTACGCTTGTGAGTCGGGATCAACCAAGTAGCCGCAGGCTCACACCAACTCCGGGCCGTGGACCCTGCTGTTGGGCCATCGCTGCCTGATGGGCCGAGCCGTGGGTGAGGCCGAGTCTTGGTTAGTGGTAGTGGTAGTATTGATAGTGGCCTTAACACCCCCTCCTTCTTGTGAAGAGGCTTGCCCCTAAGCCTCCGCTGTTGGAAAGCGAGCTTGCAGTTCTTGCTTGTCTCCCCACGTATCGGCGATCGTTGCTGGATCATGCCACTTGACGAGGACTTGTCGACCATAGCACCACGCTTGCGCCTCCAATGTGTGTCCAGAATCGCTGCTGGAACTGCAGGAACCAGAGATGCGACAGGCAAATGTTGCTCGACTGGCGTACCTGGAAGCAGGGCTCTCCGGAGCAGGGAGACATGAAAAACTGCATGTACAGACACGTCCGGTGGGAGTTCCAACTTGTAAGCCACAGGTTTGATCTTGCCGATGATGGTGTATAGCCCAAAGTAGCAGAAAGATAGCTTGTGTTTCGCATGTTTGGGCACTGACATTTGCACATATGGTTGTAGCTTCAAAAATACCTGGTCGCCCACTACGGAAGAGCGCTCCGATCGCTTCTTGTCTGCTTGTTGTTTCATGCGCAGGTGTGCTCGCTGAAGGTGTTGTTGAAGCAAGTCTTTGTTGACAGCACGCTCGTTCAGCCAAGTTTGGAGGGCAGGGACAGAGCAAGATGAAGTAGCTGTGATGCCCCAATGCCGTGGCTCATGCCCAAACATGGCCATGTATGGAGTCATGCCGATCGTAGAATGTGGAGCTGAATTGTACCAAAACTGCGCGAGTGGTATCCAATGACTCCATCTCTTCGGGAAGGATTGTGTGAAGCAATGGAGGAATGTTTCTAGACACTGATTGACACATTCATATTGACCATCAGTCTGAGGTTGGTTGGCTATACTCATGCAGACTTTTGTACCAGCGTAGCGAAAAAGTTCTTGCCAAAAGTGGCTGGTAAACACCAGATCACGGGCGGAGATGATGGAACTGGGAAAGCCATGGATAGTATAAATGCGTTGCATGTACAGCAAGGCAACTCGCAAAGTGGTATAAGGATGAGCAAGTGGCAAGAAGTGCGCGAATTTGGTCATTTTGTCGACCAGGACTCAAATGCAATTGAACTGACCTAATTGTGGGAGGCCGTCGATGAAATCCATGGTAATCATATCCCAGGATGCACCGGGCATCAGAAGGGGCTGAAGGAGACCTGGTGATGCCACACGCCCCGCCTTAGCTTGCTAGCAAATCTGAAAACATTGCACGTACTGAAGAATGTTCTATTTCATCTTCGGCCACGCGAATAGGCGTCGGACGCGCTTGTAGGGTACGCATTCGAGACCTCACTCATATGTACGTATGTGGCTGTATTTTTTGCCATGTGGTTGTACGTACATGTACACGATTTAGACGGGCCTGCCTGAACTGCTATGTCGGGGGCTCTACTAAGACATGTGTCGCTACTTACTCGGTCACGGTTCATCCTTATAGAGAGACCGATCGACCAGTATGTACATACACGTTCACGACCAGACAGAAAATCCTATGTACGCTTCGATCGGGTGGGTCCCAGCTGTCAGGGAGGATAAGGAGGCACTTCCTTGCGTACGAAGATATAGCTGGTGGGTCCCAGCTGCCAGGGGGAGGAATCATTTTTTGCGTGTAATAAGGAGGCACTTCCTTGCGTGCGAAGATGTAGCTGGTAGGTCCAGCCGTCAGTGTCGCCGCTTATAGTCCTCTTCCGATGGTTGTCGTTCGTTGACCACATTGACCACGCCGCGCCGAGAGCACTAAGGCGGTGGACGACGGCGAGGCCTAGGAAGGGAACAACGCGGAGCTGGGGAAGACGCGGCAGTGGATGCCCACGCAGAGGGGAGTACGAGGGTTGACTGGTTCGGCTACGGCGTGACGCTACCGTCGCCGGAGAATAACAGGGGGTGTGGGTGAGTAGAGGGAAGGCTTGACCAGCACTAGGAGTAGGTGGAGTAGTGAGGCCTGCACGGTAGCACGGCCGGCCACGAGAGACAGGAGAAGGCGGTCCCGCCGGCACTGGTTTGGGCGTCTGGAGCTAGAAGATCAGAGATTGAAGAAGCAACACGGCCTTTGGATTAACATCCTAAGGTCACTGCTCATAGAATTGTTTGTTGACTAAATTGACAAAGCCCTGCATATGCGTCAACTTAGTAGGCCCACAAATCAGCCTTCAACTCTGGTGTGTCCCAGCTAGCAGGGGAGGAATCATTTTTCTTGTACGTTATAGGGAGGCACTTCCTAGCGTGCGAAGATGTAGCTGGTGGGTCCCTGATACGTCCATTTTGCATCATGTTTTCCTACTATTATTTATAGTGTTTTTAATCAATATAACACTTTGTGGAGTAATTCTAATGTCTTTTCTCTCATAATATGCAAGGTTTACACAAAGAGGGAGATTGCCGGCAGCTGGAATTTTGGACCTGAAAAAGCTATGTCAGAGATACATATTCTGCACATCTTCAAATGAGCTGAAATTTTACGGAGATTTATTTTGGAATATATAAAAATTACTAGAGAAAAGAAATGCTAGTGGCGCCCCTGGCCAGCCTCCGGTGCCCATCTTCTGGTATATAAGCCCATTTGACCTAGAAAAAATAAAGAGAGGACTTTCGGGACGGAGCGCCGCCGTCTCGAGGCAGAAATTGGGCAGGAGCACTTTTGCTCTCTGGCGGAACGATTCCACCGGGGATACTTCCCTCCGAAAGGGGGAAATCGAAGCCATCGTGATCACCAACCACCCTCTCATCGTGGGAGGGCCAATCTTCATCAACATCTTCACCAGCACCATCTCATCTCAAACCCTGGTTCATCTCTTGTATTCAATCTTTGTATCAAAACCTCAGATTGGTACTTGTGGGTTGCTAGTAGTGTTGATTACATCCCGTAGTTGATGCTAGTTGGTTTATTTGGTGGAATATTATATGTTCAGATCTATTATGCTATTCAACACCCCTCTGATCTTGAGCATGAATATGTTTTGTGAGTAGTTACTTTTGTTCTTGAGGACATGGGAGATGTCTTGTCATAAGTAATCATGTGAATTTGGAATTCGTTCGATATTTTGATGATATGTATGTTGTGATTCCCTTAGTGGTGTTATGTGAACATCGACTACATGACACTTCACCATCTTTGGGCCTAAGGGAATGCATTGTGGAGTAGTTTTTAGATGATGGGTTGCTAGAGTGACAGAAGCTTAAACCCTAGTTTATGCGATATTCCGTAAGGGGCTGATTTGGATCCATATGTTTAATGCTATGGTTAGATTTTATCTTAATTCTTCTTCCATAGTTGCAGATGCTTGCGAGAGGGGTTAATCATAAGTGGGAGGCTTGTTCAAGTAAGAACAACACCCAAGCACCGGTCCACCCACATAGCAAATTATCAAAGTAGCGAACGCGAATCAAACAAACATGGTGAAAGTGACTAGATAAAATTCCCGTGTGTCCTCAAGAACGATTCGCTTATTATAAGAGACCGTTTCAGCCTGTCCTTGGTACCGTTACTGTTACTTGCTTGTTACAAATTACCTTTCTATCAAATTATCTGTTACCGACAATTTCAGTGCTTGCAGAAAATACCTTGCCGAAAACCGCTTGCCATTTCCTTCTGCTCCTCGTTGGGTTCGACACTCTTACTTATCGAAAGGACTATGATAGATGCCCTATACTTGTGGGTCATCAAGACGATGTTCTTGCAGAAAAACCAAGTTGCGTTGATCCGTCTTGATCACGAACTCTGCAGATTGTAGGTATGATCTCCACTGATCAATTGCTGCTATAATAGCCAGATACTCCTTTTCATATGTTGACAACCCCCGAAACTTGGGACAGAGAGATTTTCTCATGAATGCGTCGAGGTGCCCCTGCTGCTGCAGGATTGCTCCAATTCTGGTGTCGCACGTGTCGGTTTTGACGGTGAACTGTTTCTGGAAATCGGGTGGGGCCAAGACAGGTGCAGAGATCAGCCCGCGCTTGAGAATCTAGAAACTCTGTTCTGTGTTGTCAGTCCACAGGAACGGCACCCCCTTCTTGAGGAGATTGAAGAGAGGTCTCGCCAGCACCCCAAACTGACAAACAAAACGGTGGTAGTAACCTGCCATCCCCAAAACTGCCTGACCTCCTTCACACGGGTTGGTGTTGGCCATGCGGCCACCGCTTCAATTTGGGTCAGGTCAGTCGCTACCCCCTCTGCGCTGATCACATGCCCCAGATAAGCGATTCATTGTTAGCCGAAAGCGCACTTTCTCCTTTTAACCTTCCATTGATCTCTGTGAAGGAGTTCGAACACTTGCTTGAGGTGCTCTGCATGGTCTTGAAATGTTTTGCTGAACACCAGGATGTCATTGAAGAATGACAATACACACATGCGTAGCAAAGGGTGCAGAGTGTTGGTTATTGCGCCTTTGGAAGTTGTCAGCCCCCCAGCCAACCCAAACAATGGTACTCTGAATTCAAAGTGTCCCGAGTGAGTCTAGAAAGCATTCTTGAACTCTTCGCCCTCGGCCAGCCGAATCTGATGGTAGCCAGCTCATAGATCAAGTTTGGGGAACCATTTGGCTCCATGCAGCTCATAAGAAGCTCCTCGATCACGGGAACTGGGTATTTTCCAATCACAGTCATTGCATTGAGCTGTCTGTAGTCTATACATAGGTGCAACATTCCATATTTTTTCTTGACCAAGATGACTGGCAAAGAGAACGGGATGTGGCTGCGCCGAATGATGCCTGCCTTCAATAGTTCATGCACTTGCTTTTCGATCTCATCCTTGTGCTCTGGCTTGTGCCTGTACGGCCTCGGCTTTATAGGTTGTGCCCCCGGCATCAGTGGAATTCAGTGATCACAGGCTTGTCGAGGGAGTAATCCTGTTGGTTCCCCGAAGACATCTTCGAATTGATCAATGACCTTCTAAATATTGTCAGGTGTTGGTGTGTACACTTCATCTTCTTATGTAACTTGATACACTTGAACAACTTGTGACAGCCAACCTTGCTTCTGTAGGGACTGCAGCTCCAAGGCATTGATCTCAGAATTGAGAGTAACACCTTCAAGATGGCCTTGCAAGTGAGAGGGGCCGCGGGGAGTCGTGATCAGCAACTGCTTGCCCCGCCAATCCACACTCATTGGGATGTGCTCTTCCAGCCAATCCATTCCAAGGATGGCATCGTAGGCCCCCCAGCGGTAGGATTTTCATGTTTGTGACGAACTCGTGTGCTTGCATCACCCAGCTGCACCGGGTTATGTGAGACACGCAGCAGAGTTCACCCCCGCTTGCGACCTTAACACGATAGGGTCGATGCAGTGGCACTATGCCCGTAAGAGAAGCAGCCAGGCGCGCGTCGACGATCGACATGGAACTTCCTGAATCCACCAGCAGAAGGACCTCATGGCCTTGCAACCACGCGTGCAGACGAATTGTCTTCGGAGACATTCCCCCATTGAGAGCATGGCAGGAGATTGCCATTGTTGTTTCTGCCAGCATGTCGCCTTGTTGTTGATGTGGCGGCTCACCTGCGTAGTCGACGCCGAACAGCTCGAGGAGCTCCTCAGCGATGTGGAGCTGAACACTGGTGGGGCAGGTGTGATCCTGCCCCCAATGTTCCCCGCACTTGAAGCAGACCCCCCGCGCATGGCGGTACTCCCTCAGTGCCTTGAGTTTGGAACCATCGGCGCGGCTAGCCTCCATGGCACGATGATCCGTGGCTAGCGGTGTCGTTGGTGGTCGCCCTTGCGACGACGGTGGGGGAAGCGCCATGGGTGTGCTTGTACCGCCGCAGCTAGTCTAGTCCAGGGCGGGTGGTCTTGCCATCGGTGAACGCGCACGCTCCCGCGAGACACCGTCGGCCACCTCCTCCTAGAGCAATGCCAGAGAGCACGCTGTGTCGAGGTCCGGTGGCCGCTGCACCAGCACCACCACGCGGATGTCAGCTCGGAGCCCCTCAACAAAATGGGTAAGATAGTAGTAAGGATGAATTCATTCAAAGTAAGCAGATAAATGACTAATAATTAACTCGAATTGCTCAATTTAATCAGCTACGGAAGTTTTCTGTGACAGAAAATAGAATTGGCACATCAAAATTTGATGACGACCGCGCCCAAATCTTGTGCATAACAAAGACGAGAAGAACTCCCGGTCGAATTCAGTCAGCTTTTTCTGAACTGACTGCAACCACATAGATGCAGCACTCGCAAAGTTCAGCGAGGCCATTGGAACCCAGAATTTCTCTTGAATTCCGAACATATGGAAGTATTGTTCACACAGAGTCCTCCACGGACGTGGGTTCTCACCCGTGAATTTGGCAAACCTGATCGATGGGTGAGTTTGGCCGATTCCAGCTAGGAGCTGGCTGGCGTGCGCATATGGGGAGGTGATGGACGGAGATGCAGGAATGGGTAACTGATCGTTGGCCGGGGTGGCCACCGACACCAACGCTGGTGCCAGTCCCCGTGGTAGAGCGTCGATGTTGCAGTCATGTGACCCGAGGGCGGCGACCTCTGCGTTCGTGCTAGTGCCGACGTGGCCATGCAGCGGCACGGGTGGCGTGAGTGGGGAGAGCGAAGCGGCCGCAGCCGCCTCATCCTCCTCCTACGGCGTGGGTCGCCCATGCTGCAGTTTCGCGACCGCCGACGACAGCTACTCGACGCGGCGCTCCAGATCGGGGCGCCACTGGACCAGATCGTCCAGCTTGGTGACCGTGGCGTTGATCGCCGTGGTGTTGGAGCGGAGGTCGGTGTGGATCGCGTCGAGGAAGGTAGTGAGTTTGTCAAAGTAGTCCTTGAACGATGGATCCATGGCCGCGATTCGATCATGCACCCATTTCTGGAGCCGGGTCTCGATGAGATGCGCCAGCGCTCGCAAGATTGTGGGTCTAAATACCAGATGTTAACAACCTAACAGTTCCTCTCTTGACCTATTGCTCTTGCGCACAAATTCGAGTAGCGATTTAGGGTTACAGGTACTGGATACAAGAATTGGGGAAGCATGAGGAAGGGGAAGAGAGCCGTTGTCGGGTTCATGTCGTAATCCACTGGATGACCTGTGCTTGTGAGTGGGGATCGACTAAGGGCATGTACAATGAAGGCAGTACCATGCTACTGCCCCATCTTCCAACTAGATAAAAAAATCTGAAGCTACATGTATTACAAAAATTACCCAACGCATGGGTGGTCTCATGCATGTTACCAGGTCCCACGGTGACTCTCCCTCCATCAGCTTTACTTGCATGTTGTTTGGTTTTTCCTCACAACGTACTCTCTCTCTCTCTTACCTTTTTCACATGGAGGACCACACTATTTGGCGAAGAACCTAGCTCCTCTGCAAGGTACACCAGGCCTCTGCAAGCTATAGTCTTTTTCACCGATTTTCTCCACGACAGCATGCATCTGATGTGGAACCATGGGGCAGCTGTCCAAGCTGGACCATTGGCCATGCCCTAACTAACCGCAGGCTCACACCCACTCCAGGCCGTGGACCCTGTTGTTGGGCCATCGTTGTCTGATAAGCCTAGCCGTGGGTGAGGCCGAGTCTTGGTTAGTGGTAGTGGTAGTCTTAACAGTGGCCTTGACACGCCGCGCGTCCGATCGGTGTGTGCCTCAGGCCCATGTGTCGGCCGCCCAACTACCCACACGGTCATAATCAATGCCGCCATCTAACTCGGGACCACATGGCAGCAGCTGCAAGCATCCAGAATCCACGCTCTTTTTAAATGGCAAGTGTGCACGCGGGGGGAGGGGGCTCATCCACCTCTCCTCTCACTCATGTTCACATTTGGCCACGTTTACTCCCTCGCCTAGCCCGCGCCACGCCAAGGGTTTCTTCAACAAGGGAAAAGGCAAAGCCAAGCATGACGCCGACGCGGGCTCACCCTGAGCGTTGGTCGCCTTCGCTTTGGTGCCGCGCGGGGAGGGAGGGGGCTCGCCGGCCATGGGACAGGTTGTCCATCCCAATGCACCACGTGCAATACCACTAGGAGTACCGTATGCCGCTACCGTGCCCGGATATCAGCCTCCCACACGGCTGGCACCTCGACCCGTACCGCATTCTAGTGATGGTCGTGTCGCAGCCCGGTGTATGCGCCAGACTCCCCCAACTGGGACGTCTGGTTCACCACCGAGCATGACGTGCGCTATCGCGGTGCCGTCCAGATCAACGACGGCTTTACACCATCGCCCCTGGTTGTGGCGTAGGAGGCCGAGGTGGTGTACCTTGCCGCATTGGTGGAGGAGGACTAGCACACCGTCGAGGAGTTCGCCTGCGAGGAGGAAGCCCAGGACTCAAGGAGGCGCTCCAGCTCTGGGTGGCGGGGGACGCATTTACCCTCCACCTCCATCGCCTACACCAGCGCAACCCAAGCAGGAGCCCACGCTGGCACCACCTGCCGCCATAGAGAGGGACCAGCGAGAGGGCCTCATGCGGGAGTGGGCAGCGCGCCAGCCGTCTGGCTGGGTGCGACAGAGGAGCAGGAGGTGGCCTTCCTCCAGCAGTGGGTTCGCACTCGTTTTTGGCAAAACTCCTAATGAATGAGATATTCCTATCGTTACATGGAAAAGCCAACTATAACTTTGATAGGATGATCCGAGTGATACAAATCCGAGTGAATTATCAGTTGGATATAAGACCTGGGTTAGGTGGACTCGGGGAGATGCTCAAATATATGAAAAAATGGACAGGAGGCGTATAGAATATACTCAGGAACAAGGTCACCATGCCCCAATCGGTGAGACAAGACCGAGTGGAGTTGCACTCGAACACCACCATGTCACAGTCGGCAGACTACCAAGTCCCAGTCGGTAGCTATCAGTCGGCACGATATTCCAGTCAGTGATACTAACCCGAGTGAAGCAATAGTCAGCAGGTTATCAGTTAGAATGGATATGCCCAATCAGCTCAAGACATGGGTAAAAAACATATATGCACACGAGAGCAAGGAACACATGATGCCTTTAGTGGTCAATTATAGTTCTCCCGAGATGATACGAGCTGTCGAGCTGCCATGTCCCAGTCAGCAGATTACTATGTCCTAGTCGGTAGGTTGCCATGTCCACTCGGCAGTCATGTATGCCATTACTCATCAAGCTATACCCAGCGTGTCGTTATTGCCCGCTTTTGAAAACATCGCCCTCTTTTGACCCAAATTTATTAGCAAGATTCTGCATTTTAGTATCCAAGTTTTCAATTTGCTCTAAGGTGACCATCTTCTTTTCAATAGCATCTAATCTTTGCATAACATGCTCAAGAGTTAAGATTGTTTCATTAATAATGATAGGTGGTGCACCTACTAGATCTCCCATGGCATTAAAAGCATCCAAAGATGGACACATCAAGAAATTTCCATCGGTAATTGTATCAAGGACAAATCTATACCAAGTCGTGATGCCCACATAAAAATAGCGAAGAAGAACAACGGTAGATTGCTTACGAACAGATCTAATATGAGCATTGCAAATCCTATACCAAGCATCTTTTAGATTCTCCCCTCCCCTTTGTTTATAATTAAGAACCTCATTCTCGGGGGTACACGCAATAGAGGAAGAACTAGCCATAACGACAAAGTAGGCAAACAAGATTGCAAACAAAAAGATAGATCTGACAAGAAAACGGCGAACGAAAAAGAAGGCGAATAAAACGGCAAATTTTCGTGAAGTGGGGGAGATGAAAACGAGAGGCAAATGGAAAATAATGTAAATTGCAAGGAGATGAGATTTGTGATTAGTATCTTGATAGATGTTGATGTTGTCTCCCCGGCAACGGCGCCAGAAATTCCTTTTGATATTGCTTGAAACTGTGTCGGTATTTCCCCAAAGAGGAAGGGATAATGCAGTACAGCTACGGTAGGTATTTCCCTCAGTTGTGAAACCAAGGTATCAATACAGTAGGAGAACCAAGCAACACTATGTAAACGGTACCTGCACACAAGGAACAATTAATTGCAACCCGACGCGTAAGAGGGGTTGTCAATCCCTCCACGATAAAAAGATAGATAAATTTGTGGTAGATTGGATAAATAGCTCTCGATAAAACGCGAAATAAAATAAGTAATAAAAAAGTGCAGCAAGGTATTTTTGGGTTTTTGGAATAATAGATCTGAAAATAAAAGCGAAAAAAATAGATCTCAAAGCAAATATGATAAAGAATAGACCCGGGGGCGTAGATTTCACTAGTGGCTTCTCTCGAGAAATAGCACACGGTGGGTAAACAAATTACTGTTGGGCAATTGATAGAAGATCGAATAATTATGACGATATCCAAGGCAATGATCAATATATAGGCATCACGTCCAAGATTAGTAGACCGAAAAAATTCTGCATCTACTACTATTACTCCAGACATCGACTGCTATCCAGCATGCATCTATTGTATTAAGTTCATGGAGAAATGGAGTAATGCAATAAGAACGATGACATGATGTAGACGAGATCAATTCATGTAGGGAATAGCCCCCATCTTGTTATCCTTAATAGCAATGATACATGCGTGTCTTGCTGCCCCTTCTGTCATTGGGAAAGAACACCGCAAGATTGAACCCATCACAAAGCACCTCTTCCCATGGCAAGAAAAATCGATCTAGTTGGCCTAACTAAACCAAAGATTCGAAGAAGAAATACGTGGCTATAAATAATCATGCATATAAGAGATCAAAGAAGACTGAAATAATATTCATGGATATAGATCTGGTCATAAACTCAAAGTTCATTGGATCCCAACAAACACACCGCAAAAAGAGTTACATCAAATAGATCTCCAAGAGACCATTGTATTGAGAATCAAAAGAGAGAGCGGAAGCCATCTAGCTACTGCCTACGGACCCTTAGGTCTATGGTGGACTACTCACGCATCATCGGAGAGGTACCAATGAGTATGATGAACCCCTCCGTGATGGTGTTAGATTGGATCTCGTGGTTCTGGAACTTGCGGCGGCTGGAATTGTGTTTCATCGACTCCCCTAGGGTTTCTGGAATATTTTGGAATTTATAGGGCGAAGAGGTGGTGCAGGAGACCTCTGTGGGGCTCACAACCCACCTAGGCGTGCCTGGGCCTCCTGCCACGCCCAGGTGTCTTGTGGTCCCCACGGGGATCCCCTCTGGTGCTTTCTTGGCCCCCAAGGTGTCTTCTGGTCCAAAAAAAATCTCCAAAAAGTTTCGTGGCATTTGGACTTTGTTTAGTACTGATATTCTGCGAAGTAAAACAAGCAAAAAACAGCAACTGGCACTGGGCACTATGTCAATAGGTTAGTCCCAAAAAATGATATAAAGTTGCTATAAAATGAATATAAAACATCCAAGAATGATAATATAACAGCATGGAACAATAAAAAATTATAGATACGTTGGAGACGTATCAGCATCCCCAAGCTTAATTCCTGCTCGTCCTCGAGTAGGTAAATGATAAAAACAGAATTTTTGTTGTGGAATGCTGCCTAACATGTTCATCACATAATCTTTTCTTTTGTAGAATGGACATTTGGACTTTTATATGGTTCAAAGCAATAGTCTAGTTTTGACATGAAGATTTCAATACTCAAGCATATCAACAAGCAACCATGTCTTTCAAAATATCAGCACTAAAGAAAGTTATCCCTAGACCATTATGCTCAATCATTGATCCATTCATGAAACACACTCGCATATTAGCTACATCCAATGCTCAAGTATGATCATAGTGCTCCCTAGTTGGTGCTTTATAAGAGAATATGGTGACTCAAATAAAAATAAAAATTGCATTAAGTAAATAGATAGGCCCTTCATAGAGGGAAGTAGGGATTTGTAGAGGTGCCAGAGCTCAAAGCTTAAATTGAGAGATAAATTTTTTTGAGAGGCATACTATTCTCATCAACGAAAA
The DNA here is from genome assembly GCA_011799875.1 of Thinopyrum elongatum. Classification (NCBI taxonomy): domain Eukaryota; kingdom Viridiplantae; phylum Streptophyta; class Magnoliopsida; order Poales; family Poaceae; genus Thinopyrum; species Thinopyrum elongatum. The sequence continues at coordinate 447,520,310 of CM022300.1, read as the reverse complement.
CGACCGAGTAATTCCCAACACTTTCCATGCTAGATATATCATAGGCGGTTCCCAAACATAAAATAAAGTTTATTCCTTGTTCCACCATTCTTTCACAATACATGGCTAGCCGTATCCACAGGTTCCATCCATACCAACACTTTCCAAGGAATTTATTATTTGACAACATAAAGTAAATTTCTTTTTCATTTCGGGACTGGGCATCCCTATTACCGCCGTACTCTCGTGCAATGACAAGTGAATAAACACTCATCTTTAGAATAACACATCTAGCATGGAAAATATTGGCCACCCCCTGCCGCTTCATGAGCGGTACGGGCACACAAAAAGGAAATTCTTTTTGAAAGTTAGAGATGGCACATACAAATTTAGTTAGAACGGCACGGAAATACCGCATATAGGTAGGTATGGTGGACTCATGTGGCAAAACTGGTTTTAAGGATTTGGATGCACAAGTAGTATTTCTACTTAGTACAAGTAGAGGCTAGCAAAAAGATTGAGAAGCAACCAACCAAGAAACGAAAATTCACATAAGCGAGCATTAAGCATAACTAACACCGAATAATGCACCATAAGTAGGATGTAATTTCATTGCATAACTATTGACTTTCGTGCTTGCATAGGGAATCACAAACCTTAACACAAATATTCTTACTAAAGCATAATTACTCACCAACATGACTCACATATCACTATCATCATATCTCAAAACTATTACAAAGAATCAAGTTTATTTTGTCCAATGATCTTCATGAAAGTTTATATTATATCTCTTTTGAATATCTATCACTTTGGGACTAGTTTCATATATTGCAATTGCTTTTAAATAGCTCAAACAAATTTAAGTGAAGAACATGAGCATAAAAAATTTCGTCTCTCAAAATAATATAAGTGAAGCATGAGAGAATTTCTTCAAAAATTTACTAACTCTCAAATAAATCTAAGTGAAGCATGAGAGAATTTCTTCAAAAATATTAAAGTACACCGTGCTCAAAAATATATAAGTGAAGCACTAGAGCAATTCCATAGCTCAAAAAAATTAAGTGAAGCATAAAGACCAATTCTAACAAATCATAGCATAATTTTGACTCTCTCAAATAGGTGTGTCCAGCAAGGATACTTGGGACAAACTAAAAGGCAAAACAAGCAAATACTCATATAATACAAGACACTCCAAGCAAAACTCATGATATATGACGAATAAAAATATAGCTCCAAGTAAAATACCGATGGTCATTAGAAGAAAGAGTGGATGCCTTTCTGGGCATCCCCAAGCTTAGTTGCTTGGTTCTCCTTGAATATTAACTTGGGGTGCCATGGGAATCCCCAATCTTAGGCTCTTTTCACTCCTTATTCCTTCATCCATCGTGATCTCACCCAAAACTTGAAAACTTCAATCACACAAAACTTACCAAAACCTTCGTGAGATCCGTTAGTATAAGAAAACCAATCTTTACTTTAAGTAATGTTGCAAACCCATTCAATTTTTTTTATTGAATTATATATAATGTATTCTAACTTTGCCATGGCTTATACCCCCCGATACAATCCATGGATTCGTCAAAATAAGCACACAATGCAAAGAAAACAGAATCTGTCAAAAACAGAATAGTCTGTCTGTAAAGATGCGAATTGTTCTCATAATTATGTAACTCCAAAAATTATAAAACATTAGGTAAACATAGCCAATTTGTATATAAATATTGTGTAAAAACTTCAGAATTTTTCGTCGCTTCTGTGAATTTAAAAAATTCTGTTATTGGACGCAAAAGTTTCTGATTTTCAACTGGATCAAATCAACTATCACCAAAGCTATCCCAAAGGCTTTACTTGGCAAAAATACTAATTAAAACATAAAAAACATAATCATAACAGAGGCATAATTGTGCAAACTCTCAAGAACAGAAAGAAAAAGGCAAAAATAAATTTTATTCATTGGGTTGCCTCCCAACAAGCGCTATCGTTTTATGCCCCTAGCTAGGCATAATGCATAGATTCAAGTATTGTCATCTTTAGTTTCCAATTCCTCAATCACACCACCAATATTATTCAAAGATTTAGCATGCACATTTTTGATAATAATACTTCCAGGAATAAGATTGAAGAATTCATTCTTGCAAGTACGGTCTCTTACAACTTAAATAAAGTCGGGGTGAATACTAATCATCTTAAGATCTTCTTTGTTATTATTAGAAGTTGCACCCTTGTTCTTAGTGACTTGAGTAATCTTGCCATTTTTTACGGGAGTTTTTTCAATAGTTTTGGCAGAAGCAAAAGCTGAGCTTAAATTACTAAAAAATTCTTCCAACTTATCAATCCGAGATGGACTCTCTCCAATTCTTTCGTTAATTATGGTTTCATTTTCCTTTAGTAATTTGAAAACATCGCCCGCTTTTGACCCAAATTTATTAGCAAAATTCTGCATTTTTGTATCCAAGTTTTCAATTTGCTCTAAGGCGACCATCTTCTTTTCAATAGCATCTAATCTTTGCATAACATGCTCAAGAGTTAAGATTGTTTCATTAATAATGATAGGTGGTGCACCTACTAGATCTCCCATGGCATTAAAAGCATCGAAAGATGGACACATCAAGAAATTTCCACCGGTAATCATATCAAGGACGAATCTATACCAAGTGGTGATGCCCACATAAAAACTGCGAAGAAGAACAACGGTAGATTGCTTATGAACAGATCTATTATGAGCATTGCAAATCATATACCAAGCATCTTTTAGATTCTCCCCTCCCCTTTGTTTAAAACTAAGAACCTCATTCTCAGGAGTACACGCAATAGAGGAAGAACTAGCCATAACGACAAAGTAGGCAAACAAGATTGCAAACAAAAAGATAGATCTGATGAGAAAACGGCGAACGAAAAAGACGGCGAATAAAACAGCATTTTTTTGTGAAGTGGGGGAGATGAAAATGAGAGGCAAGTGGAAAATAATGTAAATTGCAAGGAGATGAGATTTTTGATTTGGAACCTGATAGATGTTGATGATGTCTCCCCGGCAACGGCGCCAAAAATTCCTTTTGATGTCGCTTGAAACTGCGTCGGTATTTCCCCAAAGAGGAAGGGATGATGCAGTACAGCTACGGTAGGTATTTCCCTCAGTTGTGAAACCAAGGTATCAATCCAGTAGGAGAACCAAGCAACACTATGTAAACGGTACCTGCACACAAGGAACAAATACTTGCAACCGGACGCGTAAGAGGGGTTGTCAATCCCTCCACGGTAAAAAGATAGATGAATTTGTGGTAGATTGGATAAATAGCTCTCGATAAAACGCGAAACAAAATAAGTAATAAAAAAGTGCAGCAAGGTATTTTTGGGTTTTTGGAATAATAGATCTGAAAATAAAAGCAAATAAAAATATATCTCAAAGCAAATATAATAAAGAATAGATCCGGGGGCCGTAGATTTCACTAGTGGCTTCTCTCGAGAAATAGAACACGGTGGGTAAACAAGTTACTGTTGGGCAATTGATAAAAGATCGAATAATTATGACGATATCCAAGGCAACGATCAATATATAGGCATCACGTCCAAGATTAGTAGACCGAAACGATTCTGCATCTACTACGATTACTCCAGACATCGACCGCTATCCAGCATGCATGTAGTGTATTAAGTTCATGGAAAAATGGAGTAATGCAATAAGAACGATGACATGATGTAGATGAGATCTATTCATGTAGGAATAGCCCCCATCTTGTTATCCTTAATGAAGGAAATATGCCCTAGAGGCAGTAATAAAGTTGTTATTTATATTTCCTTATATCATGATAAATGTTTATTATTCATGCTAGAATTGTATTAACCGAAAACTTGATACATGTGTGAATACATAGACAAAACACCGAGTCCCTAGTAAACCTCTACTAGACTAGCTCGTTGATCAAAGATGGTTAAGTTTCCTAACCATAGACATGTGTTGTCATTTGATGAATGGGATCACATCATTAGGAGAATGATGTGATGGACAAGACCCATCCGTTAGCTTAGCATAATGATCGTTAAGTTTTATTGCTATTGCTTTCTTCATGACTTATACATATTCCTTTGACTATGAGATTATGCAACTCCCGAATACCGGAGGAACACCTTGTGTGCTATCAAACGTCACAACATAACTGGGTGATTATAAAGATGCTCTACAGGTGTCTCCGAAGGTGTTTGTTGGGTTGGCATAGATCGAGATTAGGATTTGTCACTCTGAGTATCGAAGAGGTATCTATGGGCCCTCTCGGTAATGCACATCATGATAAGCCTTGCAAGCAATGTGACTAATGAGTTAGTTGCGGGATGATGCATTACGGAACGAGTAAAGAGACTTGCCGGTAATGAGATTGAACTAGGTATGGAGATACCGATGATCGAATCTCGGGCAAGTAACATACCGATGAGAAAGGGAATGACGTATGTTGTCATAGCGGTTTGACCGATAAAGATCTTCATAGAATATGTAGGAACCAATATGAGCATCCAGGTTCCTCTATTGGTTATTGACCGGAGATGTGTCTCGGTCATGTCTACATAGTTCTCGAACCTGTAGGGTCCGCACGCTTAACGTTCGATGACGATTTGTATTATGAGTTATGTGTTTTGGTGACCGAAGATTGTTCGGAATCCCGGATGAGATCACGGACATGACGAGGAGTCTCTAAATGGTCGAGAGGTAAAGATTGATATATTGGACGATAGTATTCGGACACCAGAAGTGTTTCGGAATGTATCGGGTACGTATCGGAGTACCGGGGGGGTTACCGGAACCCCCCGGGGGAAGATATGGGCCATAGGAGGGAGGCACACCAGCCCACAAAGGGGTGGCGCGGCCCCCACAGGGAAGGAGGCCGAATAGGATTAGAAGAGGGGGCTGCGCCCCCCTTTCCTTCTCCCTCTCTCTCTCTTTCCCCCTTTCCCCCTCCGGTAAAAGGAAAGGGGGGGCCGAATCCTACTAGGAGCCCAAGTGGGACTCCTCCCACTTGGGGCGCCCCTAGGGCCGGCCTCCTCCCCTCTCCCTCCTTTATATATGGGGGCGGGGGGCGCTTCCAAGGACACACCAATTTTTCTTAGCCGTGTGCGGCGCCCCCCTCCACCGTTTACTCCTCCGGTCATATTGTCGTAGTGCTTAGGCGAAGCCCTGCGCGGATCACTTCACCATCACCGTCACCATGCCGTCGTGCTGACAAAACTCTCCCTCGACAATTTGTTGGATCAAGAGTTCAAGGGACGTCATTGAGCTGAACGTGTGCAGAACTCGGAGGTGCCGTACGTTCGGTGCTTGATCGGTTGAATCGAGAAGACGTTCGACTACATCAACCGCGTTAAGCTAACGCTTCCGCTTTCGGTCTACGAGGGTACGTGGACACACTCTCCCCCTCTCGTTGCTATGCATCTCCAAGATAGATCTTGCGTGAGCGTAGAATTTTTTTGAAATTGCATGCTACGTTCCCCAACAGTGGCATCAGAGCCAGATCTATGCGTAGATGATATGCATGAGTAGAACACAAAGAGTTGTCGGCGATGATAGTCATACTGCTTACCACCAACGTCTTATTTTGATTCGGCGGTATTGTTGGATGAAGCGGCCCAGACCAACCTTACATGACCGCGTTCATGAGACCGGTTCCACCGACAGACATGCAACTTGTTGCATAAAGGTGGCTGGCGGGTGTCTGTTTCTCCAACTTTAGTTGAATCGAATTTGACTACGGCCGGTCCTTGTTGAAGGTTAAAACAGCAAACTTGATGAAACATCGTTGTGGTTTTGATGCTTAGGTAAGAACGGTTCTTACTAGAAGCCCATAGCAGCCACGTAAAATTTGCAACAACAAAGTAGAGGATGTCTAACTTGTTTTAGCAGGGCATGTTGTGATGTGATATGGCCAGGACATGATGTGATATACGTTGTTGTATGAGATGATCATGTTTTGTAAAAGTTATCGGCAACTGGCAGGAGCCTTATGGTTGTCGCTTTATTGTATGAAATGCAAACGCCATGTAATTGCTTTACTTTATCACTATGCATTAGCGATAGTTGTAGAAGCAATAGTTGGCGAGACGACCATGACGCTACGATGAAGATCAAGGTGTCATGCCGGTGACGATGGAGATCATGACGGTGCTTTGGAGATGGAGATCAAAGGCACAAGATGATGATGGCCATATCATGTCACATATTTTGATTGCATGTGATGTTTATCTTTTATGCATCTTATTTCGCTTAGTACGGCGGTAGCATTATAAGATGATCCCTCACTAAAATTTCAAGGTATAAGTGTTCTCCCTGAGTATGCACCGTTGCGACAGTTCGTCGTGCCGAGACACCACGTGATGATTGGGTGTGATAAGCTCTACGTTCACATACAACGGGTGCAAGACAGTTTTGCACGTGCAGAATACTCAGGTTAAACTTGACGAGCCTAGCATGTACTTACATGGCCTCGGAACACTGGAGACCGAAAGGTCGAACGTGAATCATATAGTAGATATGATCAACATAGAGATGTTCACCATTGAAGACTACTCCATCTCACGTGATGATCGGACATGGTTTAGTTGATATGGATCACGTGACCATTTAGATGACTCAAGGGATGTCTATCTAAGTGGGAGTTCTTAAGTAATATGATTAATTGAACTTAATTTATCATGAACTTAGTCCTGATACTTTTTGCATATCTATGTTGTAGATCAATGGCCCGTGCTACCGTTCCGTTGAATTTTAATGCGTTCCTAGAGAAAGCTAAGTTGAAAGATGATGGCAGCAACTACACGGACTGGGTCCGTAACTTGAGGATTATCCTCATTGCTGCACAGAAGAATTATGTCCTTGATGCACCACTAGGTGAAAGGCCTGCTGCAGGAGTAGATGCTGATGTTATGAACGTCTGGCAAGCTCGATCTGATGACTACTCGATAGTTCAGTGTGCCATGCTTTACGAATTAGAATTGGGACTTCAAAGACGTTTTGAACGTCATGGACCATATGAGATGTTCCAGGAGTTGAAGTTAATATTTCAAGCAAATGCCCGAGTTGAGAGATATGAAGTCTCCAACAAGTTCTATAGCTGCAAGATGGAGGAGAACAGTTATGTCAGTGAACACATACTTAGAATGTCTGGATATCATAATCACTTGACTCAGCTGGGAGTTAATCTTCCGGATGATAGTGTTATTGACAGAGTTCTTCAATCACTACCACCAAGCTACAAAGGCTTCGTGATGAACTATAACAAGCAAGGGATGGATAAGACAATTCCCGAGCTCTTCGCTATGCTCAAAGCTGCGGAGGTAGAAATCAAGAAGGAGCATCAAGTGTTGATGGTTAACAAGACCACTAGTTTCAAGAAAAAGGGCAAAGGAAAGAAGGGGAACTTCAAGAAGAATGGCAAGCAAGTTGCCACTCCCGGGAAGAAGCCCAAGTCTGGACCTAAGCCTGAAACTGAGTGCTTTTACTGCAAAGGGACTGGTCACTGGAAGCGGAACTGCCCCAAGTATTTGGCGGATAAGAAGGATGGCAAAGTGAACAAAGGCATATTTGATATACATGTTATTGATGTGTACCTTACTAATGCTCGTAGTAGCGCCTAGGTATTTGATACTGGTTCTGTTGCTCATATTTGCAACTTGAAATAGGGGCTACGGATTAAACGAAGATTAGCTAAGGACGAGGTGACGATGCGCGTCGGGAATGGTTCCAAGGTCGATGTGATCGCCGTCGGCACGCTACCTCTACATCTACCTTCGGGATTAGTTTTAGACCTGAATAATTGTTATTTGGTGTCAGCGTTGAGCATGAACATTATATCTGGATCTTGTTTAATGCGAGACGGTTATTCATTTAAATCAGAGAATAATGGTTGTTCTATTTATATGAGTAATATCTTTTATGGTCATGCACCCTTGAAGAGTGGTCTATTTTTGTTGAATCTCGATTGTGGTGATACACATATTCATAATATTGATGCCAAAAGATGCAAAGTTGATAATGATAGTGCAACATATTTGTGGCACTGCCGTTTAGGTCATATTGGTGTAAAGCGCATGAAGAAACTCCATCCGGATGGACTTTTGGAATCACTTGGTTATGAATCATTTGATGCTTGCGAACCATGCCTCATGGGCAAGATGACTAAGACTCCGTTCTCCGGAACAATGGAGCGAGCCACTGACTTATTGGAAATAATACATACCGATGTATGCGGTCTGATGAGTGTTGAGGCTCACGGCGGGTATCGTTATTTTCTAACCTTCACAGATGATTTGAGCAGATATGGGTATATCTAATTAATGAAACACAAGTCTGAAACATTTGAAAAGTTCAAAGAATTTCAGAGTGAAGTGGAAAATCATCGTAACAAGAAAATAAAGTTTCTACGATCTGATCGCGGAGGCGAATATTTGAGTTACGAGTTTGGCCTACATTTAAAACAATGTGGAATAGTTTCACAACTCACGCCACCTGGAAAACCATAGCATAATGGTGTGTCCGAACATCGTAACCGTACTTTATTAGATATGGTGCGATCTATGATGTCTCTTACCGATTTATCACTATCGTTTTGGGGTTATGCATTAGAGACAGTTGCATTCACGTTAAATAGGGTACCATCTAAATCCGTTGAGATGACACCGTATGAACTGTGGTTTGGCAAGAAACCTAAGTTGTCGTTTCTTAAAGTTTGGGGTTGCGATGCTTATGTGAAAAAGCTTCAGCCTGATAAGTTCGAACCCAAATCGGAGAAGTGCGTCTTCATAGGATACCCAAAAGAAATTGTTGGGTACACCTTATATCACAGATCCGAAGGCAAGATCTTTGTTGCTAAGAATGGATCCTTTCTAGAGAAGGAGTTTCTCTCGAAAGAAGTGAGTGGGAGGAAAGTAGAACTTGATGAGGTAATTGTACCTCCTCTCAATTTGGAAAGTAGCTCATCAGAGAAATCTGTTCCCGTGATGCCTACACCAATTAGTGAGGAAGCTAATGATGATGATCATGAAACTTCAGATCAAGTTTCTACAGAACCTCGTGGTCAACCAGAGTACGTTCCACACCAGAGTGGTACGGTAATCCTGTTCTGGAAGTCATGTTACTAGACCATGACGAACCTACGAACTATGAGGAAGCAATGATGAGCCCAGATTCCATGAAATGGCTTGAGGCCATGAAATCTGAGATGGGATCCATGTATGAGAACAAAGTGTGGACTTTGGTTGACTTGCCCGATGATCGGCAAGCCATAGAGAATAAATGGATCTTCAAGAAGAAGACTGACGCTGATGGTAATGTTACTGTCTACAAAGCTCGACTTGTTGCGAAAGGTTTTCGACAAGTTCAAGGAGTTGACTACGATGAGACCTTCTCACCCGTAGCGATGCTTAAGTCTGTCCGAATCATGTTAGCAATTGCCGCATTTTATGATTATGAAATCTGGCAAATGGACGTCAAAACTGCATTCCTTAATGGATTTCTTAAAGAAGAGTTGTATATGATGCAACCAGAAGGTTTTATCGATCCTAAAGGTGCTAACAAAGTGTGCAAGCTCCAGCGATCCATTTATGGACTGGTGCAAGCATCTCGGAGTTGGAATATACGCTTTGATAGTGTGATCAAAGCATATGGTTTTATACAGACTTTTGGAGAAGCCTGTATTTACAAGAAAGTGAGTGGGAGCTCTGTAGCATTTCTAATATTATATGTGGATGACATATTGTTGATTGGAAATGATATAGAATTTCTGGATAGCATAAAAGGATACTTGAATAAGACTTTTTCAATGAAAGACCTCAGTGAAGCTGCTTATATATTAGGCATCAAGATCTATAGAGATAGATCAAGACGCTGAATTGGAATTTCACAAAGCACATACCTTGATAAAGTTTTGAAGAAGTTCAAAATGGATCAGTCAAAGAAAGGGTTCTTGCCTGTGTTACAAGGTGTGAAGTTGAGTCAGACTCAATGCCCGACCTCTGCAGAAGATAGAGAGAAAATGAAAGTCATTCCCTATGCCTCAGCCATAGGTTCTATCATGTATGTAATGCTGTGTACCAGACCTGATGTGTGCCTTGCTATAAGTCTAGCAGGGAGGTACCAAAGTAATCCAGGAGTGGATCACTGGACAGCGGTCAAGAACATTCTGAAATACCTGAAAAGGACTAAGGATATGTTTCTCGTTTATGGAGGTGACAAAGAGCTCGTCGTAAATGGTTACGTTGATGCTAGCTTTGAAACTGATCCGGATGACTCTAAGTCACAAACCGGATACATATTTATATTGAATGGTGGAGCTGTCAGTTGGTGCAGCTCCAAGCAAAGCGTCGTGGCGGGATCTATGTGTGAAACGGAGTATATAGCTGCTTTAGAAGCAGCAAATGAAGGAGTCTGGATGAAGGAGTTCATATCTGATCTAGGCGTAAAGTGCATCGGGTCCAATGAAAATCTTTTGTGACAGTACTGGAGCAATTGCCTTGGCGAAGGAATCCAGATTTCACAAAAGAAACAAACACATCAAGAGATGCTTCAACTCCATCCGTGATCAAGTCAAGGAGTGAGACATAGAGATTTGCAAAATACATACGGATCTGAATGTGGCAAACCCGTTGACTAAGCCTCTTCCACAAGCAAAACATGATCAGCACCAAGACTCCATGGGTGTTAGAATCATTACTATGTAATCTAGATTATTAACTCTAGTGCAAGTGGGAGACTGAAGGAAATATGCCCTAGAGGCAATAATAAAGTTGTTATTTATATTTCCTTATATCATGATAAATGTTTATTATTCATGCTAGAACTGTATTAACCGGAAACTTGATACATGTGTGAATACATAGACAAAACACCGAGTCCCTAGTAAGCCTCTACTAGACTAGCTCGTTGATCAAAGATGGTTAAGTTTCCTAACCATAGACATGTGTTGTCATTTGATGAACGGGATCACATCATTAGGAGAATGATGTGATGGACAAGACCCATCCGTTAGCTTAGCATAATAATCGTTAAGTTTTATTGCTATTGCTTTCTTCATGACTTATACATATTCCTTTGACTATGAGATTATGCAACTCCCGAATACCGGAGGAACACCTTGTGTGCTATCAAATGTCACAACGTAACTGGGTGATTGTAAGTATGCTCTACAGGTGTCTCCGAAGGTGTTTGTTGGGTTGGCATAGATCGAGATTAGGATTTGTCACTCCGAGTATCGGAGAGGTATCTCTGGGCCCTCTCAGTAATGCACATCATGATAAGCCTTGCAGGCAATGTGAATAATGAGTTAGTTGCGAGATGATGCATTACGAAACGAGTAAAGAGACTTGCCGATAACGAGATTGAACTAGGTATGGAGATACCGACGATCGAATCTCGGGCAAGTAACATACCGATGACAAAGGGAATGACGTATGTTGTCATTGCGGTTTGACCGATAAAGATCTTCGTAGAATATGTAGGAACCAATATGAGCATCTAGGTTCCGCTATTGGTTATTGACCGGAGATGTGTCTCGGTCATGTCTACATAGTTCTCGAACCCGTAGGGTCCGCACGCTTAACGTTCGATGACGATTTGTATTATGAGTTATGTGTTTTGGTGACCGAAGATTGTTCGGAGTCCTGGATGAGATCACGGACATGACAAGGAGTCTCGAAATGGTCGAGAGGTAAAGATTGATATATTGGACGATAGTATTCGAACACCGGAAGTGTTTCGGAATGTATCGGGTACGTATCAGAGTACCGGGGAGGTTACCGGAACCCCTCGGGGGAAGATATGGGCCATATGGGCCATAGGAGGGAGGCACACCAGCCCACAAAGGGGTGGCATGCCCCCCACAGGGAAGGAGGCCGAATAGGATTAGGAGAGGGGGCTGCGCCCCCCTTTCCTTCTCCCTCTCTCTCTCTTTCCCCCTTTCAACCTCCGGTAAAAGGAAAGGGGGGCCAAATCCTACTAGGAGCCCAAGTGGGACTCCTCCCACTTGAGGCGCCCCTAGGGCCGGCCTCCTCCCCTCTCCCTCCTTTATATACGGGGGCAGGGGGCGCCTCCAAGGACACACCAATTGTTCTTAGCCGTGTGTGGCGCCCCCCTCCACCGTTTACTCCTCCGGTCATATTGTCGTAGTGCTTAGGCGAAGCCCTGCGCGGATCACTTCACCATCACCGTCACCACGCCGTCGTGCTGACGAAACTCTCCCTTGACACTTTGCTGGATCAAGAGTTCGAGGGACGTCATCAAGCTGAACGTGTGCAAAACTCGGAGGTGCCGTACGTTCGGTGCTTGATCGGTTGAATCAAGAAGATGTTCGACTACATCAACCGCGTTAAGCTAACGCTTCCTCTTTCGGTCTACGAGGGTACGTGGACACACTCTCCCCCTCTCGTTGCGATGCAGCTCCTAGATAGATCTTGCATGAGCGTATAATTTTTTTGAAATTACATGCTACGTTCCCCAACACTTAATAGCGACGATACATGCGTGTCTTGCTTCCCCCTTCTGTCACTGGGAAAGAACACCGCAAGATCGAACCCATCACAAAGCACCTCTTCCCATGGCAAGAAAAATTGATCTAGTTGGCCTAACTAAACCAAAGATTCGAAGAAGAAATATGAGGCTATAAATAATCATGCCTATAAGAGATCGAAGAAGACTCAAATAATATTCATGGATATAGATCTGATCATAAACTGAAAGTTCATCGAATCCCAACAAACACACCACAAAAAGAGTTACATCAAATAGATCTCCAAGAGACCATTGTATTGAGAATCAAAAGAGAGAGAGGAAGCCATCTAGCTACTGCCTACGGACCCTTAGGTCTATGGTGGACTACTCACGCGTGATCGGAGAGGCACCAATGAGGATGATGAACCCCTCCGTGATGGTGTTAGATTGGATCTTGTGGTTCTGGAACTTGCGGCGGCTGGAATTGTGTTTTGTCTACTCCCTTAGGGTTTCTGGAATATTTGGGAATTTATAGGGTGAAGAGGCGGTGCAGGAGACCTCCGTGGGGCCAACAACCCACCTGGGCACGCCTGGGCCTCTTGGCACATCCAGGTGTCTTGTGGTCCCCACGGGGATCCCCTCTGGTGCTTTCTTGGCCCCCAAGGTGTCTTCTGGTCCAAAAAAAATCTCCAAAAAGTTACGTGGCATTTGGACTTCGTTTGGTACTGATATTCTGTGAAGTAAAAAACAAGCAAGAAACAACAGCTGGCACTGGGCACTATGTCAATAGTTTAGTCCCAAAAAATGATATAAAGTTGCTATAAAATGAATATAAAACATACAAGAATGATAATATGACAACATGGAACAATCAAAAATTATAGATACATTGGAGACGTATCAGCGGGCACCCCGCACTTCGGTCATGGTCTCCAGGAGCTCTTTTTCCACCTTGGATAGCTTGGAGGACTGCTCTTTCTGTTTCTACTCAAGGTCCTCACATTTCGTGACGGCATCCTTGAGCTCAAGTTGCACTTCGGCCACTCGAGCCTCGTGCTTCTCGCCGGCGGTCTTCATCGTCTCGAGTTCGGCCACCGCCTTTTCGGCAGCCGCTTTCTTTTCGTCCGCCTCAGCCTCGGCCTTCTTCAGCGCAGCCTTGAGGTCCTCGACCTCTGCAGCGGCAGCTCTAGTTACCAAACACCGTGTCCTCGGCATACAATCCAGAATGTAACTATCCGGCGGTGTTAACTATGCATTTCGATAGGGGCTTACCTTGCGCCTCATCAAGCCGTTTGTTGACAAGGTCAAGCTCTGCATTAGAGCGTTTAAGGTTCTGATCCATCTCCTCCAGCGCCGCGGCATTAGCAGCCGCCGCCAAGGACGATGCCTGCAATATCAATTTAATCATGACAACTCAAATACTAGCCTACGGATATTCGACCCTCTGTAAGGTTTTTCAATCCTCACAGAGCCTTGGGGGTTGTTATGCACAAGGCCTACTCAAACTCTAAGCTAAAGGCTAAATCCATAATGCGGGGAAAGAGCATTACTTGACTCACCTCGAAGCCTATTAAAAGGCCCTGGACGACATCATTCAGTCCGGTATGGACAGACCGAACACCTTGTAGAACCGCACCCATTAGGGCGCGGTGATCGTCAATGATAACGGAGCTATTCACCAACTCCTCCATCGCGTTCGGCCAGCCCACCGCCGCCGGGTTGTTGGTGTTCGGCACGGGCGGCGGGACCTCAACCCCCCCCCCCCTCATCGAAAGCGGGACCGGCACCTTGGAGGGCCTTGGGGGCTCAGGTGCGGCTGGCTGGGAGGGCCCGGACGGTCCGGACTCCCCTCCCGTATTCACCAGGAGGGACACATCCTCCTGGTCATTGGTGACCGAGGCATCGGCCTCGGCCATGATGGCGTCGCCGCCCTCCCTCGTGTTCGGACGGGGAGGGGTCCTTCAGGACAGCACCTCCCCAGCCTCTTCTGGGACCAGGGAAGGCGCGGAGCACGACGCCGGTCCACTGTCCGCCAACTCGGCGGGCGGAGAGGTCCCCTCCGAGGTCTGCTCGGCGGGGTGGATGCGCGGTGGGCTGTGATATCACGTGATCAGCTTCTATCAGTAAAGGACAAGTAGAAATGAAGTGAGTAAGAAATATTGAGGTTCATACCTCGTGGCGGGGGGCTAGACCCTGAGGTCCTTCTCCGGGACCTCTTTGGATGCCGCGGACTCCTCATTGTAGTCAGAACTGTCGGGCAGGACCAACTTGGGTTTGCACTGCCTCTTCTGGGCCCGAGGAGGTTGCTCCTCCTCGGCGTCCTTGGATGCCGCCCTCTTATTGGAGTGGGAGGAGGCACTTTCCTCCTCATCTTCATCCTCCTCCCCGTCTTGGGTAGACGGGGCCGCAGCATCTCCGGCCTTGGTGTCCGGACGACCTCTTCGACGGAGGCCTTCCCTGGCCTCCGGCCGATATTTCTTCTTCTTCCCCTTCCTCTCCGGTGCCTCATAAGGCTCCACGACCAACAACTCCTCCAGTTGAGCTGTCCGGGGCTCTTCGGGCAGCGGAGTCGGACTATTGATCTTCTTGGCCTTCTCGAGCCAGCCCTGTAGAGGCAACAAAAAGAAACTTAGAATGGACTTCGCACTGTGCGAGCGGCAGCACATGGAACGGGCAAAAGCCCACTTACCTTCTTCGGGGGAGTGTTGGCGTCGAGGCTGATGTCTTCTTCCTCGGCGGCCCATTCCTTCTGGGGCTTAAACAGCAACTTCCACATCTTGTCATGGGTGGTGCCGAAGAAGTACTGCACGGTTGTCGGGTCCTCGGTCTTGTAGGCCCACATCGGAGAGGCCCTCCGCTAATAGGGGAGGAGGCGGCGACCGAGCATTATGTGGACCACATTGGTCAGCTTGGCACCGGTCTCTATCACGTTGGAGATGCATTTTTGTAGCATCTTCACCTCGTCGGCGGACCCCCAGTTAAGACCTTTCCTGGTCCATGCGGTCAATCTCACGGGGGGTCCGGATCTGAATTCGGGAGCTGCCGCCCAGGCCGCCTCCCGTGGTTCTATGATATAGAACCACTCCTTCTACTAAATCTTGACAGTCTCGATGAATATGCCCTCTGGCCATTGAACTCGGGTGAGCTTGCTGATCATCGCTCCATCGCAGTCCACCTGGGTGCCGCCAACTACCTTCGGCTTGATGTTGAACACCTTCAGCCACAGGCCAAAATACGGCTGAACTCGCAGAAGGGCCTCGCAGATGGTGATAAAGGCCGAAATGTGGAGGAGGGAGTTGGGGGCTAGATCATGAAAGTCCAGCCCATAAAAGAACATCAAACCCCGAACGAAGGGGTGCAGGGGAAATCCCAGCCCCCGAATAAAGTGAGAGAGGAACACCACCCTCTCGCCTGGCTTGGGCGTGGGGACGACCTGGCCCTCCTCGGGGGCCCGGTTAGCAACGTCGACCGACAAGTAGCCGGCTTGCTTCAGCTCCTTGATGTCGTTGTTGGTGATGATGGAGGCCTCCCACTTGCCGTTGGCCCCGGATCCAGCCATGGCCGAACCTGAGAGGATGCTGGGAAGTGATTCGCCATAGAGGAGTAAGGCAGGGCACTGGAGCTCTGGAGATTGGAAAGGCAACAGCGGGAGGTGGAAGAAGGCGTGATATGGTAACTGTAGCTGTTCCCCTTTTTATAGGCCGCGGAGAAGCCAAGGGTTCCTTTTTCCCCATGATGACCCACAAGTATAGGGGATCAATTGTAGTCCTTTCGCTAAGTAAGAGTGTCGAACCCAACGAGGAGCAGAAGGAAATGAAAAGTGGTTTTGAGAAAGGTATTTTCTGCAAGCACTGAAATAGTCGGTAACAAGAAGTTTGCTAGCAAGATAATTTGTAACGTGCAACTAACGGTAACGGTAAATAATATGCAGCAAGGTAGCCCAATCCTTTTGTAGCAAAGGATAGGCCAAAACGGTCTTTTATAATAAGCAAAACGTTCTTGAGGGTACATGGGAATTTCATCATGTCACTTTCATCATGTTGGTTTGATTCGTGTTCGCTACTTTGATAATTTGATATGTGGGTGGACCGGTGCTTAGGTGCTATTCTTACTTGAACAAATCTCCTACTTATGATTAACCCCCTCGCAAGTGATACGTCTCCATCGTATCTATAATTTTTTATTGTTTCATGCCAATATTATACAACTTTCACATATTTTTGGCAACATTTTATATGATTTATCGGACTAACCTATTGATTCAGTGCCCAGTGCCAGTTCCTGTTTGTTGCATGTTTTTTGTTTCGCAGAAAATCCATATCAAACGAAGTCCAAACACGATAAAAATTTACGGAGAATTATTTTGGAATTTATGTGATTTTTGGCCAGATCTGGGGAACGCGAAACAGAAGAGAACAGAGAGGGAGATCCAATCTCGGAGGGGCTCCCGCCCCTCCGCCGCCATGGAGGCCATGGACCAGAGGGGGAACTCTCCTCCCATCTAGGGGGGAGGCCGAGGAAGAAGAAGGAGGGGGGCTCTCTCCCCCTCTCTCCCGGTGGCGTCGGAACGCCGCCGGGGCAAGGATCGTGACGGTGATCTACATCAACAATCTTGCTACCGTCAACACCAACTCTCTCCCCCTCTATGTAGCGGTGTAACACCTCTCTTCCCCACTGTAATCTCTACTTAAACATGGTGCTCAACTCCATATATTATTTCCCAATGATATTTGGTTATCCTATGATGTTTGAGTAGATCCGTTTTGTCCTATGGGTTAATTGTGATCTTGGTTGGTATGATTGTATATTTTATTTATGGTGTTGTCCTACGGTGCCCTCCGTCTCACGCAAACATGAGGGATCCTTGCTGTAGGGTGTTGCAATATGTTCATGGTTTGCTTATTGTCGGTGTTGCGGGGGTGACAGCAGCCTAAACGTGGATAAGTGGGTTATGGCGTATGGGAGTAAAGAGGACTTGATACTTAATGCTATGGTTGGGTTTCACGACCTTAATGATCTTTAGTAGTTGCGGATGCTTGCTAGAGTTCCAATCATAAGTGCATATGATCCAAGTAGAGAAAGTATGTTAGCTCATGCCTCTCCCTCATATAAAATTACAAGAATGATTACCGGTACTTGTTATCGATTGCCTAGGGACAAATGACTTTCTTGTTGACAAAAGCTATCTACTTTTATTACCTTGCAATTTATTCATAGTTTTATTCTCGTAAAGTACTCGTAGTTTTATTCTTGCAAAATAGTTTCATACTTGTTCTAGGTAAAGCAAACGTCAAGTGTGCGTAGAGTTGTATCGGTGGTCGATAGAACTTGAGGGAATATTTGTTCTACCTTTAGCTCCTCGTTGGGTTCGACACTCTTATTTATCAAAGAAGGCTACAGACGATCCCCTATACTTGTGGGTTATCAGCAAGCATCCGCAACTAGGAGAAAACTATTAAGATAAAATCTAACCATAGCATTAAACTTTTGGATCCAAATCGGTCCCTTACGAAGTAGCGCACAAACTAGGGTTTAAGCTTCTGTCACTCTAGCAACCCATCATCTAATAACTACTCCATAGTGCATTCTCTTAGGCCCAAATATGGTGAAGTGCCATGTAGTCGACGTTCACATGACACCACTAAGGGAATCACAACATACATATCATCAAAATATCGAACACATATCAAGTTCACATGATTACTTGCAACATGAT
The DNA here is from genome assembly GCA_011799875.1 of Thinopyrum elongatum. NCBI lineage: Eukaryota > Viridiplantae > Streptophyta > Magnoliopsida > Poales > Poaceae > Thinopyrum > Thinopyrum elongatum. The sequence continues at coordinate 447,502,149 of CM022300.1, read as the reverse complement.
TTCTCCCGTGACCTCAAGAACAAAAGTAACTACTCACAAATAATAATCATGCTCAAGATCAGAGGGGTATTAAATAGCATAATGGATCTGAACATATAATCTTCCACCAAATAAACCAAATAGTAATCAACTACAAGATGTAATCAACACTACTAGTCACCCACAAATACCAATCTAAGGTTCCGGTACAAAGATTGAAAACAAGAGATGAACTAGGTTTTGAGAGGAGATGGTGCCGTTGAAGATGTTGATGAAGATGGCCCTCCCAAAGATGGGAGAGTTGTTGGTGATGACGATGGTGATGATTTCCCCCTCCGGGAGGGAAGTTCCCCGGCGGAATCGCCCCGCCGGAGGGCAAAAGTGCTCCTGCCCAAGTTCCGCCTCGAGACGGCGGCGCTTCATTTCGAAAGTCCCCTCCTCATTTTTTTTCTAGGTCAAAATGACCTATATACCAGAAGATGGGCACCGGAGGTGGGCCGAGGAGGGCACAACCCACCAGGGCGCGCCTAGGGGCCTGGCGCTCCCAGGTGGGTTGTGCCCACCTGGTAGGCCTCCTCCGGTAGTTATTTGCTCCAGTATTTTTCATATATTGCAAAATAATTATCCGTAGTTTTTCAGCTCATTTGGAGATGTGCAGAATAGGTAACTCTAACGTAGCTTTTTCAGGTCCAGAATTCCAGCTGCCGGTATTCTCCCTCTTTGTGTAAACCTTGCATATTATGAGAGAAAAGGCATTAGAATTACTCCCAAAAGCACTATTATGCATAAAAACATTATAAATAACAGTAGGAAAACATGATGCAAAATGGACGTATCACCCCGCCACGGGCCTTTCCACTTCCCGATATACTCGCGACATTATGCGCGGGTGGGACAATCGAAATCATTGATCATATCCCCGAAAAAGTGAGGCACGATCTCTGCCTTGATGAGACATGTGTTGGAAATATGCCCTAGAGGCAATAATAAAGTGGTTATTATTATATTTCCTTGTTCATGATAATTGTCTATTGTTCATGCTATAATTGTGTTATCCGGAAATCGTAATACATGTGTGAATACATAGACCACAACATGTCCCTAGTGAGCCTCTAGTTGACTAGCTCGTTGATCAATAGATGGTTACGGTTTCCTAACCATGGACATTGGATGTCGTTGATAACGGGATCACATCATTAGGAGAATGATGTGATGGACAAGACCCAATCCTAAGCATAGCACTAGATCATGTAGTTCGTCTGCTAAAGCTTTTCTAATGTCAAGTATCATTTCCTTAGACCATGAGATTGTGCAACTCCCGGATACCGTAGGAATGCTTTGGTTGTATCAAACGTCACAACGTAACTGGGTGACCATAAAGGTGCACTACAGGTATCTCCGAAAGTGTCTGTTGGGTTGGCACGAATCAAGACTGGGATTTATCACTCCGTATGACGGAGAGGTATCTCTGGGCCCACTCGGTAATGCATCATCATAATGAGCTCAATGTGACTAAAGAGTTAGCCACGGGATCATGCGTTACGGAATGAGTAAAGAGACTTGCCGGTAACGAGATTGAACAAGGTATAGGGATACCGACGATCGAATCTCGGGCAAGTATCATACCGGTAGACAAAGGGAATTGTATACGGGATTGATTGAATCCTCGACATCGTGGTTCATCCGATGAGATCATCGTGGAACATGTGGGAGCCAACATGGGTATCCAGATCCCGCTGTTGGTTATTGGCCGGAGAGATGTCTCGGTCATGTCTGCATGGTTCCCGAACCCATAGGGTCTACACACTTAAGGTTCGGTGACGCTAGGGTTGTTATGGGAAATAGTATGCAGTTACCGAATGTTGTTCGGAGTCCCGGATGAGATCCCGGATGTCACGAGGAGTTCTGGAATGGTCCGGAGGTGAAGATTTATATATGGGAAGTCATCATACGGTCACCGGAAGTGTTCGGGGGTTTTCCGGTATTGTACCGGGACCACCGAAGGGGTTCAGGGGGTCCACCGGGAGGGTCCACCTGCCCTGGAGGGCCCTATGGGCTGTATGTGGGAGGGAACCAGCCCCTAAGTGGGCTGGGCGCCATGCCCCCTAAGGCCCATGCGCCTAGGGTTGGGGGAAACCCTAAAGGGGGGCGCCCCCCTTGGCTTGGGGGGCAAGCCCCCTCCCCCTCGCCGTCGCCCCCCCTCTAGATCTGATCTAGAGGGGTCGGCCCCCTTCCCCCTTGGCCCTATAAATAGAGGGGAGGAGGGAGGGCAGCAGGACCCTCATCCAAGGCGCAGCCCTCCCCCTCTCCAACACCCCTTCCTCCTCCGTTAAGCTTGGCGAAGCCCTGCTGGAGAACTGCCAACTCCACCACCACGCCGTCGTGCTGCCGGAGTTGTCTTCCCCAACCTCTCCCTCCTCCTTGCTGGATCAAGGTGCGGGAGACATCACCGGGCTGCACGTGTGTTGAACACGGAGGCGCCGTTGTTCAGTGCTTTGATCAGAATCGACCGCGATCTGAATCGCTGCGTGTACGACTCCTCCAACCGCGTTCTTGCAACGCTTCCGCATCGCGATCTTCAAGGGTATGAAGATGCACTCCTCTCTCTCTCGTTGCTAGTCTCTCCATAGATTGATCTTGGTGACGCGTAGGAAATTTTTTTGATTTACTACTACGTTCCCCAACAGTGGCATCATGAGCTAGGTCTATGCGTAGTTTCTTGCACGAGTAGAACACAAGTTGTTGTGGGCGTCGATTTTGTCAATTTACTTGTCGTTACTAGTCTTATCTTGATTCGGCGGCATCGTGGGATGAAGCGGCCCGGACCGACCTTACACGTACGCTTACGTGAGACAGGTTCCACCGACTGACATGCACTAGTTGCATAAGGTGGCTAGCGGGTGTCTGTCTCTCCCACTTTAGTCGGATCGGATTCAATGAAAAGGGTCCTTATGAAGGGTAAATAGAAATTGGCATATCACATTGTGGTTATGGCGTAGGTAAGAAACGTTCTTGCTAGAAACCTATAGCAGCCACGTAAAAAAAAATTGCAACAACAATTAGAGGACGTCTAACTTGTTCTTGCAGCATATGCCGTGTGATGTGATATGGCCAAAAGGATGTGATGAATGATATATGTGATGTATGAGATTGATCATGTTCTTGTAATAGGAATCACGACTTGCATGTCGATGAGTATGACAACCGGTAGGAGCCATAGGAGTTGTCTTAATTTATTGTATGACCTGCGTGTCAATGAAAACGCCATGTAATTACTTTACTTTATTGCTAACCGTTAGCCATAGTAGTAGAAGTAATAGTTGGCGAGACAACTTCATGAAGACACGATGATGGAGATCATGATGATGGAGATCATGGTGTCATGCCGGTGACGATGATGATCATGGTGCCCCGAAGATGGAGATCAAAAGGAGCAAAATGATATTGGCCATATCGTGTCACTTTATGATTTGCATGTGATGTTTATCATGTTTACATCTTATTTGCTTAGAATGATGGTAGCATAAATAAGATGATCCCTCGCTAAAATTTCAAGAAAGTGTTCCCCCTAACTGTGCACCGTTGCGAAGGTTCGTTGTTTCGAAGCACCACGTGATGATCGGGTGTGATAGATTCTAACGTTCGAATACAACGGGTGTAAGCCAGATTTACACATGCAAAACACTTAGGTTGACTTGACGAGCCTAGCATGTACAGACATGGCCTCGGAACACGGAAGACCAAAAGGTCGAACATGAGTCGTATAAAAGATACGATCGACATAGAGATGTTCACCGTTGATGACTAGTCCGTCTCACGTGATGATCGGACACGGCCTAGTCGATTCGGATCATGTATCACTTAGATGACTAGAGGGATGTCTATCTGAGTGGGAGTTCATTGAATAATTTGATTAGATGAACTTAATTATCATGAACTTAGTCTAAAATCTTTACAATATGTCTTGTAGATCAAATGGCCCACGCTAATGTTGCCCTCAACTTCAACGCGTTCCTAGAGAAAACCAAGCTGAAAGACGATGGTAGCAACTACACGGACTGGGTCCGTAACCTGAGGATTATCCTCATAGCTGCCAAGAAAGCATATGTCCTTGAAGCACCGCTAGGTGACGCACCTGTTTTCCCAGCAACTCAAGACGTTATGAACGCCTGGCAGTCGCGTAGTGATGATTACTCCCTGGTTCAGTGCGGCATGCTTTACAGCTTAGAACCGGGGCTCCAAAAGCGTTTTGAGCAACACAGAGCATATGAGATGTTCCAAGAGCTGAAAATGGTTTTCCAAGCTCATGCCCGGGTCGAGAGATATGAAGTCTTCGACAAGTTCTACAGTTGTAAGATGGAGGAGAATAGTTCTGTCAGCGAGCATATACTCAAAATGTCTGGGTTGCACAACCGCTTGTCTCAGCTGGGAGTTAATCTCCCGGATGACGCGGTCGTTGACAGAATCCTTCAGTCGCTTCCACCTAGCTACAAGAGCTTTGTGATGAACTTCAATATGCAGGGGATGGAAAAAACCATTCCTGAGGTGTATTCAATGCTGAAATCAGCGGAGGTGGAGATCAAAAAAGGAACATCAAGTGTTGATGGTGAATAAAACCACTAAGTTCAAGAAAGGCAAGGGTAAAAAGAACTTCAAGAAGGACGGCAAGGGAGTTGCCGCACCCGGTAAGCAAGCTACCGGGAAGAAGCCAAAGAATGGACCCAAGCCTGAGACTGAATGCTTTTATTGCAAGGGAAACGGTCACTGGAAGCGGAACTGCCCCAAGTACTTAGCGGATAAGAAGGCCGGCAATACCAAAGGTATATGTGATATACATGTTATTGATGTGTACCTTACCAGCGCTCGTAGTAGCTCCTGGGTATTTGATACCGGTGCGGTTGCTCATATTTGTAACTCAAAACAGGAGCTGCGGAATAAGCGGAGACTGGCGAAGGACGAGGTGACGATGCGCGTCGGGAATGGTTCCAAGGTCGATGTGATCGCCGTCGGCACGCTACCTCTACATCTGCCTACGGGATTAGTTTTAAACCTCAATAATTGTTATTTAGTACCAGCTTTGAGCATGAACATTGTATCAGGATCTCGTTTGATGCGAGATGGCTACTCATTTAAATCCGAGAATAATGGTTGTTCTATTTATATGAGAGATATGTTTTATGGTCATGCCCCGCTGGTCAATGGTTTATTTTTATTGAATCTCGAACGTGATGTTACACATATTCATAGTGTGAAAGCCAAAAGATGTAAGGTTGATAATGATAGTCCCACATACTTGTGGCACTGCCGCCTTGGTCACATTGGTGTCAAACGCATGAAGAAACTCCATGCAGATGGACTTTTGGAGTCTCTTGATTATGAATCATTTGACAAGTGCGAACCATGCCTCATGGGCAAAATGACCAAGACTCCGTTCTCCGGAACAATGGAGCGAGCAACCAACTTATTGGAAATCATACATACTGATGTGTGCGGTCCAATGAGCGTTGAGTCTCGCGGTGATTATCGTTATGTTCTCACCCTCACTGATGACTTAAGTAGATATGGGTATGTCTACTTAATGAAACACAAGTCTGAGACCTTCGAAAAGTTCAAGGAATTTCAGAGTGAGGTTGAGAATCAACGTGACAGGAAAATAAAGTTCTTACGATCAGATCGTGGAGGGGAATATTTGAGTCACGAGTTTGGCACGCACTTAAGGAAATGTGGAATTGTTTCACAACTCACGCCGCCTGGAACACCTCAGCGTAATGGTGTGTCCGAATGTCGTAATCGCACTCTATTAGATATGGTGCGATCTATGATGTCTCTTACCGATCTATCACTATCATTTTGGGGTTATGCTTTAGAGACTGCCGCATTCACTTTAAATAGGGCTCCGTCGAAATCCGTTGAGACAACACCGTATGAATTATGGTTTGGGAAGAAACCTAAGCTGTCGTTTCTGAAAGTTTGGGGATGCGATGCTTATGTCAAGAAACTTCAACCTGAAAAGCTCGAAGCCAAATCGGAAAAATGCGTCTTCATAGGATACCCTAAGGAAACTATTGGGTATACCTTCTACCTTAGATCCGAAGGCAAGATCTTTGTTGCCAAGAATGGATCCTTTCTGGAGAAAGAGTTTCTCTCGAAAGAAGTAAGTGGGAGGAAAGTAGAACTTGATGAGGTACCCCCTCTTGAACCGGAGAGTAGCACAGCTCAGGAAGATGTTTCTGTGGTGCCTGCACCGACAAGAGAGGAAGTTAATGATGATGATCATGAAACTTCGGATCAAGTTGCTACTGAACTACGTAGGTCCACGAGGACACGTTCTGCACCAGAGTGGTGCGGCAACCCTGTCCTGGAAGTCATGTTGTTAGACAACGGTGAACCTTCGAACTATGAAGAAGCAATGGCGGGCCCGGATTCCAACAAATGGCTAGAAGCCATGAAATCTGAGATAGGATCCATGTATGAAAATGAAGTATGGACTTTGACAGGCTTGCCCGATGATCGGCAAGCCATAGAGAACAAATGGATCTTTAAGAAGAAGACAGACGCGGATGGTAATGTGACCATCTATAAGGCTTGACTTGTCGCTAAGGGTTATCGACAAGTTCAAGGGGTTGACTACGATGAGACCTTCTCACCCGTAGCGAAGCTGAAGTCCGTCCGAATCATGTTAGCAATTGCCGCATTCTATGATTATGAGATATGGCAAATGGACGTCAAAACGGCATTCCTTAATGGTTTCCTTAAGGAAGAGTTGTATATGATGCAGCCGGAAGGTTTTGTCGATCCTAATGATGCTGACAAGGTATGCAAGCTCCAGCGCTCAATCTATGGGCTGGTGCAAGCATCTCGGAGTTGGAACATTCGCTTTGATGAGATGATCAAAGCGTTTGGGTTTACACAGACTTATGGAGAAGCCTGTGTTTACAAGAAAGTGAGTGGGAGCTCTGTAGCATTTCTCATATTATATGTGGATGACATACTATTAATGGGAAATGATATAGAATTCTTGGAAAGCATAAAGGCCTACTTGAATAAGTGTTTTTCAATGAAGGACCTTGGAGAAGATGCTTACATATTAGGCATCAAGATCTATAGAGATAGATCGAGACGCCTCATTGGTCTTTCGCAAAGCACATACCTTGACAAGATATTGAAGAAGTTCAATATGGATCAGTCCAAGAAGGGGTTCTTGCCTGTATTACAAGGTGTGAGATTGAGCACGGCTCAATGCCCGACCTCGGCAGAAGATAGAGAAAAGATGAGTGTCATCCCCTATGCCTCAGCCATAGGGTCTATTATGTATGCCATGCTGTGTACCAGACCTGATGTGAACCTCACCGTAAGTTTGGTAGGAAGGTACCAAAGTAATCCCGGCATGGAACACTGGACAGCGGTCAAGAACATCCTGAAGTACCTGAAAAGGACTAAGGATATGTTTCTCGTTTATGGAGGTGACGAAGAGCTCATCGTAAAGGGTTACGTCGATGCTAGCTTCGACACAGATCTGGATGACTCCAAGTCACAAACCGGATACGTGTATATTTCGAATGGTGGGGCAGTCAGCTGGTGCAGTTGCAAGCAAAGCGTCGTGGCGGGATCTACATGTGAAGCGGAGTACATAGCAGCCTCGGAGGCAGCACAGGAAGCAGTCTGGATGAAGGAGTTCATCACCGACCTAGGAGTTATTCCCAATGCGTCGGGCCCAATGACTCTCTTCTGCGACAACACTGGAGCTATTGCCCTTGCCAAGGAGCCCAGGTTTCACAAGAAGACCAGGCATATCAAGCGTCGCTTCAACTCCATTCGTGAACATGTTCAAGATGGAGACATAGATATTTGTAAAGTGCATACGGATCTGAATGTCGCAGATCCGTTGACTAAACCTCTTCCACGAGCAAAACATGATCAACACCAGAACTCTGGGTGTTCGATTCATCACAATGTAACTAGATTATTGACTCTAGTGCAAGTGGGAGACTGTTGGAAATATGCCCTAGAGGCAATAATAAAGTGGTTATTATTATATTTCCTTGTTCATGATAATTGTCTATTGTTCATGCTATAATTGTGTTATCCGGAAATCGTAATACATGTGTGAATACATAGACCACAACATGTCCCTAGTGAGTCTCTAGTTGACTAGCTCGTTGATCAATAGATGGTTACGGTTTCCTAACCATGGACATTGGATGTCGTTGATAACGGGATCACATCATTAGGAGAATGATGTGATGGACAAGACCCAATCCTAAGCATAGCACTAGATCCTGTAGTTCATCTGCTAAAGCTTTTCTAATGTCAAGTATCATTTCCTTAGACCATGAGATTGTGCAACTCCCGGATACCGTAGGAATGCTTTGGGTGTATCAAACGTCACAACGTAACTGGGTGACCATAAAGGTGCACTACAGGTATCTCCGAAAGTGTCTGTTGGGTTGGCACGAATCGAGACTGGGATTTGTCACTCCGTATGACGGAGAGGTATCTCGAGGCCCACTCGGTAATGCATCATCATAATGAGCTCAATGTGACTAAAGAGTTAGCCACGGGATCATGCGTTACGGAACGAGTAAAGAGACTTGCCGGTAACGAGATTGAACAAGGTATAGGGATACCGACGATCGAATCTCGGGCAAGTATCATACCGGTAGACAAAGGGAATTGTATACGGGATTGATTGAATCCTCGACATCGTGGTTCATCCGATGAGATCATCGTGGAACATGTGGGAGCCAACATGGGTATCCAAATCCCGCTGTTGGTTATTGGCCGGAGAGATGTCTCGGTCATGTCTGCATGGTTCCCGAACCCGTAGGGTCTACACACTTAAGGTTCGGCGACGCTAGGGTTGTTATGGGAAATAGTATGCAGTTACCGAATGTTGTTCGGAGTCCCGGATGAGATCCCGGACGTCACGAGGAGTTCCGGAATGGTCCGGAGGTGAAGATTTATATATGGGAAGTCATCATACGGTCACCGGAAGTGTTCGGGGGTTTTCCGGTATTGTACCGGGACCACCGAAGGGGTTCCGGGGGTCCACCGGGAGGGTCCACCTGCCCCGGAGGGCCCTATGGGCTGTATGTGGGAGGGAACCAGCCCCTAAGTGGGCTGGGCGCCATCCCCCCTAAGGCCCATGCGCCTAGGGTTGGGGGAAACCCTAAAGGGGGGCGCCCCCCTTGGCTTGGGGGGCAAGCCCCCTCCCCCTGGCCGCCGCCCTCCCTCTAGATCTGATCTAGAGGGGCCGGCTCCTTCCCCCTTGGCCCTATAAATAGAGGGGAGGTGGGAGGGCAGCAGGACCCTCATCCAAGGCGCAGCCCTCCCCCTCTCCAACACCCCTTCCTCCTCCGTTAAGCTTGGCGAAGCCCTGCTGAAGAACTGCCAACTCCACCACCACGCCGTTGTGCTGCCGGAGTTGTCTTCCCCAACCTCTCCCTCCTCCTTGCTGGATCAAGGCGTGGGAGACGTCACCGGGCTGCACGTGTGTTGAACGCGGAGGCGCCGTTGTTCGGTGCTTAGATCGGAATCGACCGCGATCTGAATCGCTGCGTGTACGACTCCTCCAACCGCGTTCTTGCAACGCTTCCGCATCGCGATCTTCAAGGGTATGAAGATGCACTCCTCTCTCTCTCGTTGCTAGTCTCTCCATAGATTGATCTTGGTGATGCGTAGGAAAATTTTTTGATTTACTACTACGTTCCCCAACAACATGCCAATGGAGGGGCGGCCTCAAGCAGCGTATCGAGAACTTCCAGCCATTCGGTGTTATGACCGGACGCGACCCTTCGCCAAAAAGTTGTCAGACCTAGACACTGTTCACACTGGAGCGCCTTGGCCTTCAGGGCTAAGAAAAGCCAAATGCTCCGGATTCCGAACATCACACAACTCCGAACACGCACGGGACAGGATGGAGAACTCGCCTCGCAAGCCGAAGGATGTGGGATATGCGGATGCCGGTCACAAGCCCTAGCATTGGAGGCTAGTTCGAGGGCTACTGAGGGAGTCCTGGATTAAGGGGTCCTCGGGCCGCCGGACCATTGCTTATGGGCCGGACTATTGGGCTGTTGTGGAGCCAAGCTAGAGCGTGGACCCGTGACCGGATAGGAGATCTTCGGAGCCGTGGTTTGCCCTCCAAGTCAAGATCTAGCGTGATCTTTCCTTTGTTGTAACCGACCGCATGTAACCCTAACCCTGTTGGTGTATATATAAACTAGAGGGTTTTAGTCTCTAGGGCTGGAGCAACATCCAATACCCCATCAACCTAGGGTTTAGCTTGCTTGATCTCGAGGTAGATCGACTCTGTAACATACCATACACATCAATACAATCAAGCAGGACGTAGGGTTTTACCTCCTAGAGAGGGCCCGAACCTGGGTAAAGACTGTGTTCTTCGTCCCTTGTTCCCCATCGATCCTAGACCCACAGCTCGGGACCCCCTACCCGAGATCCGCCGGTTTTGACACCGACATGGAGGCACAATGCTCCCCAAGAAGCCACTAGGGCCACCGTATTATCCTCACACCCTCGCACAATGCAAGATGCCATGATTCCACTAGTGGTGCCCTTGAAGGCGGCAACCGGACCTTTACAAACAAGGTTGGGGCTCTCTCCACAACTTAATTGGAGGCTCCCAACACCACCACGAAACTTCACCACAATGGATTGTTCCTCCGAGGTGACTTCTTCCGTCTAGGGTGCCCAAACACCCAAAAGTAACAAGATCCGCATGGGATTAGTGGGGGGAATCAAATTTCTCTCTATGGAAGTGTAGATCAGGGCCCTCTCAATCCAACCCTAGAGAATCAACAAGATTTGTTGGCTAGGGAGAGAGATCGGGTGAAAATGAGCTTAGGGGCAACAATGGAGCTTGGGGGAAAAGAGGTAAGTCTTCTTGGGGAAGAAGACCTCCTTATATAGCAGAGGAATAGATCCAACCGTTATTGTGCCCATAGTCGTGCACAAGCAGTAGTACGGCTCAGCTGAGTAGTACTACCGCTTAACACGGAAGTACAGGACCCCAGCGGCACTAGGATGGGAATAGGGCAGTAGTACCGGACCAAGCGGTACTACCGCGCCTACTTTCGCTAAAAACGAACAGGGGAAGCAGAGGCTCGGGCAAATCGTATGGTACTGCGTAGGGGGGCGGTAGTACCGCTGGGGCATGGGCGGTAGTACCGCTGGGGCGTGGGCGGTACTACCGCTAGATGCGGAACACCCACAACCTACTGTCGTCCTACTACCATTGATGTGAAAAAGTCCGTGCTGACCCAGTGGTAAAGACCAGGGCACTTGACAGCATAAGTACCGCAAGGGCGGTACTACCGCTGGCCTGAGCGGTACTACTGTTGGGGACAGCGATACTACCGCTGGAGAGTCTCAAACAGCCCCAACAGAATAACAGATGGTAATTCAAGTTGCCGGGAGGGAAAGAGGGTGCATAAGTGAATGTTTATGTGTTGATTCTACCCAAACCTTTACGATGCAGACCCCCTCTTAATAGTGCGGATTTCCTACGACTCAAATACCACCAGAAAATAACCGTCTTCACTCTAAACCACTGAGAGGAAATAAACCGTCTTGTGCCATCTAATATAATCTCTGAAATACTCAATGCACACGGTTAGTCCGCAAATCATATTGTCATCAATCACCAAAACCACTAAGGGTGAAATATGCCCTAACACCAACCAATTGGCTGATTGGCTCAAAGATGACTCGGATGACAACATATGAAACATGCGCCAAAACACCCTAAAGATGGCCTCAAACGAAGAAATGACCAACATGAAAGGTGTGTGTATCATCGATATGTACAACTTTGCTTTTGGAGTCATCACGATCTGAGATTGTGTGCGATCTACAGAGTCATGGCAAGGCACGGACAGCCCAGTTTGCCGCCTGCTGAATCCGACCCAATGTTAAGATGGGTCCTAAAAGTCATTAGGACGGACTTAGATGAAGAAGTGGCTCGCATAGAGTTATTCAGCTTGTTAAGATGAACAAAATTTGATGTTGGACTCAACTCCATCCGAGTTAATATGTGATTTCTATGGCCCACGTAAGAAGACAGAAGTATGGACATGTCCGATTTGAACTAGAAGTAGGACTTTTAGGACGTGAATTGATGTAATTTTCTTGTAGGAAAAGCGTAGATGAATCATTTACTTGTACGTGAAGTCCAGCCGCCTTTTATATATGTTGGAGGTGACGGCGGATTGAACAACACCAATCGAACCCATTTATCAATTACACTTTCGTGTTCATCTACTTTTATCTCCTACCCTCGTATCATGCTTCTCGTTTGTTCGTAAGTCCTCCACGCCGAAGGGCTGCGGATCCACGACATTCTAGGGGCGGTCAGGCCGACCTGGAGCAACCCATAGCCACCGCGAGCCCTGACAGGGTCCCTCCAGGGCGAGCGGGGCTTCGGGTCTACAAAAGCACCTGCTGTATTGCTTGCATACCGCGCTTCCGGTCGGGTCTCCTTCGACGTGAGTTGCGGTGTATCACCCCCGACGTCCAGGGTACACGGTGACGTGTTCGTGTGCAAACACAGTGGAAGGCCCATGCGCTGGCGGAAGAGCAGGCCGACGGGGAGTGGCGCGTGTAGCTGGAGCACGCGGAGGAGGAGCGCTGGTAGCGTTGGGCATGCGAAGAGGAGAAGGAGCGGGATCGTGAGGAGGAGAGAGCGTGCCGCGGGAGCAGGTGGCGCTGGCGGCCTACCATGAGGCTTTTCCGTGGGCTGCGTCGTCGGTGTTCTTCGACCTCACCGTCTCTGACAACGAGGGCGACGCCTAGGTCTGCGGGCTAGGGAGGCTGCGTTTTTTAAGTTTTTATTAATGTTTAATTATGTCTGAAGTGGACTTTGCCCGACGGTTTTAATGTATAATTATGTTTTATTAATTTACATTTTTTAATTTTAAATATTTTATGCCTATTTAGTTTTCTTTAAGACCACGCAGACTAATGTGTCGGTCGCATTGGGCGCACAAACCGATCCAATTCCAAAACCAGACAAGCGTATCCACTCGCCAACCCAAACGAGCAAAAGGCAGACAAAAAACCGTGTCTGTTTGTGTTGGCCGGTTGGAGTTGCCCTTAGCTTAGCTATGCGCAGAGACTCGCGACGCTGGACTACTCAGATTTTCCATAGCACACCGGACTACCAACCCAGATCACCGGACATCATCAAATGTCTATGAACATGTTCGAACATGTTCGTGGACAGCCCGACCATCCGATCGTGTCCCTGAAATCTGAATTATGTGCTATGACTTCAAACTTTACCTGTCCTTTATCCAGAATATGGCACCTAAATCGCCTCCAAATTTTAACTGTCCTTTATCAATGGTCGATTGTACTATTTTATGAAACATATTGCAATAATCAAAATTATGCTTGAACAAATCGTACAACTTGTAATACATTCGTCCTTGTGTTTATGGCTCGACATGGTTTTCAAGAATTCTAATATAATCATTGTTCGGCAACAAATAAAAAATATGATCACACATGTTCAAACCAAAGGTATACATGTGGCCGATCTTGTTGTGAGGACGGTCTTAGAACTAAGCAAAAGAATGGTTCAAATTTAACATCTTAATTGCGGTTTTTGCCATGCCATAATCCAGTGTGAGCACATGCATATATGAACTTGTCATAACTTTCGAGACAAGCTCCCATTTGTGAACTCCAATTCTCAAATTGACCACATCCTTCTATGTGTTCAAGTCATCATCCTTTGTGATTATGCATTTTTGAGCGTCCAACACTCGAGCAAGATGGCCAGTCTGCTTCCACGAGCTTCTTTCTAATAAGAGAATGATGTTTGGTTGGAGTCGGGTTTGTGTGGAAAATGCCAATGGAGGAGCTCGTTTTCAAAATACCATTTTATACAACCCAATAAAAATCCAATTTTTTTGTGAGTATACATACACGTATACCATGTATGTGTTAATTTTTTATAATATTATGCTTTCACATGTGGCGTACAAAATAAATAACAAATACGTATTTACAAAATGGGTGCTGATTTTTTTTCTTGGGCCGGAATTTTGAATTTTTGTACAGCCTATACATCACAATATTTTCAAACGAATTTTCACACGTTCGTGTTGAACACATATAAGTTTCCATGGGAATTTTTTTCAATTATTTTGAACCCCCTTTTTGTTGTGCCTTTTGAATTTTGTGAAAATAGCGGCCTCCAAGGAGCCTGTCCTCCAAAAATTCTCACTCCGTGGCCCTTTCCCTCTAAATTCCAAGTGATTGGGCTTTAAGCTCGTGTAAAGTGACATAGGTAGAGTACATGCGAGATTCTCAGGAAAAAAGAAAGGTGGAGTACATGGGTTGTAGCTGCTAGCACATTCTGCAGCATCGGCCGTAAAACTGCCCGTGATCTACCAAACTGTAGTAGGACCCATGACCCCCTGTCCACCTGACCTGGGGCTTGGTACGAATTGTGATGGAACAGTGGTACGAACCATAGTACACGGTACACGACCGACCATATCTCCTTGGGATGCACGCAGCGCATTGCATCTTTTTGGGCAGAGGCATGCAGCAGCTGTACACACCCATTACTTGCTTGCTGGCCTGGGTCTGGGTGGATCACCGACCGTCCCTGATCGCCTTGCTGTTTTCGTTTGTCTACTTGCTCGGCAGCGCGCTTTGCCCGCCTAAGCCTAGTGCCTGGCCGGCCTCACCACCGTACGTACGACGGCGTGCATGCATGAGGTACGTCCGTACGTGCCACGATGCAGGCAGCTGGCCTGTTTCCTTTTTCTCGCTTGCTTTCGGTTTCGGGGCACCTTGCAAGTGCGATCCTTCCTGCTGCATGAGTCGTACGTAACGTGTGGCTGATGCATGGGCTAGCTGCCTCACACAGACACAGCCACCAATCATGGCCTTTCTTTCACCGCAACAGTGGAGCTAGCTACGCTTGATTAATGGGTCCTCCTACTCCTATGCTTAGTTTGGTGCTGCGTCCCCTCTGCCCCTCTCCACCATGGTGAAAATGGACTAAACTGGCCCTTTTTCAAAACTTCAACACAAAATGGCCATAATTTGAAAATATTTTTGAAATTGGCCCCTTTGCATGACGCCCGGGATTAGGGCGCCATGCTAGATAGCATCACGCCCTAGCCCGGGGCGCCATGCTACAGGTCGCTACCATGACGCCCTAGTCCGGGGCGTCATGATATCTAGCATGGCGCCTCAGCCCCGGGCTGTCATGCGAAAAGGGACAGTTTGTGAAATATTTTCAGATTAGGGCTATTTTGTGTTGAAGTTTCAAAAAAGGGCCAATTTGATGGATTTTCACTCCGCCATGCCGGTTCTCTCCTTCCTGATGAAACATTGGTCAGAAGCTAATCGGGCTACTCTGTGGTGCTAACAGTACGTCAATTTCTGTTTTTCGTTCATTGATCTAGGGTTGGTGCCTGTTCGCCTCGCCAGGCGAGCTGCATGCACATTTGCGCCGCTATCCCACCTTAATGGCGCCATGGCCAACACATTTCAGCCACTTCACTCTCTTGTTTGAAACTTTGGGTGCTACTTTACCATGCAGGCGTCTGCATCACAAGTCATATTCCAGGGAGACAAACGTCCTCCCCAATCTGGTTGCTTCACGTCACATTACGCTGCACCTGGCGCGTATCCACCCCGTCCGGAAAAGGCCAAGTGCAGGGCATGTCGACCAGTCAAATGCAACAGATGCTCAATTTCACCGACAATACAGTAGAGAAATCATGTGCGCTGCCATCCATCGTAAATAAAGAGTACTGCATGCAGGAAACAAAGATCAAACTGGCGTAGCATCCACATTAGCCACTCAGAACTGCGAAGATCATCTTCATGACCATTCGATGTGCCTATCAAGAAAAGCACGCATTTGGCAACGACCCAACAGAAGCGCAGCCTTACTGGATGATGAAGGCCGACATGGAGATTTGAGCACACACCAGATGGTATGTATAACAAATGAAACAATGGGCACACAGCTGAGAAAAAACAAGTTTTTACTTACTAGTCGGAATGAAATAAGGGTACTGATTAGGTACAGCCAAACTGCTACTAGACCTTATCTACTTGGTAATCTTTCCTCGTACCATGACAAACAGAACAAAATCAAACACTGGCACTAATCAATTCCTCCCTCACTTAATAATGGTAATATAATAGCAACATATAATATAAGCAACACACGAACTGCGGTTAAGCCTTGGTTTTTATTGTGCTCTCGTCGACACCACCCTTGGAACCAGCTCTGTGAAGCCAACTTGTAGAAGTGAAGCCCATCCATCTGCACAACAAGGGGCGATTACAAACTGAATCAAACCGACTTATTAATGTGTACGTACATCGACTTCTGAATTCTGAGATGGATACCTTGGTTAGTGACTCATACCACCATGAAGAGTCGAAGTGATAGAAAGGTCTAACACTTCAAACTTCCTAGTTATTATCTTTCTGGTTGATCAGAACTCGAAGCTCCATTGGGAGGTGTGGACATGTTGCTCGTCGATCCATTCTCCACTGGTGGAGGAATTCCCCACTTTCTCTCAGATTCCAACGGTTCCATGACATAAACACTGCCATCAGTAAGGCCTAGAGCAAACTGGTTTGCTTCCGAAGGATGGGCCGCAACCACAACTGGATGAACATTTGAACTAGAAAAGAAACACACGTCAGCAGTTTACTCACAATTCAACAAAACCAGTTTTTGAGTGGCAACTGTATTAATGACTTGCTTGTTGTAAGTTTAAGGGAAGCAAACATGTAGGTGGCAAAAAAAAGGACTATTCATAGAACAGTTCTGTTACAACTTCAGTTCGACAGAGTAACTAGTTTGTGGTTACACTGCTGAGAGCCAATCGGATGTAATAAGATCTTATATTATGGGACGTTGGGAGTAGTTTTTCCTATAAATGCCTAACGATGTATTACAATTCAGTTTGATACATGTAGCACCACAAACCCATATACTTCTTTAAATATGGTACTATAAACTGGCAGGGCGATGCAAATACAGAACTCCCTCATGGAGAAATGCACTGAAAAAAAAATCACTGGGAGTTGAAACAATCTTTGTTCTAATACCAAAAGATGGATTTTTGTTCAGGTATGTATCTTAAGGATTTAGTAGCTCAAGGCAACAACAAAAAAATCTCCCAAACAAGTATTAGCAATCTGTTATGGACATGCACTTGCTAGTCTAAGCAGCACTTCGGATAACTCAATTCTATAACTTCCCTTAGAAAGGTCTATCATGTTATTGCACTGAACTAAAGTAATTGCTTGAGAACAAAAAACACTAATTCAAACACAGACCCTCTAAAATGAGGCCAGCCAAGATCCTTACAGAAGAGCTAGACAATTAACCCAGTAACTCAGACAGGTAGACAACCCCCTGAGTCCCTGACAGAGTAAATTATGTTTGGTTTGAGCCTTACCTGATATTTTGAGGAAGATAAGAAGCTGGAAGAATTCGGCATTGGAGTCTCAAACTTGATGCGCTAAATATGCAGACAGTGGCGTCCAGAAAGCTTGCATAAATCAGTTGGCTATCACATGAGAATGTAGCATGCGTTACTGGAGGAGCAGAGGTCTCCCGAGGAGGCCACTGAAAGCAAAGTTAAGGTGAGTGAGCCACGAGACAACCTTCGTAGCAAGAGCGTCAAATGATAATGAAAGAAATTTCACCTGCTTCACAGGTTCTAGTTTTGAGGCATCGTAGATGGCAATCTGGGTCTCATGGACAACAAGACAATGCTGTTGATCTTGGTGGAACTGAACTCGTGTGTCTAAGATGTTAGACGTTGGGCGGCCAGATGGTATCTGCAAAAATCTGCTCCTTTGCCTCTCCCACCCATCAGTGTTCCAAACACATATCTACAACAGGAACAAATCAGAAACTGAAGATGAAACAGAAGTTCTTGATAGACATGATCTGACTAGATAGTTCAGTAAATAACCTGCGCATCAGCTCCAGAGGATACCAAAACATTTAACACATTTGAAAATGCGAGACCTGTAATTTTCTTAGAGTGCCCTCTAAGTTTGCTTTTGACCTGTACAAAAAACGAATACATCTTATCTGAGTGCACCTTGTTCACTACAGAAAAGAACAATGGTAATCATGTTATAGCAGTTGCCAATACCTCATCAATCCGAACGTTGTAAATTTGGATGGTTGAATCATCCATTCCAATTGCAATTATGTTGTTATCTTGAGGATGGAATGCGAGGAAAGTAGCTGCTGGTGGTGGAGGCATAAACGTGGTCATCGTCTGCAGTCACCATAAATGTTAAGGGCATCTTCTAATGTAAAAATGATAATTACACATGATCACAATGATTTACTAACCTTAAAAGTCATCATGTTGAATAGAGAGATTTTCCCTCCTGAAGCTGACATGACATATGAATCATTCTTTGACAAAGCAAAGCAGTGAACGGCCTCATCAGGACTATTGTCAATTGTGTCATTAGTCATGAGAATGCCACTTGGAGGTTGCCATAATTGAGGAGAAACACTAGCAGTAGCCTAGAAGAGTGAATAGCAAATTAAAACAATTAGTAACAATCAAATATACAGTGTTCACCTGTGATGCACATATCTAGTAAGAAAGCTGAACAACCAGAATTTCACCTTTCCAGTTGAATTTCGTTCATTACGTGGCCATTTCCATAGTAGATGGACGGCATTTGAAGCTAAAGCCAAGATAGCAACACCTGAATTTGTGTAGATCAGTCTTGAGATCTGCAATTAAGACGAATAAAAACTTATGACAAACTAAGCATTGACACTAGCACACCAAACAGAACAATCCATAATACAAGTAAAAAATGTGAGATGCCCTTTGTGCATTATACAGTACAGGCAACATTGACCGACTTGGAAGCCCTAGGTGCATATAGATAAGCATGTGCATAGCTTCACTTAGCAGTCATAATGAATGTTGAGGTCCGCAAGACACTTGTCAAACATTAAGCATCTAACGAGAGCTAAAACAGTTGTTCTACACGTAGAAATCACACTATGAATTAATTTAATAAAATAGTTATCTTATAAATGGCAGTGCACCCACAAGATTGCTAGAAAATGATGCATATTCAAACATATACAGAGGTAAAAGGCAAGGGAAGAAGTATCACCTTAGCGGTCCTAATACTATCACCTAATTTTAATGATCTGCACTGAGCTGTATCAGTTATCTCCATAAGCTTCCAGACCTTTGACTTATCCATTGACTCATCAGCTATTCTAGGTTTTACATCAACCAAGCTTCTGTTGTCACCATTCTGTCAAAAGAAGTCCAGGATAAGATCAGGTTAGTTGGGATCACAATGTAAATTGTTTATAATAGAACAGACCAAATGAATCTGGATGAAAACAAACCATTGCAGTTATAGGTGATGGAGCAGCAGTTCCAGAATTGGTTGCAGCGGCGGCGGCGGCGGCAGCTGCCGCAGCAGCAGCAGCAGTCAATGGGTTTATAAGAGGCTGCACCAATAAGAAATGATTGAGTCATGCATGCGGGAAAAACAATCTCAAGTTGTTCCTTGGTTAAAGTAACTACCTTTGTTACAGTCTCAGATGCACTACGAGAAGCATCAAAAGAACGATTTTCCAGTGTGCGCAATAAACGAACACCATCAGCATTTGCTAAGACTTTGATACCATTATCAACAGTAGAGACAGCCAACAGAGTACCCTCCTTGTTAAAGCGGATACGCGGGCTTGCCTGATAATTATGAGACCAGCCACCAAGTTAGAACAAGGAAGGGAGGTTCTTATACATTTATATCAAATCAGAAATTCACCAACATAAGCACACAAATGAAAAGAACTCACAGGTAAGCCACCATCAGCTTCAATGGTAGTCAGAAGACTAGTGTTGTCCATGTCCCAAATCTTTATCACGAATTCATCTCCAGCAGCCAAAAACCTATTCCGCGTCGTATCAAATTGTACAACACCCATAGATCGCTTACGAAATCCCTGGTATGTTCTCTTCACCGCACCTTCACTCTCATTCCATTCCACCAGGTGTGATTCACCCTCCTTGCTGGTCCCACAAGAAAATAATCTACATAGAGGCAAGAAAAGAGTGAAACAAAGTACAAACACCTGCATAATCCTAACTAAAAATGTTAACGATGAATTTAGATACGAACCTTGAACCATCCGCACTATATGCCATCGTAGTGCACCAATGACCTGGTGCATCATAGTCAACTCTGGACCCAAGATTATCATACAGCCATGCCTTTATCTTTCCATCTAAAGCAGTTGAAAAGATGAACTGCGTAATAGGCAGGTAACATGAGGTAAAAAAACATTAGCTTCCGATAGAAACAACAATACAGTCTGGTACAAATGCCTGACATAATAAATGCTTTTCAAGTACCTGAATATTTTCCTTATAATGAGGACAAACGGAATAGACAGGAGCTTCATGACCTTCAAAGGTAAATTGTTTTGTTCCACTGGTGGCCTCCCACACCTAGAATGCAATTATTGTAGACTTCATATTTCTAGTTAAACAAGATACAATACAGTCCCAGAATTAATAGCATCACAGGAACTCACCTTTATGGTCTTATCATCTCCACAGGTAATTATACACAGCTGCTTATTTGGATGGGCGAATGCAATGTCATTTACGCCACCAACATGTGCATCAATCTAATCAACAAACAGTTTATAATCATATTCAGGACACAAGATAGCAAACCATGTACACAAGACAATGAGCCATAAGCAGATACTAACAAGTGATAAGTATATGCAGCCATACCTCCAAGTGTTGCCTAATATCATCGCCACCATGATAAGAATAAATCTGTACTATATGCCTTGAATAAGCAACACCTTTTAAACATAACATAACATTAGAAGAGGGCCAACTTGAAAGAACAGCAATAAAAAAACTGCTCACGGCATCTTACCAAACAAGGTTCCATCAGGACTCCATATTATGCGATTAACCGACACGGTAGGATCCTTAACCAGTGCTGCCTGTTTGTACAATTTACATTTTACGCATACTTATATTGAGTACAGGTAAAAATACCAGGTTACTGAACTACATATTGCAGTGAACAAACCTGGAGGGCCATAGAACATTTCCCAAGCTCCCAAACCTTGAAGTTTCTTACAACAAGTCTGTCCTTGGTGCCAACATCCCACAATCCAATGTCACCAACATTGGTACCAACTAAAACAGATACCAAGTGAAAAATGCACAAGAATGAGATGCTATGGGAGAGAGAAAGATTTATCACGGGCACAGACATTAAAGAGCTTACCAAGAAGAAGTGTTTGTTGAACTGGATGGAAATCCATGCTCATTGGAGCTGATCCTTGACTCAATGTCCGTGCGACAGCTTTATGGAAATCATCTTGCGGATAGCTATGGCTCTGCGGATAAGTTACTGGCATCATATTCACCGGAAGATTCACCTGTGAAATACAACCCAGTTGCAATCAAGTATATATTGAGGATTGATAGGCATAGCATGACAAGATTATCAAGTACAGACTGCAAGAACGCAATAGCGGTGACAGATTTTTGTGGGAGTGAAATTGCTAATACCTCCTCAGACAACCCAACTGGCCTAGGTCTCTTACTGACATGATCAGAATCTCCAGATGGGTAATCCATAGAAGGGTTAGCAGCCGAGGGTGTCCTAGGATGCTTCAACATAGCAGCTACAAGATATATATGCAGAACAGTGTTAGTCAACCATGCAATACCACCTATTCATAACATTCACGAATTCCTTGCAATATTAACAAACATAAGTACCAGGATTCGTAGGAGTACCAAATCCAATAGCACCTCCAGAAACAGCAGGATGTGTTACTGCTGGAGGGTTTGACATCCAACCGGCCAGAGGTGCGACGGGTGTTGGTGCAGGTTGAAAGGGCTGAAACAGACATAAACCAGATTGTCAATAAATGTACACACTAAAACACATAGATGAAGTGTCCAGATATGCTCAACAAGCTTACTCCATGGGCGCCCAATTGGGGGAAACCACCAGGTTTGGGTATAGATCCAAGTAGTGGATTGTTTGCTGGTGATGGAGCACGTGCACCATTTGGTTGTCCACAAGAATGATCAACAAAGAGGGTCTTGATGTCAGGATTAGGCCTAGGATTTTTGCAAAGCTGGTGCTGCCAGTTTAAGCTGCCATATAATACACAATAACATTACTACTATGGTAAATGGAGTTAATGGTGGGGTCCCCACCTTCCACCTCCTTCAAAAGTAACAAACAAAAACACAAATAACAACAATTTCACAAGCAAATTAAGTTAAACACAATTTTATTCTTATCCAAACAACATCCTCCTTCGTGTTAATTACCCCACCCAGGCCTAGCGGCCGAGCAAAGAGCATGGTTTAGGCCTTGCACGTGGTGGTATGGTAAATCCAAAGATTCACAAACGTGTGGATGCGAAATTAAACCAAGAATCTCAATAAGGTGGAGGAATATAGGGTAGGCCTAAACCCTAATCCTAACAGAATCATCAACTAGGGCTGACTCTGATAATCTAATGGAATACCCACTTATTGGCAATAAATAATGGAAACTTAAATAGTAATGAATCAAGGAAATAGTAGGCTAACTAGTTGAATCTGCAAATATTTGTGACATCTATACAAGTTTCGGTTCCAAAGAAATGGAGACTGCAGGTTAGCAAAATAGTGGTGACAAGTTATATGGAGATTCTTTACTTGTTTGAACTTAAAATTGTATTGGACTGCTGGAAAAATGTAAATGCAAACAGGTGACTCAATTTTTTGGATATTCATGACTGTAGGATCCACAAAACTCGTCATGAAGAGCAACCTTATTTACAATATAAATATGTAATGGTAGAGATGGGTTAATGGACAAGATTATAACATTAAAGAAACCAAGTTTTGCCATGAATGAACAGCCGCCCTCACTTAGTTTATGGCAAACAAAGCCAGGTCCAATTTTCCTAACCAAGCATGGTTGGTTTAAATAAAATTGGGGAGAGCAGAATGTGGGGCACAGCCTCGATAGCTTATAACATTTTACTGGATCAGTTTTACAAAGGATAAAATGAGAGTTAAAATCCTCTCATGAGGGTTAAGTAATTTTATTGGATTAAAGAATGTTCACCTAGTAGATCTATAACTAGCATCATCAGTTTAGAAGCAAGAAATATGCAGCATATAAGAATAAATAAGATGCCCATAGTAAGGGTGCCAAGAATATTATGTTTCTTTATGTAATACCTCTGGTTGATAAGTGTCCGTAATCTAGAACTCTTCAGATTGGGAAACTGAAGCTTGTCACGGAACAAGGGGTTAGCTTCGATCAGCTTCTTCAGCTCAACAAGCATTATTGCTCTTGCAGATTTTGTATCACCGTACTTGGAGAGCTGCTCATTCTCCCTACCAATAATAGAAGCAAAAACCAATCACTGAGCAATCCAGTAACGGTTAGAGCCACACGAATGATGGCAAGAACCTAATGTTATAAACGAATGTCATCGCGCAGATTTTACCTGAAGTTCTCCAGAGTCAATAGCTGTGTGATCTCCTTAAACAGCTCCTCGTTAAAGGATGCAAACACCTTCAAGTCCTTGACCAAGATTTCAACCGCCTTGGACCGATCATGCCTGGCAGCAAAGAAACAGATAGTCAGCCATCAATGCAGTCCAGCATTTACAATTATATAAAGACACCTCTTCCCCCTGCACTTACTTATCAAGGGCCTCGAGATACTTCTGCTTGCGGATCTCAAAGAATATCTTCATCGAGTAGCGGTTGTCGTCAACTTTGGTGAAGCCCCCAAGGTAGCGCTCCACCTCATCCCAATTCCCATTGATCACCTCGTCCTCAAAATACTTCATGTTGAAGTAGAAACCAGATTCCTGCTCAAGCCTAAACACAGCGACAAGAGCAAGTGAGCATGCTAGACAAACGAACGGCACCAATTTCTGTCTTTTTTTGGAGTTTGAATCACTCACTTGTGGACGGTCTCCTTGAACTTCTCCTCATCGAGGAACTGCAGGATGAGGAAGACGAGCTCCCGGCTGAGAGAAGACATCCTCGCGTCCCCGACTCCTCACCCACCAGAGGGCGGATGCAACTCGGCTGTAGACCTAGCCTACGGGGGCGCAGGACCCCCCACTGCAGAATAAGATTCGGACTCCAGGTTCAGTTTTCGATCGCTCACAGCCCAGCCGCAGCGGAAACATCACAACACGAAAAAAAAACAGATCAAAAGCGAGATCGATCCAGGCGGGTTAGGGCTTTACCAGCGGAAGGAACCTCCCCGGGTCGGATCTCCTCCGCTCCGCCCCGCGCCGGGCGAGCAGAGCGGGGCCGGCGGAGGGCTCGAGGCGGCGCGGCTCGGCGGGGCGCCCGGCGGCGGAGATCCGGGGGCTGCGCGGCTTCCGATTTGGGAGGGGCGGCCGGGGCGGGGCTCTATCGCGAGAGAGCCGGGAGGATGAGACTGAGGCAAGGGGCAATATCGTAAGTCAACAAAGGGAACGGGGGTGAGGAGCAGAATTCCTCTATTTATATCGGACGAGACGAGACGATAATGGAACCCCCCCTCCCCTGCGCGTCTATATATACTCGCACACTCCCCAAACGACATATGAGAACGTGCAGGATGTAATATCTTTTATCGTTGCGGACAGAAGAAAAAAAAAACACGCCTTACGTTCGCTGCACGCGTTCGCCCAAACCCTAGATCTGTTTCGGAACCTCCCATATATATACGCACATATCTCAACGATTTTGAACACGCCATGGAAAAACTCGCCCAGAAATGCAGATCTAAGCCCAGAAATCGGGCCCGTGGAAAGCTAGGGCTCCTTTTCGATCCTGCTGCTGGATCTTTTTCGGCATGGGTATACGCAGAACTCCTTGCCCCCGCAAAAAAATTCCAGGATCGAATCAAAAACATCCAACCAACAACTGCATAATTCAGAACGAAAAGCAAAATCAAAGGCTGTGCTGCACTTACGGAGCTTTGTGGCTGGAGGGACCGGAGGAGAACTGTGGGGAGAGGAAATGGGTTGTTGGGGACTAGGGCAAGGAGGGGCGACCACCTCGCGGTCCTATTTATAGGAAATTCTCGTATTGCCACTGATAAGAGAATGGCTTATCGATCTGCTCGTCTGCCTATCTCGATCTGCATATCAGCTTATCCCATCTGATAAGCACTGCGTGATAGGTTGATCAGACGCGGGAGGTAGTGGTAGGGTCCATCGGGCTCCATCGCCATTAGCGCAAGGGAATCCGCGTTTGGATTTGCTTTTAATGAAGACGTGTCCAGTCTGTACCCAACAACTAAAAGACGCCTTTTAATGCTCTCCTCTCAAAGAAAATCGGCCTTTTCTATTTCTTACTATTATTATTATTTTGAAACTATTTATTACTATTATTAAGGAAAACACGTAAGGCAAGACAAATTAAGATATCAGGATTTGCCATTTCGTTCACAAATATTTAATTATGCTTTATTATCCATGTATTACCTCCGTCTTAAATTAGTTGTCTTAGATTTGTCTAGATATAGATTTACCTAACGTTGGATGCATCCGTGTTTGTCTAGAACGTGTCTACATGCATCCGCGTATCTAGACAAATCTAAGACAACTAATTCAGAACGGAGGGAGTATTTGCCATCAATAAAAAAAAAGAGGACCAAGAGGCGGACGACCAAAACCCTAGCCGCCGCTCCATCTATTATTCCCCTCTCGTCGCCGCCAAGGCGTGTCGCTGGGCAAAGTTCGCACAACGTCGTCGTCGACACGGAGGTCCTGATCGGGGGACGGCCTGCTTGTGAAGGAGTTGGAGGGCTGATGCGGGGTGGCAAAGGAGATGTGTGCTTGAGTGGCAGTCTTTGTCAGGCACTGCTCAACGGCAGAGCTGGTGATCTAGCGCGACGATCTTCAACAACGGCCTGGCCTGGCTAGGTCACCGGAGAAGAGGGAGTTCGTGCATGGTCCTAGATGGCGGCGAGCTCAACATTAGACCCGTACATGACGTGTAGCGACATGACTGATTTTTCCCAGGTTTTCTTTAGGGAGTCTTCGAGTTCGGTTTGGAACAACAAGGCGGTGGTGGTGTTCCATGTAACACCCCTATGTAATAGCCCCCGTGATCAACTGCTAATGGTGCCAAGTCATCTTCATTTGCAGAGCCTAGTCATAGTGGTTATTCAAAACAATTCAAATTCTATTCTGAAAATGAACTCAAAATCAAAAGTGCAAAACAAAGTTGCTCAAAACTTATGGGAAAAATGTTCACCTTATAGCAAATAATCCAAAACTATTTGCTATTAAGGAACACAACATTACCATCAAGCACAGAAGGGCCTAATCATTTTAAACAGAGTTAATACAGCACTTAAATGCCCTAATCATTTTTGAATAATTTCAAAAGGGTTCCAAAAATTCTCAAACTTTGTGTGACAGTGCTATATATTGCAATGCATTCGTGTGAGCAAGTTTCACATTTTTGCAGATCCTTTTGAATGCTCAAAATATTTCAAAAACTAACTCTGAAATAAAGAAAAAGCAAAACAGGAAAAAGAAAATAAAACGAGGCACTATGCACTAGGCCTAAGTGCACTGGGCCCCGAAAACGGCCCACCTGGCCCATCCCCTCCTCTCTCTCCTGCGTGTCGCCGTGCCCGTGGGCGAGCGCCCGCGCGCCGGCGAGACACCGACACGGCGACGGCCACCGACGCTACAGCGCCAGCGAGAGGATAAGGCCTCGCCCATCCATCCCCACTGGTCACCGCGCCACTTCTCCCACTCTCTCCCTCGCTAGCTCCACCCCTTTCTCCCCCTCAGATTCGTCATCCGAGCGCCATCGCCGCCGTCCTCGCTCATCATCGCGGCCATCGAGCTCCGTCCGACGCTCCGCCGTGTCCCTCGTCTCCGCCGTGGTCATTCACCTCGTCCTCGTCCACAAGCGCAAGCCGGGGAGCACCGGAGGCAGTGGATCGAGCGCGACGCCGATCTCTCTGGCTCCGACGATCTTCCTCCATGCCGGCCAGCCCTGCAGCTACTAAACCCATCGAGGGCTTTTCATAGCCGCAAGGTGAGCCGCAGATCCTCCCCATGCTCTTCTTCATGCTCCAGCGCACCCGTAGCTGCTAATCCACGCGAGCCCGAGCCCGTCGCCGCGGACCTCGTCGCCGGCACGGCTCCGGCGACCATTTGGTCATGTAGACACGTTCGACGACTTCGCGCGTGCGCGTTGAGCCCACCTAGCCATTTAAATGATCGCTAACGCCGCGTTTCGCCGAAACCCACCGAGTTCCGAACTCCGGCCGCCGCTTCGAGCTCGTTTCCAGCGAGCTCCGACCACCCCAGCCCGCGAGGTTGCCACGGTTGGATGCGGCTCGTTCCCAGCTATCGAACGCGCCCAAGCACGCTGCAAATGAGGCCCCGTATACAAATCCCGATCACCTCCGCGCGAGAGCGCCGTCGCGGGAGGCTCACCGGAGCGATTCCGGCGACGCCGCCAGCGTGGCACCGCGTGGGGCCCGCCCGTAGTCACTGCCAGTGGGCCCCAGCACCTCTGTTGACCACGTTGACTCTGGTCAACGTGGTTACTGTTCACCCACGGTGTATGACATGTGGGCCCCCTCTGGAAATTAGGCTAATTACACGTTTTATAAATAAAAATAATTAGCTTAACCTAATCACTCACTGACAGGCTGGGCCCACTCTCCTAATTAGTCTGTTAATTAGATTAAACCGCAGTTAGTCTATCAGAGGCTGACATGTGGGACCCACATGTCAGGTTTGACCCTGGTCAGCGTCCTATTGACTGCTGACGCAATGGTGACCTCATGATGATGTCATAATTCCTTTTCTGTTAAATAAATAAATTCCAGAAAATGCAAAAATCTTTGAAAATTCATAGAAAATAAACCGTAGCTCGGATCGAAAAACTTAAAACATGAAAGTTGATCAGAACGACGAGACGAATCTGATTGTGTCGTCTGTTTCGATGCCGGAACCCCCTACGTAGGTGAACCCGCAACTTCGGGGCCGTATCCGGCATATGAATAGTGCATATACACCGGATAATAAATCCAACTTAAATCCTAAAATAACTAATATGACTTAGACATGCTTTTAGGCAACTCTGCACCGCACGTTAGCCTAGCAAGCTCTGTGTTGCTTTGTCTACCTTATATTTATCTGTTTTCTCCCCCTCTTCTTGTTGGGGAACGTAGTAATTTCAAAAAATTTCCTACGCACACGCAGGATCATGGTGATGCATAGCAACGAGAGGGGAGAGTGTGCCCACGTACCCTCGTAGACCGAAAGCGGAAGCGTTATGACAACGCGGTTGATGTAGTCGTACGTCTTCACGATCCGACCGATCCAAGTACCGAATGCACGGCACCTCCGAGTTCAGCACACGTTCAGCTCGATGACGTCCCACGAACTCCGATCCAGCAAAGCTTCGAGGGAGAGTTCCGTCAGCACAATGGCGTGATGACGATGATGATGCTGCTACCGACGCAGGGCTTCGCCTAAGCACCGCTACGATATGACCGAGGTGGATTATGGTGGAGGGGGGCACCGCACACGGCTAAGAGAGATCAATGATCAACTTGTGTGTCTATAGGGTGCCCCCTGGCCATGTATATAAAGGAGTGGAGGAGGGGAGGGGCCGGCCCTCTCTATGGCGCGCCCTGGGGAGTCCTACTCCCACCGGGAGTAGGATTCCTCCCCTTCCATGTAGTATGAGTAGGAGAGAAGGAAAGGGAAAAGAGAAGAGAAGGAAGGAGGGGGCGCCGCCCCTCCCCCTAGTCCAATTCGGACTAAGCCTTGGGGGGGCGCGCAGCCTTCCCTCTCTCTTTCCCCTAAAGCCCAATAAGGCCCATATACTCCCCGGCGAATTCCCGTAACTCTCCGGTACTCCGAAAAATACCCGAATCACTCGGAACCTTTCCGAAGTCCGAATATAGTCGTCCAATATATCGATCTTTACGTCTCGACCATTTCGAGACTCCTCGTCATGTCTCCGATCTCATCCGGGACTCCGAACTACCTTCGGTACATCAAAACACATAAACTCATAATACCGATCGTCACCGAACGTTAAGCGTGCGGACCCTACGGGTTCGAGAACTATGTAGACATGACCGAGACACGTTTCCGATCAATAACCAATAGCGGAACCTGGATGCTCATATTGGCTCCCACATATTCTACGAAGATCTTTATCGGTCAAACCGCATAACAACATACGTTGTTCCCTTTGTCATCGGTATGTTACTTGCCCGAGATTCGATCGTCGGTATCTCAATACCTAGTTCAATCTCGTTACTGGCAAGTCTCTTTACTCGTTCCGTAATACATCATTCCGCAACTAACTCATTAGTTACAATGCTTGCAAGGCTTATAGTGATGTGTATTACCGAGTGGGCCCAGAGATACCTCTCCGACAATCGGAGTGACAAATCCTAATCTCGATATACGCCAACTCAACAAGTACCTTCGGAGACACCTGTAGAGCACCTTTATAATCACCCATTTACGTTGTGACGTTTGGTAGCACACAAAGTGTTCCTCCGGTAAACGGGAGTTGCATAATCTCATAGTCATAGGAACATGTATAAGTCATGAAGACAGCAATAGCAACATACTAAACGATCAAGTGCTAAGATAACGGAATGGGTCAAGTCAATCATATCATTCTCCTAATGATGTGATCCCGTTAATCAAATGACAACTCATGTCTATGGTTAGGAAACATAACCATCTTTAATTAACGAGCTAGTCAAGTAGAGGCATACTAGTGACACTCTGTTTGTCTATGTATTCACACATGTATTATGTTTCCGGTTAATACAATTCTAGCATGAATAATAAACATTTATCATGAAATAAGGAAATAAATAATAACTTTATTATTGCCTCTAGGGCATACTTCCTTCAGTCTCCCACTTGCACTAGAGTCAATAATCTATATCACATCGCCATGTGATTTAACATCAATAGTTCACATCACCATGTGATTAACACCCATAGTTCACATCGTCATGTGACCAACACCCAAAGGGTTTACTAGAGTCAATAATCTAGTTCACATCGCTATGTGATTAACACCCAAAGAGTATTAAGGTGTGATCATGTTTTGCTTGTGAGAGAAGTTTAGTCAACGGGTCTGCCATATTCAGATCCGTATGTATTTTGCAAATTTCTATGTCTACAATGCTCTGCACGGAGCTACTTTAGCTAATTGCTCCCACTTTCAATATGTATCCAGATTAAGACTTAGAGTCATCTGGATCAGTGCCAAAACTTGTATCGACGTAACCCTTTACGAAGAACCTTTTGTCACCTCCATAATCGAGAAACATATCCTTATTCCACTAAGGATAATTTTGACCGCTGTTCAGTGATCTACTCCTAGATCACTATTGTACTCCCTTGCCAAAATCAGTGTAGGGTATACAATAGATCTGGTACACAGCATGGCATACTTTATAGAACCTATGGCTGAGGCATAGGGAATGACTTTCATTCTCTTTCTATCTTCTGCCGTGGTCGGGTTTTGAGTCTTACTCAATTTTACACCTTGTAACACAGGCAAGAACTCCTTCTTTGACTGATCCATTTTGAACTTCTTCAAAATTTTGTCAAGGTATGTGCTTTGTGAAAGTCCTATTAAGCGTCTCGATCTATCCCTATAGATCTTGATGCTCAATACTTAAGCAGCTTCACCGAGGTCCTTTTTTAAAAAACTCCTTTCAAACACTCCTTTATGCTTTGCAGAATAATTCTACATTATTTCCGATCAACAATATGTCATTCACATATACTTATCAGAAATGTTGTAGTGCTCCCACTCACTTTCTTGTAAATACAGGCTTCACCGCAAGTCTGTATAAAACTATATGCTTTGATCAATTTATCAAAGCGTATATTCCAACTCCAAGATGCTTACACCAGTCCATAGATGGATCGCTGGAGCTTGCATATTTTGTTAGCACCTTTAGGATTGACAAAACCTTCTTGTTGCATCATATACAACTCTTCTTTAATAAATCCATTAAGGAATGCAGTTTTGTTTATCCATTTGCCAGATTTCATAAAATGCGGCAATTGCTAACATGATTCGGACAGACTTAAGCATAGATACGAGTGAGAAACTCTCATCGTAGTCAACACCTTGAACTTGTCGAAAACCTTTTTGCGATAATTCTAGCTTTGTAGATAGTAACACTACTATCAGCGTCCGTCTTCCTCTTGAAGATCCATTTAATCTCAATGGCTCACCAATCATCGGGCAAGTCAATCAAAGTCCATACTTTGTTCTCATACATGGATCCCATCTCAGATTTCATGGCCTCAAGCCATTTTGCGGAATCTGGGCTCATCATCGCTTCCTCATAGTTCGTAGGTTCGTCATGGTCAAGTAACATGACCTCCAGAACAGGATTACCGTACCACTCTGGTGCGGATCTTACTCTGGTTGACCTACGAGGTTCGGTAGTAACTTGATCTAAAGTTACATGATCATCATCATTAGCTTCCTCACTAATTGGTGTAGGAGTCACAGGAACATATTTCTGTGATGAACTTACTTTCCAATAAGGGAGCAGGTACAGTTACCTCATCAAGTTCTACTTTCCTCCCACTCACTTCTTTCGAGAGAAACTCCTTCTCTAGAAAGGATCCATTCTTAGCAACGAATGTCTTGCCTTCGGATCTGTGATAGAAGGTGTACCCAACTGTCTCCTTTGGGTATCCTATGAAGATACATTTCTTCGATTTGGGTTTGAGCTTATCAGGATGAAACTTTTTCACATAAGTATCGCAACTCCAAACTTTAAGAAACGACAACTTTGGTTTCTCGCCAAACCACAGTTCATACGGTGTCGTCTCAACGGATTTAGATGGTGCCCTATTTAACGTGAATGCAGCTGTCTCTAATGCATAACCCCAAAATGATAGTGGTAAATCGGTAAGAGACATCATAGATTGCACCATATCTAATAAAGTACGGTTACGATGTTCAGATACACCATTACGCTGTGGTGTTCCAGGTGGCATGAGTTGCGAAACTATTCCGCATTGTTTCAAATGAAGACCAAACTCGTAACTCAAATATTCTCCTCCACGATCAGATCGTAGATACTTTATTTTCTTGTTACGATGATTTTCCACTTCACTCTGAAATTCTTTGAACTTTTCAATTGTTTCAGACTTATGTTTCATCAAGTAGATATACCCATATCTGCTCAAATCATCTATGAAGGTGAGAAAATAACAATACCCGCTGCAAGCCTCAATACTCATCGGACCGCATACATCGGTATGTATTATTTCCAATAAGTCCGTAGCTCGCTCCATTGTTCCGAAGAACGGAGTTTTAGTCATCTTGCCCATGAGGCATGGTTTGCAAGCATCAAATGATTCATAATCAAGTGATTCCAAAAAGTCCATCAGTATGGAGTTTCTTCATGCGCTTTACACCAATATGACCTAAACGGCAGTGCCACAAATAAGTTGCACTATCATTACTAACTTTGCATCTTTTGGCTTCAATATTATGAATATGTGTATCACTACGATCGAGATTCAATAAACCATTTACATTGGGTGTATGACCATAGAAGGTTTTTATTCATGTAAACAGAACAACAATTATTCTCTGACTTAAATGAATAACCGTATTGCAATAAACATGATCCAATCATATTCATGCTCAACGCAAAAACCAAATAACTTTTATTTTGTAATAAACATGATCCAATCATATTCATGCTCAACGCAAACACCAAATAACATTTATTTAGGTTCAACACTAATCCCGAAAATAGAGGGAGTGTGCGATGGTGATCTCATCAACCTTGGAATCACTTCCAACACCCATCGTCACCTCGTCATTAACTAGTCTCTATTCATTTTGCAACTCCTGTTTCGAGTTACTAATGTTAGCAACTGAACCAGTATCAAATACCCAGGGGCTACTATGAACACTAGTAAAATACACATCAATAAGATGTATATCAAATATACTTTTGTTCACTTTGCCATCCTTCTTATCCGCCAAATACTTGGGGCAGTTCTGCTTCCAGTGACCAGTCCTTTTGCAGTAGAAGCACTTAGTTTCAGGCTTAGGTCCAGACTTGGGCTTCTTCCCGGGAGTAGCAACTTGCTTGCTATTCTTCTTGAAGTTCCCCTTCTTCCCTTTGCCCTTTTCTTGAAACTAGTGGTCTTGTTAACCATCAACACTTTGATGCTCTTTCTTGATTTCTACCTTCGTTGATTTCAGCATCACGAAGAGCTCGGGAATCGTTTTTGTCATCCCTTGCATATTATAGTTCATCACGAAGTTCCAGTAACTTGGTAATAGTGACTAGAGAATTCTGTCAATTACTATCTTATCCGGAAGATTAACTCCCACTTGATTCAAGCAACTGTAGTACTCAGACATTCTGAGCACATGCTCACTGGTTGAGCTATTCCCCTCCATCTTGTAGGCGAAGTACTTGTCAGAGGTCTCATACCTCTCGACACGGGCATGAGTCTGATGTTGGAAATATGCCCTAGAGGCAATAATAAAGTGGTTATTATTATATTTCCTTGTTCATGATAATTGTCTATTGTTCATGCTATAATTGTGTTATCCGGAAATCGTAATACATGTGTGAATACATAGACCACAACATGTCCCTAGTGAGCCTCTAGTTGACTACCTCGTTGATCAATAGATGGTTACGGTTTCCTGACCATGGACATTGGATGTCGTTGATAACGGGATCACATCATTAGGAGAATGATGTGATGGACAAGACCCAATCCTAAGCATAGCACTAGATCGTATAGTTCGTCTGCTAAAGCTTTTCTAATGTCAAGTATCATTTCCTTAGACCATGAGATTGTGCAACTCCCGGATACCATAGGAATGCTTTGGGTGTATCAAACGTCACAACGTAACTGGGTGACCATAAAGGTGCACTACAGGTATCTCCGAAAGTGTCTGTTGGGTTGGCACGAATCGAGACTGGGATTTGTCACTCCGTATGACGGAGAGGTATCTCTGGGCCCACTCGGTAGGACATCATCATAATGAGCTCAATGTGACCAAGGAGTTGATCACGGGATGATGTGTTACGAACGAGTAAAGAGACTTGCCGGTAACGAGATTGAATAAGGTATAGGGATACCGACGATCGAATCTCGGGCAAGTATCATACCGGTAGACAAAGGGAATTGTGTACGGGATTGATTGAATCCCCGACATCGTGGTTCATCCGATGAGATCATCGTGGAACATGTGGGAGCCAACATGGGTATCCAGATCCCGCTGTTGGTTATTGACCGGAGAGATGTCTCGGTCATGTCTACATGCCTCCCGAACCCGTAGGGTCTACACACTTAAGGTTCGATGACGCTAGGGTTATAGGGAAAGTTTGTACGTGGTTACCGAATGTTGTTCGGAGTCCCGGATGAGATCCCGGACGTCACGAGGAGTTCCGGAATGGTCCGGAGGTAAAGAATAATATATAGGAAGTGAGGTTTTGGTCACTGGAAGTGCTTCGAGCGTCACCGGTAATGTACCGGGACCGCCGGAAGGGTTCCGGGGGTCCACCGGGTGGGGCCACCAGCCCCGGAGGCTTGCATGGGCCAAGAGTGGGAAGAGACCAGCCCTTGAGTGGGCTGGTGCGCCTCCCACCAAGGCCCAAGGCGCAGCAAAGGGGAGAAGGGGGAAACCCTAGGTGCAGATGGGCCTAAGGCCCACCCTAGGGCGCGCCCCCCCTCTCTCCCCCTCTTGGCCGCCCCCCTCCATCCCATCTAGGGCTGCCGCCCTCCCTAGGGTGGGAACCCTAGAGGGGGCGCACCCCCTCCCCTCCTCCTATATATAGTGGGGGTTTTGGGGCTGCCAGGAACACAAATCTCTCTCCCTCTTGGCGCAGCCCTACCTCTCCACCTCCTCGTCTTTCATAGTGCTTGGCGAAGCCCTGCTGGAGAACCACGCTGCTCCAACACCACCACACCGTCGTGCTACTGCTGGAGTTGTCTTCCCCAACCTCTCCCTCCTCCTTGCTGGATCAAGGCGCGGGAGACGTCACCGGGCTGCACGTGTGTTGAACGCGGAGGCGCCGTTGTTCGGCGCTTAGATCGGAATCGACCGCAATCTGAATCGCTACGTGTACGACTCCTCCAACCGTGTTCTTGCAACGCTTCCGCATCGCGATCTTCAAGGGTATGAAGATGCACTCCTCTCTCTCTCGTTGCTAGTCTCTCCATAGATTGATCTTGGTGATGCGTAGGAATTTTTTTTGATTTACTACTACGTTCCCCAACAGTGGTATCAGAGCTAGGTCTATGCGTAGTTTCTTGCACGAGTAGAACACAAGTTGTTGTGGGCGTCGATTTTGTCAATTTACTTGCCGTTACTAGTCTTATCTTGATTTGGCGGCATCGTGGGATGAAGCGGCCCGGACTGACCTTACACGTACGCTTACGTGAGACAGGTTCCACCGACTGACATGCACTAGTTGCATAAGGTGGCTAGCGGGTGTCTGTCTCTCCCACTTTAGTCGGATCGGATTCGATGAAAAGGGTCCTTATGAAGGGTAAATAGAAATTGGCATATCACGTTGTGGTTGTGGCGTAGGTAAGAAACGTTCTTGCTAGAAACCTATAGCAGCCACGTAAAAAAATTTGCAACAACAATTAGAGGACGTCTAACTTGTTCTTGCAGCATATGCCGTGTGATGTGATATAGCCAAAAGGATGTGATGAATGATATATGTGATGTATGAGATTGATCATGTTCTTGTAATAGGAATCACGACTTGCATGTCGATGAGTATGACAACCGGCAGGAGCCATAGGAGTTGTCTTAATTTATTGTATGACCTGCGTGTCAATGAAAACGCCATGTAATTACTTTACTTTATTGCTAACCGTTAGCCATAGTAGTAGAAGTAATAGTTGGCGAGACAACTTCATGAAGACACGATGATAGAGATCATGGTGTCATGCCGGTGACGATGATGATCATGGTGCCCCGAAGATGGAGATCAAAAGGAGCAAAATGATATTGGCCATATCATGTCACTTTATGATTTGCATGTGATGTTTATCATGTTTACATCTTATTTGCTTAGAACGACGGTAGCATAAATAAGATGATCCCTCGCTAAAATTTCAAGAAAGTGTTTCCCCTAACTGTTCACCGTTGCGAAGGTTCGTTGTTTCGAAGCACCACGTGATGATCGGGTGTGATAGATTCTAACGTTCGAATACAACGGGTGTAAGCCAGATTTACACATGCAAAACACTTAGGTTGACTTGACGAGCCTAGCATGTACAGACATGGCCTCGGAACACGGAAGACCGAAAGGTCGAACATGAGTCGTATAGAAGATACGATCAACATAGAGATGTTCACCGTTGATGACTAGTCCGTCTCACGTGATGATCGGGCACGGCCTAGTCGATTCGGATCATGTATCACTTAGATGACTAGAGGGATGTCTATCTGAGTGGGAGTTCATAGAATAATTTGATTAGATGAACTTAATTATCATGAACTTAGTCTAAAATCTTTACAATATGTCTTGTAGATCAAATGGCCCACGCTAATGTTGCCCTCAACTTCAACGCGTTCCTAGAGAAAACCAAGCTGAAAGACGATGGTAGCAACTACACGGACTGGGTCCATAACCTGAGGATCATCCTCATAGCTGCCAAGAAAGCTTATGTCCTTGAAGCACCGCTAGGTGACGCACCTGTTTTCCCGGCAACTCAAGACGTTATGAATGCCTGGCAGTCGCGTAGTGATGATTACTCCTTGGTTCAGTGCGGCATGCTTTATAGCTTAGAACCGGGGCTCCAAAAGTGTTTTGAGCAACACGGAGCATATGAGATGTTCCAAGAGCTGAAAATGGTTTTCCAAGCTCATGCCCGGGTCGAGAGATATGAAGTCTCCGACAAGTTCTACAGTTGTAAGATGGAGGAGAATAGTTCTGTCAGCGAGCATATACTCAAAATGTCTGGGTTGCACAACCGCTTGTCTCAGCTGGGAGTTAATCTCCCGGATGACGCGGTCGTTGACAGAATCCTTCAGTCGCTTCCACCTAGCTACAAGAGCTTTGTGATGAACTTCAATATGCAGGGGATGGAAAAAACCATTCCTGAGGTATATTCAATGCTGAAATCAGCGGAGGTGGAGATCAAAAAGGAACATCAAGTGTTGATGGTGAATAAAACCACTAAGTTCAAGAAAGGCAAGGGTAAAAAGAACTTCAAGAAGGACGGCAAGGGAGTTGCCGCGCCCGGTAAGCAAGCTGTCGGGAAGAAGCCAAAGAATGGACCCAAGCCTGAGACTGAATGCTTTTATTGCAAGGGAAACGGTCACTGGAAGCAGAACTGCCCCAAGTACTTAGCGGATAAGAAGGCCGGCAATACCAAAGGTATATGTGATATACATGTTATTGATGTGTACCTTACCAGCGCTCGTAGTAGCTCCTGGGTATTTGATACCGGTGCGGTTGCTCATATTTGTAACTCAAAACAGGAGCTGCGGAATAAGCGGAGACTGGCGAAGGACGAGGTGACGATGCGCGTCGGGAATGGTTCCAAGGTCGATGTGATCGCCGTCGGCACGCTACCTCTACATCTGCCTATGGGATTAGTTTTAAACCTCAATAATTGTTATTTAGTACCAGCTTTGAGCATGAACATTGTATCAGGATCTCGTTTGATGCGAGATGGCTACTCATTTAAATCCGAGAATAATGGTTGTTCTATTTATATGAGAGATATGTTTTATGGTCATGCCCCGCTGGTCAATGGTTTATTTTTATTGAATCTCGAACGTGATGTTACACATATTCATAGTGTGAATGCCAAAAGATGTAAGGTTGATAATGATAGTCCCACATACTTGTGGCACTGCCGCCTTGGTCACATTGGTGTCAAACGCATGAAGAAACTCCATGCAGATGGACTTTTGGAGTCTCTTGATTATGAATCATTTGACACGTGCGAACCATGCCTCATGGGCAAAATGACCAAGACTCTGTTCTCCGGAACAATGGAGCGAGCAACCAACTTATTGGAAATCATACATACTGATGTGTGCGATCCAATGAGCATTGAGGCTCGCGGTGGTTATCGTTATGTTCTCACCCTCACTGATGACTTAAGTAGATATGGGTATGTCTACTTAATGAAACACAAGTCTGAGACCTTCGAAAAGTTCAAGGAATTTCAGAGTGAGGTTGAGAATCAACGTGAC
The DNA here is from genome assembly GCA_011799875.1 of Thinopyrum elongatum. Classification (NCBI taxonomy): domain Eukaryota; kingdom Viridiplantae; phylum Streptophyta; class Magnoliopsida; order Poales; family Poaceae; genus Thinopyrum; species Thinopyrum elongatum. Next base: position 447,463,861 of record CM022300.1, on the reverse strand, counting down.
AGGAAAATAAAGTTCTTACGATCAGATCGTGGAGGGGAATATTTGAGTCACGAGTTTGGCACACACTTAAGGAAATGTGGAATTGTTTCACAACTCACGCCGCCTGGCACACCTCAGCGTAATGGTGTGTCCGAACATCGTAATCGCACTCTATTGGATATGGTGCGATCTATGATGTCTCTTACCGATCTACCGCTATCATTTTGGGGTTATGCTTTAGAGACTGCCGCATTCACTTTAAATAGGGCTCCGTCGAAATCCGTTGAGATGACACCGTATGAATTATGGTTTGGGAAGAAACCTAAGCTGTCGTTTCTGAAAGTTTGGGGATGCGATGCTTATGTCAAGAAACTTCAACCTGAAAAGCTCGAACCCAAATCGGAAAAATGCGTCTTCATAGGATACTCTAAGGAAACTATTGGGTATACCTTCTACCTCAGATCCGAAGGCAAGATCTTTGTTGCCAAGAATGGATCCTTTCTAGAGAAAGAGTTTCTCTCGAAAGAAGTAAGTGGGAGGAAAGTAGAGCTTGATGAGGTAACCCCTCTTGAACCGGAGAGTAGCGCAGCTCAGGAAGATGTTTCTGTGGTGCCTGCACCGACTAGAGAGGAAGTTAATGATGATGATCATGAAACTTCGGATCAAGTTGCTACTGAAATTCGTAGGTCCACGAGGACACATTCCGCACCAGAGTGGTACGGCAACCCTGTCCTGGAAATCATGTTGTTAGACAACGGTGAACCTTCAAACTATGAAGAAGCGATGGCGGGCCCGGATTCCAACAAATGGCTAGAAGCCATGAAATCCGAGATAGGATCCATGTATGAAAACGAAGTATGGACTTTGACAGACTTGCCCGATGATCGGCAAGCCATAGAGAACAAATGGATCTTTAAGAAGAAGACAGACGCGGATGGTAATGTGACCATCTATAAGGCTCGACTTGTCGCTAAGGGTTATCGACAAGTTCAAGGGGTTGACTACGATGAGACCTTCTCACCCGTAGCGAAGCTGAAGTTCGTCCGAATCATGTTAGCAATTGCCGCATTCTATGATTATGAGATATGGCAAATGGACGTCAAAACGGCATTCCTTAATGGTTTCCTTAAGGAAGAGTTGTATATGATGCAGCCGGAAGGTTTTGTCGATCATAATAATGCTGACAAGGTATGCAAGCTCTAGCGCTCAATTTATGGGCTGGTGCAAGCATCTCGGAGTTGGAACATTCGCTTTGATGAGATGATCAAAGTGTTTGGGTTTACACAGACTTATGGAGAAGCCTGTGTTTACAAGAAAGTGAGTGGGAGCTCTGTAGCATTTCTCATATTATATGTGGATGACATACTATTAATGGGAAATGATATAGAATTCTTGGAAAGCATAAAGGCCTACTTGAATATAAGTGTTTTTGAATGAAGGACCTTGGAGAAGCTGCTTACATATTAGGCATCAAGATCTATAGAGATAGATCGAGACGCCTCATTGGTCTTTCGCAAAGCACGTACCTTGACAAGATATTGAAGAAGTTCAATATGGATCAGTCCAAGGAGGGGTTCTTGCCTGTATTACAAGGTGTGAGATTGAGCACGGCTCAATGCCCGACCTCGGCAGAAGATAGAGAAAAGATGAGTGTCATCCCCTATGCCTCAGCCATAGGGTCTATTATGTATGCCATGCTGTGTGCCAGACCTGATGTGAACCTCGCCGTAAGTTTGGTAGGAAGGTACCAAAGTAATCCCAGCATGGAACACTGGACAGCGATCAAGAACATCCTGAAGTACCTGAAAAGGACTAAGGATATGTTTCTCGTTTATGGAGGTGACGAAGTGCTCGTCGTAAAGGGTTACGTCGATGCTAGCTTTGACACAGATCTGGATGACTCCAAGTCACAAACCGGATACGTGTATATTTTGAATGGCGGGGCAGTCAGCTGGTGCAGTTGCAAGCAAAGCATCGTGGTGGGATCTACATGTGAGGCGGAGTACATAGCAGCCTCGGAGGCAGCACGGGAAGCAGTCTGGATGAAGGAGTTCATCACCGACCTAGGAGTTATTCCCAGTGCGTCGGGCCCAATGACTCTCTTCTATGACAACACTGGAGCTATTGCCCTTGCCAAGGAGCCCAGGTTTCACAAGAAGACCAGGCATATCAAGCGTCGCTTCAACTCCATTCATGAACATGTTCAAGATGGAGACATAGATATTTGTAAAGTGCATACGGATCTGAATGTCGCAGATCCGTTGACTAAACCTCTTCCATGAGCAAAACATGATCAACACCAGAACTCTATGGGTGTTCGATTCATCATAATGTAACTAGATTATTGACTCTAGTGCAAGTGGGAGACTGTTGGAAATATGCCCTAGAGGCAATAATAAAGTGGTTATTATTATATTTCCTTGTTCATGATAATTTTCTATTGTTCATGCTATAATTGTGTTATCCGGAAATCGTAATACATGTGTGAATACATAGACCACAACATGTCCCTAGTGAGCCTCTAGTTGACTACCTCGTTGATCAATAGATGGTTACGGTTTCCTGACCATGGACATTGGATGTCGTTGATAACGGGATCACATCATTAGGAGAATGATGTGATGGACAAGACCCAATCCTAAGCATAGCACTAGATCGTATAGTTCGTCTGCTAAAGCTTTTCTAATGTGAAGTATCATTTCCTTAGACCATAAGATTATGCAACTCCCGGATACCGTAGGAATGCTTTGGGTGTATCAAACATCACAACGTAACTGGGTGACCATAAAGGTGCACTACAGGTATCTCTGAAAGTGTCTGTTGGGTTGGCACGAATCAAGACTGGGATTTGTCACTCCGTATGACGGAGAGGTATCTCTGGGCCCACTCGGTAGGACATCATCATAATGAGCTCAATGTGACCAAGGAGTTGATCACGGGATGATGTGTTACGAACGAGTAAAGAGACTTGCCGGTAACGAGATTGAACAAGGTATAGGGATACCGACGATCGAATCTCGGGCAAGTATCATACCGGCAGACAAAGGGAATTGTGTACGGGATTGATTGAATCCCCGACATCGTGGTTCATCCGATGAGATCATCGTGGAACATGTGGGAGCCAACATGGGTATCCAGATCCCGCTGTTGGTTATTGACCGGAGAGATGTCTCGGTCATGTCTACATGCCTCCCGAACCCGTAGGGTCTACACACTTAAGGTTCGATGACGCTAGGGTTATAGGGAAAGTTTGTACGTGGTTACCGAATGTTGTTTGGAGTCCCAGATGAGATCCCGGACGTCACGAGGAGTTCCGGAATGGTCCGGAGGTAAAGAATAATATATAGGAAGTGAGGTTTTGGTCACCGGAAGTGTTTCGGGCGTCACCGGTAATGTACCGGGACCGCCGGAAGGGTTCCGGGGGTCCACCGGGTGGGGCCACCAGCCCCAGAGGCTTGCATGGGCCAAGAGTGGGAAGGGACCAGCCCCTGAGTGGGCTGGTGCGCCTCCCACCAAGGCCCAAGGCGCAGCAAAGGGGAGAAGGGGGAAACCCTAGGTGCAGATGGGCCTAAGGCCCACCCTAGGGCGCGCCCCCCCTCTCTCCCCCTCTTGGCCGCCCCCCTCCATCCCATCTAGGGCTGCCGCCCCCCTAGGGTGGGAACCCTAGAGGGGGCGCACCCCCCTCCCCTCCTCCTATATATAGTGGGGGTTTTGGGGCTGCCAGGAACACGAATCTCTCTCCCTCTTGGCGCAGCCCTACCTCTCCACCTCCTCGTCTTTCGTAGTGCTTGGCGAAGCCCTGCTGGAGAACCATGCTGCTCCAACACCACCACGCCATCGTGCTGCTACTGGAGTTGTCTTCCCCAACCTCTCCCTCCTCCTTGCTGGATCAAGGCGCGTGAGACGTCACCGGGCTGCACGTGTGTTGAACGCAGAGGCGCCGTTGTTCGGCGCTTAGATCGGAATCGACCGCGATCTAAATCGCTACGTGTATGACTCCTCCAATCGTGTTCTTGCAACGCTTCCGCATCGCGATCTTCAAGGGTATGAAGATGCACTCCTCTCTCTCTCGTTGCTAGTCTCTCCATAGATTGATCTTGGTGATGCGTAGGAAATTTTTTTGATTTACTACTACGTTCCCCAACATCTGATATACCGATTTCAGCTCTTGGAACATCTCATATGCTCCATGTCGTTCAAAACGTTTTTGAAGTCCCGATTCTAAGCCGTAAAGCATGGTGCACTAAACTATCAAGTAGTCATCATACCGAGCTTGTCAAAGATTCATAACGTCTGCATCTGCTCCTGCAATAGTTCTGTCACCTAGCGGTGCATCAAGGACATAATTCTTCTGTGCAGCAATGAGGATAAACCTCAGATCACGGAACCAGTCCGCATCATTGCTACTATCATCTTTAAACTTAGTTTTCTCTAAGAACATATCAAAAAATAAAACAGGGGAGCTATACGCGAGCTATTGATCTACAACATAATTTGCAAATACTACCAGGACTAAGTTCATGATAAATTAAAGTTCAATTAATCATATTACTCAAGAACTCCCACTTAGATAGACATCTCTCTAATCATCTAAGTGATCACGTGATCCAAATCAACTAAACCATAACCGATCATCACGTGAAATGGAGTAGTTTTCAATGGTGAACATCACTATGTTGATCATATCTACTATATGATTCACGCTCGACCTTTCGGTCTTAGTGTTCCGAGGCCATATCTGCATATGCTAGGCTCGTCAAGTTTAACCCGAGTATTCTGCGTGTGCAAAACTGGCTTGCACCCGTTGTAGATGAACGTTGAGCTTATCACACCCGATCATCACGTGGTGTCTCGGCACGACGAACTTTGGCAATGGTGCATACTCAGGGAGAACACTTTTACCTTAAAATTTAGTGAGAGATCATCTTATAATGCTACCGTCAAACAAAGCAAAATAAGATGCATAAAGGATAAACATCACATGCAATCAATATAAGTGATATGATATGGCCATCATCATCTTGTGCTTGTGATCTCCATCTCTGAAGCACCGTCATGATCACCATCGTCACTGGCGCGACACCTTGATCTCCATCGTAGCATCGTTGTCGTCTCGCCAACTATTGCTTCTACGACTATCGCTACCGCTTAGTGATAAAGTAAAGCAATTATAGGGCGATTGCATTGCATACAATAAAGCGACAACCCGCTTAGTGATAAAGTAAAGCAATTATAGGGCGATTGCATTGCATACAATAAAGCGACAACCATATGGCTCCTGCCAGTTGCCGATAACTCAGTTACAAAACATGATCATCTCATACAATAAAATATAGCATCATGACCATATCACATCACAACATGCCCTGCAAAAACAAGTTAGACGTCCTCTACTTTGTTGTTGCAAGTTTTACGTGGCTGCTATGGGCTGAGCAAGAACCGTTCTTACCTACGCTTCAAAACCACAACGATAGTTCGTCAAGTTAGTGTTGTTTTAACCTTCACAAGGACCGGGCGTAGCCACACTCGGTTCAACTAAAGTTGGAGAAACTGACACCCGCTAGTCACCTGTGTGCAAAGCACGGCGGTAAAACCAGTCTCGCGTAAGCGTACGCGTAATGTTGGTCCGGGCCGCTTCATCCAACAATACCGCCGAACCAAAGTGTGACATGCTGGTAAGCAGTATGACTTGTATCGCCCACAACTCACTTGTGTTCTACTCATGCATATAACATCTACGCATAAAACCTGGCTCTGATACCACTGTTGGGGAACGTAGTAATTTCAAAAAAAATCCTACGCACACGCAGGATCATGGTGATGCATAGCAACGAGAGGGGAGAGTGTGTCCACGTACCCTCGTAGACCGAAAGCGGAAGTGTTATGACAACGCGGTTGATGTAGTCGTATGTCTTCATGATCCGACCGATCCAAGTACCGAATGCACGGCACCTCCGAGTTCAGCACACGTTCAGCTCGATGATGTCCCACGAACTCCGATCCAGCAGAGCTTCGAGGGAGAGTTCCGTCAGCATGACGGCGTGATGACGATGATGATGATGCTACCGATGCAGGGCTTCGCCTAAGCACCGCTACGATATGACCGAGGTGGATTATGGTGGAGGGGGGCACCGCACACGGCTAAGAGAGATCAATGATCAACTTGTGTGTCTATGGGGTGCCCCCTGGCCACGTATATAAAGGAGTGGAGGAGGGGAGGGGCCGGCCCTCTCTATGGCGCGCCCTGGGGAGTCCTACTCCCACCGGGAGTAGGATTCCTCCCCTTCCATGTAGTAGGAGTAGGAGAGAAGGAAAGGGAAAAGAGAAGAGAAGGAAGGAGGGGGCGCCGCCCCTCCCCCTAGTCCAATTCGGACTAAGCCTTGGGGGGCGCGCAGCCTCCCCTCTCTATTTCCCCTAAAGCCCAATAAGGCCCATATACTCCCCGGCGAATTCCCGTAACTCTCCGGTACTCCGAAAAATACCCGAATCACTCGGAACCTTTCCGAAGTCCGAATATAGTCGTCCAATATATCGATCTTTACATCTCGACCATTTCGAGACTCCTCGTCATGTCTCCGATCTCATCCGGGACTCCGAACTACCTTCGATATATCAAAACACATAAACTCATAATACCGATCGTCACCGAACGTTAAGCGTGCGGACTCTACGGGTTCGAGAACTACGTAGACATGACCGAGACACGTTTTCGGTCAATAACCAATAGCGGAACCTGGATGCTCATATTGGCTCCCACATATTCTACGAAGATCTTTATCGGTCAAACCGCATAACAACATACGTTGTTCCCTTTGTCATCGGTATGTTACTTGCCCGAGATTCGATCGTCGGTATCTCAATACCTAGTTCAATCTCGTTACCGGCAAGTCTCTTTACTCGTTCCGTAATACATCATTCCGCAACTAACTCATTAGTTACAATGCTTGCAAGGCTTATAGTGATGTGTATTACCGAGTGGGCCCAGAGATACCTCTCCGACAATCGGAGTGACAAATCCTAATCTCGATATACGCCAACTCAACAAGTACCTTCGGAGATACCTGTAGAGCACCTTTATAATCACCCATTTACGTTGTGATGTTTGGTAGCACACAAAGTGTTCCTCCGGTAAACGGGAGTTGCATAATCTCATAGTCATAGGAACATGTATAAGTCATGAAGAAAGCAATAGCAACATACTAAACGATCAAGCGCTAAGCTAACGGAATGGGTCAAGTCAATCATATCATTCTCCTAATGATGTGATCCCGTTAATCAAATGACAACTCATGTCTATGGTTAGGAAACATAACCATCTTTAATTAACGAGCTAGTCAAGTAGAGGCATACTAGTGACACTCTGTTTGTCTATGTATTCACACATGTATTATGTTTCCGGTTAATACAATTCTAGCATGAATAATAAACATTTATCATGAAATAAGGAAATAAATAATAACTTTATTATTGCCTCTAGGGCATATTTCCTTCACTTCTCTCTCGATAGAGCCCGGTACCGGCGTAGCCTCCGAGATCGACGCAGCTCCGGTGATTGGCTACATTACCGACGATTCTGCCTTTGCCGCCGAGCAACCAGGCAAGCCCCCCCCTTGAGCATTCCGATATCGCCCATTCTAATATCTCCTGCTTGCATTAGAATTTTCTACTGTTACTGTTATCCTATTTCTGCTGCATAGCCTGTTTATTGTAACCTGCCGTTGATACCTTCCAGTTCATCTTAAACTGTTTAGAATAGTCTGGGTAGAAACCTATCAGTGACCCCCACTTGCTCCGACTGCCCCGCTGGATTCTCAGAAGACCCGATCAACGGGAACGAAGACCAGGCCCCGGCACTGCACCTCACTTCCCCCTTAGTTGCTTGACACTACTGGGTTACTATCGAGTGCCGAGGGTGATACCTCGTCAGCACTTCTGATGATAACCTTGTAGGTTAGTTATTCGGTCATGGTCAGCGAGGGTGATTCCTCCTACACCACCCCCGATAACGACGAAGTCGTGCAACACCTCAAGTGTGGACCTCGAGGGTGATTCCTCCTACGTCCACCTTGATATTACATCAGGTGGGAGTCCAACGAGGGTGATGCCTCGGATTCCCCCTTGATATGGTAGCCACACGGATGTCTTACATTACCGTTGATACTGATACTTGGAAAGGCGGGTCGACCCTGAGGGGTACCCGCGAATGATGGATAGTTACACGTGATTTATTTTACGAGGCGCGGCCGGGCATTCTTAGCCCTTGCAGCAAGTCCTCGAGACGGGGCGACGGGGTCACATTGATCGTGAGTCTCTGCTCGTTACCGCAAGCCCCTAGTCCATAACGATTTGGATATTTGATCCGAGCAGGCCTCTGGCCTGATAGCACTAACCATCACGTGGGAACAGTTATGGGCACTCTGCATCGTAGCATCAGCCGAAAGCTCTGTCAGACGTCCAGTTCAGCATTGCGGCACGGCTGGGCCGGCGCCATCCATGTATAGAGGTGGTACCGAGATTCACCCTGCTCGCAATGAACCGGAGTGCACAGGGCGATGGCCCAAGACCCCTGAGCGCTTAGGAGGTAGACCGGCGGGGACCTCTCTGCTGAGCTGTAGGTAGGGCGGCGGTGTGTCGTTTGGCCGAGGCCGGGCATGACCCAGGAAAGTGTGTCCGGCCGGAGTTCAGCGAGTGTGGTGGGTAAGTTGGTGCACCCCTGCAGGGAAGAAAACATCTATCGATAGCTGGTCCTACGGTAAAGGACACTCGGAGTTGTATCACGATCAATACAACTAGAACTTGTGATGATACTTTTGATGGCTCCGGGATCGCTTTCTCGCAGGGAGACGAGGAAGGATCTCTGGACGAGACTGTTACTTGACACAACCACTACTATGTTATACTGTGCTTCTCTACTCTCTTCTATTTCTGCAAGACCGCTGAAGATGCTAGTCTTCGATAGGACTAGGCTTTCCTCTCTATTCTAGCATTTTTGTAGCCCAGTCTACATATACAGCCTTCCTTTGATAATGTTGCATATGTAGTGTAGATCCTTGCTTGCTGAGTACTTCAGAGTACTCACGATTGCTTTGCTTTCTTTTTCTCCCCATATCAGTTTGTCGTGACCAGATGACGGAGCCCCTAAGACAGTTGCTCTCGCCGACGACTACTACTCTTACCCCGAGAATGGCTACTACTTCGAGATGGCCGACGTCCAGGAGTAGGTTCGGAGGGTCCCAGGCAGAAGGCCTGCGCCTTTCGATCGTAGCTTTTGTTTTGCCCCGCCTTCTTAAGGCTTCTCTGTCTTTCTTTTTATATCTGTACTCAGATATCTGATGCTTCCGCTGACGCTTGTATGCCATCGAGCTATGTATTCGAGCCCTCGAGGCCCCTGGCTTGTAATATAAAGCTTGTATGACTTTATTTATGTTTTAGAGTTGTGTTGTGATATCTTCAAGTGAGTCCTTAGGCTTGATCGTGTGCATTTGCGTGTATGATTAGTGCACGATTAAGCCGGGGGCGTCACATTCCACTGTAGGAACAATGTGCTCCCCGTTTTCACTAGCGTGCTTATCGTCGGTGGGCGTGGAGCCATCTCTCCCGCAGGTCATTCGAGATCCGATCTATTTAGGTTTTCGTTGGATCCATCTGGATTTAGTTGGTTTTTGTTGTCTTCAGAATTTCTACAAGCCCTTATATGCGTTTTCTTCTCCGAGGCACTCAGCGCCAATGCGGAAGGATGTTGCTGAACGCTGCTTTGCTCGGCTGGATGCGTCGGATCCCATATAAGATGCTCACTCGTTACCCCTGAGGATCTCCCTCTTATCTTAAGAACGGTCTTGCAGCTATTTGCTTCGCAGTGGCCGCCGGCGTCTCTTTATCTACATCAACGACTTTTTGGCCACTGTTTCTCCAAACTCATGGGTTAAAAAAATGCTCTACCTAGGTGAAGGTCCAAAGACGACATCAATCTATGCTCACGGCGTGTCGCTGATGGATGCAGGAGGAAGAAGACTTGGGCATCCCCAGATATTTGAATATGATTTTTTTTTATATGTGTATGTTTGTACGGACATGTTTGATTCGATCGGAGGGCGGACGATATATCCCGCCTTTGTAATCTGGACAATCCCCTTTTTGAGTTAATAAATTTCCTTTTACCCCGAAAAAAAGGACGTGTGATGTTTAATATAGTATTAGGGCATCTTCAACACCGACCCTCAACCTGCCCGCATACGTCTAGACCGTGCGGTCCGAACGTGTTGTGTCATCCAATGCGGTGATGAGGAACACTAGATGAGAAGAAAGAAAAACACATGCCAGATCTGTTTGGCTACTTCTAGATGCTTCCACTCTAGTGTAGTATTTCTTTTGTTTTCTTTACCCTACCCATTGTTTCTAGAGTTCTCTAGTTATAAGTAGTTGTGAGTAGAGAGATGAATCCTAAATAATGTTTTCTAGAGTGTTCAAGCTATAAGTAGAAGTATGTGAAGGCTTTCCAAAGCCCTATAAATAGATGTCCTCACCTCTACTTTGTAAACCAGACTATGTACCCACTACCTATAATAGAACTTGTTGTTCTTATCTAAGATCTTGGAAAAGATCTTATGCCCTAGGAGTTCTGGATTGAACTCTTGCTGCCCTATCGGCCTACATTCGCCTCTAGAGCGATATCTAGCGTAGCACGTTGAGGTTGTTCCTTCAACACTTGTGCTGTACATATTATAGCAGCAAGGGAGAGTTGCTCCTCCACAACCTTTGTGCTGCTTCAGGTGGCATCAGAGCCTCGTTGACCCATACTAGTTCTTGTTGTCCTCTTCGAGAGCAAGCTGCAGCAAGCAATGGAGCAATTGGAGAAGAGGATGGATGATGCAGAACAACAAATCAAAGAGTTGCGTGAAGATCTTAATCGGAGATTTGATCAGCTGGTTGAGATGATAAGAAAGGGTGTCCCCCTGCAACCAATGAAGGAGATTCATCTAAAGAAGAAGAAGAAGAAGATGTTCATCAAAGAAGAAGGAGAAGTAATCTTGGAGCAAGACCGCCACAACTATTGGGGAACGTAGCATGCAATTTCAAAAAAATTCTATGCTCACGCAAGATCTATCTAGGAGATGCATAGCAACGAGAGGGGGAGAGTGTGTCCACGTACCCTTGTAGACTGAAAGCGGAAGCGTTAGCTTAACGCGGTTGATGCAGTCGAACGTCTTCTCGATTCAACCGATCAAGCACCGAACGTACGGCACCTCCGAGTTCTGCACACGTTCAGCTCGATGACGTCCCTCGAACTCTTGATCCAGCAAAGTGTCGAGGGAGAGTTTCGTCAGCACGACGGCGTGGTGACGATGATGGTGAACTGATCCGCGCAGGGCTTCGCCTAAGCACTACGACAATATGACCGGAGGAGCAAACGGTGGAGGGGGGCGCCGCACACGGCTAAGAACAATTGGTGTGTCCTTGGAGGCGCCCCCCGCCCCCGTATATAAAGGAGGGAGAGGGGAGGAGGCCGGCCCTAGGGGCTCCCCAAGTGGGAGGAGTCCCACTTGGGCTCCTAGTAGGATTCGGCCCCCCCTTTCCTTTTACCTGAGGGGGAAAGGGGGAAAGAGAGAGAGAGGGAGAAGGAAAGGGGGGCGCAGCCCCCTCTCCTAATCCTATTCGGCCTCCTTCCCTATGGGGGCGCGCCACCCCTTTGTGGGCTGGTGTGCCTCCCTCCTATGGCCCATATGGCCCATATCTTCCCCCGGGGGGTTCTGATAACCCCCCCCGGTACTCCGATACATACCCGATACATTCCGAAACACTTCCGGTGTCCGAATACTATTGTCCAATATATCAATCTTTACCTCTCGACCATTTCGAGACTCCTCGTCATGTCCGTGATCTCATCCGGGACTCCGAACAATCTTCGGTCACCAAAACACATAACTCATAATACAAATCGTCATCGAACGTTAAGCATGCAGACCCCATGGGTTCGAGAACTATGTAGACATAACCGAGACACATCTCCGGTCAATAACCAACAACGGAACCTGGATGCTCATATTGGTTCCTACATATTCTACGAAGATCTTTATCGGTCAAACCGCAATGACAACATACGGCATTCCCTTTGTCATCGGTATGTTACTTGCCCGAGATTCGATCGTCGGTATCTCCATAGCTAGTTCAATCTCGTTACCGGCAAGTCTCTTTACTCGTTCCGTAATGCATCATCCCGCAACTAACTCATTAGTCACATTGCTTGCAAGGCTTATCATGATGTGCATTACCGAGAGGGCCCAGAGATACCTCTCCGATACTCGGAGTGACAAATCCTAATCTCGATGTATGCCAACCCAACAAACACCTTCGGAGACACATGTAGAGCATCTTTATAATCACCCAGTTACGTTGTGATGTTTGATAGCACACAAGGTGTTCCTCCGGTATTCGGGAGTTGCATAATCTCATAGTCAAAGGAATATGTATAAGTCATGAAGAAAGCAATAGCAATAAAACTTAACGATCATTATGCTAAGCTAACGGATGGGTCTTGTCCATCACATCATTCTCCTAATGATGTGATCCTGTTCATCAAATGACAACACATGTCTATGGTTAGGAAACTTAACCATCTTTGATCAACGAGCTAGTCTAGTAGAGGCTTACTAGGGACTCGGTGTTTTGTCTATGTATTCACACATGTATCAAGTTTCCGGTTAATACAATTCTAGCATGAATAATAAACATTTATCATGATATAAGGAAATATAAATAACAACTTTATTATTGCCTCTAGGGCATATTTCCTTCAGTCTCCCACTTGCACTAGAGTCAATAATCTAGATTACATAGTAATGATTCTAACACCCATGGAGTCTTGGTGCTGATCATGTTTTGCTCGTGGAAGAGGCTTAGTCAACGGGTCTGCCACATTCAGATCCGTATGTATTTTGCAAATCTCTATGTCTCCCTCCTTGACTTGATCACGGATGGAGTTGAAGCGTCTCTTGATGTGTTTGGTTCTTTTGTGAAATCTGGATTCCTTCGCCAAGGCAATTGCTCCAGTATTGTCACAAAAGATTTTCATTGGACCCGATGCACTAGGTATTACGCCTAGATCATATATGAACTCCTTCATCCAGACTCCTTCATTTGCTGCTTCCGAAGCAGCTATATACTCCGCTTCACACGTAGATCCCGCCACGACGCTTTGCTTGGAACTGCACCAACTGGCAGCTCCACCATTCAATATAAATACTTATCCGGTTTGTGACTTAGAGTCATCCGGATCAGTGTCAAAGCTAGCATCAACGTAACCATTTACGACGAGCTATTTGTCACCTCCATAAACGAGAAACATATCCTTAGTCCTTTTCAGGTATTTCCGGATGTTCTTGACCGCTGTCCAGTGATCCACTCCTGGATTACTTTGGTACCTCCCTGCTAGACTTATAGCAAGGCACACATATGGTCTGGTACACAGCATTGCATACATGATAGAACCTATGGCTGAGGCATAGGGAATGACTTTCATTTTCTTTCTATCTTCTGCAGAGGTCGGGCATTGAGTCTGACTCAACTTCACACCTTGTAACACAGGCAAGAACCCTTTCTTTGACTGATCCATTTTGAACTTCTTCAAAACTTTATCAAGGTATATGCTTTGTGAAAGTCCAATTCAGCGTCTTGATCTATCTCTATAGATCTTGATGCCTAATATATAAGCAGCTTCACCGAGGTCTTTCATTGAAAAACTCTTATTCAAGTATCCTTTTATGCTATCCAGAAATTCTATATCATTTCCAATCAACAATATGTCATCCACATATAATATTAGAAATGCTATAGAGCTCCCACTCACTTTCTTGTAAATACAGGCTTCTCCAAAAGTCTGTATAAAACCATATGCGTTGGTCACACTATCACAGCGTATATTCCAACTCCGAGATGCTTGCACCAGTCCATAAATGGATCGCTGGAGCTTGCACACTTTGTTAGCACCTTTAGGATCGACAAAACCTTCTGGTTGCATCATATACAACTCTTCTTTAAGAAATCCATTAAGGAATGCAGTTTTGACGTCCATTTGCTAGATTTCATAATCATAAAATGCGGCAATTGCTAACATGATTCGGACAGACTTAAGCATCGCTACGGGTGAGAAGGTCTCATCGTAGTCAACTCCTTGAACTTGTCGAAAACCTTTCGCAACAAGTCGAGCTTTGTAGACAGTAACATTACCATCAGCGTCAGTCTTCTTCTTGAAGATCCATTTATTCTCTATGGCTTGCCGATCATCGGGCAAGTCAACCAAAGTCCACACTTTGTTCTCATACATGGATCCCATCTCAGATTTCATGGCCTCAAGCCATTTCATGGAATCTGGGCTCATCATCGCTTCCTCATAGTTCGTAGGTTTGTCATGGTCTATTAACATGACTTCCAAAACAGGATTACCGTACCACTCTGGTGTGGAACGTACTCTGGTTGTCCACGAGGTTCTGTAGAAACTTGATCTGAAGTTTGATGATCATCATCATTAGCTTCCTCACTAATTGGTGTAGGCATCACGGGAACAGATTTCTCTGATGAGCTACTTTCCAAATTGAGAGGAGGTACAATTACCTCATCAAGTTCTACTTTCCTCCCACTCACTTCTTTCGAGAGAAACTCCTTCTCTAGAAAGGATCCATTCTTAGCAACAAAGATCTTGCCTTCGGATCTGTGATAGAAGGTGTACCCAACAGTTTCTTTTGGGTATCCTATGAAGACGCACTTCTCCGATTTGGGTTCGAACTTATCAGGCTGAAGCTTTTTCACATAAGCATCGCAACCCCAAACTTTAAGAAACGACAGCTTAGGTTTCTTGCCAAACCATAGTTCATACGGTGTCATTTCAACGGATTTAGATGGTACCCTATTTAACGTGAATGCAACTGTCTCTAATGCATAACCCCAAAACGATAGTGGTAAATCGGTAAGAGACATCATAGATCGCACCATATCTAATAAAGTACGGTTTCGACGTTCGGACACACCATTACGCTGTGGTGTTCCAGGTGGCGTGAGTTGTGAAACTATTCCACATTGTTTTAAATGAAGGCCAAACTCGTAACTCAAATATTCGCCTCCGCGATCAGATCGTAGAAACTTTATTTTCTTGTTACGATGATTTTCCACTTCACTCTGAAATTCTTTGAACTTTTCAAATGTTTCAGACTTGTGTTTCATTAAGTAGATATACCCATATCTTCTCAAATCATCTGTGAAGGTTAGAAAATAATGATACCCGCCGCGAGCCTCAACACTCAACGGACCGCATACATCGGTATGTATTATTTCCAATAAGTCAGTGGCTTGCTCCATTGTTCCGGAGAACGGAGTCTTAGTCATCTTGCCAATGAGGCATGGTTCGCAAGCATCAAATGATTCATAATCAAGTGATTCCAAAAGTCCATCCGCATGGAGTTTCTTCATGCGCTTTATACCAATATGACCTAAACGGCAGTGCCACAAATATGTTGCACTATCATTATCAACTTTGCATCTTTTGGCATCAATATTATGAATATGTGTATCACCACGATCAAGATTCAACAAAAATAGACCACTCTTCAAGGGTGCATGACCATAAAAGATATTACTCATATAAATAGAACAACCATCATTCTCTTATTTAAATGAATAACCGTCTCGCATCAAACAAGATCCAGATATAATGTTCATGCTCAACGCTGGCACCAAATAACAATTATTCAGGTCTAAAACTAATCCCGAAGGTAGATGTAGAGGTAGCGTGCCGACGGCGATCACATCGACCTTGGAACCATTCCCGACGTGCATCGTCACCTCGTCCTTAGCTAATCTTCGTTTAATCCGTAGCCCCTGTTTCGAGTTGCAAATATGAGCAACAGAACCAGTATCAAATACCCAGGCGCTACTACGAGCATTAGTAAGGTACACATCAATAACATGTATATCAAATATACCTTTGTTCACTTTGCCATCCTTCTTATCCGCCAAATACTTGGGGCAGTTCCGCTTCCAGTGATCAGTCCCTTTGCAGTAAAAGCACTCAATTTCAGGCTTAGGTCTAGACTTGGGCTTCTTCCGGGGAGTGGCAACTTGCTTGCCATTCTTCTTGAAGTTTCCCTTCTTTCCATTGCCCTTTTTCTTGAAACTAGTGGTCTTGTTAACCATCAACACTTGATGCTCCTTCTTGATTTCTACCTCCGCAGCTTTGAGCATAGCGAAGAGCTCGGGAATTGTCTTATCCATCCCTTGCATGTTATAGTTCATCACGAAGCCTTTGTAGCTTGGTGGCAGTGATTGAAGAACTCTGTCAATAACACTATCATCCGAAAGATTAACTCCTAGCTGAGTCAAGTGATTATGATATCCAGACATTCTGAGTATGTGTTCACTGACAGAACTGTTCTCCTCCATCTTGCAGCTATAGAACTTGTTGGAGACTTCATATCTCTCAACTCGGGCATTTGCTTGAAATATTAACTTCAACTCCTGGAACATCTCATATGGTCCATGACATTCAAAACGTCTTTGAAGTTCCGATTCTAAGCCGTAAAGCATGGCACACTGAACTATCGAGTAGTCATCAGATCGAGCTTGCCAGACATTCATAACATCAGTATCTGCTCCTGCAGCAGGCCTTTCACCTAGCGGTTCATCAAGGACATAATTCTTCTGTGCAACAATGAGGATAATCCTAAAGTTACGGACCCAGTCCGTGTAGTTGCTACCATCATCTTTCAACTTAGCTTTCTCTAGGAACGCATTAAAATTCAAGGGAACGGTAGCACGGGCCATTGATCTACAACATAGATATGCAAAAACTATCAGAACTAAGTTCATGATAAATTAAGTTCAATTAATCATATTACTTAAGAACTCCCACTTAGATAGACATCCCTCGAGTCATCTAAATGATCACGTGATCCATATCAACTAAACCATGTTCGATCATCACGTGAGATGGAGTAGTCTTCAATGGTGAACATCTCTATGTTGATCATATCTACTATATGATTCACGTTCGCCCTTTCGGTCTCCAGTGTTCCGAGGCCATGTCTGTACATGCTAGGCTCGTCAAGTTTAACCCGAGTATTCTGCACGTGCAAAACTGTCTTGCACCCGTTGTATGTGAACGTAGAGCTTATCACACCCGATCATCACGTGGTGTCTCGGCACGACGAACTGTCGTAACGGTGCATACTCAGGGAGAACACTTATACCTTGAAATTTTAGTGAGGGATCATCTTATAATGCTACCGCCGTACTAAGCAAAATAAGATGCATAAAAGATAAACGTCACATGCAATCAAAATATGTGACATGATATGGCCATCGTCATCTTGTGCCTTTGATCTCCATCTCCAAAGCACCGTCATGATCTCCATCGTCACTGGCATGACACCTTGATCTTCATCGTAGCGTCGTGGTCGTCTCGCCAACTACTGCTTCTACAACTATCGCTAACGCATAGTGATAAAGTAAAGCAATTACATGGCGTTTGCATTTCATACAATAAAGCGACAACCATAAGGCTCCTGCCAGTTGCCGATAACTTTTACAAAACATGATCATCTCATACAACAACGTATATCACATCATGTCCTGACCATATCACATCACAACATGCCTTGCAAAAACAAGTTAGACGTCCTCTACTTTGTTGTTGCAAGTTTTACGTGGCTGCTACGGGCTTCTAGTAAGAACCGTTCTTACCTACGCATCAAAACCACAACGATGTTTCGTCAAGTTTGCTATTTTAATCTTCAACAAGGACCGGCCGTAGTCAAATTTGATTCAACTAAAGTTGGAGAAACAGACACCCGCCAGCCACCTTTATGCAACAAGTTGCATGTCTGTCGGTGGAACCGGTCTCATGAACACGGTCATGTAAGGTTGGTCCGGGCCACTTCATCCAACAATACCACCGAATCAAAATAAGACGTTGGTGGTAAGCAGTATGACTACCATCGCCCACAACTCTTTGTGTTCTACTCATGCATATCATCTACGCATAGACCTGGCTCGGATGCCACTGTTGGGGAATGTAGCATGCAATTTCAAAAAAATTCTACGCTCACGCAAGATCTATCTAGGAGATGCATAGCAACGAGAGGGGGAGAGTGTGTCCACGTACCCTCGTAGACCGAAAGCGGAAGCGTTAGCTTAACGCGGTTGAGGTAGTTGAACGTCTTCTCGATTCAACCGATCAAGCACCGAACGTACGGCACCTCCGAGTTCTGCACACGTTCAGCCCGATGACGTCCCTCGAACTCTTGATCCAGCAAAGTGTTGAGGGAGAGTTTCGTCAGCACGACGGCGTGGTGACGGTGATGGTGAAGTGATCCACGCAGGGCTTCGCCTAAGCACTACGACAATATGACCGGAGGTGTAAACGGTGGAGGGGGCGCCGCACACGGCTAAGAACAAATTGGTGTGTCCTTGGAGGCGCCCCCCGCCCCCGTATATAAAGGAGGGAGAGGGGAGGAGGCCGGCCCTAGGGGCGCCCCAAGTGGGAGGAGTCCCTCTTGGGCTCCTAGTAGGATTCGGCCCCCCTTTCCTTTTACCGGAGGTGGAAAGGGGGAAAGAGAGAGAGAGGAAGAAGGAAAGGGGGCGCAGCCCCCTCTCCTAATCCTATTCGGCCTCCTTCCCTGTGGGGGGCACGCCACCCCTTTGTGGGCTGGTGTGCCTCCCTCCTATGGCCCATATGGCCCATATCTTCCCCCGGGGGGTTCCGGTAACCCCCCGGTACTCCGATACGTACCCGATACATTCCGAAACACTTCCGGTGTCCGAATACTATCGTCCAATATATCAATCTTTACCTCTCGACCATTTTGAGACTCCTCGTCAAGTCCCTGATCTCATCCGGGACTCCGAACAATCTTCGGTCACCAAAACACATAACTCATAATACAAATCGTCATTGAACATTAAGCGTGCGGACCCTACGGGTTCGAGAACTATGTAGACATATCCGAGACACATCTCCGGTCAATAACCAACAACGGAACCTGGATGCTCATATTGGTTCCTACATATTCTACGAAGATCTTTATCGGTCAAACCGCAATGACAACATACGTCATTCCCTTTGTCATCGGTATGTTACTTGCCCGAGTTTCGATCGTTGGTATCTCGATACCTAGTTCAATCTCGTTACCGACAAGTCTTTTTACTCGTTCTGTAATGCATCATCCCACAACTAACTCATTAGTCACATTGCTTGCAAGGCTTATCATGATGTGCATTACCGAGAGGGCCCAGAGATACCTCTCCGATACTCGGAGTGACAAATCCTAATCTCGATCTATGCCAACCCAACAAACACCTTCGGAGACACCTGTAGAGCATCTTTATAATCACCCAGTTACGTTGTGACGTTTGATAGCACACAAGGTGTTCCTCCGGTATTCGGGAGTTGCATAATCTCATAGTCAAAGGAATATGTATAAGTCATGAAGAAAGCAATAGCAATAAAACTTAACGATCATTATGCTAAGCTAACGGATGGGTCTTGTCCATCACATCATTCTCCTAATGATGTGATCCCGTTCATCAAATGACAACACATGTCTATGGTTAGGAAACTTAACCATCTTTGATCAACGAGCTAGTCTAGTAGAGGCTTACCAGGGACTCGGTGTTTTGTCTATGTATTCACACATGTATCAAGTTCCCGGTTAATACAATTCTAGCATGAATAATAAACATTTATCATGATATAAGAAAATATAAATAACAACTTTATTATTGCCTCTAGGGCATATTTCCTTCAACAACATGCTGTTCAACGTTCTTCAAGAAGGCCAATTTATGTTGAAGCTTCTGAAGGTGAAGAATATGATGATGCCCTTGAAGAACCAGATCTCTACGCATATCGGAGAGTACCCAACCCTACGTATGCAAGAGATACATACAAGGTGAAAGCTGAGATCCCAACTTTTAATGGAAATGTTGATATTGAAGGGTGCCTAGATTGGTTATATGAAGTGGAGACTTTCTTTGAGGTCATGGAGGTTCCGAAAGACCGTAGAGTTCCTTTGGTCGCATACAAGCTGAAAGGAGGAGCCGGTGCATGGTGGCATCGCGTTCAAGAAGAGCGCAGGCTGAGAGGAAAACCTCGTGTGAGAACTTGGCGGCAAATGAAAGGTCTCTTGAAAGGGAGATTTTTGCCCGCTGATTATGACCAGATCCTATTTATCCAATTTCAAAGTTGTGCTCAAGGAAATAGGACTGTTTCAGATTACACAGAGGAGTTTCTAAGGCTACAAGTGAGGTGCAACCTTGCTGAAACTAAAGATTAACAAGTTGCAAGGTACATCAATGGTCTCAATGATGCCATTCAAGATCGATTGATGATGCAAGAAATCTGGTCCATTGATCAAGCACAAGCTCTAGCCTTAATGGCCGAGAGGTTTGTGAGGACAAGAAAGGCAACTAAGGCTCCATACCCTCCATATCCTCATACCGAAGGCTCGTCTAGGAGTCAGCCTAATAGAGTGGAAGAAAAGATCGCTCCACCAAAGGCAAAACGACCCATCCAGAAGCAAACTAGAGGCAAGGGTAAGTCTAATGAAGGCCCAAAATGCTATAAATGTGGTGGAGAGGGACACATATCCAGCGGTTGCCCACTAAGGAAATTTGTTAACACAACTATCCATGATGGTGAAGAAGATGAGGAAGAATACGAATCTGAAGATGTAGAGGGGCAAGAGGTTTGTCAAGAAGAAGGTGAAGAGGTGGTATGTGTGATTCAGCGTCTCCCATGTTCCACACCACAACCTGACGAAACACAACGAAAGAAAATATTTGAGAGCAAATGCATGGTGAATGGCAAGGTATGCAAATTAGTGATTGATAGTTGCAGTTGCGAGAATCTTATCTCCCAGAAGTTGGTGAACCATTTAAAGCTTGATACTCATGATCATCCAAACCCCTACACTATTGGGTGGATCAAGAAAGGAGTGAATATGAGGGTCACCAAACAATGCAACCTGCCACTTTCTTTGGGCAAGCATTATCGCTCAAATGTGTTGTGTGATGTGGTTGACATGGATGCCAGCCATGTTCTTCTTGGGAGACCTTGGCAATTTGATGTAGATACTACACACAAGGGCAAGGAAAATTCTTACTCTTTCATTTGGAACAAGAGAAAGATCATTATTCTACCAAACAAAATTGACAGTAATATCTCTAAGGACGAGGGGAAAACTATGTTAACTATCACCCATACCTCTCATGAGTTTATGGAAGACTTGAAGGAGGAAGATTTGTGTGCTGCACTTGTTGTAAAAGGAGAAGAGCACCTGACTATTGAAATTCCAGCAAAGGTACGTGACTTATTGGCAGAATTTCAAAACATACTTGGAGAGCCACAAGGCTTGCCACCGATGAGAGGAATTCAACATAGAATTGACTTAATTCCGGGAGCAAGCCTTCCTAATCTTCCACACTATCGAATGAGCCCAAAGGAGCATGATATATTGAAGGAGAAAGTGGAGGAATTGCTGCAAAAGGGGCACATTCAAGAAAGTATTAGCCCATGTGCTGTACCAGCCCTACTCGCGCCAAAGAAAGATGGATCTTGGCGCATGTGTATGGATAGTAGAGCCATTAACAAGATCACCGTAAGGTATAGATTCCCGATTCCCCGTTTGGATGATATGTTGGATCAGCTTAGTGGGGCAAGAGTGTTCACAAAGCTAGATTTAAGAAGCGGATATCATCAAATCAGTATCAGACCCGGGGATGAATGGAAAACCGCCTTCAAGACAAAAGAAGGGTTGTTTGAATGGCTAGGCATGCCATTTGGACTCTCAAATGCACCAAGTACCTTTATGTGCTTGATGAATCAAGTCCTTCGACCCTTCTTATCCCACTTTGTTATAGTCTATTTTGATGACATCTTGATCTATAGCAAGGATGAGGATGAACACTTTGATCACATTCGGAAGGTGCTAGAAGTACTAAGGGAAAATGAGCTCTACGTCAACTTGAAGAAATGTGTTTTCCTGCAAACACAACTTCTTTTCCTAGGATTCGTCATAACATGTGACGGTATTCGTGTTGATGATTCTAAGGTTGAAGCAATTCGAGAATGGCCAACTCCGAAGACCATTTATGAGGTAAGAAGTTTTCATGGCCTTGCAACTAATAGGCGATTTGTGAAGAATTTCAGCACTATCATGGCGCCAATTACCGAGTGTTTGAAGAAAGGAAAGTTCCAATGGACAGAAGCAGTTGAAGCTAGTTTCAATGAGATTAAACAAAAACTATCACAAGCTCTTGTCTTGGTGCTACCTGATTTCAACAAGACTTTTGAGTTGGAGTGTGATGCAAGTGGAGTAGGCATTGGAGTTGTTCTATCTCAAGAAAGGAAGCCCATTGCTTTCTTTAGTGAGAAGTTAAGCGAAGCTAGATAGGAATGGAGCACCTATCAGCAAGAATTGTATGCCATTTTCAGAGCCTTGAAAACTTGGGAAGTTTATTTGCTGCCTAAAGAGTTCATTGTTTATAGTGACCATCAATCCTTGAAGCATTTTAGAAATCAAAAGCATGTTGACCGCATGCTAGCAAGATGGGCAGCATATCTGGAGAGGTTTAACTATCTCGTCGTGCATAAATCTGGAATAACTAACAGAGTGGCTGATGCTTTGAGTCATCGTGCATGCCTCTTGACTTCTTTTGAAGCTGAACTTCTGGGCATGGATCAAATAAAGGAGTTGTATGAGGGTGACGAAGACGAGGGAGTGATGTTGTGTTTGTGGTCATGGACAGATTCTCTAAGATGACTCATTTCATCCCATGCCGCAAGACAACGGATGCTCATCATGTGGCAAACCTATTCTTTCGAGAAGTGGTCAGAGTTCATGGAATTCCAAGGTCCATCATCTCAGACCGTGATAGCAAGTTTCTTGCTGCATTTTGGCTCACTTTGTGGAAGCAATTCAACACTGAATTGAAATTTTCTAGCACTGCTCATCCACAAACAGATGGACAAACAGAAGTGGTGAACAACTTTTTGGGTAATCTGATCTGTTGCATTTGTGGAGAAAGAAAGGGGCAATGGGATTTGGCTTTATCTCTTGCAGAGTTCTCCTACAATAACTCCAAGCATAGATCCATAGGAAGGAGCCATTTTCCATTGTCTACACTAAAGTTCCAACACATGTGGTGGACCTGGTGAAGCTACCATCAAGGGGAAACTTAAAATCAGCATTGTCCTTTGCTGATAATTACACCGAGTTATTTGAAGAGATTCGCGGTGTTTTGGAAGCACAAAATCAGAAATATAAACAACTTGTTGATTGCAAAAGGAGGCCAAAATCATTCCAAGTCGGTGATAAGGTGATGGTATACCTCCGAAAAGAGAGGCTGCCTTTAGGTGTTAAAGGGAAACTTAGGCAACGAAGGTATGGGTCCTTCTCTATCGTGAGGAAGATAAATGATAATGCTTATGTGATAGATCTTCCAAGTGACATGGGTATCTCCAACACTTTCAATGTTGCGGACTTGACTCTCTACCATCCAGAAGAAGCGCTCTATGAAGATAACTCGAGGGCGAGTTCCAAACAACCAGGGGAGAATGATGAGGAACACTAGATGAGAAGAAAGAAAAACACATGCTAGATCTGTTTGGCTACTTCTAGATGCTTCCACTCTAGTGTAGTATTTATTTTGTTTTCCTTACCCTACCTGCTGTTTCTAGAGTTCTCTAGTTATAAGTAGTTGTGAGTAGAGAGATGAATCCTAAATAATGTTTTCTAGAGTGTTCCAGCTATAAGTAGAAGTATGTGAAGGCTTCCCAAAGCCCTATAAATAGATGTCCTCACCTCTACTTTGTAAACCAGACTATGTACCCACTACCTATAATAGAACTTGTTGTTCTTATCTAAGATCTTGGAGTAGATCATATGCCCTAGGAGTTCTGGATTGAACTCTTGCTGCCCTATCGGCCTACATTCGCCTCTAGAGCGATATCTAGCGTAGCACGTTGAAGTTGTTCCTTCAACACTTGTGCTGTACACATTATAGCAGCAAGGGGGAGTTGCTCCTCCACAACCTTTGTGCTGCTTCAGGTGGCATCAGAGCCTCGTTGACCCATACTAGTGTTGGGGAACGTAGTAGTAAATCAAAAAAATTCCTACGTATCACCAAGATCAATCTAGGAGATGCTAGCAACGAGAGAAAGGGAGTGCATCTTCATACCCTTGAAGATCGCTAAGCGGAAGCGTTACAAGGAACGCGGATGATGGAGTCGTACTCGCGGCGATTCAAATCGCGGAAGATCCGATCTAGCGCCGAACGGACGGCGCCTCCGCGTTCAACACACGTACAGCCCGGGGATGTCTCCTCCTCCTTGATCCAGCAAGGGAAGAGGAGAAGTTGAGGAAGAGCTCCGGCAGCACGACGGCGTGGTGGCGGAGGAGCTCGTGGTTCTCCGACAGGGCTTCGCCAAGCACTACGGAGGAGGAGGAGGAGGTGTTGGAGAGGGGAAGGGCTGTGCCAGGGGAGGGGGTGCTGCTGCCCTCCCATCCCCCCTCTATTTATAGGGCGAAGGGGAGAGGGGGCCGGCCCCCTTAGATCCCATCTAAGGGGGGGAGGGGGGCGGCCAAGGGGGGGAAACTTACTCCCCAAGCAAGGTGGGAGGCGCCCCCACCCCCTAGGGTTTCCAACCCTAGGCGCCTTGGGCCCCTTGGGGGGCGCACCAGCCCACCAAGGGCTGGTTCCCTCCCTTGCTCAGCCCACTTGGCCCACCGGGGCAGGTGGCCCCACCCGGTGGACCCCCGGACACCTTCCGGTGGTCCCGGTACAATAGCGATAACCCCCGAAACCATTCCGGTGACTGAAACTGGACTTCCCATATATAATTCTTCACCTCCGTACCATTCCGGAACTCCTCGTGACGTCCAGGATCTCATCCGGGACTCCGAACAACCTTCGGTAACCACATACAATTTCCCATAACAACTCTAGCGTCACTGAACCTTAAGTGTGTAGACCCTACGGGTTCGGGAACCATGCAGACATGACCGAGACATCTCTCCGGCCAATAACCAACAGCGGGATCTGGATACCCATGTTGGCTCCCACATGTTCCACGATGATCTCATCGGATGAACCACGATGTCGAGGATTCAATCAATCCCGTACGCAATTCCCTTTGTCCATCGGTATGTTACTTGCCCGAGATTCGATCGTCGGTATCCTTATACCTTGTTCAATCTCGTTACCGGCAAGTCTCTTTACTCGTTCCGTAACGCATGATCCCATGGCTAACTCCTTAGTCACATTGAGCTCATTACGATGATGCATTACCGAGTGGGCCCAGAGATACCTCTCCGTCATACGGAGTGACAAATCCCAGTCTCGATTCGTGCCAACCCAACAGACACTTTCGGAGATACCTGTAGTGCACCTTTATGGTCGCCCAGTTACGTTGTGACGTTTGATACACCCAAAGCATTCCTACGGTAGCCGGGAGTTGCACAATCTCATGGTCTAAGGAAATGATACTTGACATTAGAAAAGCTCTAGCAAACGAACTACACGATCTTGTGCTATGCTTAGGATTGGGTCTTGTCCATCACATCATTCTCCTAATGATGTGATCCCGTTATCAACGACATCCAATGTCCATGGTCAGGAAACCACAACCATCTATTGATCAACGAGCTAGTCAACTAGAGGCTCACTAGGGACATGTTGTGATCTATGTATTCACACATGTATTACGGTTTCCGGTTAATACAATTATAGCATGAACAATAGACAATTATCATGAACAAGGAAATATAATAATAACCATTTTATTATTGCCTCTAGGGCATATTTCCAACAGTCTCCCACTTGCACTAGAGTCAATAATCTAGTTACATTGTGATGAATCGAACACCCATAGAGTTCTGGTGCTGATCATGTTTAGCTCGTGGAAGAGGTTTAGTCAACGGATCTGCGACATTTAGATCCGTATGTACTTTACAAATATCTATATCTCCATCTTGAATATATTCACGAATGGAGTTGAAGCGGCGCTTGATGTGCTTGGTCTTCTTGTGAAACCTAGGCTCCTTGGCAATGGCAATAGCTCCAGTGTTGTCACAGAAGAGAGTCATCGGGCCCGACGCATTGGGAACCACTCCTAGGTCGGTGATAAACTCCTTCATCCAGACTCCTTCCTGCGCTGCTTCCGAAGTAGCTATGTACTCCGCTTCACATGTAGATCCCGCCAAGACGCTTTGCTTGCAACTGCACCAGCTGACTGCCCCACCATTCAAAATATACACATATCCGGTTTGTGACTTGGAGTCATCCAGATCTGTGTCAAAGCTAGCGTCGACGTAACCCTTTACGACGAGCTCTTCGGCACCTCTATAAACGAGAAACATATCCTTAGTCCTTTTCAGGTACTTCAGGATATTCTTGACCGCTGTCCAGTGTTCCATACCGGGATCACTTTGGTACCTCCCTACCAAACTTATGGCAAGGTTCACATCAGGTCTAGTACACAGCATGTCATACATAATAGAGCCTATGGCCGAGGCATAGGGGATGACACTCATCTTTTCTCTTTCTGCTGCCGAGGTCGGGCGTTGAGCTGTGCTCAATCTCACACCTTGCAATACAGGCAAGAAGCCCTTCTTAGACTGATCCATATTGAACTTCTTCAATATCTTGTCAAGGTATGTGCTTTGTGAAAGACCAATGAGGCGTCTCGATCTATCTCTATAGATCTTAATGCCTAATATGTAAGCAGCTTCTCCAAGGTCCTTCATTGAAAAACACTTATTCAAGTAGGCCTTCATGCTTTCCAAAAGTTCTATATCATTTCCCATCAATAGTATGTCATCCACATATAATATGAGAAATGCTACAGAGCTCCCACTCACTTTCTTGTAAATACAGGCTTCTCATAAGTCCGCATAAACCCAAACGCTTTGATCATTTCATCAAAGCGAATGTTCCAACTCCGAGATGCTTGCACCAGCCCATAGATGGAGCACTGGAGCTTGCATACTTTGTCAGCATTCTTAGGATCGACAAAACCTTCCGGCTGCATCATATACAATTCTTCCTTAAGGAAACCGTTAAGGAATGCCGTTTTGACGTCCATTTGCCAGATTTCATAATCATAGAATGCGGCAATTGCTAACATGATTCGGACGGACTTCAGCTTCGCTACGGGTGAGAAGTTCTCATCGTAGTCAACTCCTTGAACTTGTCGATAACCCTTAGCGACAAGCCTAGCCTTATAGATGGTCACATTACCATCCGCGTCAGTCTTCTTCTTAAAGATCCACTTATTTTCTATGGCTCGCCGATCATCAGGCAAGTCCACCAAAGTCCATACTTTGTTTTCATACATGGATCCTATCTCGGATTTCATGGCTTCAAGCCATTTGTTGGAATCCGGACCCGCCATCGCTTCTTCATAGTTCGAAGGTTCACCGTTGTCTAACAACATGATTTCCAGGACAGGGTTGCCGTACCAATCTGGTGCGGAACGTGTCCTCGTGGACCTACGAATTTCAGTAGCAACTTGATCCGAAGTTTCATGATCATCATCATTAACTTCCTCTCTAGTCGGTGCAGGCACCACAGAAACATCTTCCTGAGCCGCGCTACTCTCCGGTTCAAGAGGGGTTACCTCATCAAGTTCTACTTTCCTCCCACTTACTTCTTTCGAGAGAAACTCTTTCTCTAGAAAGGATCCATTCTTGGCAACAAAGATCTTGCCTTCGGATCTGAGGTAGAAGGTATACCCAATAGTTTCCTTAGGGTATCCTATGAAGACGCATTTTTCCGATTTGGGTTCGAGCTTTTCAGGTTGAAGTTTCTTGACATAAGCATCGCATCCCCAAACTTTTAGAAACGACAGCTTAGGTTTCTTCCCAAACCATAATTCATACGGTGTCGTCTCAACGGATTTAGACGGTGCCCTATTTAAAGTGAATGCGGCAGTCTCTAAAGCATAGCCCCAAAAAGATAGCGGTAGATCGGTAAGAGACATCATAGATCGCACCATATCCAATAGAGTGCGATTACGACGTTCGGACACACCATTTCGCTGAGGTGTTCCAGGCGGCGTGAGTTGTGAAACAATTCCACATTTCCTTAAGTGCGTGCCAAACTCATGACTCAAATATTCTCCTCCACGATCTGATCGTAAGAACTTTATTTTCCTGTCACGTTGATTCCCTACCTCACTCTGAAATTCCTTGAACTTTTCAAAGCTCTCAGACTTGTGTTTCATTAAGTAGACATACCCATATCTACTTAAGTCATCAGTGAGGGTGAGAACATAACGATAGCCACCGCGAGCCTCAACGCTCATTGGACCGCATACATCATTATGTATTATTTCCAACAAGTTGGTTGCTCGCTCCATTGTTCCGGAGAACGGAGTCTTGGTCATCTTGCCCATGAGGCATGGTTCGCACGTGTCAAATGATTCATAATCAAGAGACTCCAAAAGTCCATCTGCATGGAGTTTCTTCATGCGTTTGACACCGATATGACCAAGGCGGCAGTGCCACAAGTATGTGGGACTATCATTATCAACCTTACATCTTTTGGTATTCACACTATGAATATGTGTAACATCACGTTCGAGATTCAATAAAAATAAACCATTGACCAGCGGGGCATGACCATAAAACATATCTCTCATATAAATAGAACAACCATTATTCTCGGATTTAAATGAGTAGCCATCTCGCATTAAACGAGATCCAGATACAATGTTCATGCTCAAAGCTGGCACTAAATAACAATTATTGAGGTTTAAAACTAATCCCGAAGGTAGATGTAGAGGTAGCGTGCCGACGGCGATCACATCGACCTTGGAACCATTCCCGACGCGCATTGTCACCTCGTCCTTCGCCAGCCTCCGCTTATTCCGCAGCTCTTGTTTTGAGTTACAAATGTGAGCAACCACATCGGTATCAAATACCCAGGAGCTACTACGAGCGCTGGTAAGGTACACATCAATAACATGTATATCATATATACCTTTGGTATTGCCGGCCTTCTTATCCGCTAAGTACTTGGGGCAGTTCCGCTTCCAGTGACCATTTTCCTTGCAATAAAAGCACTCAGTCTCAGGCTTGGGTCCATTCTTTGGCTTCTTCCCGGCAGCTGGCTTGCCGGGGGCGGCAACTCCCTTGCTGTCCTTCTTGAAGTTCTTCTTACCCTTGCCTTTCTTGAAACTAGTGGTCTTATTCACGATCAACACTTGATGTTCCTTCTTGATTTCCACCTCCGCTGATTTCAGCATTGAATATAACTCGGGAATGGACTTCTCCATCCCTTGCATATTGTAGTTCATCACAAAGCTCTTGTAGCTAGGTGGAAGCGACTGGAGGATTCTGTCAATGACCGAGTCATCTGGGAGGTTAACTCCCAGCTGAGACAAACGGTTGTGCAACCCAGACATTTTGAGTATATGCTCGCTGACAGAACTGTTTTCCTCCATCTTACAACTGTAGAACTTGTCAGAGACTTCATATCTCTCGACTCGGGCATGAGCTTGGAAAACCATTTTCAGCTCTTGGAACATCTCATATGCTCTGTGCTGCTCAACACGCTTTTGGAGCCCCGATTCTAAGCTGTAAAGCATGCCGCACTGAACCAGGGAGTAATCATCACTACGCGACTGCCAGGCGTTCATAACGTCTTGAGTTGCTGGGAAAATGGGTGCGTCACCTAGCGTTGCTTCAAGGACATATGCTTTCTTGGCAGCTATGAGGATGATCCTCAAGTTACGGACCCAGTCCGTATAGTTGCTACCATCGTCTTTCAGCTTGGTTTTCTCTAGGAACGCGTTGAAGTTGAGGGCAACATTAGCGTGGGCCATTTGATCTACAGGATAGATTGTAAAGACAATTTTTAGACTAAGTTCATGATAATCAAGTTCATCTAATCAAATTATTTAATGAACTCCCACTCAGATAGACATCCCTCTAGTCATCCAAGTGATACATGATCCGAATCGACTAGGCCGTGTCCGATCATCACGTGAGACGGACTAGTCATCAACGGTGAACATCTCCATGTTGATCGCATCTACTATACGACTCATGTTCGACCTTTCAGTCTCTCGTGTTCCGAGGCCATGTCTGTACATGCTAGGCTCGTCAAGTCAACCTAAGTGTTTCGCATGTGTAAATCTGGCTTACACCCGTTGTATGCGAACGTTAGAATCTATCACACCCGGTCATCACGTGGTGCTTCGAAACAACGAACCTTCGCAACGGTGCACAGTTAGGGGGAACACATTTTTTGAAATTTTAGTGAGGGATCATCTTATTTATGCTACCGTCGTTCTAAGCAAATAAGATGTAAACATGATAAACATCACATGCAAATCATAAAGTGACATGATATGGCCAATATCATCTTGCGCTTTTGATCTCCATCTTCGAGGCGCGGCATGGTCACCATCGTCACCGACTTGACACCATGATCTCCATCATCGTGTCTTCATGAAGTTGTCTCGCCAACTATTACTTCTACTACTATGGCTAACGGTTAGCAATAAAGTAAAGTAATTACATGGCCTTTACATTGACACGCAGGTCATACAATAAATTGAGACAACTCCTATGGCTCCTGCCGGTTGTCATATTCATCGACATGCAAGTCGTGATTCCTATTACAAGAACATGATCAATCTCATACATCACATATATAATTCATCACATCCTTTTTGGCCATATCACATCACATAGCATACCCTGCAAAAACAAGTTAGACGTCCTCTAATTGTTGTTGCATGTTTTACGTGGCTGCTATGGGTTTCTAGCAAGAACGTTTCTTACCTACGCAAAAGCCACAACGGTGATATGCCAATTGCTATTTACCCTTCATAAGGACCCTTTTCATCGAATCCGATCCGACTAAAGTGGGAGAGACAGACACCCGCTAGCCACCTTATGCATCAAGTGCATGTCAGTCGGTGGAACCTGTCTCACGTAAGCGTACGTGTAAGGTCGGTCCGGGCCGCTTCATCCCACAATGCCGCCGAATCAAGATAGGACTAGTAACGGTAAGCAAATTGAACAAATCATTGCCCACAACTACTTGTGTTCTACTCGTGCAAAGAATCTACGCATAGACCTAGCTCATGATGCCACTGTTGGGGAACATAGTAGTAAATCAAAAAAATTCCTACGTATCACCAAGATCAATCTAGGAGATGCTAGCAACGAGAGAGAGGGAGTGCATCTTCATACCCTTGAAGATCGCTAAGCGGAAGCGTTACAAGGAACGCGGATGATGGAGTCGTACTCGCGGCGATTCAAATCGCGGAAGATCCGATCTAGCGCCGAACGGACGTCGCCTCCGCGTTCAACACACGTACAGCCCGGGGACGTCTCCTCCTTCTTGATCCAGCAAGGGAAGAGGAGAAGTTGAGGAAGAGCTCCGGCAGCACGACGGCATGGTGGTGGAGGAGCTCGTGGTTCTCCGACAGGGCTTCGCCAAGCACTACGGAGGAGGAGGAGGTGTTGGAGAGGGGGAGGGCTGCGCCAGGGGAGGGGGTGCTGCTGCCCTCCCACCCCCCTCTATTTATAGGGCGAAGGGGAGAGGGGGCCGACCCCCTTAGATCCCATCTAAGGGGGGGGGCGGCCAAGGGGGGAAACTTACCCCCCAAGCAAGGTGGGAGGCGCCCCCACCCCCTAGGGTTTCCAACCCTAGGCGCCTTGGGCCCCTTGGGGGGGCGCACCAGCCCACCAGGGGCTGGTTCCCTCCCTTGCTCAGCCCACTTGGCCCACCGGGGCAGGTGGCCCCACCCGGTGGAACCCCGGACACCTTCCGGTGGTCCCGGTACAATACCGATAACCCCCGAAACCATTCCGGTGACTGAAACTGGACTTCCCATATATAATTCTTCACCTCTGGACCATTTCGGAACTCCTCGTGACGTCCGGGATCTCATCCGGGACTCCAAACAACCTTCGGTAACCACATACAATTTCCCATAACAACTCTAGCGTCACCGAACCTTAAGTGTGTAGACCCTACGGGTTCGGGAACCATGCAGACATGACCGAGACATCTCTCTGGCCAATAACCAACAGCGGGATCTGGATACCCATGTTGGCTCCCACATGTTCCATGATGATCTCATCGGATGAACCACGATGTCGAGGATTCAATCAATCCCGTACGCAATTCCCTTTGTCCATCGGTATGTTACTTGCCCGAGATTCGATCGTCGGTATCCTTATACCTTGTTCAATCTCGTTACCGGCAAGTCTCTTTACTCGTTTCGTAACGCATGATCCCGTGGCTAACTCCTTAGTCACATTGAGCTCATTACGATGATGCATTACCGAGTGGGCCCAGAGATACCTCTCCGTCATACGGAATGACAAATCCCAGTCTCGATTCGTGCCAACCCAACAGACACTTTCGGAGATACCTGTAGTGCACCTTTATGGTCACCCAGTTACGTTGTGACATTTGATACACCCAAAGCATTCCTACGGTATCCGGGACTTGCACAATCTCATGGTCTAAGGAAATGATACTTGACATTAGAAAAGCTCTAGCAAACGAACTACACGATCTTGTGCTATGCTTAGGATTGGGTCTTGTCCATCACATCATTCTCCTAATGATGTGATCCCGTTATCAACGACATCCAATGTCCATGGTCAGGAAACCACAACCATCTATTGATCAACGAGCTAGTCAACTAGAGGCTCACTAGGGACATGTTGTGATCTATGTATTCACACATGTATTACGGTTTCCGGTTAATACAATTATAGCATGAACAATAGACAATTATCATGAATAAGGAAATATAATAATAACCATTTTATTATTGCCTCTAGGGCATATTTCCAACAACTAGTTCTTATTGTCCTCTTTGAGAGCAAGCTGCAGCAAGCAATGGAGCAATTGGAGAAGAGGATGGATGATGCAGAACAACAAATCAAAGAGCTACGTGAAGATCTTAATCGGAGATTTGATCAGCTGGTTGAGATGATAAGAAAGGGTGTCCCCTTGCAACCAATGAAGGAGATTCATCTAAAGAAGAAGAAGAAGATGTTCATCAAAGAAGAAGGAGAGGTAATCTTGGAGCAAGACCGCCACAACTATTGGGGAACGTAGCATGCAATTTCAAAAAAAATCTACGCTCACGCAAGATCTATCTAGGAGATGCATAGCAATGAGAGGGGGAGAGTGTGTCCACGTACCCTCATAGACTGAAAGTGGAAGCGTTAGCTTAACGCGGTTGATGTAGTCGAACGTCTTCTCGATTCAACCGATCAAGCACCGAACGTACGGCACCTCCGAGTTCTGCACACGTTCAGCAAAGTGTCGAGGGAGAGTTTTGTCAGCACGACGGTGTGGTGACGGTGATGGTGAAGTGATCCGCGCAGGGCTTCGCCTAAGGACTACGACAATATGACCGGAGGAGCAAACGGTGGAGGGGGGCACTGCACACGGCTAAGAACAATTGGTGTGTCCTTGGAGGCGCCCCCCGCCCCCGTATATAAAGGAGGGAGAGGGGAGGAGGCCGGCCCTAGGGGCACCCCAAGTGGGAGGAGTCCCACTTGGGCTCCTAGTAGGATTCGGCCCCCCTTTCCTTTTACCTGAGGGGGAAAGGGGGAAAGAGAGAGAGAGGGAGAAGGAAAGGGGGGCGCAGCCCCCTCTCCTAATCCTATTCGGCCTCCTTCCCTATGGGGGGCGCGCCACCCCTTTGTGGGCTGGTGTGCCTCCCTCCTATGGCCCATATGGCCCATATCTTCCCCCGGGGGGTTCCGATAACCCCCCCGGTACTCCGATACATACCCGATACATTCCGAAACACTTCCGGTGTCCGAATACTATCGTCCAATATATCAATCTTTACCTCTCGACCATTTCGAGACTCCTCGTCATGTCCGTGATCTCATCCGGGACTCCGAACAATCTTTGGTCACCAAAACACATAACTCATAATACAAATCGTCATCGAACGTTAAGCGTGCGGACCCCATGGGTTCGAGAACTATGTAGACATGACCGAGACACATCTCCGGTCAATAACAAACAACGGAACCTGGATGCTCATATTGGTTCCTACATATTCTACGAAGATCTTTATCGGTCAAACCGCAATGACAACATACGTCATTCCCTTTGTCATCGGTATGTTACTTGCCCGAGATTCGATCGTCGGTATCTCCATACCTAGTTCAATCTCGTTACTGGCAAGTCTCTTTACTCGTTCCGTAATGCATCATCCCGCAACTAACTCATTAGTCACATTGCTTGCAAGGCTTATCATGATGTGCATTACCGAGAGGGCCCAGAGATACCTCTCCGATACTCGGAGTGACAAATCCTAATCTCGATCTATGCCAACCCAACAAACACCTTCGGAGACACATGTAGAGCATCTTTATAATCACCCAGTTACGTTGTGACGTTTGATAGCACACAAGGTGTTCCTCCGGTATTCGGGAGTTGCATAATCTCATAGTCAAAGGAATATGTATAAGTCATGAAGAAAGCAATAGCAATAAAACTTAATGATCATTATGCTAAGCTAACGGATGGGTCTTGTCCATCACATCATTCTCCTAATGATGTGATCCTGTTCATCAAATGACAACACATGTCTATGGTTAGGAAACTTAACCATCTTTGATCAACGAGCTAGTCTAGTAGAGGCTTACTAGGGACTCGGTGTTTTGTCTATGTATTCACACATGTATCAAGTTTCCGGTTAATACAATTCTAGCATGAATAATAAACATTTATCATGATATAAGGAAATATAAATAACAACTTTATTATTGCCTCTAGGGCATATTTCCTTCAGTCTCTCACTTGCACTAGAGTCAATAATCTAGATTACATAGTAATGATTCTAACACCCATGGAGTCTTGGTGCTGATCATGTTTTGCTCGTGGAAGAGGCTTAGTCAATGGGTCTGCCACATTCAGATCCGTATGTATTTTGCAAATCTCTATGTCTCCCTCCTTGACTTGATCACGGATGGAGTTGAAGCGTCTCTTGATGTGTTTGGTTCTTTTGTGAAATCTGGATTCCTTCGCCAAGGCAATTGCTCCAGTATTGTCACAAAAGATTTTCATTGGACCCGATGCACTAGGTATTACGCCTAGATCAGATATGAACTCCTTCATCCAGACTCCTTCATTTGCTGCTTCCGAAGCAGCTATATACTCCGCTTCACACGTAGATCCCGCCACGACGCTTTGCTTGGAACTGCACCAACTGACAGCTCCACCATTCAATATAAATACATATCCGGTTTGTGACTTAGAGTCATCCAGATCAGTGTCAAAGTTAGCATCAACGTAACCATTTACGACGAGCTCTTTGTCACCTCCATAAACGAGAAACATATCCTTAGTCCTTTTCAGGTATTTCAGAATGTTCTTGACCGTTGTCCAGTGATCCACTCTTGGATTACTTTGGTACCTCCCTGCTAGACTTATAGCAAGACACACATCTGGTCTGGTACACAGCATTACATACATGATAGAACCTATGGCTGAGGCATAGGGAATGACTTTCATTTTCTCTCTATCTTCTGCAGAGGTCGGGCATTGAGTCTGACTCAACTTCACACCTTGTAACACAGGCAAGAACCCTTTCTTTGACTGATCCATTTTGAACTTCTTCAAAACTTTATCAAGGTATGTGCTTTGTGAAAGTCCAATTCAGCGTCTTGATCTATCTCTATAGATCTTGATGCCTAATATATAAGCAGCTTCACTGAGGTCTTTCATTGAAAAACTCTTATTCAAGTATCCTTTTATGCTATCCAGAAATTCTATATCATTTCCAATCAACAATATGTCATCCACATATAATATTAGAAATGCTACAGAGCTCCCACTCACTTTCTTGTAAATACAGGCTTCTCCAAAAGTCTGTATAAAACCATATGCTTTGATCACACTATCAAAGCGTATATTCCAACTCCGAGATGCTTGCACCAGTCCATAAATGGATCGCTGGAGCTTGCACACTTTGTTAGCACCTTTAGAATCGACAAAACCTTCTGGTTGCATTATATACAACTCTTCTTTAAGAAGTATGTGAAGGCTTCCCAAAGCCCTATAAATAGAGGTCCTCACCTCTACTTTGTAAACCAGACTATGTACCCACTACCTATAATAGAACTTGTTGTTCTTATCTAAGATCTTGGAGTAGATCTTATGCCCTAGGAGTTCTGGATTGAACTCTTGCTGCTCTATCGGCCTACATTCGCCTCTAGAGCGATATCTAGCGCATCACGTTGAAGCTGTTCCTTCAACACTTGTGTTGTACACATTGTAGCAGCAAGGTGGAGTTGCTCCTCCACAACCTTTGTGCTGCTTCACGCGGGCCTATATCGGTCCGCCTGGCGGTCCGGACGTACTTTTTTCAGCAAACCAGAGACAAAGTGTGTGTGTGGGGGGTGCGGGAGTCTGGACAGCAGCCACGTTGGACTCCGACACCCCAGGCCCACTAAATCCGCCCTCCTGGTCCCATTTTCTTCCACTCCACCACTTCTCCCCCTTACTTTGCATCCACACCCTCCACCTCCGTCGCCGTCGTTGTACCTCTCCGGCTGCCACACAGGCATTGCCGGACGTTCGCAACCAGCACCAACGCGCTCGCTTGCCTTTTACGACGGCGTTGTCAACCCTGGAGCCGATTGTATCCAGGTACACTCCACCACCCTATCGACTACTTTCATGACGGCCACCATGCCCGGCAGGTGTTCACTCTATTTGCGTTGTTGTATTAGACTTATTTGCATGTTATGTATGGATGATTTGTGCTATTTTCTTTCTGAGCTTTGATGAATAACAGCTGGTTTGCATGAATTTCATCCGCTAAGTCGAAACCCGGCTTGAAATGTATGCGGGTAACGTTGGATGGCCGGCTCCGGCATCCATGTCCGCATATGGATACCGAAGCAAATTTGCGGGTCAGCATTGGAGATGCCATTAGGCCCTTTCGCAAAAAAAATATACAAAGTGTCGTTTATATGAGGATTAATTCTTTTATCACAATGCATGACCTTGGACATTTCAAATACTCCCTCCGTCCGGAAATACTTGTCGCATTCATTTTGCTGACAAGTATTTCCGGACGGAGGAAGTACTTAATTTCATACCCTGCAAAAGAAACTTAATTCCATACCACGCATAAAAAGCATCATGGGAGTAGAACTCGTGTATAGTACTTCTTTTGCGCGGGGAATAAAACTTGTGTACCTGTTCAACGTCTTTACTTGCTTTTAGGTTTCGGGAAAGATACGGAATTTACCGAGCACCAACCCAAATACTACTCCCTCCGTTCTTAAATATTTGTCTTTCTAGAGATTTCAACAAGTGACTACATATGGAGCAAAATGAGTGAATCTACACTTTAAAACATGTCTATATACATCCGCATGTGGTAGTCCATTTGAAATCTCTAAAAATACAAATATTTAGGAAAGGAGGAAGTACTATGTACTCCGCTAGTAGAACATTGTTGAGTACTCAACATTGTTAGCAGCTGTAGCCATCAAGCCAAATAAAATAGAGCATATTGTTAGCTGTAATCC
The DNA here is from genome assembly GCA_011799875.1 of Thinopyrum elongatum. Taxonomy (NCBI): domain Eukaryota; kingdom Viridiplantae; phylum Streptophyta; class Magnoliopsida; order Poales; family Poaceae; genus Thinopyrum; species Thinopyrum elongatum. The sequence goes on along the minus strand of CM022300.1, from coordinate 447,426,299 downwards.
GCTAAGTCTAATAGGACATAATTGGAAATAGAGTATTTATATTATAACACACATTGCATTTCAATTGACGCCAGACGACGTCTGCTTCAGATGCCAGGGAACAGAGACTGACGTGCAAGCATGAATATCTGTTGTGGTACAGCACGAGAGAAGTGCATCATGTTTTGGTATCATATATACAAACCATACTGGCGCACAAAGAAAACACAAATATCAGTATCTTGAACAAGTGGAGAAAATATTCTATTGCTCACATTGACTGGTTGTCCAGAACAAACTGTCCACGCCGCAAACTTTTATTTTCGGTGATCAACAGATCTCTTGGTGTACACTAATCCAATGTATATTCTAGGATACAGGTTTGGTACAAAACTGCAAACTGATTAGCAAAACCCTGAAATGTGGCAGATGAAAGAGAGGGAGGAGAATATATAAGAGGGCCTTCTCGTTCCAAGGCGGGTATTATGCTAGATCTGGTGCCAACGCAGGTGTACTGTTCGCGGAGCCGATTGGTTCTTGTAGGGCGAGGTTCAGCGGGAACATCTCGCATTGAGCAACATGTGCCATCAGCTGGTCCATGAGGACCAATGCGGCCATCGTCTCCACCATTGGAACAGCTACAGAAGCAATGATGGGGAAAGAATCAGGTGATAGGACACCACTAGAAGTAACAAAAGGTACTAGAATATTAGATGGATCCATTACCCCGAGGGACAACACATGGGTCATGGCGACCCCTTGTCAGAAGTTCGATATCCTCATGATCCCTTGTTACAGTATTTTGCTTCTTCTGGGAAAATGAAATTAACACCTCAGATGAATGACTACACAAATGTACCACAGGTAGCATGCATGAAATGCCGCCCCTACTTATACTCCAATGGAAAGAAACCAAATATTTTGCACCAAATAAAGGTTTGACTATTCATAGCTGCTAACAAGTTTGATACTTGACATAGCAGTGGTTATAAGTTGTTACGGCATAATATCACAGTTCTTATCATTCGAAAAGCATGCCATGGAACATTGCTACACTTTCAAGAACATTTTCTCTGTTTTGAGATTCTGAAAGGAAGTTCTCTGCACTGGAATAGCTTACTCCAATAGTTGCTGTTGGCTTGAAAGCTACTTTGAAGTATATAGTTTCACCATTTGATATCCCTCCCTGCATGAACACAAATTAACAATCAAGTGTCATACTTCTGATTTTAAGTATTGAAAATGAACATTGTAATAGTAAAGCAGGTGCTAAGATAAATACCTGTACACCGCCCGAGCGATTGGTTCGTGTTCTCACATTTCCAGCCTCATCCGTATAGAACTCATCGTTATGCTCACTTCCAGTTAGGTCAGTACCTGGGAACAAGTTACTAATAGTCAGGCGATTTGTAGGAGGCATTCCCACAACAACCAATTTTGTGCAAACCAATTTCGTACCTGCAAATCCACTACCGATCTCAAACCCCTTGCTTGCAGGAAGAGAAAGCATAGCCTTTGCCAGTACAGCTTCAAGTTTGTCAAATACAGGAGAGCCAAGCCCCTATAAATTATACCAGCAGGCAGAAGACAAATGTGTTACTATTACTGAATTGTGTCAATGATGATTAAGCAACAAATATGATGTATGATAATCATGAGCCGAGAACAAAATAGAGTGAGACCTTATTTGGTTTATTATGCTGGAACACACCAAAATCAACATAACAGAATCTTAATACTTACACGAGGAACATTTCTGGCAATGCATGTGACCACCCCACCAATCGAATTCCCATTAATTCGTACTTTATCAATTGCATCAATCATCTTCTGTGCATATTCTGGATCAGGACATCTACAAATGTTGCTCTCTATCTGGAAATTTTAAAAAGAAGAAAAAAACCCAGTAAATCACTGAGAGTATCCTGTAATGTTAGTCAAAAGGGTGGCAACCACGGACCTGATCCAGGGTAAGAGTTTCGTAATCAACTGCGTCTTCAGGAAGGACCACTTGATGCACTTTGGAAACAAATGCTAGAATCTGCAGGTAAATATTTCTCCACCATAAGGTACTGAAAAATTAAGTTATCAAGACAGAGAGAGCCACGAAATTTGCCCTTCTGTGTGGGAATGAAATGGTGAAATAAATCAGTATTCGCATCAGCATGATACAGATTGCCCTATTTAACAGTATACAAGACGGATCGAAGTACATAAACAACTGAGTTGTCATATTTAGGTCAAGCAAGAACTGAAATAAAAGCAAAATAAAGAGGGGCCATCCAACGGGAAAACCACTGCTTATTTGCAAAATCTAACGATGCTAATATTTAATTTAAGACCAAAGTTGAATGCTTCGACATATTTAGGATGTATCCACATGCAAGTTTTCTTTCTTCAGGCTATTGTTTATCAAGCAGTAACCAGGGGAGTGACAAGGCTTGGTTACAGATGTGGAATAGTTAAAAAAAAGTAAGTGCCAAGTAGGACCAAACCTCTACTCCACATTTGAGCTTAAGAATTTTCTTTGCAACAGCTCCTGCAGCTACCCTTCCAATGGTTTCTCTTGCCGATGACCTTCCACCTCCCTATTATTCAGTTGGTATAGAAAATTGTTTAATTCAACCATTCAAGTACAGAAAACACCCACATGTAAAGTTGTAGCAGAAAAGCCGCAACAGTTAGTGCTTCAGTGTGAGAACTGGTCTATACATCTTATATATGTATGACAACAGGTACCTGCACAGATCTAACGCCGTATTTGAGGTCATAAGTTAAATCCGCATGGGAAGGTCTGTACGCCTTAGCCATTTCAGTGTAATCCTGTGGAACCAAATATGATTGCGAAACAAAAGGGTCAGTGCCAACAATTATTGCCCTTCCAAATGTCCAGCTACCATGAGTAGTTATTAAAAATCTTATATTAGATACTACTACTAGATACTTACACCCCCTCTTTGATCCGTGTTTGGGACAAAAACATGAATTGGTGTCCCAGTGGTCATTCCTGCAGAAAATTCATTCAGCTTTTCATAACACTGACACAAACTAATGCATTCTTATTTAAAAACCAAATTCACCAAGGATACCCCATGTCTTGAAATGTACCCTACCTTCGTATGTCCCTGAAAGGATTTTACAAGTATCGGTCTCCTTCCTTGGGGTTGTTATTCTGCTCTGACCTGGCCGCCTGTGATAATCAACCTCTTCATATTAGTTTGCATCATGAAATATCTAATGACTATATCTCCAAGAGGTTAACAGAATGCATTTGCAATATCCTAATTCTGGCAGCAGCTGGAAAACTAATGAAATATTGAAGCACACCTTCGATCAAGGTCTCCTTGCATGTCTTCCTCGGTGAGTGGGATTCTGGGTGGACAACCACTGATAACGCAGCCAACACCACCTCCGTGAGACTCTCCATAAGTTGCAACCTGGAAGTAGTCCCCGAAGATATTTCCAGCCGCCTTCACCTCTGTTCTCCAATTTACGAAGCAACACAGGTCAGACTTAGCTCTTTTACGGTTCTCGTTCAACGAGAATTGCAGTTATGCTGCCATGTAGACCATCTCAGAATTTACATAAAACAAACATATTCATGATACAAAAAACAACAGCATTAGAACCAGGTGCTGTCACAACCCCTGAGATCTCAAAAGAACAACAGAGATGCAACAGTGAACCTGTACTGGGCTATGGGTGATATGGCCAAACGAACTATGATCTTTGAGATTGAAATCGCAGAAATATGGTTCCCAAAGATGGCCTCAGAAAGACGGCTTTTCTCTACACAACAATTCACAAACCCTCTTCTCCATGGCACCAAAACAGCCATATACTATCAGACAGCAGCTGACTAAGCAATCCTAAGCTCCCCTTACGGAGCAAAAGAGAATCAGACAGTTACCCCCAACTCCCATGAAGGGAGCAGACACAGCGAAGCGCATTCTAACGACGGGAATCGAGGATGCGCAGAGCAGCGGGACGGACCTAGGCGGGCGGCGCGGCGGCGGCCGACGGAGAAGCGGACGGACGCGGGGGCGGAGTCTGTGAGCGCCCGGAACCCGCCGCGGGGGAGGGAGGTCCAGGGCGCCCCGGCGGCAAGCTGGTGCGACGTGGGCGCGGCTGCCATTGGAGAGGGGTAGATTGGTTGGTTTGGTTTCGGTTGGTGAGGCGGAACAGAGGAAGGAGAGGGGGTGGACTCTAAATACGCGACGGAGAGGCGCCACCTACCTACCCCCTCGCTCCGGCGGCTCGGGTCTGCTGGTCTGGTTTGGTTTCGTGGTGTTTGCCGCACCTACGACGACGAGACCGGAGGCCCCCGGGTCCGGTGCGGGTTGGTGAGGGGATTGACTCGCTAGACACAACACAAAGTTTTTTTTTTTTACAATAATACTAGCACACATGTATGTGCGTTGTAATGGAAAATAAAAAATCACAATATCTATAGGCAAGTCGCCTGAATTTACTGTCTGGGCCAATCGATTTTAGAAAGAAGAAGCAGGCTTGTCGGAGTGAAGGAGCAGCCGCAAATCTGCTCAATGCCGGGGTTAGAGGAGAGATGGCCGGGGGCGGCGGCAGCACGACGGTGGGTGGTGGTTGGGGGAAGGGCGGGGCAGAGAGGCTGTCACGGGAGTGCCGTCGGCTACGGGCGGTTGAGACTTACAGTTTGACATGGGCGGGATCGGCGCCGGCCGAAGGAAGAGGATAAACAATCCATTGGCCTGGGCTAGAAGACGATTGGAGATCCGTTGGATCTTGATTGGTTTAGTTAGAATCGTCTGGTCACAAAACTGTTTCTAGTCAACATTTGAGGCACTCGACCTTCTCGTCTTTGGACTCACGCCCTCAAATCTGCCTAGCCGGACAACTGCAGCAGATCTAGCGGGAGGGGGGTGTTGGGGAACGTTGCATGGAAAACAAAAATTTTCTACGCACACGCAAGATCTACCCATGGAGATGCATAGCTACGAGAGGGGGAGAGCATCTACATACCCTTGTAGATCGCTAAGCGAAAGCGTTTATCAACGCGGTTGATGTAGTCGTACGCCTTCACGATCCGTCCCGATCAAGTACCGAACGTACGGCACCTCCGTGTTCAGCACATGTTCAGCTCGATAACGTTCGCCTTCTCGATCCAGCAAGAGAGGCAAAGTAGTAAATGAGTTCCGGCAGCACGACGGCGTGGTGACGGTGGTGGTGAAGAACAATCTCCGCAGGGCTTCGCCAAACACAGCGAAAACTATGACGGAGGATAAACTAGAGGGGGCGGGGTTGCCGGCACACGGCTTGGTGAATCTTGATCTGTTCCGGGTGCTAGCCCTGCCTCTCTATTTATATGTTGAGCCCTGGGGTCGTTTCTTGGAGAAAGAGCCTCCTCAAAGTCGGTTTGGCACGCAAGGCAAGAGTCCTTCTTGGACTCCAAGACCAGACGACAGGATCCTCGGCGTCTGGCCCAGACGCCAGGGTCCCTGGCGTCTGGCCCCTGGCCTCCGCAAAACTTCCTTTTGCACCTTCCTAAATCCCCGTGGGCATTACCCCTTGGCCCAAATAAAGTGTTCTTGCACCAGAACATTTCAGGAAACATCTGAAACCCCTTTCGGTGAATTCTGGAACCCTTCCGGAGACCAAACACTATTATCCCATATATCAATCTTTACCTCTGGACCATTCCGGAGCTCCTCGTCATGTCCGTGATCTCATCCAGGACTCCGAACAACATTCGGTCACCAACATACATAACTTATATAATACTATATCGTCAATGAACGTTAAGCGTGCGGACCCTACGGGTTCGAGAATGATGTGGACATGACCGAGACGCTTCTCCGGTCAATAACCAATAGCGGGACCTGGATGCCCGTATTGGTTCCTACATATTCTACGAAGATCTTTATCGGTCAAACCTTTATGACAACATACGTAGTTCCCTTTGTCCGTCGGTATGTTAATGTTACTTGCCCGAGATTCGATCATCAGTATCTTCATACCTAGTTCAATCTCGTTACCGGTAAGTCTCTTTACTCGTTCCGTAATACATCATCCCGTAACCAACTCCTTAGTCACTTTGCTTGCAAGCTTCTTGTGATGTTGTATTACCGAGAGGGCCCAGAGATACCTCTCCGTCACACGGAGTGACAAATCACAATCTCGATCCATGCCAACTCAACAAACACCTTCGGAGATACCTGCAGAGCATCTTTATGATCACCCAGTTACGTTGTGACGTTTGATAGCACACAAGGTATTCCTCCGGTATCTGGGAGTTGCATGATCTCATGATCGAAGGAATATGTATTTGACATTAAGAAAGCAGTAGCAATAAACTGAACGATCATATGCTATGCTAACGGATGGGTCTTGTCCATCACATCATTCTCCTAATGATGTGATCTCGTTATCAAGTGACAACACATGTCTATGGTTAGGAAACCTTAACCATCTTTTGATCAACGAGCTAGTCTAGTAGAGGCTTACTAGGGACACAATATTTGTTTATGTGTCCACACATGTATTTAAGTTTTCGGTCAATACAATTCTAGCATGAATAATAAATCTTTATCATGATTAAGGAAATATAATAATAACCACTTTATTATTGCCTCTAGGGCATATTTCCAACAGGGGGGGGGGGGTCATCTTCACCAATCGCAGTGAGGACAAGAGTCCTTGTTCCGAGCTCCATCGTGAGCTCATACCATTGAGGTCATCCATGCGAACGAGCTCTGCACCCCTGGGTGAAGGAAGATGAGAGTGATGTGGGGCAGAGAAGTCCATGCGCGAGGAGCGGATCAAGAGGAGTGGATGAAATGAGATCTACCATGGAGAAGTGGGTGGGGGAGAAAGAAAATGAGGAAAAAGATAAAACTAGGGAGGATGCTATGCAGGAGTGGTTGCTTATTCGGCCGTTTGATGGAAATAGTTTCAGTTATTTGATTCATTGCACTTTTTCAATGAATAAATCAGTAAGCTGGATCATTATTCTAAGGCCTCTTTGATTTACGGGATTTTTATAAGAATTCTACAACAACAATAATAACAACAAAGCCTTTAGTCTCAAACAAGTTAGGGTAGGCTAGAGGTGAAACCCATAAGATCTCGCGACCAACTCATGGTTCGGGCACATGGATAGCAAGCTTCCATGCACCCATGTCCATAGCTAGATCTCTAATGATACTTCAATCCTTCAGATCTCTCTTTACGGACTCCTCTCATGTCAAATTCCGTCTACCCCGACCACTCTTGACATTCTCTGCACGCTTTAGTCGTCCGCTATGCACTGGAGCTTCTGGAGGCCTCCGCTGAATATGCCCAAACCATCTCAGACGATGTTGAATAAGCTTCTCTTCAATTGGTGATGCCCCAACTTTATCTCGTATATCATCATTTCGGATTCGATCCTTCCTCGTGTGGCCACACATCCATCTCAACATACGCATCTCTGCCACACCTAACTGTTAAACATGTCGCCTTTTAGCCGGCCAACACTCAGCGCCATACAACATTGCGGGTCGAACCACCATCCTGTAGAACTTGCCTTTTAGCTTTTATGGCACTCTCTTGTCATAGAGAACATCGGAAGCTTGGCGCCACTTCATCCATCCGGCTTTGATGATGGTTCACATCTTCATCAATACCCCCATCCTTCTGCAGCATTGACCCCAAATATCGAAAGGTGTCCTTCTGAGGCATCACGTGCCCATCAAGGCTAACCTCCTCCTCGCACCTAGTAGTACTGAAACCGCACATCATGTACCCGATTTTAGTTCTACTAAGTCTAAACCCTTTCGATTCCAAGGTTTGTCTCCATAACTCTAATTTCCTATTTACCCTTGTCCGACTATCGTCAACTAGCACCACATCATCTGCAAAGAGCATACACCATGGGATATCTCCTTGTATATCCCTTGTGACCTCATCCATCACCAAGGCAAAAAGATAAGGGCTCAAAGTTGACCCCTGATGCGGTCCTATCTTAATCGGAAAGTCATCAGTGTCGATATCACTTGTTCGAACACTTGTCACAACATTATCGTACATGTCCTTGATGAGGGTAATGTACTTTGTTGGGACTTTGTGTTTCTCCAAGGCCCACCACATGACATTCCGCGGTATCTTATCATAGGCCTTCTCCAAGTCAATGAACACCATATGCAAGTTCTTCTTTTGCTCCCTGTATCTCTCCATAAGTTATCATACCAAGAAAATGGCTTCCATGGTCGACCTCCCAGGCATGAAACCAAACCGATTTTTGGTCACGCTTGCCATTCTTCTTGAGCGGTGCTCAATGAATCTCTTCCATAGCTTCATTGCATGGCTCATCAGCTTAGTTCCACGGTAATTAGTACAACTCTGAACATCTCCTTGTTCTTGAAGATTGGTACTAATATACCCCATCTCCATTCTTCTGGCATCTTGTTTGCCCGAAAAATGAGGTTGAAAAGCTTGGTTATCCATACTATCGCCATGTCCCCGAGGCCTTTCCACACCTCAACGGGGATACAATCAGGGCCCATCGCCTTGCCTCCTTTCATTCTTTTTAAAGCCTCCTTGACCTCAAACTCCTGGATTCGTCGCACAAAACGCATGTTGGTCTAATCAAAGCAGTCGTCCAGTTCAATGGTAGAACTCTCATTCTCCCCATTGAACAACTTGTCGAAGTACTCCCGCCATCTATACTTAGTCTCCTCGTCCTTCGCCAGGAGTTGGTCTGCTCCGTCCTTGATGCATTTGACTTGACCAACATCCCCCGTCATCCTCTCGCGGATCTTGTCCATCTTATAGATGTCCCTTTCGCCTTCCTTCGTGCCTAGCCGTTGGTAGAGGTCCTCATACATCCGGCCCCTTGCTTCACCGACAGCTCGCTTTGCGGCCTTCTTCGCCATCTTGTACTTCTCTATGTTGTCTGCACTCCTATCTAGGTATAAGCGTCTGAAACAATCTTTTTTCTCCTTAATCGCCTTATGGACATCATCATTCCGCCACCAGGTATCCTTAGCTTCACTTCTCCTTCCCCTGAACACTCCAAACTCCTCCGAGGCCACCTTACGAATGCAACTCGCCATCTTCATCCACACATTGTCCGCATCCCCTCCTTCCTCCCAAGGGCCCTCCTTAATGACCCTCTCCTTGGACGCCTGAGCTACCTCCCCATTGAGCTTCCACCACTTTGTTCTAGTGACTTTGGCATACTTATCCTGCTAGACACGAATCCAAAAGCGGAAGTCAGCAACCACCAGCTTATGCTGAGGGACAACACTCTCTCCAGGTATCACCTTTACAATCTAGGCATGCACGCCTATCTTCTCTTCTCGAGAGGATGAAATCAATCTGGCTAGAGTGTTGGCCAGTACTAAAAGTCACCAGATGTGATTCTCTTTTTTTTAAATAGGGTGTTAGCTACGATCATGTCGTAGGCTAGAGCAAAGCTTAAGACATCTTCTCCTTGATTCCTGATGCCATAGCCAAAGCCCCCATGCACCCCTTCAAAACTTGTGTTAGATGTACCCACGTGGCCATTGAGGTCTCCTCCCGTGAAGAGCTTCTCGCCAATCGGTACACTCCTAACCATGTCCTCCAGGCCTTCCCAGAACTAATGGAAATATGCCCTAGAGGCAATAATAAAGTTGTTATTATTATATTTCCTTATTCATGATAAAGGTTTATTGTTCATGCTAGAATTGTATTGATTGGAAACTTAAATACATGTGTGAATACATAAACAAATACCGTGTCCCTAGTAAGCCTCTACTAGACTAGCTCATTGATCAAAGATGGTTAAGGTTTTCTAACCATGGACATGTGTTGTCACTTGATAACGGGATCACATCATTAGGAGAATGATGTGATGGACAAGACCCATCCGTTAGCTTAGCATATGATCGTTTAGTTTATTGCTATTGCTTTCTTAATGTCAAATACATATTTCTTCGACTATGAGATCATGCAACTCCCGGATACCGGAGGAATACCTTGTGTGTTATCAAACGTCACAACGTAACTGGGTGATCATAAAGATGCTCTACAGGTATCTCCAAAGGTGTCTGTTGAGTTGGCATGGATCGAGATTAGGATTTGTCACTCCATGTATCGGAGAGGTATCTCTGGGCCCTCTCGATAATACACATCACAAGAAGCTTGCAAGCAAAGTGACTAAGGAGTTAGTTACGAGATGATGTATTACGGAACGAGTAAAGAGACTTCCCGGTAACGAGATTGAACTAGGTATGAAGATACCGACGATCGAATCTCGGGCAAGTAACATACCGACAGACAAAGGGAATTACGTATGTTGTCATAAGGTTCGACCGATAAAGATCTTCGTAGAATATGTAGGAACCAATATGGGCATCCAGGTTCCGCTATTGGTTATTGAACGGAGAGGCATCTCGGTCATGTCTATATCATTCTCGAACCCGTAGGGTCCGCACACTTAACGTTCGTTAACGATATAGTATTATATGAGTTATGTGATTTGGTGAGCGAATGTTGAGTTCCGGATGAGATCACGGACATGGCGAGGAGCTCCGGAATGGTCCGGAGGTAAAGATTGATATATAGACCAATGCTATCTAGTCACCGGAAAGGTTTCGGAGTGTATCGGATAGTCATCGGATCACCGGAAGGGGTTCCGGGAAGCCCCCGGGAGGTTAATGGGCCTTATGGGCCAAGAGGGGGGAACACACCGGCCCACAAGGGGCTGGTGCGCCCCTTCCCTTGGCCGCCGGCCCTAGGGATGGAAAGGGGAGAGGGATAGCCCCTCTTTCCTTCCCTCCACCTAAGAGGAAGGAAAGGGGGGGGGGGACACCTCCTCCTGCCTTCCCCCCGCGGACATACAAGGAAGGGGGCGCTAGAGGGCAGAAGCCCAAGGGGGCCGGCCGACCACCCTTGGGGCGCCTCCTAGCTACCTCCCCTCCCCCACCTATATATATGAGGGAGGGGGCACCACACAAACAGACGACAATCTCTTAGCCGTGTGCGGTGCCCCTCTCCACAATTTAGTCCTCCATCTAGTTTTTCGCAGTGCACGACAAAGCCCTGTGGGAACGAGTTCACTATCACCACACTGTCGTGCTGCCGGAACTCATCTACTACTTCGCCCGTCTTGCTGGATCAAGAAGGCGAGGACGTCATCGAGCTGAACGTGTGCTGAACGCGGAGGTGACGTACGTTCGGTACTTGATTGGTTGGATCGCGAAGGTGTTCAACTACATCAACCGCGTTAATAAACACTTCCGCTTTACGGTCTACGAGGGTACGTAGACACACTCTCCCCTCTCGTTGCTATGCATCTCCATGGATAGATCTTGCGTGTGCGTAGACTTTTTTTTTGTTTTCCATGCAACGTTCCCCAACAGTGGCATCATGAGCCAGGTCTATGCGTAGATGATATTGTCGGTGTACTAAGTATTGGGCCACTAGTACCCCGTACTTGTGCACGGATAGTTGTAGCCATCCTTGCGGCAAGGCTTGCCGGGATCAGCTCGAGGTCGATTCAAGCCATCAAGGTAATCATCAAGTCAGAGATCTAAGGATCAGCAGATAAGCAGAGCTGGAATCCGAAGGCCAGTCTCCCCGGCAAGATCCTTGCCGGGATGGCCTTTGAGGCCCGGCAAGGCTTGGCGCCCGGCAAGATTCGGCGCCTGGCGAGATTCTGCCACTGTGCCACCGCTTCGGCACAGTAACGTGTCTGACATTCTGGGTCCTTCTCTGGATGCGTGGCGACGCGCCAGTGGAGGAGAGCTTAAGCGGTGCTGATGGGATGGCTTCTTTTTCCATCCCCAAGAAAGTGAGGGCACCTAAACGGACACCTCACGGTGCATTAAATGCGCTTGTCCTAATCCGTCAGGGGTTAGGTATGATACCCTGTAGCTACTTTACACCTCAATGTATATACATTTTGCCACTGTGGAGACCCCTTTGAGCATATAAAAGGAGGCCCAAGGCAACTGCTACAGGGGAGGAGAACTTCTGGCCCATTCTGCATGCGTAGCTGCTCTTTGAACGTGTTGTTCATTGCGAGCGCTCCTGAAGGCTGGGCTCAAGAACATCAATAAGAACACAAAGCAGGAGTAGGGTTTTACGCTGATCAGCGGCCCGAACCTGGGTAAAAACCTCACGCGTCGATCACTGGTTCTGCTCTTTGCGTATACCTCTCCCCCTGCCGAATCGTAAAGGGGTCTCTCGGGATCCCATAGGTGTCGTGCCCCGGCATCTTTGGTGCGCCAGGTAGGGGGATTGAAGGTTGCGTGAACCTGATCTGGTGGTCGGCGCCCTAGCTTCTTCATCATCTTCATCATCATGCCGCCCAAGAAGAAGAGCGCTGCGACAGCGCAACCGTCCGGGTCCGTTTTGCCTGCGCCTTCGCGAACAGGCGACGGTGTGGGTGCAGAAGGAAGAGGACTAGAACCCACGCGGTGTTCTGGTGACCCAAGCCAAGCGAGCGGTATCGTTCGCAGTGGCAGTGGTAACTTGCACACCGCTGGATCTAGAGATGGTGCCGTGTTGCCTACGGGTGGCACAACTAACTCTAGGGATCGAAGGGCGCCTGCTGGAGCTCCCGCGCCGGCGCAAGCCTCGCGACCTACTCAGGTCGTGCAAGATGAGCGACATCATGGCGCTGGTGGTTCGGGGCGTCCCCACGAAAAGGTTTCTGCGCATAGATCCCAAGATGCGCGGGACCAGCATGCACACCGAGCTGCCGGCGGAGGTGGTGCGCGGTTGCGTGACCGTGGCAGTGCTCCTTCTAACTTGGTTAGGAGTCAGAGCACCTCACGTACCTCGCACTTGTCGCCGCCACCTACGCCAGCGGAAGCCTTGGCACGTGCACAGCTGCTCCTCGATTTTCCTCCCGCCCCGGAGAAGATGGAGGAGTGGCGAGCTACTATCCAGAGCCTTATCGGCTTCGCCAACAAGGATGGACCGCAAGAGGCAGGGCCCTCGCAGCGGAGGCCCATCGATCCGGCGCGAGCCGGTGCAGAGAAAACCGGAGGTGGTGCAACTACAGTGCACTCCCCTCCGCGGCGTCAGCGGCGGCCGACAACTCAGCAAGTCGACCGCCATGAAGAAGTTTCCACGGCGTCGTCCGATCCACGGATGCGCCGTGATCAGCGTCTAGTTCTCCAGGAACGAGGCAAAGAGGACGCTCGAACAACCATCGAGCGGCGACGGGAAGCGCGCTATCACTCTGATAAGTGCGCGGGGCCGGCTGTCGACGAGCCTGCGCCAGGGGACGTAAGAGACTTACCTTATGAGGTAGGGACTCCAGCGTTTACTCGTGAGCTACGGCAAGTCCGGTGGCCCAATTCCCGAACCTTTAAGCCAGAGGTTCCGGAGAAGTATGACGGAAAGACCCATCCCTCGGAGTTCCTGAGCATCTACACCATTGCAGTGCAGGCTGCCGGGGGCCGAGATGACAAGATACTTGCCAACTACTTCCCGTTGGTGCTCAAGCCCAATGTCAGGTCGTGGTTGATGCATCTGCCGGAGAATTCCATTTCTTCCTGATCAGATCTGTGCCATCAGTTTGTTGGCGCCTTCGTTGGAGGCCACCAAGCTCCTGGCCAAGAGAGCGATTTGCACATCATCCCTCAGAAGGAGGGTGAGTCCCTGCGCAAGTTTATGCAGAGGTTCAGCCAAGTGCAGTACAACATTCCCGACGTTCATCCTACCGCTGTCATTAGCGCGTTCCACCAGAACGTGCGTAACCGCAGAATGCGGGAAGAGCTGGCGATGAACAAAGTCAGGAGTATTGCCGAGCTTTATGCTCTGGCCGACAAGTGCGCCCGAGCTGAAGAGGGGAGGAAACTCCCCGGTGAGGCTGTTTGCGCGGCAGGCGACTCCGAGGATGAAGACGCCGCGGCCCCGTCAAGGAAAGGCCGGCGGCGGAACAGGAAGCGCGGAGGCAAGGCCGTGCTTGCTGTCGAGGAATCCGACAACCCCGGCGCCGCCAAGAAGGCCAAGGTTAGTGACCCCGGCAAGGATCTTGCCGGGTGCCCTTCCTGTCAGGCCTTGGCGGCTGCCGACAAGTCGGAGAACTCCGGCAAGCAGTATTGCAAGATCCATCGCACTAAGGGCCACGATCTCCAGAACTGCCGGCAAGTTGAGCAGCTTGCCGAGAAGCAGAGGGCCGAATACGAGAGGCGAGACAAGGAGAAGGCCCAAGATGGTGCTGAGGGGTCCGGCAAGAAACGCGGTGGCCGAGGGGGTCGCCGCGGCAAGGCCAAGCAGCAGAAGGATCGGCCCGCTCGGGGCCGAGATAAAGAAGGAGATGATGATGAGGAAGATGATGAATCCAGTGAGCAGGAATTCCAGAAGGCTACGGAGGCTATGTGCATTGATGGGGGTGCCTCGCTACATTCTTCCCACCGCCAACTTAAACAGTGGATGCGGGAGGTTAATGCGGCAGAGCCATCCCCCGATGCGTGTAGGCCTCTGAAGTGGTCCAGCACGCCTATCATCTTTGACGCCGAGGATCACCCTGATCGCACAACTGCGGTCGGGTGTTTGCCATTGTTGGTTTCCCCAACAATTCGCAACCTCAAGGTGACGAAGATGTTAGTTGACGGCGGGGCCGGCCTAAACTTAATCTCACCGGATGTGCTCACAAAGCTTCAGATTCCCGACGAAGACCTCGAGGAAACGGGTATGTTTCAAGGGGTCAATCCGGGAAGAACCCAACCTAAGGGCAAGATCACGCTGCCGGTAACATTTGGCAGCGAGTTTAACTTCAGGACCGAAAAGGTGGTGTTTGATGTCGCCAAGATCCCCATGTCATACAATGGGATCCTTGGTCGGCCAGCGCTGGCTAAGTTTATGGCGGCATCACACTACGCATACAATGTTTTGAAGATGCCCGGGCCATTGAGCGTCATCACTATCCATTCCGATAAGAAGGACGCGCTCATCTGTGCCGATCAACTTTACCGGGAAGCAGTTGCAGCACCTGCCATCAAGGCATCTGCTCCTGCCGCTGGAATTCCCGGGGGGAAGAAGAAGACCGGCAGGAACCTTGGCGCGAACTCCGGCAAGCGCGCCTCCTCGGAGTGCTGCGCTTCCGTCGAGGACGTACCAGAGAGTTCCACCGGCAAGAACAAGAAATCCAAGGCTGCTCCATCGAAAACCAAGAAGGTGCCTGCTAGGGAGGACGGAACGGGGGGAACTTTCACCATAAGTTCCGCCCTAGATGACAAATAGGAAAGCGCGCTCGTTGCTTTCCTGCGGGCGAATGTCGACTTGTTTGCATGGCAACCGTCTGACATCCCCGGTGTTCCCAGGAAAGTGATCGAGCACCACCTTGCTGTCTGTCCTCATGCGCGGCCCGTCAAGCAAAGGGTGAGGAAACAGGCCTTGGAGCGGCAAGAATTCATTGCCGAAGAGATTAAGAAGCTGGAGGCGGCGGGACTGGTCAAAGGAGTGCTCCATCCAACCTGGTTGGCCAACCCGGTTGTAGTGCGAAAAGCGAATGGGAAATGGAGGCTTTGTATCGATTATACAGATATCAATAAAGCTTGTCCAAAAGATCCCTTTCCCTTGCCGCGCATCGACCAGATTGTGGATGCCACCGCTAGTTGTGATCTCCTGTCCTTCCTTGACGCCTATTCAGGGTATCATCAGATTTTTATGGCAAAGGAAGATGAAGAGAAGACCACCTTTATCACCCCATGTGGTACGTATTGTTTTATACGAATGCCTTTCGGGTTGAAAAGTGTTGGTTCAACATTCGCCAGAGTGATCCAGATTGGTTTTGAGCCACAACTCCATAGAAATATGGAGGCATATAGGGATGATATAGTGGTCAAAACCAAGGATAAAGCAACGCTTATTCAAGACTTAGAAGAAACATTTGCAAACTTGCGCAAGATCAACTTGAAGCTCAATCCTGAGAAGTGCGTGTTCGGAGTTCCTTCCGGCAAGCTCCTCGGATTCTTTGTATCTTGCCGAGGAATCGAAGCAAACCCCGACAAGATCAAAGCCATTGAGCAAATTGAAGCGCCGAGACGCGTCATGGATGTGCGTCGTCTTGCCGGCTGTGTTGCTGCTCTAAGCAGGTTTATTTCCAAATCTGCTGAGCGCGCCCTGCCCTTCTTCAAAATTTTGAAGAAGACAGGTCCAATGAAATGGACTCCGGAAGCGGAGGCTGCGCTGCAAGATTTGAAGAAATACCTTTCCTCTCCGCCGACGCTAGTCGCGCCTAAACCACAAGAGCCGTTGTTGTTGTATCTGGCGGCAACAAATCAAGTGGTTAGTGCTGCGCTAGTGGCGCAGAGAGAAGCTGATGAGGAAGCAACACCAGCGGCAGGACCGCCGGATGATGCGGCAAGATCTTCCCCGGCAAGGGTTGATCCCGGCAAGACAGGATCTGCGCAAACAGAAGAACTTGTGCAGAAGAAGAAGGTGGTGCAGCGCCCAGTTTATTTTGTTAGCTCTCTTTTACAAGGGGCTAGATCAAGATATTCTGGGGTGCAGAAGCTGCTTTTTGGCCTCCTTATGGCCTCAAGGAAGCTGCACCACTATTTTCAAGCACATGAGATTACCGTCGTCACTCGCTTTCCGTTGCAACGGATTTTGCAAAATCCGGAGGCAACCGGCAGGATCGTGGAGTGGGCGTTGGAGCTGTCCAACTTTGGCCTTAAGTTTGAAAGCACTTCGACAATTCAGAGTAGGGCCTTGGCGGAATTCATTGCAGAATGGACCCCGATGCCAGATGAAGAAGTTCAAGAAACAACTCTCCCCGGCAAGGAAATCGATCAACAATGGATTATGTACTTTGACGGGGCTTTCTCGCTGCAAGGCGCCGGTGCTGGCGTGCTGCTTATCGCACCCACCGGAGAGCACCTCAAGTACGTAGTCCAAATGCACTTTCCCCGGGAGAGTTCGACCAACAACACTGCAGAATACGAGGGTTTGCTTGCCGGTTTTAGGATCGCGGCAGACCTTGGTATCAAAAAGCTCGTCATCAAAGGTGATTCATAGCTTGTCGTCAGGTAGGTTAACAAGAGCTATCAAAGTCCATTGATGCAAGCCTACGTAGATGAAGTAAGGAAATTGGAAGAGCGCTTTGACGGTCTCCAAATGGAGCACGTTCCTCGTGCCGAGAACAATATTGCTGACGACCTGTCAAAGCGTGCTGCCCTCAAGTTGCCTGTGGAACCAGGAACTTTTGTGCTCCAATTGACTCAACCATCCGTGGCGCCATCGATGCGGCAAGAAAAAAGAAGGAAGTTGAACTCTGGCCAGTACTTTCCGGCAGAGCTCCCCGGAGCCGCCGGCAAGGAAGTTGCCGGAATCGACACACCTGCCGGGGAACAACAGGCTCCGACAGGGCCTCAGGCCCTTGTTGTCGAGACAAACGTTCCCCCGGCAGAGGAGATGCCTTTAGTCCTAGTTGTCGAGCCTCAGGCTCCAGCATGGGCACAACACATTGTCCATTTCCTTCAGACAGGTGAACTCCCTGAGGAACAAGAAGAAGCGGAGAGAGTAGCCCGTCGGTCTGTTATGTACAAGTTCGTCGATGACGTCCTATACAGAAAGAGACCAAACGGTGTGAAATTGAAGTGCATTCCTCGGGAGGATGGACTAGAGCTGTTGGCGGAGATACATGGGGGCATGTGTGGCTCTCACATAGGGTCAAGAGCGCTTGCCGGAAAAGCATTCCGGCAAGGTTTCTTTTGGCCTACCGCCCTCCAGGATGCGACTGCACTAGTAACTAAGTGTGAAGCGTGCCGGTTTCATTCGAAGAAATTACATCAGCCAGCTCAAGCTCTTCAAACAATCCCTCTCTCCTGGCCATTTTCGGTCTGGGGGCTCGACATACTGGGCCCCTTCCCCCGTGCTACCGGGGGCTTTGAGTACTTGTACATTGCTATCGACAAGTTCACAAAGTGGCCGGAGGTGGAAGCAGTGAGGAAGGTGACAGCGCAGTCGGCTGTCAAGTTCTTCAAAGGAATTGTTTGCCGTTTCGGTGTGCCTAACAGGATCATCACCGACAACGGCACGCAGTTCACAAGTCGCACCTTCATGCAGTATGTCCAAGACCTTGGCGGCAAGATTTGTTTTGCCTCTGTTGCTCACCCGAGAAGCAACGGCCAAGCGGAGAGGGCCAATGCTGAAGTGCTGCGTGGTCTCAGGACCAGAACTTTTGACAGGCTGAAAAAGTGCGGAAGACGCTGGATTGATGAGTTACCGGCGGTTCTTTGGTCAATCAGAACGACACCAAATCGAGCCACCGGCCAGACGCCCTTCGCTCTGGTCTACGGAGCGGAAGCAGTTCTCCCCACGGAACTCATATACGGATCTCCTCGAGTGCTCGCTTATGATGAGCTCGAGCAAGAGCAACTGCGGCAAGATGACGCTGTGCTCCTTGAGGAGAATCGTCTTCAGGCTGCTGTGCGAGCTGCACGCTACCAGCAAGCTTTGCGCCGCTATCATAGCCGCAAAGTTCATGCCCGAAGCCTTGAGGAAGGCGACCTTGTTCTTCGACGGATTCAGTCCGCCAAGAATTCAAACAAGTTGACGCCAAAGTGGGAAGGCCCTTATCGGGTAGTACGAGTCACCAGGCCCGGCGCTGTCCGCCTGGAGACCGAAGATGGCGTTCCAGTGAGCAATTCCTGGAATATCGAACATCTTCGCAAGTTCTATCCATAAGGCGCGGTTGCCGGGGGCTTCCGGCAACCACCCTTTTGTACAAGTCTTGCCGGCAAGGCATGTGATCCTTTGTACAAAGCCAGGCGCAGACCCTGAGCACAGATGAATAAATTTAAGTGTTGTACATTCCCTTATTGATTCCCATGTTCATATTTATATATGCATGTTTGTCTAAGATGTTGTATGACACCTGATCCCGGTAAGTTCTAACGAACCGCCAAGGTTTCATCCCTTTATTTTCTCTTCTTTCTTTTTCTCAAAGACAGAAGGATTCCTCGCGTGCACATTTGCCGGGGGGGAAGGGAGATATGAATACCAGTTGGTGACGTTCGGAATCGATGCTTGCCGGAGGAAGAACAAAGCCAGAAAGCTAAGTCCTAAAAACTTAGAGCAAGTTTTTCTTGTATTACCAAGTTATTTCCTTGGATGATTCCGATTCTTGTATGGAAAATCTGCACGCGAAGGAATCCTTGTTGTAATCAGTTGCACCCTTATTTTGTTTCGAGTCCGCTCAACGATTTAAGTGGCTGCACTGAGAACGCCAAGGAGTCTTGCCGGCCGCTGCGCCTCCAGCAGGCTGCTGAAGTCCCGCACCCAGCGCTCGCGGCAGGTTGCGCGCCGGCAAGTTTTTCAGTAAGCGTAGGATGAACTCCATACATAAAGGAATCAGACAAGGAAAGTAGCAAGCATGAGCCTAAACATAGTCAAATTATATTGCATCCATGAGTTGCCGCGGTTCTAACTTGAGACTTAATTGTCTTTTACATGAGATGATGGCGGCAAGAATAAAAGGAAAGCACTCAATCCCTGCGCTGGCCTTCGATCCTTTTGATGGAGTCCACCTTCTCAAGGATTGGCGCGATGCACTCTTCAAGCGCCTCAACATTTGCATCCTTTGGCAGATGGCCGAGCGCGCTGGAGAGGTCGATGCCGGGATTGCTGTGCACCACCTTGATGAGCACCTTATGAAGGACGGCCCGGCAAAGCCGGCGAGTCTCGTTCGCCAGTTTGGTCGCCCGGCTGGACTGGAGCGCCCTCAACGCGTTGATGATGCTTTCAAAGAACATCGTCAACCTGGCACTTGGAGATATTCTTTCCTCGGAAGAATACTTGAAGTTCGGCAAGCCCATGGTTGACAGTTCTGCGGTAAGCTTCTCCATGGTGGCGATGAGACGGCCAGTCCAGATCTCCACTCCCTTCTCGTACTCGCTTTGGGCAGCGGCGGCGCTCTTGAGCAGGTTCCTCTCTCCTTGGAGATCCTTGAGTAGAGCCTTCTCACGGGCCTTGCCGGCCTCGAGAGACTTCTGCAGCGTGGTCAGCTTCAGCTCCAGAACCGCAATACTATCAGCCGCAGAGGAGAGTTGCTTGGTCTTGTCGGACAGGGCAACTTGCATCTCCGCCAAGGAGTGGAGGGTTTTTCCCTGTCCCCCTTGAGCGTCGAGAGCTCCTTGCCGTGCTCTTCGAGATCTGTTTCCAGCCTCTTCACTTTGTCGCTCAGCTCGTTCTTGGCGGCCTCTGCAGCTTCGGCAGCATCGACGGCCTCCTTGAGCTTGCCGGCATGACTTGCAGTCAGAGCTTCGAGCGCCTCCTTGTGTTTCTGCTCCAGCTCCTGGGTCCGCCGCGCGACAAGATTTTTGATGTCTTCATCCTTGCTACGAAGCTTGGCGGCGAGCGCCTGCTCACGTGCGGTGAGATCTTCTTCGTGAGCATCAAGAGCAATGCGGCGCCCCGTCAGGAGAGCATCTTCGGCAGCAATCCTTTGAACAGCTTCATCATGTGCCTTCTCCATATCTGATTGCTTCAGGAGAATCTCATTCCATTGCTGGCTCACTTGTTCTCGGCCGGCAACCAACTCTTGGAGGGCCTCGGCGTGCCAGATTTGCATTTGTGTGACGCGCCTTTGAAAATCCGCTTCGGCTGCCTCGACAACTGCCATTCTGGAGTCCGCCTTCTCTTTTCGGGCGCGATGGAGAGCCTGGAGTTTGCGGAAGTTCTCGCCCATGGCCTGAAGGAGCTGATCCTCTTCATTCTTGCCGCTGCTAGCGCTGGGATCGTCAACGACTTCGAGCCCGGCAGCGGCAATAATTTCCTCGAAAATTTCTCCTTCGGCTGGTGCCTCAGTGCTTGCCGTCCCTGGCAAGTTGATGAATAGATTCTCGCCAACCTTGAGATACTTGCTGGATGAGGGGCCTTCAGATGTTGATGGCTGGTCTTCAGTGGCTGCCTCACCAGTGACAGGGGGCTCTGTGGCCGGTGCAGCGCCTGGCGCTCCTGCGGCAGGAATGCTGTCAGTGCGGTCCTCAGCCTCCCTGTCGCCCTCTTCAGCAGGTTCTTCGGTGATTTCCTCTTGTGCTGTCTTGGCGGCCTCCCCGTCAAGAGCATCACCAGCCCCGGCAACGTCATCCTTGGTGGCCTCGCTGGCAGCGATCCTGTCCACTTCAGCGGCGGCATCCCTGGCGGTCTCCTCGATGACGACGTCGACGTCCATATGTTCCATCACAGGGAACTCTGAAGGGCGAAGGAGGAAGACAGAATAAGATCGAGGTTTGGATTTTGAAGTGACTAAAGATAAAGAGATAAGAGGAAAAGAATAACAAGCACTCTGAGGCGATCGAGTACCTGCGTCGGGCTGTCGAGAGGTGGCTTCGCCTCTCCCGGCAACTCCGGTTGCCGGGGGTGGGTTGCCGGAGTCCGTGCTTGTCGGCTCCTCCTCAATCAGGACGGGCTCGTCGGCAGGATCTCTTGCCGGGGATGTGCTTGTGGGCGGAGCGGTCGATGAAGGAGGCACAATGGGGATATCTTCTCCTTGTTGCCGTTCTTCTCCTGCGAACCCAAAGATATCAGCGGCAAGAATGAAAGCCTCGGCACCAGCCAGCAGAAAAAGGGACGATGAACTTACGCTGGGGGCTGTGCTGAGGACTGGACTCCGGGCTGACAACGACAGTTTCCGGCACGCTCGTGGAGCCCGCCGGGGGCTCGTCGCCCGTAGAAGTCCTTGACCTCTTCGCCATCCTCTCCAGCAAGGTTTCTGTGTCACTGCAGAAACAATACAAGCAAGTCAGTAAGATTGATGCAAATTGGAAGGTAGAAGCTGTGGCAAATACTCACTCTTCTTCCTCTCGCTCTGGACTAAAGCCGGAGATGTCGAAGTCGACCTCCGTTGTGGTGTCTGAGTGGGGAGGCGGAGGAGGAGTCCTAGGCCGCTTGGCTATGGCAGGCGCTGGGGTAGCCTCCGGCGCGGCAGTACGAGACCCTTCTGCCGCCCCAGCAGTGGTCGCTGGTGTTGGTCTCGCACGTCGCGCGGGCTGTTGACGAGCCCCCTGCCGCGGTCCAGTCTTGCCGGCCACTTTCTTGCCGGGGGATTCGCCGCTCGAAGTAGGCTGGCTTGCCGGGATGCCTGATGCAGCCTTCCGAAGGACGCGCTTTGTCTTCTTCGGGGGCGAGGGCTCTTCTTGCGTCTCCTCTTCGGCCGTATCTTCGCCGGACGAGCTCTCAGCGGCTGCGCCGCCTTCTTCCCCGGCAACCTTGTTCTCCTCGGCAGACTTTGCCTCCACTACCACCTCTGCGTCGCTGGCTTCCCACTCTGTGAAGCCAACGTTGCCGGCCTCCGCGGCAAGATTAGCCTCCTCCACTCTGGTAGCGATGTAGGCTACCTCCTGATCAGTGGTGGCGCGGATAAGATCTGACTCTTGCCGGACAGGCTTCTCCGTCAAATTGTCAAAGAACTTCTGCGCTTCTTCTTCGCTTGGCTCGACCCAGGTCAGGTCAAGGCCGTGGGCGTTGAACATCGGCAAGAAGGCAACGATTGACCCCAAGGCAGAGTTGTTGCACAAGGGGACGATCCTTGCCGGCAGCCGGTGCTTGTCTTCGCGCTGGAATAACTTTTGGCAGAGAGCGCCAAGCTGCATAGCGGTCAGATTGTTGTTTAGCCCGGGGCGCAGTCTCATGACATCTGCCGCGTTCTTGTACTCCCAGACTGGCCTTCCCCTGTTCTGCAGAGGGGCGATGCGGCGGGGGAGAAAGTCGAAGCCGATCATCTCCATTGTCAGCCCGACAGCCTTCAAGCGAAGGATCCTGGTAGTGGCGATTGTGAGCCTCTCGTCTTCTGCGGCGAGATCGCCCCAATCCTTGCCGCGGACCACCTTCTGTTGCCGGGGATGACAAAAAGGATGAGGATCTGCTTCCTGGATCCAGCACCATTCGGCCCGCCACTCGTCCCACTTTTCGCGGTAAACTCCCTCTGGGTATATCTCTTTGTTCCAAGCCCTTGGAATCCAGGCAATAGATCCAGAGAGAGCCTCTCCTTTTTGGATACGAGGGTAGAAATAATGGCGGAAAAGAGCAGAATTGGGGATCACGCCAGCAAAATTCTCACAG
The DNA here is from genome assembly GCA_011799875.1 of Thinopyrum elongatum. Classification (NCBI taxonomy): domain Eukaryota; kingdom Viridiplantae; phylum Streptophyta; class Magnoliopsida; order Poales; family Poaceae; genus Thinopyrum; species Thinopyrum elongatum. The sequence goes on along the minus strand of CM022300.1, from coordinate 447,403,295 downwards.
AGATGGGCAAAGATAGACATGCAAAGTACGGCATTCGGCGTGAAATCAAGAAGGCGAAAGCCGTACGTGTACATGATGTCGTTGAAGAAATCGGAAAAGGGTGGACAGAGCCCGCAATAGAAATATGTAGTGAAGAAGGGGTATCTGTCCGATCCACCTTTGGAGCAGGCACCTGGGATTACGCGTGTGGCGGGGTGAGCTTGCGTTCCCTTCGCCCACATGCATTGGTATCGCCCCTTCAAAGTTTCGGCGTCGAGCGTCGGAGGGAAGACGACGAACCTCTTCCGCATCTTCACCAGTTCACTCTCCGGAACTTCGGCTTTCACCTCCTTGTCCTTGCCCTTGCCTTTGCTAGCCTTGGGCGGCATGGCGACTGTGAGGACGGAAGCTGGGGGCGGAGCGAGCGCGGGAGCAGTGGGCGGAAGAGGAAAAAGGTTTCGCTCTGAGCTCGAGAAGAGGAAGGCGATGGCGATGGCCAGATTGAGAAGAAGAGGGGGGGGTAAAAAGGTTTGCGCCTCTGCGACTTCTCCTTTTTTATGGGGAAGGAGCGGGGCCGCCTTGTTTATCCCCCAATATGAATGCGCCTCTATAGGCGCGAGACAGTTTGCAGCCTTTTTGGCACGCTTCCCACGTCGCGCGCTCCGTGCGCGTAGTGGGGGGCACAGTAAAACGAGATATTTACAAGCAGTTAATTCCCTGCCACGCGTGCCCGTGCACTGTTTGGGCCTAGCCCAACAACGCCTCGCACTCGTGTATGGCCTAGGCTCGGGGGCTCCTGTCGGTGTACTAAGTATTGGGCCACTAGTACCCCGTACTTGTGCACGGACAGTTGTAGCCATCCTTGCGGCAAGGCTTGCCGGGATCAGCTCGAGGTCGATTCAAGCCATCAAGGTAATCATCAAGTCAGAGATCTAAGGATCAGCAGATAAGCAGAGCTAGAATCCGAAGGCCAGTCTCCCCGGCAAGATCCTTGCCGGGATGGCCTTTGAGGCCCGGCAAGGCTTGGCGTCCGGCAAGGCTTGGCGCCCGGCAAGGCTTGGCGTCCGGCAAGGCTTGGCGCCCGGCAAGATTCGGCACCTGGCGAGATTCTGTCACTGTGCCACCGCTTCGGCACAGTAACGTGTCTGACATTCTGGGTCCTTCTCTGGATGCGTGGCGACGCGCCAGTGTAGGAGAGCTTAAGCGGTGCTGATGGGATGGCTTCTTTTTCCATCCCCAAGAAAGTGAGGGCACCTAAACGGACACCTCACGGTGCATTAAATGCACTTGTCCTAATCCGTCAGGGGTTAGGTATGATACCCTGTAGCTACTTTACACCTCAATGTATATACATTTTGCCACTGTGGAGACCCCTTTGAGCATATAAAAGGAGGCCCAAGGCAACTGCTACAGGGGAGGAGAACTTCTGGCCCATTCTGCATGCGTAGCTGCTCTTTGAACGTGTTGTTCATTGCGAGCGCTCCTGAAGGCTGGGCTCAAGAACATCAATAAGAACACAAAGCAGGAGTAGGGTTTTACGCTGATCAGCGGCCCGAACCTGGGTAAAAACCTCACGCGTCGATCACTGGTTCTGCTCTTTGCGTATACCTCTCCCCCCGCCGGATCGTAAAGGGGTCTCTCGGGATCCCATAGGTGTCGTGCCCCGACAGATATGCACGAGTTGAACACAAAGAAGTTGTGGGCGGTGATAGTCATACTGCTTACCACCAACGTCTTATTTTGATTTGGCGGTATTGTGGGACGAAGCGGCCTAGACCAACCTTACATGTCTACGCACATGAGACCGGTTCCACCGAATGACATGCAACTTGTTTTGCATAAAGGTGGCTGGCGGGTGTCTGTTTCTCCTACTTTAGTTGAATCGAATTTGACTACGGCCAGTCCTTGAAGAAGGTTAAAACAACAAACTTGATAATCACCGTTGTGGTTTTTTGCGTAGTTAAGAACGGTTCTTGCTAGAAGCCCGTAGCAGCCACGTAAAACTTGCAACAACAAAGTAGAGGATGTCTAACTTGTTTTTGCAGGGCATGTTGTGATGTGATATGGTCAAGATGTGATGTGATATACGTTGTTGTATGAGATGATCATGTTTTGTAATATCGACAACCGGTAGGAGCCTTAGGGTTGTCTCTTAGTTATTGTATGAAATGCAAGCGCCATGTAATTACTTTACTTTATCGCTATGCCTTAGCAATAGTTGTAGAAGCAATAGTTGGCGAGAAGATCAAGGTGTCGAGCCGGTGACAATGGAGATCATGATGATGCTTTGGAGATGGAGATCAAAAGCACAAGATGATGATGGCCATATCATGTCACATATTTTGATTGCATGTGATGTTTATCCTTTATGCATCTTATTTTGCTTAGAACGGCGGTAGCATTATAGGATGATCCCTTCACTAAATTTCAAGATAAAAGTGTTCTCCACGAGTATGCACCATTGCCAAAGTTCATCGTTTCGAAGCACCTCGTGATGATCGGGTGTGATAGACTCTACGTTCACATACAATGGGTGTAAGACAAATTTGCACATGCAGAATACTTGGGTTAAACTTGACGAGCCTAGCATGTACAGACATGGTCTCGGAACACTGGAGACCGAAAGGTCGAACATGAGTCATATAGTTGATATGATCGACATAGAGATGTTCACCATTGATGACTACCCCATCTCACGTGATGATCTGACATGGGTTAGTTGATTTGGATCATGTATCACTTAGATAACTTGAGGGATGTTTATTTAAGTGGGAGTTCATTAGTAATTTGATTAATTGAACTTAATTTATCATGAACTTAGTCTTAATAGTTTTTGCATATCTATGTTGTAGATCATGGCCCATGCTACCGTTCCCCTGAATTTTAATGCGTTCCTAGAGAAAGCTAAGTTGAAAGATGATGGTAGCAACTACACGGACTGGGCCCGTAACTTGACGATTATCCTCATTGCTGCACAGAAGAATTATGTCCTTGATGCACCGCTCGGTGAGAGGCCTGCTGCAGGAGCTACTGTAGATGTTATGAACGGCTGGCAGACTCGATCTGATGACTACTCGATAGTTCAGTGTGCCATGCTTTACGGTCTAGAACCGGGACTTCAAAGATGTTTTGAATGTCACGGAGCATATGAGATGTTCCAAGAGCTGAAGTTGATATTTCAAGCTAATGCCCGGGTTGAGAGATATGAAGTCTCCAACAAGTTCTATAGCTGTAAGATGGAGGAGAACAGTTTTGTCAGTGAACACATACTCAAAATGTCTGGGTATCATAACCACTTGACTCAGCTGCGGATTGATCTTCCAGTTGAGAGTGTTATTGACAGAGTTCTTCAGTCACTGCCACCAAGCTACAAAGGCTTCGTGATGAACTATAATATGCAACGGATGACGAAAATGATTCCCGAGCTCTTCGCAATGCTTAAGGCCGCGGAGGTAGACATCAAGAAGGAGCATCAAGTGTTGATGGTTAACAAGACCACTAGTTTCAAGAAAAAGGGCAAGGGAAAGAAGGGGAACTTCAAGAAGAATGGAAAGCAAGTTGCCACTCCCGTGAAGAAGCCCAAAGCTGGACCGAAGCCTGTAACTAAGTGCTTCTACTGCAAAGGAAATGGTCACTGGAAGCGGAACTGCCCCAAATACTTGGCGGATAAGAAGGATGGCAAAGTGAACAAAGGTATATTTGATATACATGTTATTGATGTGTACCTTACAATGCTCGTAGTAGCGCCTGGGTATTTGGTACTGGTTCGGTTGCTCATATTTTTAACTCGAAACAGGAGCTACGGAATAAATGAAGATTGGCTCAGGACGAGGTGACGATGCGCGTCGGGAATGGTTCCAAGGTCGATGTGATCGCCGTCGGCACGCTACCTCTACATCTACCTTCGGGATTAGTTTTAGACGTCAATAATTGTTATTTGGTGCCAGCGTTGAGCATGAACATTATATCTGGATCTTGTTTATTGCGAGATGGTTATTCATTTAAATCAGAGAATAATGGTTGTTCTATTTATATGAGTAATATCTTTTATGGTCATGCACCCTTGATGAATGGTCTATTCTTGTTGAATCTCGATCGTAGTGATACACATATTCATAATATTGATGCCAAAAGATGCAAAGTTGATAATGATAGTGCAACATACTTGTGGCACTGCCGTTTAGGTCATATTGGTGTAAAGCGCATGAAGAAACTCCATGCGGATGGACTTTTGGAATCGCTTGATTATGAATCATTTGATACTTTTGAACCATGCCTCATGGGCAAGATGACTAAAAATCCATTCTACGGAACAATGGAGCGAGCTAATGACTTATTGGAAATAATACATACAGATGTATGCGGTCCAATGAGTGTTGAGGCACCCGGCGGGTATCGTTATTTTCTGACCTTCACAGATGATTTGAGTAGGTATGGATATATCTACTTGATGAAACACAAATCTGAAACATTTGAAAAGTTCAAGGAATTTCAGAGTGAAGTGGAGAATCATCGTAACAAGAAAATAAAGTTTCTACGATCTGATCGCGGAGGCGAATATTTGAGTTACGAGTTTGGCCTTCATTTAAAACAATGTGGAATTGTTTCACAACTCACGCCCTCGAACACCACAACGTAATGGTGTGTCCGAACGTCGTAACCGTACTTTATTAGATATGGTGCGTTCTATGATGTCTCTTACCGATTTACCACTATCATTTTGGGGTTATGCATTAGAGACAGCTGCATTCACGTTAAATAGGGCACCATCTAAATCCGTCGAGGCGACACCGTATGAACTATGGTTTGGCAAGAAACCTAAGCTGTCATTTCTTAAAGTTTGGGGATGCGACACTTATGTCAAAAGGCTTCAGCCTGATAAGCTTGAACCCAAATCGGAGAAGTGTGTCTTCATAGGTTACCCTAAGGAAACTATTGGGTACACCTTCTAGCATAGATCTGAAGGCAAGATCTTTGTTGCCAAGAATGGGTCCTTTCTAGAGAAGGAGTTTCTCTCAAAAGAAGTGAGTGGGAGGAAAGTAGAACTTGATGAGGTAATTGTACCTTCTCTCGATTTGGAAAGTAGCACATCACATAAAACCGTTCCCGTGATGCCTACACCAACTAGATAGGAAGCAAATGATGATGATCATGAAACTTCAGATCAAGTTACTACTAAACCTCATAGGTCGACCAGAACATGTTCCGCACCAGAGTAGTACGGTAATCCTATCCTGGAAGTCATGTTATTAGACCATGGCGAACCTATGAACTATGAAGAAGCTATGATGAGCCCAGATTCCGATAAACGGCTTGAGGCCATGAAATCTGAGATAGGATCCATGTATGAGAACAAAGTGTGGACTTTGGTGGACTTGCCCGATGATCGGCAAGCCATTGAGAATAAATGGATCTTCAAGAAGAAGACAGACGCTGATGGTAATGTCACTGTCTACAAAGCTCGACTTGTCGCAAAAGGGTTTTGACAAGTTCAAGGGGTTGACTACGATGAAACTTTCTCTCCCGTAGCGATGCTTAAGTCTGTCTGAATCATGTTAGCAATTGCCGCATTCTATAATTATGAAATCTGGCAAATGGACGTCAAAACTGCATTCCTTAATGGATTTCTTAAAGAAGAGTTGTATATGATGCAACCAGAAGGTTTTGTCGATCCTAAAGGTGCTAACAAAGTGTGCAAGCTCCAGCGATCCATCTATGGACTGGTGCAAGCATCTCGGAGTTGGAATATATGCTTTGATGAGGTGATCAAAGCATATGGTTTTATACAGACTTACGGTGAAGCCTGTATTTACAAGAAAGTGAGTGGGAGCTCTGTAGCATTTCTGATATTATATGTGGATGACATATTATTGATTGGAAATGATATAGAATTTCTGGATAGCATAAAAAGACACTTGAATAAGAATTTTTCAATGAAAGACCTCGGTGAAGCTGCTTATATATTGGGCATCAAGATCTATAGGGATAGATCAAGACGCTTAATAGGACTTTCACAAAGCACATACCTTGACAAAGTTTTGAAGAAGTTCAAAATGGATCAGTCAAAGAAAGGGTTCTTGCGTGTGTTGCAAGGTGTGAAATTGAGTCAGACTCAAAGCCCAACCACGGCAGAAGATAGAGAGAAAATGAAAGTCATTCCCTATGCCTCAGCCATAGGTTCTATCATGTATGCTATGTTGTGTACCAGATCTGATGTGTGCCTTGCCATAAGTTTGGCAGGGAGGTACCAAAGTAATCCAGGAGTGGATCACTGGACAACAGTCAAGAACATCCTAAAGTACCTGAAAAGGACCAAGGATATGTTTCTCGTTTATGGAGGTGACGAAGAGCTCGTCGTAAATGGTTACGTCGATGCTAGCTTCGACACTGATCCGGATGACTCTAAGTCACAAACCGGATACGTATTTATATTGAATGATGTAGCTGTCACTTGGTGCAGTTCCAAGCAAAGCGTCGTGGCGGGATCTACGTGTGAAGCGGAGTACATAGCTGCTTTGGAAGCAGCGCATGAAGGAGTTCATATCCGATCTGGGTGTAATATCCAGTGCATCGGGTCTAATGAAAATCTTTTGTGACAACACTGGAGCAATTGCCTTAGCGAAGGAATCCATGTTTCACAAGAGAACCAAACACATCAAGAGACGCTTCAACTCCATTCGTGAAAAGGTCAAGGATGGAGAAATAGAGATTTGCAAAATACATACGGATCTGAATGTAGCAGACCCGTTGACTAAGCCTCTTTCGCGAGCAAAACATGATCAGCACCAAGACTCCATGGGTGTTCGATTCATTACAATGTAATCTAGATTATTGACTCTAGTGCAAGTGGAAGACTGATGGAAATATGCCCTAGAGGCAATAATAAAGTTGTTATTATTATATTTCCTTATTCATGATAAAGGTTTATTGTTCATGCTAGAATTGTATTGATCGAAAACTTAAATACATGTGTGAATACATAAACAAATACCGTGTCCCTAGTAAGCCTCCACTAGACTAGCTCGTTGATCAAAGATGATTAAGGTTTCCTAACCATGGACATGTGTTGTCACTTGATAATGGGATCACATCATTAGGAGAATGATGTGATGGACAAGACCCATCCGTTAGCTTAGCATATGTTCGTTCAATTTATTGCTATTGCTTTCTTAATGTCAAATACATATTCCTTCATCTATGAGATCATGCAACTCCCGGATACCGGAGGAATACCTTGTGTGCTATCAAACATCACAACGTAACTGGGTGATCATAAAGATGCTCTACGGGTATTTCCAAAGGTGTCTGTTGAGTTGGCATGGATCGAGATTAGGATTTGTCACTTCGTGTATCGGAGAGGTATCTCTGGGCCCTCTCGATAATACACATCAGAAGAAGCTTGCAAGCAAAGTGACTAAGGAGTTAGTTACGAGATGTTGTATTACGGAACGAGTATAGAGACTTGCCGGTAACGAGATTGAACTAGGTATGAAGATACTGACGATCGAATCTCGGGCAAGTAACATACCGACAGACAAAGGGGATTATGTATGTTGTCATAAGGTTCGATCGATAAAGATCTTCGTAGAATATGTAGGAACCAATATGGGCATCCAGGTTTCGCTATTGGTTATTGACCGGAGAGGCATCTCAGTCATGTCTACATCATTCTCGAACCAGTAGTATCGTGGGGTTAACACGATAGATGCCCTAGTGAAAGGACTTAGGTGCGAGGCCATCGCTACAGTGATTAGCTTGAAGGGGTTGAGCGGGACGAAAGACACAGATTTACCCAGGTTCGGCCCCTCATGGTGGAGGTCAAAGCCTACTACTGCTCTCGTTGAATATTGCTTGAGTATCGATTACAAGGGAGCGGATTCGCTTGACCTAGCTATCGATTGATTGTAACTTAAGTTTACCCGCCGCAGGGACTCGCCTTTATATACACATGTCGAGGCCGTGGGTTTACAAGAGTCCGGGTCGGGTTATACTGCGTAACCAATCCTGGCTTTAAGTCGCCTTGCCTTCGTTGGTAAGTCACCGTTGGGCGGCTTACACCTCCGGGTCACGCACAGTCTTCTGGTCTTGGGCCTCCAACTGGCCCACCTCGTAAGCCGCCTCCTTAGCTCTATGTCTTGATCTCTTGGGCCTGTCTAAGGCTTCATCGTTAAGTCGCCAATAGCCTTAACCCGGCCCTATTACGGCGGGTTACACAGTGGGGTCATATCCCCAACATTAGGCCCCTGATTGATTTAAATTGTTCATGTCAATCTTCAATACCTCCAATCGACGAGTCTTCTTGATTCTTCTAAATGTTTAACCTCGAACAGTTCTTCATAACCCGCCATATGAAAGGATGATGTCATCTTCATAAATTCAGAAAAATCCTCATGATGTCACAGCGGATCTTTTGCATTAATTAACCATTCCAAAAATCGAGGCGCCCTTTTTGTTGTAGAAGTTATTATGCCTCCTTGATTTTCACATACGCCTGTTACTATGCCCTCTTTTTCCTTATAAATAGGCATGGGGGCATGTCTTTTTCACTTTCCACCCCCGTCGCCTCCACTTCTTCTTCTTCCTCACGATGCCCACCGCGACCGGAGCTCCATCATCTCCGTCGAGCTACGCCAGCTAATCCCAACCGAGGTCGTCGCATCTTCTTGTCACTGTCGAGATCTAGCGACGCGCCTCCGCTCTCCTGCGCTGCAGACGGGTACTACTTCTCCCCTTTCATAGATCTGCATTAGGTTATTCAAGGAGAGCTCGTCGGTGTTCATATTAGTTCATCACAAGTCTGAACATAAGCTATTTTTGATCTGATAAAACCTGGAAAGAACTACGGTAGTAGTTTTAGTATCATCTCAATCTTGAACAACTTATATTCCCTTCTAAGATCGATAGGCTGCTCGCTAGTTCTTCCATCGTCACCCTTTAGGTTTAGTAATTGTTTTCCTTTTTGAACTTCTCATAGATCCATGAATATAGTTGTAGATTGCAAAACCTGTTTGTCCATATTTAGCAATAGCTTCAATAAATCTCTGCTTAGATGACCCGCCAGCATATTGCCGGCTTATACTTTCATAATTTAACCCGCCGTATTTTAACAGCCTGTCCGTCACTTCATTCCCATAGTTAGGGCGGCTCATAATCTCTCAATGGTTCACCGTACGCGTTTGCCGTCTTATAATCATAACTGGCCTATTATTGCTGAAATACCATGTAATCATTTAGGCGGCTCATCATTGTAGTTTTAACCCGCCATTCCTTGTCTGTAGTTTTTAACCCGGCCAACCATGTCTAAGGCTCTCACTTCTTGTGACTGGGTAGCCTCTGATACGTCTCCAACGTATCTATAATTTTTTATTGTTTCATGCTGTTATATTATCATTCTTGGATGTTTTACAATCATTTTATAGCAACTTTATATCATTTTTTGGGACTAACCTATTGACATAGTGCCCAGTGCCAGTTGGTGTTTTTTACTTCGCAGGAAATCAATACCAAATGGAGTCCAAACGCAGCAAAACTTTTTGGTGATTTTTTCTGGACCAGAAGACACAAGTTGGGCCAAGAAAGTACCTAAGAGGGGCTCCGAGGGGAGCACAACCCACCAGGGTGCGCCTGGGGGCCCAGGCGCGCCCAGGTGGGTTGTGCCCACCTCGGCCGCCTCCCGCACCGCCTCTTTGCTCTATAAATACCCCAATATTCCCGAAACCCTAGGGGAGTCGATGAAAATCAATTCCAGCCGCCGCAAGTTCCAGAAACCACAGATCCAATCTACACACCATCACGGAGGGGTTCATCATCCTCATTGGTGCCTCTCCGATGATGCGTGAGTAGTTCATTGTAGACCTACGGGTCCGTAGGTAGTATCTAGATGGCTTCCTCTCTCTCTTTTGATTCTCAATACAATGGTCTCTTGGAGATCTATTTGATGTAACTCTTTTTGCAGTGTGTTTGTTGGGATCCGATGAACTTTGAGTTTATGATCAGATCTATGTTTTTATCCATGAAAGTTATTTGAGTCTTTTGATCTCTTATATGCATGATTACTTATAGCCTCGTATTTCTTCTTCGAATCTTTGGTTTAGTTAGGCCAACTAGATCGATTTTTCTTGCCATGGGAAGAGGTGCTTTGTGATGGGTTCGATCTTACGGTGCTTGATCCCAGTGACAGAAGGGGAACCGACACGTATGTATCGTTGCTATTAAGGATAACAAGATGGGGTCTATTTCTACATAAATAGATCTTGTCTACATCATGTCATCGTTCTTATTGCATTACTCCGTTTCTCCATGAACTTAATACACTAGATGCATGCTGGATAGCGGTTGATGTGTGGAGTAATAGTAGTAGATGCAGGCAGGAGCAGGTCTACTAATCTTGGACGTGATGCCTATATAATGATCATTGCCTGGATATCGTCATAATAATTTGAAGTTCTATCAATTGCCCAATAGTAATTTGTTTACCCACCGTATGCTATTTTTCTCGAGAGAAGCCACTAGTGAAATCTACGGCCCCCGGGTCTATTTTCCTCATCATATATTTTCAGATCTATTTTGCTATTTGCCTTTTTATTTATTTGCCACTTTTATTTTCAGATCTATATTATCAAAAACCCAAAAATACCTTGCTGAATTTTATTTGCTTTTATTTGCATCTATCAATCTATTACAACTTTCTCATGTCCGTTTGCCAATTTCTGGCGCCGTTACCCGAAAGGGATTGACAACCCCTTTAACATGCCGGGTTGCAAGTATTTGTTCTTTGTGTGCAAGTGCTGTTTACGTAGTGTTGCTTGGTTCGATAACCTTGGTCTCGTCACTTAGGGAAATACCTACCGTTGCTGTGCTGCATTATCCCTTCCTCTTTGGGGAAATACCGACGTAGTTCAAGCAAACATCAAAAGGAATTTCTGGCGCCGTTGCCGGGGAGACATCATCAACATCTACCAGGTTCCTAATCACAAATCTCATCTCCTTGCAATTTACATTATTTGCCATTTGCCCCTCATTTTCCTCTCCCCCACTTCACAAAAATTTGCTGTTTTATTCGCCCTCTTTCTCGTTCGCCGTTTTCTCGTCAGATCTGTTTTGTGTGCAATCTTGTTGATCACTTTTTGTCGTTATGGATAGTTCTTCCTCTATCACGTGCACCCCCGAGAACGAGGTTCTTAACTTTAAACAAAGGGGAGGGGATAATTTAAAAGATGCTTGGTATAGGATTTGCAATGCTCATAATAGATCTATCCGTAGGCAATCTACCGTTGTTCTTCTTCACTGTTTTTATGTGGGCATCACCACTTGGTATAGATTCATCCTTGATACGATTACCGGTGGAAATTTCTTGATGTGTCCCTCTCTTGATGCCTTTAATGCTATGGGAAATTTAGTGGGTTCACCGCCTCTTATAATTAACGAAATAACTTTGACTCTTGAGCATGTTATGGAAAGACTTGATGCTATCGAAAAGAAAATGCTTACCGAAGAACACTTTGAAAACTTGGATAAAAAGATGCATAATTTTGCTACTAAATTTGGGTCAAAAACGGGAGAAGTTTTTAAGTTGTTAAAAGAAAAGGGAACCGTAATTCACGAAAGAATTGAAGAAAGCCCTTCTCGGATCGATAAGTTGGAAGAAATTTTTAGCAATTTAAGCACGGCTTTTGCTTCTGCTAAAACTATTGAAAAAAACCCCGTTAAAATTAGTAAGAGTACTCAAACCACTAAGAACAAGGGTGCAACTTCTAGTAGTAAAGAAGATCTTAAAATGATTAGTATTCACCCGGATTTTGTCGAAGTTATAAGAGACCCTATTAATAAGAACGATTTCCTCAATTTTATGCCTAGAAATTTTGCTATTTTACTTGCTAAATCTTTAAAGAAATCTGATTGTGTGATTGAAGAGTTGGAAGTTAAAGATGACAACACTTAGATCTTTGCATTATGCCTACCTAAGGGCGTAAAACGATAGCGCTTGTTGGGAGGCAACCCAATGAATAAAATTTATTTTAGTCTTTTTCTTTCTGTTCTTGAGTGTTTGCACAATTATGCTACTGTTATGATTGTGTTCTTTATGTTTTAATTAGTTTTTGTGCCAAGAAAGCCTTCGGGATAGCTTTGGTGATAGTTGATTTGATCTTGTTGGAAAACAGAAACTTTTACATCCAGTAAAATAATTTTAGAAATTCACAGAAGCGACGAAAAATTATGATTTGTTTTACACAAGATTTATATACAAATTTCCTATGTTGTCCTAATTTTCAGAATTTTTGGAGTTACAGAAGTATGAGAACAATTCGTATCTTTGCAAACTGTTCTGTTTTTGACAAATTCTGTTTTCTTTGCATTGTGTGCTTATTTTGATGAATCTATGGTTTGTATTGGAGGTTATAAGCCATGGTAAAGTTATAATACAATAGATATAATGCAAGAACAAAATTTGAATGGGTTTTCTATAGTACTTAAAGTAAATATTAGTTTTCTTATACTAACGGATCTCATGAAGGTTTTGTTGAGTTTTGTGTGATTGAAGTTTTCAAGTTTTGAGTGAGATTATGATGGATGAAAGAATAAGGAGTAAGAAGAGCCTAAGCTTGGGGATGCCCCATGGCACCCCAAGCCATTATCCAAAGAGAAGCAAGCAACTAAGCTTGGGGATGCTCGGGTGGCATCCCCTCTTTCTTCTAACAAACATCGGTATTTTACTTGGAGCTATATTTTTATTCGTCACATATCATGAGTTTTGCTTGGAGCATCTTGTATGATATGAGTCTTTGCTTGTTTTGCTTTTTATTTTTAGTCATGAATCCTTGCTGGACACGCCTATTTGAGAGAGCCAAAATTATGCTATGACTTGTTATAAATGCTCTCATGCTTCACTTAGATTTATTTGAGAGTTAGTAAATTTTTAGAAATTCTCTCTTGCTTCACTTAAATTATTTTGAGAGAAGAAAATTTTATGCTCATGTTCTTTACTTAGATTTGTTTGAGCTATCAAAAGCAACAAATGAAATTAGTCCCAAAGTGATAGATATTCAAGAGGGATATAATAAAAACTTTCATGAAGATCATTGGACAAAATAAACTTGATTCCTTGTAATAGTTTTGCGATATGTTAATATAATATGTGAGTCATGTTGATGAGTAATTATGCTTTAGTAAGAATATTGGTGTTAAGGTTTGTGATTCCCTATGCAAGCACGAAAGTCAATAGTTATGCAATGAAATTACATCCTACTTGTGGTGCATTATTCGGTGTTAGTTATGATTAATGCTCGCTTATGAGATTTTACGTTTCTTGGTTGGATGCTTCTCAATCTTTTGCTAGCCTTCATTTGCACTAAGTATGATCACTACTTGTGCATCCAAAATCCTTAAACCAGTTTTGCCATATGAGTCCAATATACCTACCTATATGCGGTATTTCCGTGTCGTTCTAAGCAAATTTGTATGTGCCATCTCTAATTTCAAAATAAATTTCTCTTTTGTGTGCTCGTACCGCTCATGAAACGGTAGGGGGTGGCTGATATATTTCCATGCTAGATGTGTTATTCTCAAGATGAGTGTTTATTCACTTGTCATTGCACGAGAGTACGACAAAGGTATTAGGGATGCCCAGTCCCGAAATGAAAAATGAATTTACTTTATGTTGTCAAATAATGAATTCCTTGGAAAGTGTTGGTATGGAAGGCACCCGTGGATACGGCTAGCCATGGAAAGTGAAAGTATGGTTGAAAAAGGAATAAACTTTATTTTTTGTTTGGGAACCGCCTATGATATATCTAGCATGGAAAGTATTGGGAACTACTCGATCGTTTTCATTGACAGGAAAAGCATGCCACCCAAAATGTTTTATCTCTACTTTTTTCGCTTTGAGCTCTGGCACCTCTACAAATCCCTACTTTCCCTCAGCGAAGGGCCTTTCTTTTACTTTATGCAATTTTTATTTTATTTTGAGTCTCCATCTTCTCTTATAAAGCACCAACTAAGGGGCATTATGATCGTACTTGAGCATTGGGTGTAGCTAATATGCGAGTGTGTTTCATGAATGGATCAATGATTGAGCATAATGGGCTAGGGATAACTTGCTTTAGTGTTGGTATTTTGAAAGACATGGTTGCTTGTTGATATGCTTGAGTATTGAAATCTTCATGTCAAAACTAGACTATTGCTTTGAATCATATAAAAGTCCAAATGTCCATGCTACAAAGAAAAGAATATGTGATGAACATGTTAGGCAGCATTCCACATCAAAAATTCTGTTTTTATCATTTACCTACTCGAGGACGAGCAGGAATTAAGCTTGGGGATGCTGATACGTCTCCAACGTATCTATTTTTTGATTGTTCCATGCTGTTATATTATCATTCTTGGATGTTTTACAATCATTTTATAGCAACTTTATATCATTTTTTGGGACTGACCTATTGACATAGTGCCCAGTGCCAGTTGCTGTTTTTTGCTTCACAGGAAATCAATACCAAACGGAGTCCAAATGGAGTCCAACTTTGATGTAACTCTGTTTGCGGTGTGTTTGTTGGGATCCGATGAACTTTGAGTTTATGATCAGATCTATGTTTTTATCCATGAAAGTTATTTGAGTCTTTTGATCTCTTATATGCATGATTATTTATAGCCTCGTATTTCTTCTTCGAATCTTTGGTTTAGTTAGGCCAACTAGATCGATTTTTCTTGCCATGGGAAGAGGTGCTTTGTGATGGGTTCGATCTTACGGTGCTTGATCCCAGTGACAGAAGGGGAACCAACACGTATGTATCGTTGCTATTAAGGCTAACAAGATGGGGTCTATTTCTACATAAATAGATCTTGTCTACATCATGTCATCGTTCTTATTGCATTACTTCGTTTCTCCATGAACTTAATACACTAGATGCATGCTGGATAGCGGTCGATGTGTGGAGTAATAGTAGTAGATGCAGGCAGGAGTCGGTCTACTAATCTTGGACGTGATGCCTATATAATGATCATTGCCTGGATATCGTCATAATTATTTGAAGTTCTATCAATTGCCCAACAGTAATTTGTTTACCCACCGTATGCTATTTTTCTCGAGAGAAGCCACTAGTGAAATCTACGGCCCCCGGGTCTATTTTCCTCATCATATATTTTCAGATCTATTTTGCTATTTGCCCTTTTATTTATTTGCCACTTTTATTTTCAGATCTATATTATCAAAAACCCAAAAATACCTCGCTGAATTTTATTTGCATCTATCAATCTATTACAACTTTCTCATGTCCGTTTGCCAATTTCTGGCGCCTTTACCCGAAAGGGATTGACAACCCCTTTAACACGTCGGGTTGCACGTATTTGTTCTTTGTGTGCAGGTGTTGTTTACATAGTGTTGCTTGGTTCTCCTACTGGTTCAATAACCGTGGTCTCATCACTGAGGGAAATACCTACCGTTGCTGTGCTACATCATTCCTTCCTCTTTGGGGAAATACCGACGTAGTTCAAGCAAACATCAGCCTCCCAAGTCTTAGAGCTCATGCTCAATGAGTATGTGGACATGGGGGTCTTGCCGGCTAAAGAAGTTATCCACTGGCGGGTTCCCGGTCCCGAGACTATCCCTCAACCCAGAGAGGGTGAAGTTGTAATTTTCACGGATCACCTCCTCCGCGGCTTTTCACCACCCGGGTCAAAGAAATTCTGGGACGCTCTGCATTTTTACCAGCTTCATCCTCAGGATATTGGTCCCAACTCCGTCTCCAATCTGTGCGAATTTCAAGTGTTCTGTGAAGTGTATCTGTAAGAGGAGACCACTGTTGATCTCTTCAAAGATTTCTTTTATATCAACCGCCAGACTGAAATGACAGATGGACCCAGTCTTGAGCTTGGAGGCGTTTGACGGTGTCCTGGACTAGGGGGTACTCACCACATCGTCTCCCGATTAGTTGGATTGGGCCGAGGACCCCCAGGGTCGTTTACTCATGGGCCAGTTCGGACAGCCGAAGTATACACGAGGAAGATTCCACAAGACTTGGTGATCAAGACAAGGACTCCTCTCCACCGGCGTATTCTACTAGGACTCTTGTTATCCTAGGCCTCTGGTACATTATATAAGCCGAGACCGGGCTAGTCGATAGGGAGGCTAGATCATTATGACATCAATCATCATACCTCTAGGGTTTAGACCACAACATATGATCTCGAGGTAGATCAACTCTGTACTTGATATTCCATCAATATAAACAAGAGCAGGACGTAGGGTTTTACCTCCATCAAGAGGGCCCGAACCTGGGTAAAATATGATGTCCCCTGTCTCCTGTTACCCATCGATCCATGACACACAGCTTGGGACCCCCTACCCGAGATCCGCCGGTTTTGACACCGACATTGGTGCTTTCATTGAGAGTTCCGATGTGTGATCGGCAAAGGATCAATGGCTCGCCCGCAGATCAACTGCGACGTCGGCATCTTCGTCGCCGGCTCGACTGGTCACCTTGGCTCGACCGAGGACTGCGCTCCGTCTCCGATCGTCATGTTCGGACAAGGGCCTTCATCAAACATCAACTCCGATCTCTATCATGATCACGGAGGAATCATCCTTGGAGCTCGGGGGCTCAACGTCAACATTGCCCTCGGGCGACCGTGCTGTTTTTTTAGACAGCAAACTTTTATCCGCCTCCACCACCTCCTCGAGTGTTATTTTAATGATTTCTTCAGTGGAATTGTGCGGAATTAAGTCTACAACAACCATGCAAAATTTCGCCAAGTTCCGATGGGGGAATCTCCGGCGATCTCCGATATACCAGAGCTCTGTCGAATCTGGACGGGAATCTGGACGAGTTTGGAGCGTGGTGCCAGCATCTAGCTCGGACGTCCTTTGGAAGATCCAACCGTTGATCGGCTGCGGAATTCCTATATCTACCACCTCTCAAAATTTCAGCTCGATCCGACGGATCAAACTCCGGGAACCGTCCGATGAGTGGACCAATTTTCAGATCTATTTTCTGCGCGAATATGGATCCGACCCGAATTCATGTTTCTTTATGAACGTGATATTGGACAACCTTTTTAAAGAAATTTTCTTCTAGGGTATTGTGCGTTGTTTTTAAACACGTGCCCATAAAATTTTAAGCCTCCTCTGAGGTAATCTTCACCATCACGCTGGTGTCAAACCAGTCCGGCAATATTGCTCCACGGCTGCCGACCTGCGCTAGACGCGTCGTCGCTTTTTGAGCCGAGCTCAACTTCTTCGGATCATCATCTCGGCGAGCCGAACAAGAGTTCAGAATCGCCAAGGATAAATCATCACCAACATCGCCGCCCCACGGAATACATGGAGCGGGCACACCGGCATCGCCGCATGGCCACTTCATCAAGCCGACATTGACCGCGTCACAAGTTAGGACCTACGTCGGCATGGCCGCACTGTTGCTTCTTCAAGCCGATGTCCATCACGCCGAACTGCTTCAACACCTCGGCTGACATGGCAACTGCAACGTCTCCTTGCCGACCTGCTCCGTCACCTCGGCTAGACCGTGTGACGACCCCGGCTTAATCGTGCACTAACCATACACGCAAATGCACACGATCAAGCCTAAGGACTCACTTGAAGATATCACAACACAACTCTAAAACATAAATAAATTCATACAAGCTTTATATTACAAGCCAGGGCCTCGAGGGCTCGAATACATAGCTCGATGGCATACAAGTGTCAGCGGAAGCATTAGATATCTGGGTACAGATATATTACAGAAAGAGAGATAAGCCTTCACAGAGGCGGGGCAAAATAAAATACTACGATCGAAAGGCGTGGGCCTCCTGCCCTGGACCCTCCGAATCCTACTCCTGGTCGTCAGTCGGCTCCTCGTAGTAGTAGTACTCTCCGGGCTGGTAGTAGTAGTAGTGGTCGTCGACGGGGGCGTCTGACTCAGGGGCTCCAACGTCTGGTGGCATCAATTGGATATGGGGGAAAAAGAAAGTAAAGCAAACGTGAGTACTCATCCGAAGTACTCAGCAAACAATGATCTACACTACATATGCATCATTTTCAAAGGGGGCTGAATATGTGGACTGGGCTGTAGAAATGCCAGAATAGAGGGGGAAAGCCTAGTCCTATCGAAGACTAGCATCTTCAAGCATCTTCATCAGTCTTGCAGCATTAGAAAAGAACAGAATAACATAATGTAAAGTATAACAGTGTCATCAACCTCGGCCAGAGATCCTTTCTCGACTCCCTGCGAGAAAGCAATCCCAGAGCCGTACTATCCAGTTCTCATCTCAAGTCATGTTCTAGTTGTACCGATCGGGATACAACTCCGAGTGTCCGTTACCGTAGGACAGGCTATCGATAGAAGTTTCTTCCCTGCAGGGGTGCATCAACTTACCCACCACGCTCGCTTAACTCCGGTCGGACACACTTTTCTGGGTCATGCCCGGCCTCGGCTAAGCAACACGCCGCAACCCGACCTAGGCTTATAAGAGAGGTCAGCACGCCGGACTAAACCTATGCCCCCAAGGGTCTTGGGCCATCGCCCCAGGAACTCCTGCACGTTACGGGGCCACCGAGAGCAGACCTAGCAACCCCTTATACAAGTGCGGTTGCGTTCCCAGTCCAACTCGGCGTGCGCCGCTCCTTACTGACGTCAAATAAGCTTCGGCTGATGTATACGACGCAGAACGCCCATACTATGCCCACGTGATGGTTAGTGCTATCAGGCCAGAGGCCCCTCGGATCAAATATCCAAACCGTTTAGTGGTTTAGGAGCACGCGGAAACGAGCAGAGACTCACGATCGATGTGACCCCGTCGCCCCGTCTCGAGGACTTGCGGCAAGGGCTAAGAATGCCCGGCCACGCCTCGTAGTTATCTCGCGGGCACCTCTCAGGTCAACCCGACTCCACATCACTTCGCAATCATGCTCGCGCGGGTACCCCTCAGGGCCGACCCGTCTTTAGTGTCATGTTTCCGTATAAGTCACCGTAACAACAGTAACCGTGTGTCTAACACCAAGGGAACCCTGAGGAATCACCCTCGATGGAGTCCCACCTGATGTTCTCGTCAAGGTGAACGAAGGAGGTATCACCCTCGAGGTCCACACTTGAACAGTTGCACGACGATGTCGTTATCGGGGGTGGTGTAGGAGGAATCACCCTCGCTTACCACGACCGATTAACTAACCTACAAAGTTATCATCAGAAGTGCTGACGAGGTATCACCCTCGGCACTCGATAGTAACCCAGTAGAGTCGCGCAATTTAAGGGGAAGTGACATGTAGTGCCAGGGTCTGATCTTCGATCCCTTTGCTCAGGTCTTCTGAGAGTCCAGCGGGGCAGTCGGGACAAGTGGGTCTCTGATAAGGCTCTACCCATCCTATACTAAACAGTTTAGGAAAACAGGCAGGTATCAAAAGTAGGCTACAATAAAACAGGCTATGCAGCAGATATAGGACAACAGTAGCAGTAGTAACTTCTAATGCAAGCATAAGAGGGAAGAGAGTGGGCGATATCGGAATGCTCAAAATGGGGGTGCTTGCCTGTCTGCTCGACGGCAAGGGCCTGATCATCGGGGACGTAGTCGTACTCCGGAGCGGCGTCTGCCTCAGGAGCTACGGCAACGTTGGGGTCTACCGAAAGAGAAGAGGGGGAGGAAACAAGTAAATATAATGCAACACAGTGCGTGCTATGCTATGATGCAGTGCAGGGTTGCCTAAATATGCATCTAAGTCATTTTAGTTATTTTTAGGATTATCGCGGGATTTATTTACTGGTGATTAGTCACTATTCATCTATCAGATACGGGTTCGGAGTTACGAGTTCTCCTACGTAGGAGGTTCCGACAAGGAAACAGACGGCACGATCAGACTCATCTCGTCATTCTGAGCAACTTTCATGTTTTAAGTTTTTCGATCTGAGCTACGGTTTAAAAGTTATGAATTTTTGAAGTTTAAATGATTTTCTGGAATTGTTTTTTTATTAACAGAATTGAATTATGACATCAGTATGACGTGTTGCTGACATCAGGAGGTCAACAGTGACGCTGACCTGCTCAAACATGACATGTGGGTCCAGTGGGACCCACCTGTCATTGACTCAGGGGCTAAACTATTCAGTTAAGCTAACTAAACTGCTGGTGGGGCCTACTGTCAGCGCCAGTATTTATTCAACAGAATCCTAATTAAGTGATTAACGCTAATTAAGTCAGCGGGACCCACCAGTCAGCGGCTGGGGTGAACAGTGACCGCAGTTGACCGTGGTCAACTGGGTCAAAGTGGGTCCAGGGGCCCACTGGCAGTCTCTCTGGGCGGGCCCCACGCGTGCCATGTCAGCAGCGTCGTCGGAGAAGCTCCGGCGAGCTCGCGCGCGACGGTCGAACACCGGTGATGTTCGGCTTTTCGCCATAGTGCACCAAATCGGTCGTTTTCGGTCGCGTTCGAAAGTGCAAAGGGCGACACATCCAACGGCGGCAAACTCACGGGCTGGGGTGGTCGGAGCTCGCTGGGAACGAGCTCGAGGCGACGGCCGAAGTTCGGAGCTCGGCGCATTCTGCGTTCCGTGGCACTAGCGCGTGAACTAAACCTCAAAGAGGCTCCGCTAGGCCACCCGGAGCACGAGAGCGTGCTCGGCCAGCTACGACAGGGCCTAGGGCGCCGGCGACAAGCACGACGGCGGAGCCGGAGCTACGGTCATGACGGCGGCGATGCGTACAACTAGTTAGGGTGGCATAGCAGCGCGTTGAGAAGGAGGAGAAGGAGCGGAGCTTACAGCGCGGGCACACGTAGGCCCCTCGGGGTTCGGGAGAGCAGGAGAGGTCGAATCGACGACGGCGGCGTCCGGCGATCCGAGGAGGAGGACGAAGGGGATCCGGCACTCCGGGGCTCGTCAGCTCCGGCTAGCAGCACCGGACGAAGAGGCGGAGGCTGGCGGATCCCTCGGGCAGCGTGGAAGGACGAATGGGCGCCGTGGCCGCGGCTGTGGCAGCGGCGCGTCGGCGGTGGCGCTCAGATGAAGCAGAGAGAGGGAACGAGCGCACGCGAGCGAGGGGGAAGAGGGGGAAAAGTGGAGGAGACGACCAGGGGACCTAGACGAGGGGAGATCCTTATCCCCTCGCTGTCGGTGGCCGTCGGCGTGTCGGTCGCTCGCCGGCGCACGCGCGCTCGACCAGGGGGAGGACGACAGCGCGTGCGAGAGAGAGAGATTGGGCCAGATGGGCCGACTGTCGGGGCACTGTGCACTAAGGCCCAGTGCACAGTGCCTCGTCTTAATTTTCCGTTTTCTGTTTTACATTTTCTTTTATCCTTTTCTGTTTTGAATTAGTTAGGTCACCTTTGCTTTTTTGTAAAATGTGGGACTTGATCCAAATAATGCAATGCAACTTTACCCTTCACCATAAACTTGTTTGGACAGATTTGAATCTCATTTGAATTTAATATGATTTTAAATGGATTTAATAATGCTGTTTTGATGCTGTTTCAAGTTATTTGAGCCATTTATCTAACTCCAATTATTTTGATGATGGTTTTATAAATGTTCCTGGATTATTTTCCAATTAATGAACATTTTTCCAACAGTGTTTGATCAACTTCATATTTCACTTATGAATTTGAGTTGATTTTCAAAATGGAGTTGATTTGCTTTGGTTAACCACTATGTTTAATCACTGCAAATGATATGACTTGGCATTATTAGCAGCTGATCACAGTGGCTATTACACAGGGGTGTTACAAGTTCTCCTCCTCTAAAAGAAATTCTCGTCCCTAGAATTTAGGAGGTAGAAGGAAAGAGGCCGGGATATTCTTCCTGAAGATGATCCTCGCGTTCCCAAGTGGCTTCATCTTCAGTGTGATTCGACCACTGCACTTTCAGGAACTTGGTCGTCTTCTGACGAGTTCGACGCTCAGCTTCATCAAGGATGCAGATCAGATGCTCCTTATAAGATAAGTCATCTTGCAACTCAAGCATCTCGTGATCCACTGCACGGTGCGGAGATTCCTTGAAGCATTTGCGAAGTTGCGACACATGGAAGACATCATGAATATGAGAGAATTGTGGCGGCAACTCCAATTTATAAGCCACTTGTCCACGTCTGGCAACAATGCGAAAGGGACCAATATAGCGAGGAGCTAGCTTGCCCTTGATTCCGAATCGACGGGTGCCCTTCATCGGAGTGACACGAAGATAAGCTTGATCACCCGGTTGATAAGTCAGACCCCATCGCTTGCGATCATAATTGCTCTTCTGACGGTCCTGAGCTGCTTTGAGATTTTCTCGGATAATTCTGACTTGTTCTTCAGCATGTTGGATAATGTCCGGTCCAACGAGTGGTCGTTCCCCAGTTTCTGACCAATTCAGAGGGGTTCGACATTTACGTCCATAGAGAACTTCGAAGGGGGCCATTTTCAAGCTGGCTTGATAACTGTTGTTATAAGAGAACTCGGCATATGGGAGAGAATCTTCCCACTTCTTACCGAATGATATAACACAAGCGTGAAGCATATCTTCAAGCACTTGATTTACTCGCTCGACTTGGCCTTGGGATTGGGGATGATAAGCTGAACTCCATGTAATGTGAATTCCCATAGCTTCTTGGAAACTTTCCTAGAACTTAGACGTGAAAAGTCCGCCACGGTCCGAACTTATCTCCTTCGGAATGCCGTGGAGTGAAACGATTCTGGAGATATACAGCTCTGCTAGTTGGCTAGCAGTGATAGTCTCCTTGACAGGCAGGAAATGAGCAACCTTGGAAAGCTGGTCAATGATGACAAGAATAGCATCGTGACCTTTCTGAGACTTAGGAAGACCAGTAATGAAATCCATCTGCACTTTATCCCACTTCCACAAAGGAATGGGGAGTGGTTGAAGAATTCCAGCAGGCTTCTGATGTTCTGCTTTCACGCGACGACATACGTCACATTCAGCAACATATCGAGCAATGTCCTGCTTCATTCTAGACCACCAGTACCTCTGTCGAAGATCACGATACATCTTGGTGCTACCCGGATGGATAGACAGTGGTGTATCATGAGCCTCCTTCATGACCTTGTCAGTCATAAGCTCGAAGCGAGGTACTACGATGCGGTCTCGGAAATATAATGTTCCATCTTCAGCAACTGAGAAATCCCGGTACTTATCAAGGTAAAGCTCTTTCTTCATCAAGTCAATTTCAGCATCTTTGGCTTGTGCTTCCTTAACAGCCTTTTGAAGATCTGGCTGTACCACAAGGTTATTAAGAGAACCTTGGGGAACAATTCGCAGATTCAGCTGAGTCAGTTCTGCATAAAGACGAGGTTGAGCTCGCCTAACCATGAGGTTGTTACAATATGACTTGCGGCTCAAGGCATCGGCCATTACGTTAGCCTTGCCCGGGGTATATGAAATACCACAGTCATAGTCCGTAATTGTTTCTAACCATCGTTGCTGACGGAGATTAAGATCCGGTTGAGTGAACAAGTATTTCAGACTCTGATGATCGGTATAAATCTCACACCGATTACCAAGAAGGTAATGTCGCCATAACTTCAATGCATATATCACCGCAGCAAGTTCAAGATCATGCACTGGATAATTTTCTTCATGTGGACGCAATTGACGTGAAGCATACGCAATTACTCTTCGTTCTTGCATTAGTACACAACCTAATCCCTGTCGAGAGGCGTCGCAATATATCACAAAGTCCTTGCGAGAATCAGGAGGAGCAAGCACTGGAGCAGAAGTAAGCTTGTCCTTGAGGGTCTGGAAACTTTCCTGACACTTGTCTGTCCACTCAAACTTAACGCCTTTGTGGAGCAGATTAGTCAGGGGCTTGGCAATCTTGGAGAAGTTCTCGACGAATCGGCGAGAATAATTGGCTAGACCGAGAAAGCTTCGGACTTGCTTGGCATTCTTCGGAGGAGTCCAGTCAAGGATAGCCTGAACACGCTCTGGGTTAACGGCAATACCGTCCTTGGAAATCACATGTCCAAGGTAGGTCACTTCGGAAAGCCAGAATTCACATTTGGAGTACTTGGCATATAACTTGTGCTCTCGAAGCCTCTCCAGAACAAGGCGAAGATGTTCCGCATGTTCTTCCTTATTCTTCGAATATACTAGGATATCATCCAGATACACCACGACGAATTTGTCGAGGTAATCCATGAATATATAATTCATCAGATGTGAGAACGTAGCTGGAGCATTCGTTAGGCCAAATGACATGACAGTGTATTCATAGGAGCCATATCGAGTAACGAATGCAGTCTTTGGAATATCCTCTTCACGGACACAGATCTGGTGATAACCCAACCTCAAGTCGAGTTTAGAGAACACCGATGATCCAGCAAGTTGATCATATAAATCATTGATCCGGGGAAGCGGATATTTATTCTGAATGGTTGCCTGGTTGATAGGACGGTAATCTTGGACCAACCTATTCGTACCATCTTTCTTCTTGACAAAAAGAGACGGCGCTCCCCAGGCAGAGGAACTGGGACGGATGAAGCCCTTCCTAAGAGATTTATCGATTTCTTCCTTAAGCTCAATAAGGTGGTGCGGTGGCATCTTGTAAGGATGCTTCGCAATAGGAGTGGTGCCAGGCTTCAAGTCAATGACGAACTCAACAGCTCTAGCAGGGGGTATTCCTGGAAGTTCTTCTGAAAAAACATCTGGGAAGTCACAGACAACTGAGATTTTCTCGATCCCCTCAAGCGGAGAAGCGTTCAACACATTCAAGGCATAAATCTGAGCCTCCGCGTTCTGAGTGAGATGAGCCTGATAATTCACTAGCTCATTCGATGGGTGTAAGAGGTGAACAACTTTAGTGGCACAATTGATTGAGGCATAGTGAGCCTTCAACCAATCCATTCCCAAGATAAGATCAATCTTGGAAGAACTCAGGATAATTGGGAGTGCCTGAAATTTCAACCCCTCGATTTCAACAGTGACTTCGGGGCTGAACAGGGAGGCTCGACATCTACCGCGGGAGTGTCAACCCCTAACGGATGATGTAGGTTGTCACACTTAACGCCATGCATGAATGCAAAGTCTTCCGACATGAATGAATGTGATGCTCCTGAATCAAATAAAACAGATGCAGGTACTGAATTAACAAGAAGTGTACCCATCACGGTTTCAGGTTGGTCTTGAGCTTCAGCCATATTGATGTGGTAGTTCTGCCCACGACCATAAGAAGGTCTGGCATTACTGTAGCGAGGCTGAGAATTCCCATGGCCATTACCACGACCAGCAGAAGGAAGAGCTAGCTGATTCTGACTCTGTGAGCAGTCTCTGGCACGGTGACCCGACTGGCCACACTTGAAGCAGAGTCCATTGTCAGGATGTGGTGCAGGAGCTCGAGGTGCTGGAGCTTGCAGAGGCTGCCTCGATGGTGGAGGAGGCAGACGAGGTGCGGCATAAGCAGGCCTGTACACTGGAGCTGCTGGACAGTACATGCTCTGCGGAATCCAGATGCGGCGCTTCTGGGAAGACGAGCCCGAAGATGAGCCCGTCTCACGAGTGCGTCTGGTAGCTTCCTTGTGCTTCTTCAATCCAGTCTCGACCATGATAGCCTTATTCACCAAGGTGGCGAAATTAGAGTAGTCTTGAACAAGCAAGGCTAACTGAATGTCATGGTGCAGCCCTTCACGAAACTTCTCCTGCCTTCGATCATCAGTAGGAATGTCTTCTTTAGCATAGCGAGACAAGTCAAGGAACTCGCGCTGATAAACTTCCACAGACTTATTGCCCTGAACGAGACTACGGAATTCGGCCTTCTTCCGTGCTATGACAGCTTGAGGAATGTAGCGAGCACAGAAAGCAATCTTGAATTCTGCCCAAGTGACGACGGTACCAGGTGGTAGGGTCTGTCGGTGAGTGGCCCACCATTGTGCTGCGGGTCCCTTCAGAAAGTATGTCGCGAAAGTGACATAGCTGACAGGGGAACATCAGCTGACTCCATCTCATAAAAGATGTCATGCAGCCAGTCATCGGCATCCAGCGGATTAACAGTGTTGCGGAATATCGATGGGTTGAGTCGGACAAACTCTGGCAGTGTGATTGAAGCTGGCTGATAGTTGGCATTGGGACGGGGAAATTGTTCCATAATCCCAGTCATAAACTACCGATTAAGTTCAAACTGTTGCATCATCGCAGCCATATAGTCAGGCGGTGGCGGCGGAGGTGGATTGTTATCTGCCATCCTGCTAAATCAACATGGGTAGTTTAGCAGAAGCCAATGCGAGTGTTTAGCGGCATGCATGATGTAACGCGACGGAATTTAAATAGTACAGCAGATGCTTAATAGTAGTCATTAAGTCATACAGATCCATACAGAGTCGGTTACATTTGGGCAGCATAATGGCGCAAATTCAAAAGCTAGACATGCTAGGCGGCGCGCAGGCACGCGGTAAGGAAGTACACAACGAGACATAGCAAAGGCTACATCAACGTCGGAGAAAACCACTGAAACGGGGTAGCTGCAAGTGCGGACGACGGATGTTTGTCGCAGAAGGATCCTGCGCTCCATGTGCACTCTGATGCAGAACCCGGTCTCGAGCTGTAAGAAGAGGTCCACGTGCAGGCGTGTGACCTCCCACAGCAGGCCAATCGATCCCTGATGGCATCTCAGTCCTGCTCGGGTAAAGAATGTGCTCCGGATGTATCCCTGCACGAACAGCTGGTAGCAACTGCGTCATAGCCTCGTAGAGTCGTGCTCGAGTGGCAAACAACTCGACAGCAAGAGCGCGAACAGTGTGATCCAGAGCCTGAGTACAGTGAATCAGAACTCGCTGATCGTAGCGACGAGGCTCGTAAGGGGCACAGACAGCTGTGTAGTATCCAGTAGCATTTCCAGCAGGGGCATACGGGATATACCGATACTCAGAAGCATCCAAGCTGGCGCTATGCTCTCCTCAGAGACGTGTGACAGCAGAGTAAGCGGCATCATGTACTGCCATCTCAATCATCACGCCGATACCGTGAAAAAGGTGTAGCTCAATGTCAGAGTCATCCTGCTGATCGTAGATGTGAACATCAGCATAGTATTGCTCTTGGTTGAACTCACGATAAACCTCGTAGACCATGTACTCGGGGCACCAGCGGTATCCCAGCCTGATCAAGAGGGCGATCAGAACAGCTGGAAACCCAGGGACGTCTCGAGCACAGGTGCGAAGCACAAGCTGCGTCGTAGGGCGAGGTGGAAACAGACGATCCATCTGAAACAGAGAAGATTCAAGATTGTCATTCGACGACGAGAAATATAGAAGATCTCGAATTGAAAGGTTAAACAAAACAATGGAAAAGAAAAATGATTATCAGACTAATCAGATCAAAGACAGGGAAATCGCACTGAATCCAGCTCTCCGGGTGGATAGAATTTACGAGATCCTAAGTGTCGGTGTTAGTAATTTATTAAACCCGAATAGAAAAGAGGTTAGAGTCCCAGAATAAAGGTCGAGGAATAAAAGATCCTAATACCACCCAGTTGGCGATGTGGGCCCGTAAGCCACACAGCCAAGTTAGAAAAACAGTTTTCGGTGTCTAGACTCAACTTCGGCCAAAGAGTTAGAAAGGGGGACTCCTAGAGGCAGTCGGCTCTGATACCAACCTGTGACGACCCCGGCTTAATCGTGCACTAACCATACACGCAAATGCACACGATCAAGCCTAAGGACTCACTTGAAGATATCACAACACAACTCTAAAAGATAAATAAATTCATACAAGCTTTATATTACAAGCCACGGCCTCGAGGGCTCGAGTACATAGCTCGATGGCATACAAGTGTCAGCGGAAGCATTAGATATCTGGGTACAGATATATTACAGAAAGAGAGATAAGCCTTCACAGAGGCGGGGCAAAATAAAATACTACGATCGAAAGGCGTGGGCCTCCTGCCCTGGACCGTCCGAATCCTACTCCTGGTCGTCAGTCGGCTCCTCGTAGTAGTAGTACTCTCCGGGCTGGTAGTAGTAGTGGTCGTCGACGGGGGCATCTGACTCAGGGGCTCCAACGTCTGGTGGCATCAATTGGATATGGGGGAAAAAGAAAGTAAAGCAAACGTGAGTACTCATCCGAAGTACTCAGCAAGCAAGGATCTACACTACATATGCATCATTTTCAAAGGGGGCTGAATATGTGGACTGGGCTGCAGAAATGCCAGAATAGAGGGGGAAACCCTAGTCCTATCGAAGACTAGCATCTTCAAGCATCTTCATCAGTCTTGCAGCATTAGAAGAGAACAGAATAACATAATGTAAAGTATAACAGTGTCATCAACCTCGGCCAGAGATCCTTTCTCGACTCCCTGCGAGAAAGCAATCCCAGAGCCGTACTATCCAGTTCTCATCTCAAGTCATGTTCTAGTTGTACCGATCGGGATACAACTCCGAGTGTCCGTTACCGTAGGACAGGCTATCGATAGAAGTTTCTTCCCTGCAGGGGTGCACCAACTTACCCACCACGCTCGCTTAACTCTGGCCGGACACACTTTTCTGGGTCATGCCCGGCCTCGGCTAAGCAACACGCCGCAACCCGACCTAGGCTTATAAGAGAGGTCAGCACGCCAGACTAAACCTATGCCCCCAGGGGTCTTGGGCCATCGCCCCGGGAACTCCTGCACGTAACGGGGCCACCGAGAGCAGACCTAGCAACCCCTTATACAAGCGCGGTTGCATTCCCAGTCCAACTCGGCGTGCGCCGCTCCTTACTGATGTCAAATAAGCTTCGGCTGATGTATACGACGCAGAACGCCCATACTATACCCATGTGATGGTTAGTGATATCAGGCCAGAGGCCCCTCGGATCAAATATCCAAACCGTTTAGTGGTTTAGGAGCGCGCGGAAACGAGCAGAGACTCACGATCGATGTGACCCCGTCGCCCCGTCTCGAGGACTTGCGGCAAGGGCTAAGAATGCTCGGCCACGCCTCGTAGTTATCTCGCGGGCACCTCTCAGGTCAACCCGACTCCACATCACTTCGCAATCATGCTCGCGCGGGTACCCCTCAGGGCCGACCCGTCTTTAGTGTCATGTTTCCGTATAAGTCATAGTAACAACAGTAACCGTGTGTCTAACACCAAGGGAACCCTGAGGAATCACCCTCGTTGGAGTCCCACCTGATGTTCTCGTCAAGGTGAACGAAGGAGGTATCACCCTCGAGGTCCACACTTGAACAGTTGCACGACGATGTCGTTATCGGGGGTGGTGTTGGAGGAATCACCCTCGCTTACCACGACCGATTAACTAACCTACAAAGTTATCATCAGAAGTGCTGACGAGGTATCACCCTCGGCACTCGATAGTAACCCAGTAGAGTCGCGCAATTTAAGGGGAAGTGACGTGCAGTGCCAGGGTCTGATCTTCGATCCCGTTGCTCGGGTCTTCTGAGAGTCCAGCGGGGCAGTCGGGACAAGTGGGTCTCTGATAAGGCTCTACCCATCCTATACTAAACAGTTTAGGAAAACAGGCAGGTATCAAAAGTAGGCTACAATAAAACAGGCTATGCAGCAGATATAGGACAACAGTAGCAGCAGTAACTTCTATTGCAAGCATAAGAGAGAAGAGAGTGGGCGATATCGGAATGCTCAAAATGGGGGTGCTTGCCTGTCTGCTCGACGGCAAGGGCCTGATCATCGGGGACGTAGTCGTACTCCGGAGCGGCGTCTGCCTCAGGAGCTACGGCAACGTCGGGGTCTACCGAAAGAGAAGAGGGGGAGGAAACAAGTAAATATAATGCAATCAAATGCAACACAGTGCGTGCTATGCTATGATGCAGTGCAGGGTTGCCTAAATATGCATCTAAGTCATTTTAGTTATTTTTAGGATTATCGCGGGATTTATTTACCGGTGATTAGTCACTATTCATCTATCAGATACGGGTTCAGAGTTACGAGTTCTCCTACGTAGGAGGTTCCGACAAGGAAACAAACGGCATGATCAGACTCGTCTTGTCATTCTGAGCAACTTTCATGTTTTAAGTTTTTCGATCTGAGCTACGGTTTAAAAGTTATGAATTTTCGAAGTTTAAATGATTTTTTGGAACTGTTTTTTTATTAATAGAATTGAATTATGATGTCAGTATGACGTGTTGCTGACATCAGCAAGTCAACAGTGATGCTGACCTGGTCAAACATGACATGTGGGTCTAGTGGGACCCACCTGTCATTGACTCAAGGGCTAAACTATTCAGTTAAGCTAACTAAACTGCTGGTGGGGCCTACTGTCAGCGCCAGTATTTATTCAACGGAATTCTAATTAAGTGATTAATGCTAATTAAGTCAGTGGGACCCACTAGTCAGCGGCTGGGGTGAACAGTGACCGCAGTTGACCGCGGTCAACTAGGTCAAAGTGGGTCCAGGGGCCCACTGGCAGTCTCTTTGGGCGGGCCCCACGCGTGCCATGTCAGCAGCGTCGTCGGAGGAGCTCCGGCGAGCTCACGCGCGGCGGTCGAACACCAGCGATGTTCGGGTTTTCGCCATAATGCACCAAATCGGTCATTTTCGGTCGCGTTCGAAAGTGCAAAGGGCGACGCATCCAACGGCGGCAAACTCACGGGCTGGGGTGGTTGGAGCTCGCCGGGAACGAGCTCGAAGCGGCGGCCGGAGTTCGGAGCTTGGCGCATTCTGCGTTCCGTGGCGCTAGCGCGTGAACTAAACCTCAAAGAGGCTCTGCTAGGCCACCCGGAGCACGAGAGCGTGCTCGGCCAGCTACGACAGGGCCTAGGGCGCCGGCGACAAGCACGCCGGCGGAGCCGGAGCTACGGTCATGACGGCGGCGATGCGTACAGCTAGTTAGGGTGGCATAGCAGCGCGTTGAGAAGGAGGAGAAGGAGCGGAGCTTACAGCGCGGGCACACATAGGCCCCTTGGGGTTCGGGAGAGCAGGAGAGGTCGAATCGACGACGGTGGTGTCCGGCGATCCGAGGAGGAGGACGAAGGGGATCCGGCGCTCCGGGGCTTGTCAGCTCCGGCTAGCAGCACCGGACGAAGAGGCGGAGGCTGGCGGATCCCTCGGGCAGCGTGGAAGGACGAATGGGCGCCGTGGCCGCGGCTGTGGCAGCGGCGCGTCGGCGGTGGCGCTCAGATGAAGCAGAGAGAGGGAACGAGCGCACGCGAGCGAGGGGGAAGAGGGGGAAAAGTGGAGGAGACGACCAGGGAACCTGGACGAGGGGAGATCCTTATCCCCTCGCTGTCGGTGGCCGTCGGCGTGTCGGTCGCTCGCCGGCGCACGCGCGCTCGACCAGGGGGAGGACGACAGCGCGCGCGAGAGAGAGAGATTGGGCCAGATGGGCCGACTGTCGGGGCACTGTGCACTAAGGCCCAGTGCACAGTGCCTCGTCTTAATTTTTCCATTTTCTGTTTTACATTTTCTTTTATCCTTTTCTGTTTTGAATTAGTTAGGTCACCTTTGCTTTTTTGTAAAATGTGGGACTTGATCCAAATAATGCAATGCAATTTTACCCTTCACCATAAACTTGTTTGGACAGATTTGAATTTCATTTGAATTTAATATGATTTTAAATGGATTTAATAATGTTGTTTTGATGCAGTTTCAAGTTATTTGAGCCATTTATCTAACTCCAATTATTTTGATGATGGTTTTATAAATGTTCCTGGATTATTTTCCAATTAATGAACATTTTTCCAACAGTGTTTGATCAACTTCATATTTCACTTATGAATATGAGTTGATTTTCAAAATAGAGTTGATTTGCTTTGGTTAACCACTATGTTTAATCACTGCAAATGATATGACTTGGCATTATTAGCAGCTGATCACAGTGGCTATTACACAGGGGTGTTACAGACCGGGGGCTTCGCCATCTCTTCATCAACCTACTCCGGAGACTTCGGCGTCACCAGCCGACCAGCTTCGTTACGTTAGCTGGACCGGGGGCTTTGCCTCGGCGATACAATCTTTGACGGCATGGCGCCAGGTGCTATTAATCCTAGCAATTTTTGCTTGTTTTGGTTTATTTTTCCCAAGGAATTATTACTCTGGTTTGTTCCATCATATGTACACAGGTCTATCAAATGGTGGCCGCATTAACGACGGTCACGTGGTGGTTCGGTCAGTTTCCGTACATAGTTCGGCAAACGCCGCATCCGGAACTCGGACCGACCTTTGAATTCGTGCTTTGCCACGCCTTTACTGCATCATGTCGACGCCCTGCATCGACATTGACTTCGGCGCCAGGCCACATCTCTTTAAATAAATTATTTTTGCGAAAAGCAATTATGCAAGGATTTTATATATATTTATATTATTCTTTTTGGACCGCACTATTTTATGTGTGCAGGTGATTGACTTCGACTGCGTCACGCGGTCACTTCAGCAAGCCAATGTCGTCGTCCCAATTGGCATAAATCAGCTCGCATGATCATCTTGTTGATTGAATTGCCATACCGACATGTTCGGTTGCCTCGGGGACTTCGGCATCATCAAGAGGGTCCTACCTCGTCGGGTGTTTGGCGCACGGGCCATATTTCTTTTATTACTCACTTTGCACGAATTATTAATCATGCAACCTTTTTTATTACTGTTATCTCCGGCTTGCACTATCTTTCGTGCATAGGTAAATGATCCGGATTGGGCAGCGCTGTCACCTCGGCTGAACCGAGGGCTTCGTCATCACTTCATTAACCCACACCGGGAACTTCAGCGTCATACTGTCGGCCTACTCCGTCGCCTCGGACGGACGGGGGGTTCCACCTTGCCACATTGGCCGTGCTGTGTCGCCACTTCGGAGTGCCAAGCTCTTCGCTCCTCCATCTCGGGACCGGCTTAGGGGCTGGGACCTCGTCCCGCCGTAAACTCGGACCGCGTCATCGATGCCGAGCACATTAACCGGCTAAGTCGCTTTCATGCCCAAAGTTTTAAATTTTTAATTTGTGTTCGGTTCGACCGTGCTCACGTGAGTTGTTTGTTAAAAGAAACTCCCTTTACCCATGTTAGCTGGGGGCTCTTAAATTTACATGAGCCGTTTTATAATAAGTGTGTTTTCTTCTTATTTGTTGCAAAGTCTTTTTCTATCACTCTTTCCTTGACTCGAGTGTGTGGTCAATAGCCAGATAGCCTGGGTCCGATCTTGACCCACTTGCAATCTTGAGATCGGATGTGTCATGTTAAAGCACGACAGAAGCACAAATTTTTTTAGACCAATTTTCGGATTGGCACCAATTGACTTGATTTAGTTCGGACGTGGAGTTTCCGCATAAGTCTTTTGGTTTTTAAGCCTATTGCACTTTTAAACTATTTGTGTGTTTCCAGCATAAGTCTCGCAGTGCAACGCCGGACACCTTTAGAGATTCGGCAAAACATTCTTGGGTATTGCTTTATATGCATCGGTTTCGAATTGTGTCTTTGGCCAATAGTTGGGTTACCCGGCTCCTGTGCTTGCCTCCTATGTTCCGCTTTGTTCGGCTAGGTGTGCAAAGGGAGAACCACTGTGATTGTGCTTCTAGCTAGCATGGTTAAGCACCTTAGTGGAGAAAGCCGAAAACTGACTGTCACAATAAGTGTAAACTGGTCAGCGATCCGATGACTGTGTTAAATTATAAGATCGATAGAGGTCACCCCATGTTAAATGACGATCCGTTCATAACATTGGCCGAAGTGTTTACGGCTTGACCTCGACTGTCGCCGAACACTAACTGGGGGCTAGTAACTGGCCTCCCAACTTCAAGCTCCTATGACTAAGTGAAAGTTATAAAGCCCGCATATCTGATTGCCTCGTTTCCACTAACACAACCGCCTTCGGGCACCGAGACGTCGGCTAAGGGTTGTTTTGTTATTGCGAAAACACCATGCGTAGCATTTACAAGGGGGTGGAAGCCGACGATGGGCCACTTTCAAATGATAAACGGTCGCAACAGAGTCAAAATAAACATATCATCGGCGTTTGTATTTAATATATGAGGGCCTCCTTCTG
The DNA here is from genome assembly GCA_011799875.1 of Thinopyrum elongatum. Taxonomy (NCBI): domain Eukaryota; kingdom Viridiplantae; phylum Streptophyta; class Magnoliopsida; order Poales; family Poaceae; genus Thinopyrum; species Thinopyrum elongatum. Next base: position 447,369,438 of record CM022300.1, on the reverse strand, counting down.
CAATCATCGTTATAAAGCCATAAATATGCATCAATTTGACTTAAGATTTTGGCCAAGCTGGGTTGCCTGGCTCCTGTGCTTACCCCTACGTTCCCGATTGTTCGGCTAGGTGGTAAAGGGAGCACCTCTGTGATTGTTACTACCGGGTCATCCGAGTAAGTACCTCAGACTGGGTGAAGCCGAAAGCTAGCAATCTTAAAGGATCACATTGGTCGGCAACGACGGAAGTGAAAATTTTGGTTCATTAATACCATAGAGTTCGGGAACTTTCCCCGAACTAAATCCTCAATATTTTCCTCCCACATTGATTGGAGGTGAGGTTTCATGATCATGATAAGCATGACGACCCAAAGAAAGGAACCGATAGCGGGACTATTTTCTTTGGAAGATGTTTCTTATGTTAAAACGTAATATAACATATCTCTCCGTGTACCTTTGTTTATAAAACCGTATGACCGGATTGCCTTGTTTTCCATAAATCTTTGCCCTTATAACGGCTTTATAAAGTAGGAAAACACTCCTCGGCTACTGGCCAAAGAGGTTGAAGCCGATGGTCGGTCAACAAAGTTTTGTACAATGCGGATCCGAGCACTAATGATGTAAAGTACTTGGATACATAGGGTCATTACACATAATTTGTGATTTTACTATGGATATCGATCCTTAATTCGGCCACCCGTGCCCGCATTAAGACTCGGGGGCTACTGGGCTTCAGGCTTATTATTTACAAATATTAAAGGGGCACATCGATCCCCTGATCTGGTGTTGCCACCCGACCAGTGTCTCGGGGGCTACTGCATTGCTTGTTCAATGCAGAAAATTCAAAGTGCTTAGTGTTCGGCTTGACCGAACTATAGGCAAACGCGTCTTCAGACAACAACAGGTACCATCTGGACCTATCTGGCATCAAGCTAATATATTACGGCAACTTCTCAAGACCCTCTCTCAAGGGCCCGTTCGCCAATCACTATTATCTCTAATATATTACACTGCGTTTCTATTCCTATGTATGCTGCCGAGCTAGGAGTTGATCCTCAGGCCGATTTCGCGCATCGACCTGAGTCTCAGGGGCTACTTGGATCAGCGGTTTCATGTTTCCCTTCAGGTGCATCTCGGGTTTTAGACCGACACACACCTTGAGGGCTACTGGCTATATATCTCGGCGGAGAATAAATTGCACCAATAAAAAATATTCACAAAAAATCAGCCCGCAGTCGGGGTGGTGCACCACCTCGGAAGCAGTCCGGCATAAAGCTCGGGCGCCAGTGGCTGGCTCCATATAGGGCACTTCCGGCATTAAGCTCGGCTGAATTCATTCAATCTTTTAAAGACCGAGGTAGTTTATGACACCTCGGATGCTGACCATCGTTAGAGCTCGGATACAGTCCGGCGTTAGACTCGGATACAGTCCGGCGTTGGAGCTCGGATACAGTCCGGCGTTGGTGCTCGGCTGCAAAAGATACCTCAAATACAGTCCTGCGTTGGAGCTCGGATGCAAGAGGACACCACCGCATGGGAACAACTTCAAACCCGAGGTGTGGCGTAAAAAATAACAAGGCATTGATAAAGGTCGAGAACTTAAAGGGGCTCCTCGGATACCCGACATGTAAACTCTTCGGATTCACTTCGGCGATCCTCAAGATCGAAGATGAGAAGATTTGTTGAACCAGTTTTCAAGACCGACGACCGAAGATGAAGAACAGTTCGGAAGAATCGAGGAGCGTCCCCAACTTTAAGACCGGTTCAGGGGGCTACTGACGGTGTCCTGGACTAGGGGGTACTCACCACATCGTCTCCCGATTAGTTGGATTGGGCCGAGGACCCCCAGGGCCGTTTACTCATGGGCCAGTTCGGACAGCCGAAGTATACATGAGGAAGATTCCACAAGACTTGGTGATCAAGACAAGGACTCCTCTCCACCGGCGTATTCGACTAGGACTCTTGTTATCCTAGGCCTCTGGTACATTCTATAAGCCGAGGCCAGGCTAGTCGATAGGGAGGCTAGATCATTATGACATCAATCATCATACCTCTAGGGTTTAGACCACAACATATGATATCGAGGTAGATCAACTCTGTACTTGATATTCCATCAATATAAACAAGAGCAGGACGTAGGGTTTTACCTCCATCAAGAGGGCCCGAACCTGGGTAAAACATCGTGTCCCCTGTCTCCTATTACCCATCGATCCATGACACACAGCTTGGGACCCCCTACCCGAGATCCGCCGGTTTTGACACCGACATCGTTTCCATCCAGAGGCAGAGAGATGTAACCTTTCCTTCCGCTGCACTGCCCAGCCATCCCAAGGGCTGGAACTGCACTTGGTTCTATTGCAGGAATACTGCTCCGGTTGAAGAAAATCCCTTGCCGGGTTATCACTCCTACCGGCTCAGTACCAGCAGCGAGCTTCCTGGTCGATTGACCGCCGCAAAACATGCTCAATATGCACACATATTTTCAAAGATAAGGGCCTTAATAGCCAACGGCTTAACCGGAGTTGACTTGACTCGCTGCTGGGTCTCATGGAGGATTTTACCACTGAGCCGGCGCAACGGCTTAATGTGCCAGTATACTGGCGATTTGAAGGACCCGCAACGTTATAGTCAAAAAATCTCTGACTGATAAGGAGGTTAATGAAATGGTTAAGTCATTGCTTGGGGAGCCTCAAGAAGCCTACAATAAAGTGGGGCTGAATCCTTTCTGCACTCTTAACCCGGCTCCTGCAGTAAGTACTTTGAGTAAACCTTTATTTTGCTTACCTAGCTTCGATGCTTCATCTCCTCTTAATTTACTGTCAATATATGTATGCATATAGGTCGATTCTACCTTCTGGAGGAGGAAACTAACGGCCCCGCCAGCCAAGAAGAACAAAGCAGTGAAGCCTCGTGGTCCAGCTCGCCGGAAGAAACAAACAGCAGAAGAGCTACTCTAGCTAGATGAGTCGGAGGTAGAACTTGACTCCCTTGGCCTTCTTTTCATGCAACTTATTGATGATGATTCCTCTCAGGATGAAGTGGAGACAAGCCAGGCCAACGAAGCAGAGGTAATTCCTGTCTCCTCCGACTCAGAACCCTTGCCAAGAAAGAAAACACGGCGAGTCATCCGGAAAGTAAGATTTTCTCACCCTCATGCTTATTTGGGCCCCAACTTTCTTTTGAAGAAATAGCAGCATGAGTCCAGGCGTCAGACCCGGAGCGGCGGCTCTAAAGATCTCATGGCCGGTTTATCTAACACGCCGGCTCCTCGGAAACATCGCAATGAGGTGCCTCATAGCCCGACTCAATCTCTTCCACGAGCTGGTCTCGTGCGACAACCTCTTAACCCTTCTGACTCCAACTATCTGGGAACGCCTCCGTCATCTGGCGACTCAACTGGGACACAGCTTCCTGCCTTCATTGTTAACCCAGGGTAAATGTTTACATTTGTTGACAAAAACTTGTTGTCATATACTCATAAGATTTTATACTCTTGTCACAGGGCCAAGGCAAAAACTGGTAAAAAGCAAAAGGTGGGCGGTTCTTCCAAGGCTCCTGAGGTCCCTGAGCCGGAGAAGCAGGTGCCAGAAACCCTTGAGGTTCCAATTAGAAATCCTGAAGATCCTGCCAACCAGCAAGATGACCCGCCTCCATGGACTGATGCTGCAGCTTCTGAGGCCATGGACACTGACGCTAAGCCGACAGATAGCCATGACCCGCCAAGTCCCACTCTTATCAAACCAGCTGAAGAAATCCCTTTTTGAGAAAAGCACTGATGATGTTACTATCACTGGGACGGGTTTTAAGGCACCAGGAGCCTCCACTGTGCTAACTAAGCACACTACTAAAGAAGAAGCACCTTTATTAGAGAAAGGCAAGACAAAGCTGGATCTGCAAAGCTATGCAGACTTTAGTGCGGGCGAGTTGCACGCGGGCTATCTAAGCCGCCTTCATACAAGCCGTCATATGGAAGCTGACTTAGTAAACATGATGAAGCAAAAATATGAGGTATGAACTTAACCCTTCTCCGTCTTGCACATACATACTCATGTAGCCGCCAAGGGCCGGCTTATCTTGACAAGATGAGCCGGGTCTTTTGAATAACAACTTTGTAAAGAATCGCCTGTAGCCCCCAACGGCCAGCTTATCTTGATAAGATGAGCCGGGTCTTTCAAATGAACACTTTTTAGAAACTCGCCTGTAGCCCCCAAGGGCCAGCTTATCTTTATAAGATGATCCGGGTCTTCTGTAACATGGGTTTAAAAAATTGCCGTACATTAGCCCCCAAGTGCCAAGGATATTGCTTGCAATGTACTTGGGACTTAAATACCATTGTGTACTTATTTGAACATCATTATTGTTTGTAACCTTTGGCAGGAAGCTTTAAGTCTGGGCGAGTCAAACATAGCCGACTTAAAGAAAAAGTTGGAGATGCAACAAGCAGAGCGTGCTAAGGCAGAGTTAAGCTTAAAGTCTTCCTTGGAAGACATAGAGAAAATCAAGGCCAACTTTGTAGGAGAAAGGAGCGCCTTTGAATCTGAGAAGGCTGCTTTATTGAAGCGCGCTGAAGACGCTGAAAACCAGCTTGAGCCGGTGGCTGCAGAATTGGCTGGCTTAAAGAAGCATATCTCTCAAATGACTGCTGCCATCTTTGGTAAGTAAAATTATGCCTTCCATTGTAATAACTCGCCTGGCGGCTTGCAAAATATAATGCTAACTCGCCTGGGGACTCATGTAAAACAGGTGCAAGGAGTGCTAGCCTTGGAGAAAACATGTTGGCCAAGTTGAAGGCCATCTATACTTTGACGGAACAATTATATGCCGGTAGCCTGTGTACTCTCGTGGCAGTTTCCAATGGCAAAAAACCAACACAATTGATCAGAAGGTGTTGGATCAACTGTCTGCAGTACCTGCCCAGATTGAAGAGCAGAAAAGATCAACCGCCCGTGCAGGGGCCATGGTCGGGTTAGGCCATGCAAAGGCTTATCAAACTGAGCTTGACCCAGAAGAGATGGCAGGCGGGTTTCCAGAGTACAAAGATGATGGCTCTTCTTTTATTAAATCGGATTATGCTCAATGCCTCAAAGAGATGCGTCCCTTGGCGTGCAAACTTGCCCAAGAATTGGATCTGCAAGGCTACCAACCGGCTTATGATAGCAACAACAAACGAATCAAGCCGCCCTCTTTTGATGTGGTTGACCTGAATCCCCAAAGGCGTAAGCATACCTTCACCCCTGATATTGACTCTTCAACTATCCTCAATGATGAAGTAACTTTTGAGGCCTTAACTGGTATACACTGGACCTACAATAATCTTCAGATTTCCAGCGAAGAACCGGCATAGGCTGACCCGGGCACCTCCAGCACAAGACGCTAAGATGATGTTAACCTGATGGGATCTAACCCGGACGGCTCTGATGCCGTCTCAAAGGAGTGATATAACTCCAGAAAAACTTGATTGAAAAACTTTTGGGCTCAGCTGTAGAATGCCTCTTATTGCAATGCTACATCTTTGGACTATTGTTGATGCCTCCAGAAAAACTTTTGGGCTCAGCTGTAGAATGATGATAGTGGGCTTATTGTTGATGATTCTTCATCACTATCTTATTGCAATGCTACATCTTTGGACTTTGACACTTCGAGCACCCTACATGTTTCACATGCTTGTGTTGATAGTCCTTGCATATCATCTAGAAATGGCTTGACTAAATCTCATGATGATATGCTTGCTATATCTTGTTGCCATAATAAAAATGCATGTATTTCCTTGAGTTGTTGTGCTAACAATGTAGAGGAAACCCAACACTCCATGGAACAAGATGTGGTTTTGAATGATGCTTCAAGGGATCCCACATCATCATCTATTGTTTCTCACTTTTGCCTTATGGCTAAGGCTTTGAAGGTATCGCCTACTTCGAATCCCAATATATCTCTTGATGATGATGTTGATGATGTTGTTGCTAATGATGATGTTGATAATGATGAAGAGAATGATAATGTTGCCTCCTTAAAAATTAAGGGGGAAATTATTTTTAAAGCTCTTCATCAAAATAAAATTGCTCGTTCCAACTTCATGGAAATCATGTCCATTTCCATTGAGGGCAAGAAATATATTGAGGAGTTGGAATCTCATCTCGAGGAGCATGAGGTCACCATTGAGAAAATGGAAGGTCATGAGCGTGATTACGCTAATGAGATTGTGGAGCTCTCTCAAGCTCTTGAACTTGAACAAACCACCAAGGAATCTCTTGACGAGACTTTTGCTCTAGAATTATCTAGAGTGAGGGAATCTCATGATAGAGCTCTTGAGGTGGCCAATGATTTTGAAACTAAAAATGAGAAGCTTGAAGTTGCGCATGCTAAACTCCTTGAGGACTTTGGGCACCTTAAAAATGGCTCAAGGGTCATTAAGAGTGAGCTTATCAAACTCATCGAGTCTCATGCTCAACTTAAAGCTTCATATTCAAAAGAGCTTGCTAAGTTGCCTTCTCCTCTTGTTGTTAATGATGATGCTTGTGGTACTAACTCTATTTCTTGTGAAGCATCCATTTTGAAGGAGAATGTTGAGCTAAGGGCTCAACTTGCGTTGCTATCTAGCAATTATGGGAAATTGGAAGAAAGTCATGAAAAGCTTTCTAGCTCTCATGATGATCTTCTAGTATCCCATAATGTGTTAAAGTTAGCTCATGTGGTTATGACTACTAAGGTATCATATAGTGAGCCTCATGTGGATACTATCACTACTACAAGTCAAAATGCTATCTTGCCATGTGCTAGTCCTCGTAATTCATCTACTCATAATGTTGCTACATCTTGTGATGAATTGCTTTCCTTGCCTTGTTGCTCTAACAACAATGCCTACACTTCCTATAGTACTTGTGTTGATACTAACCATGTAGAGAAAATCAAAGAGCTCAAGGCCCAAGTAACTTCATTGAAGAAAGACTTGGAAATGTGTCATGAAGGGAAGTCCACACTTAACAATATCTTGAGTGTGCAAAAATCCCCCAATGACAAAGGTGGACTTGGATTCAACTCCAATAAGAAGAAGTCCAAGATCAACAAGAAGAGGGGCCAAGAACAAGTCAAGAATTCGGCCAAGATTGTTTGCTTCAAGTGCAAAATTGAAGGGCATCATGTTAGATCTTGCCCATTAAAGAAGAAGCCCATTAGTGACAAGCAACAAGGGAAGCGGCCACAAGTTCACTCTCATGCTCAACCTCAAGTTGAAGAAATGCCTCTTCCCAAGAAGACTCAAGCTAATGCTTCTCAAGTTGAGAAATCAAGTGAGAAGAAAGTGAAGAGTAGAAGTTGCTACCTATGTCGTGAGAAAGGTCATGTCACTTATTCATGCACGAATGGTACCTTATCCAACCCTATTCTAATAGATGATATCTATTCTCTTGGGAAGGATAAGGTTGGCAATGTGTTTGCCAAATTTGTTGGTACTCAAAGTGGTGTCAAGAAAAGAACCATTTGGGTAGCCAAGCCTATTGTGACTAACCTCTTAGGACCCAACTTTGTGTTGGGGAATGTAGTAATAATTCAAAATTTTCCTACGTGTCACCAAGATCAATCTAGGAGATGCTAGCAACAAGTGAGAGGGAGTGCATCTTCATACCCTTGAAGATCGCTAAGCGGAAGCGTTACAAGAATGCGGTTGATGGAGTCATACTCGCGGCGATTCAAATCGCGGAAGATCCGATTCAAGCGCCGAACGGACGGTGCCTCCGCGTTCAACACACGTACAGCCCGGGGACGTCTCCTCCTTCTTGATCCAGCAAGGGGAGAGGAGAAGTTGAGGGAGAGCTCTTATTCCTTCTAAGGGGGGATCTTGGTGCGCCTTGACCAGGGGTGTGGGGCCTTGCCTCCACTACCCACGTTCATGTGGGTCCCCCCATGCAGGTGGGCCCCACTCCAGAACCTTCTAGAACCTTCCCGGTACAATACCGAAAAATCCCGAACATTTTCCGGTGGCCAAAATAGGACTTCCCATATATAAATCTTTACCTCCGGACCATTCCAGAACTCCTCGTGACATCCGGGATCTCATCCGAGACTCCGAACAACTTTTGGTAACCACATACAATTCCCATTACAACTCTAGCATCACCGAACCTTAAGTGTGTAGACCCTACGGGTTCGGGAACCATGCAGACATGACCGAGACACCTCTTCGACCAATAACCAATAGCAGGATCTGGATACCCATATTGGCTCCCACATGTTCCACGATGATCTCATCGGATGAACCATGATGTCGGGGATCCAATTAATCCCGTATACAATTCCTTTGTCCATCGGTATGTTACTTGCCCGAAATTCGATCGTCGGTATCCCTATACCTTGTTCAATCTCATTACCGGCAAGTCTCTTTACTTGTTCCATAACACATGATCCCGTGGCTAACTCCTTAGTCACATTGAGCTCATTATGATGATGCATTGCCGAGTGGGCCCAGAGATACCTCTCCGTCATACGGAGTGACAAATCCCAGTCTCGATTCGTGCCAACCCAACAGACACTTTCGGAGATACCTGTAGTGCACCTTTATGGTCACCCAGTTATGTTGTGACGTTTGATACACCCAAAGCATTCCTACGGTATCCGGGAGTTGCACAATCTCATGGTCTAAGGAAATGATACTTGACATTAGAAAAGCTTTAGCAAACGAACTACACGATCTTGTGCTATGCTTAGGATTGGGTCTTGTCCGTCACATCATTCTCCTAATGATGTGATCCCGTTATCAATGGCATCCAATGTCCATGGTCAGGAAACCACAACCATCTATTGATCAACGAGCTAGTCAACTAGAGGCTCACTAGGGACATGTTGTGGTCTATGTATTCACACATGTATTACGGTTTTTGGTTAATACAATTATAGCATGAACAATAGACAATTATCATGAACAAGGAAATATAATAATAACCATTTTATTATTGCCTCTAGGGCATATTTCCAACACTTTGTTGGGGACCAACAAGCTCAAACTTGATCAATAGGTGTTGATGGAGTTCATTGGAGACTTGGCTACATTATGAAGAATTAAGGGGTCTTCATCATTCATATTTTCTCAAGCCAAGTCATTTGGATTACCAAGTTTTTATCTTATATCCAATGTGCCTCCTTGCGGTAACTTGTACTTAAATTGTTTACATTGAAAGTTACTTGCCCCTTTGCATGTGTTGGTTTTGTACCTTGCATGTGTTTGTATATGCCGTGCTTCCAATTTGCTTATCTTGAGAAATCAAGTATGTGTATGTTGGTTTGCATATCATGTATGAGTGATTGTTGTGTTGAGCCTTTTTGCATAGTGGTTGTATCTTAGTTGGCTCTTGCGAGAGATTAATGGAATATCCCATTTTGGGGGAGTGATGTGCTGTGTGCACCTCACAATCCTATAAATGTGTGTACATGAGGAATACCATCTAGTATTGATATTACAAGATTATCTAGTCGCTATGTGGTATGTCTCTCATGAGAAATTCAAATTCTAAATAGTCCATTAATTATCTCTTGTTGGATCCTCTTATTGCCTCTTGTTAAGTTTTCATTGGTATCACATTATGGGGGAGTAATATGCTATATGTATATTACAAGCCTAGAAAATGTGTACATTTGAGATATTGTCACCTAGAGTTGATATTGTAAATTATCTTGTTCCTAGGTGGCATGTTAGCTCTACAAGTTGCAGTTTGCTTGTGTTTGGTGTGAAGATGATGTTGGATATCTTTGCTATCTACCACCGGGAATTATCTCCGAATACTTCTTGTCTCTTGACAATTGGTAATCATTTATGTGGTAGAAATTGTGGATCATCTTTACATTGGATTTTATTTTTATTTGCCTTATCTCTTGCCAAGGATTGTGTCAACTCCCGTTGTCTTTCATGCCACTTGTGGATCTTGTTATTTCTTTATCTTGTCTAGTGTTGTTTTTAAAATAGTGAAAGTGGTGATCTCATCTTGTGCGTTTGCATTGTATTGCAAATTCTCTCTAATGCAAAACTCTTGGGGAGCTATCCTATTTTCTTTATAACACTCATCTTGTGATCCTTATCAAGTGTGTGTTGGTGGAAGGCAAGCCGTTTCTTTTTGGTACTTTGTGCCATCATGAAACTTTGTAGAGGGTTTGGTTTGTCCGGAACCTTCCTCTCTTTTGGGAGTTTGATATCTTTCAATTAGTGTGTATTAATGGATATCTCATTCCTTGATGTATCTTTTGGTATCCTTCAAGTGATGATTTATTCATTTGGTATCTTTTCTTCACTTGGTATTTCTTTTTCAATTGGTATCGGTTCTTGAAAGCCTTGAGCATGCATATTTACTATATGTACTTTCTTTAGCATGCTTTCTTTCTTTGACCCACTATATAGGGGAAACTCCACCAAGTCTCAATTTGGATGAGATGTGCATGAAATTTATTCTCATATATATATGCACATATGTATGTGGAGTTTGTCCTATGTATTGGTTTTTCTAACTCCTTAGTCCCAATGAGTTTGGGTACCATTTTGTTTGTGATGTTGTTCTAGGAACAATTGGAGATGCATTGGATGCTCGGCTTACTCACAAGGAAGGTGTTGTCACCATGTGCTTATTGGAGTCAAGCTAGGATGATCAATGAACTACTATATACTACATTCAATTGGTATCTACTGCATCATTCCAATGCTATCTTGGTAACAAGTTTCTTCATCTACGCCATGCATACATTTCTTGCATCAACCCTGTGTAGGTTGCATCATGACATGTAATTCATTCTTTCTTGTGATACTTGTTCCCTTTCTCAAAGCATCCCAACAATGATCTCTTGTTGCTAGTTGTGATGTCTTTGATGTTCGCGTGGTTGGACTTCATTTATATACAATAAGACCATATCTAGCCATGTGCTATGCTTTCAAGCAAATATCTTATTGGTGTATTTATGACTTCCTTGTGGATATCTTGTTCTTTCCTTTTGTAACTATTTCTTGTATACATCCTTCTTTGTGGATTGATATCATCATGATCTTCCCTCTACCTAGAATCCTATACACTTGAGAGAAGTTGCATATCTAGTTGATATCCCTTTATTTCATGTCCACAGTTTCTTTCTCATGTTATTTCTTTGGTGGCTCCGTGAAAGCCTTTTCCTTGAGTGCAGGTCTTCTCTCGCTGCATCTTGATGCACTCTTGTGTGGTGAAGATTATTTTCCTCATGTTTGTCTTGATGAGGCTTTGCCATTTCGATGGTATCCCTTCTCTTGACAAAGCTATAATTTCCTATCTTCACCATGGGTTATCACAAGCTTTGGTTATCCTTTTGCATTTTAGTAAGCTTGTGAACCCGTTTGCTAGTTTTATGTGTGTGGGAAGAACGTGTCATGCACATTGTATCTCGACTACTCAAGACTATGTTGATGCTTAATGCTCATCCTTATTGTATCTTCTCAAGTGCTTTGCCATGACTCACACATATCATTTTGGTTGAGCCTACTCTTAAGTTGCATCTTTTACTTGTTGCTCAACCTTGTGCTTGCTGCAAGTGCTATGCCTTGTGTCTTATCTATGCTCACTTGCACTTGTTGTGTGTTTTTATTGATTTTGGGGGAGTGATGATCCTATTTTGTGCCCGTTGTATTCAAATACAAATATTCTTATTTGTGCACAAATCATGGGGAGCTTCTCGGGTTTCTTTAGAACAATCCTTTGCTCATATCATAATATCTATTATTCATGTGGCTCGTAGGATCATTGGTCTAGTTGGCTCAATTGGTATCTTTTGATTGCTTGATTGCTTGTTTCTCTCTTTGTTATGTCTTTGTGGCATATCATCCTTAGCAATCTTTGGATCCTCAATATAGTTTATCTTCCTACAAGTTCTTATCTTTGGATATGTGTATTGCATTCCACTCTTTTTGAGAAATACACAATTTATGGAGGAACACATTTTATATTTGTCCTTCTGAGCTTTTCGCCCATTTTGGCAATCGATGCCAATGGGGGAGAAGTTTCAAAGAGTTTTGCGGAGAAGTTTAGAGAGTTATTTCTTCTTGCTTTGGTTTTGTTCCAAAGCATTTGCATCTCATACGCATGCATTATTGGTTGTTGCATTGCATGGTGATGCATATTTCCTTATATAAACTCTCTTGAAAGTGATTGTCATCAATTACCAAAATGGGGAGATTGAAAGAACATGCAGTGCCCCCATGTTAGGTTTTGGTAATTGATGACATTCTCTATGGACTAATGGTTGCCTTGAGTTATATTTGAAGGTTTTGTCCATAGGCTTTTCTTGAAGTCCATTTGTTGGTTTCAAGGAAGTTTATGTGTTGGCCAAGGTGCTATTCAAGGAATTATCCAAAGATTGGTCATGTGAGAGTTGAGCTTATTGCGAGCATGTCTTGAAGAAGAAGATTGTGTGAACATTCATGTTTACCTTCAAGACATCATCCTAATGAAGAGAGTTGGAAAGATTCAAGGTTGATCAAGACTAAGTACAAAGAGTCATTCAAATTGATCAACACACAAAGCGTAGAAGATGTACCGAGTGGGATCAAGTGGTCTCATGGTAGGATTGTGTGAACATTCATGTTTACCTTCAAGACATCATCCTAATGAAGAGAGTTGGAAAGATTCAAGGTTGATCAAGACTAAGTACAAAGAGTGATTCAAGTTGATCAACACACAAAGCATAGAAGATGTACCGAGTGGGATCAAGTGGTCTCGTGGTAGGGTAAGCTTGTCCATTATGTTTTGTGTACTAACCCATGGTCTATGTGAGAGTTCGTTGTGGGGTTAGGTTTGCTTCTATGGGCGTGCATCAATAGTAAGATCTCATACAACCAATGGAGGATGACATCATGTGGTGATCGTCATCAAGGTTGTGGTGTGAAATTTCAAGTGGAGCAACACGAAGAGTGGCTCACCCATAATGGAGTATGGGGGAGCAATCATGCTTAAAGCTTGCATTCCATTGTGGTGGCAACGAACTTGTGAAGATGTGCCGAAGAGTGGCTCACCCATAGTGGAGTATGTGGGAGCAATCATCTAGTCTTCATCGATCCAATGCAATCAAGAAAGGCGGTCCAACTTGAGGAAGTCAAGATCGTCATCATCTAGCTCAAGTGGACTATGTGCTAGGCAAAGGTTTGCCCTTGACAGGTTTTCTATTTTACCGGTCTCATGGTGGTAGTTGGGAGATCGGGTTATAGGATCGATTGACGTTCTATCAAGGGGGGCTCTCAAGTTAGTAGCTTGATCGTATTATTCGTAGAGAGCTCAAACCAATGCATCCTTGCGTCATCTTTCTTGGTTCTTGTTTGGTGTTTCTCTTTGTGATTTTTAGAGCTTATGGTCATCTTCATGACAAACTCAAGTTCATCGAAAACGGAGTTCATGTGCATCTTCAATGATGTTTTCGATGTTGGAGTTTTTTCCGGTTCTTCATTCATAGAGGTTTCACATCTCTATATCATTGTCATTTATTCTCCATTGCTTGTTCTTATTTTAGCCAATCGCTTTTGGATAGCTCTTGTCGTCATCTATCCAACAAGCTTGAGTTTGCTCAATTCGGAGCTCGTATGCGAAAGTTATGGCTGTTTTGTTCTTACCTGTTTTTCATCGACCGGTTGTACCGCTTCTTACACTGGTTGTACCGGTTGACCGGTACTACCGGTGTTTGGGGTTGTTGTACCGCTCTAGAGTTGGTCCGATGGTTGTACCGGCCATGTACCGCTCTACCACCGGACTAGGTTATGTTGTGGAGCGGTTCTTGGGCGGTTGTGGGCCGGTTTTACCGGTTAGTTCGTGTTTAACCGGTACTACCGGTGCCACGGGCGGTTGTACCGCTTAGTGCTTTTCCTACAGGTAGGCTTTGTCTCTGCTTTGACTGGTTGTACTGGTACTTACACCGGTTGTACCGGTCCTACTGTTTTCTGCACATAACGGGCAGATTCGTGGGGACCTATAAAAGGGGATCTTCTTCCCCATTGGACCTCATCTCTTGAGCTCGTGTTCTTCCCCCATTGTTGACCTTCTTCGAGCTTGCTATCTCTCAATCCCTCCATGGATTCTTGCTAGTTTTGGGGGGAAAATAGAGAGGAGATCTAGATCCACATTTCCACCAATCACTTTCTCCTCTATGTGAGGGGAACCCTGAGGGAGTCATGGACTAAGTGGTCCTCGGGGCGACGGCCCATTGTACGTGGGACAGACTGGTGGAGCCGTGTGGTGACCGGAGACCTATGAAGCCGCCAGTGCCCTCCAAGTTAAGGGTGGACGAGATCCCTTTCCCTCTTGTTGTAATCTATCTTCGGTAACCCTAACCCTATCGGTGTCTATATAAACCAAGGGTTTGTAGTCATTAGGGTTAGAGCTATATTCATCACCTCATAGCCTAGGGTTTAGCTCATGCTGATCTCGAGGTAGATCTACTCTGTAAACTCCATCATATATTCAATACAATCAAGCAGGACGTAGGGTTTTACCTCTTCGAGAGGGCCTGAACCTGGGTAAACACTATGTTCGTCGTCCCCTGTTATCCATTGATCCTAGATCCACAGCTCGGGACCCCCTACCCCAAGGTCTGCCGGTTTTGACACCGACATTGGTGCTTTCATTGAGAGTTCCGCTGTTGGATCGCCGTAAGGATTGATGGCTCGCCTAGTCCTTGGAGAGGACATTAGTTCCATGGACCTCTTTGTCCCTGGACAACTCTTCGCTTTTGGCAGCATTGTGCTGCACGCTGATCCGACCGGCCGTCTTGGCCAGGTCGACAACTTCACTCTCGAACACCGGATTCAATTCGGCAATCTTGAGTATGTCACTGATGCGTGGGGGGATCTGGTTTTCACCGGATTCATCACCCCCGCAGGCCTTGCCACACCTACTCCGACTTACGCCTCCGATCCGATCTGCAAATCAGCCCCAGTTTACTAAATGGCTTTGAGCCAGGAAGGACTCCTTGAGAGAGGGGACCTCACCCCACTGTCAACCGAACCTACATCGGCGGAGGATTCACCCCCGGCCCTAGAGGCAGAACCAGAGGTCAGAGGCCAAGATTCAATCTCAGCCGAGCTCCTCCCCCACAATACCCCGCTAGCTTCGAGCCCGCACCCTGAGCCGGCGAACAGCGGCCAGGGGTCGCCCCCGGCCCAAAACGATCCAACCTCAAACATCGGCGTGGAAGGTGCACGGGAGGGTCAAGGTACACCCTCAGTGTCCGAGGTCAAACCGGTGCCCATCGAGGTTTTGGTCCCGAATTCTGAAGATAGGCCCATCTGGGACCAAAGATCGGTTGAGTCACAGACCGACCTCCGCTTCGTCGCCACAAAGTCTGGCCTAGAGCCCTCAAGTCCGGCGACCCTCGATATGTTGAATGAGGCGCTGGACCGAATTCAGAAAATGACTATCCAGGAGAACTTGCCCTCCGCCTTCAATCACCGACCCTTCGAGGTGTTCGACAGGGAATTTTGCGGCCCACCCACCACCCATTTGGTAGCAACTGTCGATGATTTAACCGATATGTTAGACTATAATTCGGAGAATGCCGAATACATGGATGAGGAGGACGTAACCGCGGCTAATGCTGAGGTCGGTCCCCCCATCACCGGCCGCTGGTCGGCCACATCCACATATGACATCTATATGGTGGACACTCCCAAAGACGGCGACGGCACTCCTGATCAGGATAGAGTCAAGCCCAGAGACGAGCCACCCAAACGTCGAAAATAACGCCGCCGGTCAAAGCCACGCCGAAGACACACGAGCAACATAGACTCGGCAGAGAACGGCACCGAGAATAATACGGGTGACCCCGCCGGAGCCGCAGCCAATGAGCATCACCAGGATGACCCTGTGGGGCAGGAGGACACGCTCAATCCGGAAGGCCGCGAAGACTCCAAGGATAGCAACTACCTCCCACTCTCTGAAGAGGAGGCAAGTCTCGGGGAGGATGGCTTTATCGTCCCCGAAGACCCTCTGGAGCAGGAAAGGTTCAAGCAGAGGCTTTTAGCCACCGCCCGCAGCCTGAAGAAACAAAAGCGCAAAATCAAGGCCAAATAAGACACCCTCAATGAGCGGTGGACCAAAGTCCTAGACGCCGAAGAAGGATACGGCCACGAACAGCAAGTTAAGAGCTATCCTAAGCGAAAATTGCCACCCCAGTTCGACGATGAAGCCTTAGAGCCAACACATCCAACATACACACGCGCCGAACAGCCGGACCGTCCCCCTAGAGTACGGGACAGAGAAACTGACGAGGCCGAACATCCAGCCACCCAACCTCGCAGTTACGACAAGGATCAAGCGCAGTCCACTTACGAGTACGACCTTCGCCATGACCTAGACGCCAGGGGAGGTTGCACCAGGTCCATTTACGGACCTAGGGAAGACTCTCCCGCTTACCGGGAAGCATACTATGATCGGGCAAACCGAAACGACAAAGTCCAGGAACAGCAGCAGATTCGGAGGACCGAAGACCTCCGACGCGACATAGCCCGAGCCCGGGACACCGCACACCCCCTGTGCTTCACAGAGAGGGTAATGCAACACCAATTCTCGGAAGGCTTCAAGCCTGTGAACATTGAATCATACGACGGAACCACGGATCCAGCCGTATGGATAGAGGATTTCTCCTCCACATTCACATGGCACGAGGAGATGATCTCCACGCCATTAAATATCTACCGCTAAAGCTCAAAGGCCCAGCTCGGCACTGGTTGAACAGCCTCCCCGAAGACTCTATAGGTTGTTGGGAAGAGCTGGAGGACGCTTTTCGAGCAAACTTTCAGGGCACCTATGTCCGGCCTTCGGACGCTGACGACCTAAATCGCATTACGCAACTACCCGAAGAATCTGCCCGAAAGTTCTGGAACTGATTCCTCACGAAGAAAAACCATATTGTTGACTGTCCGGACGCCGAAGCCTTGGCCGCCTTCAAGCATAGTGTCAGGGATGAATGGCTCATAAGGCAGCTCGGCCAGGATAAACCACAAACCATGGCAGCCCTTACTTCTCTCATGACCCACTTTTGCGCAGGCGAGGACAGTTGGCTTGCTTGTAAAACCACCAATCCCGGTACCCCTGGTACTTCTGAAGTCCGGGACGGAAACGGAAAGCCGCGATGCAGAAAGAACAAATGTCGCCACAATGATGGCGAAGGTGAGGATACGGCAGTAAACGCCGGATTCCGAAACTCGAAGTCCGGGCAGCGCAAAAAGGCCCCTAAAGGCAACAACGACGGCCCATCCAGGCTAGACACAATTTTGGACAGGCCCTGCCAGATCCATGGCACATCTGAAAAGCCTGCCAACCACTCCAACCGTAATTGTTGGGTAATAAAGCAGGCCGGCAAGCTCAACATTGAAGACTCGGGCAAAAGCCCACGCAGCGAGGACGATGATGAGCCCCGCAGGACGAATAGTGGAGGCCAGAAACCCTTCCCCTCCGAAGTCAAGACGGTAAACATGATCTACGCAACCCATATACCGAAGAAGGAGAGGAAGCGAGCGCTACGGGATGTATACTCCGTCGAACCAGTAGCACCGAAGTTCAATCCATGGTCGGCTTGCCCGATCACGTTCGATCGCAGGGACCACCCCACGAGCATACTCCATGGGGGGGTCCGCAGCCGTAGTGCTAGATCCCATTATCAATGGATTCCACCTCACTAGAGTCCTAATGGACGGAGGAAGCAGCCTCAATCTGATATACGAGGATACAGTGAAGAAAATGGGGATCGATCCATCAAGGATTAAACCCAGTAATACCACCTTCAAGGGGGTCATTTCGGGAGTGGAGGCCCGCTGCACGGGCACCGTGACGCTTGAAGTAGTGTTCGGATCTCCAGACAACTTCCGAAGCGAGGACTTGATCTTCGATATTGCACCTTTCCGCAGTGGCTATCATGCCCTCCTCGGCCGCACAACATTTGCCAAATTCAATGGCGTCCCGCATTACGCGTACCTCAAGCTGAAGATGCTGGGCCCTTCAGGGGTCATAACTATCAACGGCAACACCAAACGCTCACTTCGAACCGAAGAACACACTGCGGCCCTAGCGGCCGAATATAACACCGGCCCATATAGGCTCGGATGCCGACCCGTCGTAAAGGACGACGACAATAGCAAACGGGTTCGAACCCGTTCTCCGTCATGGGAGTCCGCATGCGTTCACCACAAATAGGGATACGCGCCCCACGGCATGCCTATCTCCTCCATGCTCCATGTGCCCCGCCAGCACAACTTTGCGCTTAAAATTCCATGGGCAGCCGTGAGGCATTCTTTAATCCGAAGTACATGTTCGGCTCAACCGAACTCTGGGGCGACCTGGTCTTTGGATGATCCGGGGACTAACTCCGGATACCCCCAAGCATAAAGCACCACAAGCAGAGCCCTCGCCCATCAAGGTCTCATTGAAGGTCTCAGCCCCCACCTATTAGAAGCAAAGGCGCAGACATGCAGCAGGGCACAGTGAAGACTTCAACTCATGCATCAAGGCCCTGCGTCAACCTTTCCTTTGTAAAATCTCATTTTTCCTTCCTACAATTGCTGCCTTCGCAGTTCGAATTGTACGGTTAGACGTCCTGAGCTAACGAGAAATAATAAAATACCTTTTATGGTGTTCGGATATCCGCATTCTTGCAATTTTTCTGTCCCTCTCCGACTCTCTCATCGCTCTTCGAACAGCCTGGCATGAAAAAATATATTAATCAGTCATGAGTTCGATTTATGTGTCAGCTCAATACCCTTAAGTCCGGCACCGCTTCCCGCTAGGTGTCCGGCGTCTCGGATATTGCACTATATGCATCTGTTCCGAACTATGTCTTGGGTCAATAGTTGGGTTGCCCGGCTCCTGTGTTTGCCCCTTATGTTCCGCTAGTTCGGCTAAGAGGGCAAAGGGAGAACCCCTGTGATTGTACTACTGGTTTGCCCGGTCAAGTACCTCAGGAGGAAAAAGCCGAAAACTGATCGTCATAGTAAGCATGAACGGGTCTACGATCCGATGACGAGGTGGACTCTAAAAATCGTTGGCGATTTAGCCGTGTCACATGAAGGGTTCGTCTTAACACAAACCATGTGATTGGAAAGGGCAAGCTTCAACCCCCAAGTACATCACACATACACCGGGGGCTAGTCCCTAGTCCCCACCGTCAAGCTCCTACGGCTAAGTGAAGCCGGTAAAACCGAATAGTCTGATTGCCAGGTTTCATTCCCACACTACCGCCTCCGGGCACCAAGACGTTGGCTAAGGGTTACAGTGCGGAGACAAAACACCCCTCATGATATTCACTTGGGGGCTGAAGCCGACGACGCGTAGCATTCAGAATTAACATACGGCCACACAGGAGTCAAAATTTAATCACTACAATATCAAACAAGTTCGCCGGGCGCATAATAAAGCATAAGTCCCACTTGGTACACACTTGATTACAGCTACTCAAGCATTATATTTTTTGAACACTGGCCCTCTATCGCCCGTGCTCCGATCATCACCTGCGTGAAGTATTACTCGGGGCGGCGGTGCTCCTTCCCCTGCGGCGGAGGACCAGTGGCCATATCCATTGGATTAATCCTTGGCCAATGAACCATGGTCTTCGCAAACGCGAGCCTCGCCCCCTCAAGGCACGCCGACCTCTTCACGGCGTCAATCTGGAGTGGCGCCTCCCTCAGCCTCTGCACAAGGCCAAAGTAGGTGTTCGGAAGGGTCTCCACCAGCCACAGGCTGACACAGAGGTCCTTCAAGGCCAGCTCGGACATCCGATGCATCTCCATCAGCTGCTTCATTTGATCGCTGAGGAGAGGCGGACGCTCGGAGTCCGGAAAATGTGACCAGAAGATCCGCTACGTGGAGTCCTCCTCGACGGTGGCATAGTGCCTCGCCACAGCCGCCGCATTCTTTGGGAGCTTGGCGAAGACGCCTGTGGAGCGCCAGACCCTCGTCAGCAGGGCGAACCTGTTGCCTTCGAACACACACTGCAGTAAATATTTCTTACCATTGGCAATTTGCACCGCTTGCCGGAGCTCCTCCCGGACGCCTCGAGCGTCACTCCTCGCCTCATGAAGCACCTTCTCTGCCTTGGATAGCTGGGAGGACTGCTCCTCCTGCCCCTTCTCAAGGGCCTCCAGCTTCTTGGCGGCATCCTGGAGCTCCACTTGGACTTCGGTCGCCCGCGCCTCATGTTGCTCGGCAGCAAGCTTGGCCTTCTCAAGCTCGGCCACCACCTCTTCAGCGGCGGTCTTCTTCGCGGCCGCCTCGGCTTCGGCTTTCTTCAGGGCCTCCTCCAAGCCCTCGACCTCGGTGGCAGCAGCTGCAGAATCATTAAGATTACGGATTAACACATAGTCCGGATAGTCAATATCCAGCATCAAGTCAATTGCACATCTCCTTACAGGGCTTACCTTGCGCCTCGTCAAGCCGTTTGTTGACAAGGTCAAGCTCTTTATCGGAAAGCTGGAGATTCTGATCCATCTCCTCTAATGCCACAGCATTAGCAGCCGCGGCAACGAAAGATGCCTGCGTCAGCAAAAATACATCGACATTGTTATCCGGTTACCGAATTTGATCCTCTGCAGGCCTCTTTGAGGTCCTGGCAGAGTCTCGGGGGCTGCTGTATGTGCGGCCTACCTAAAACTAATAATCATTACCGTGTTATGAGGAAAGAACATTACTTGACTTACCTCAAAGCCTGTTAGAAGGCCTTGGACAGCGTCGTTCAGTCCGGATTGGACGGATCAAACACCCTGCATAACCGCACTCATCAAAGTGCGGTGCCCGTCAACGATGATGGAGCTGCTCACCAGCTCCTCTAGAACCTCCGGCTAGCCAGCTGCCGCTCGTGTGGATGTGTTCGGCGCTGGCGTTTGCTCCCCGCCCCCTCCTCTCTATGAGGAGCCTGTGCCTTCGAAGGCCTTGGGGGCTTGGGCGCGGTCGATCGCGGGGGTCCAGATGATCCGGACTCCTTCTCCTGATCTTCGGCGGCCAAGGTGCTAACCTCGGCCATTATGGCGTTCGCCTTCCCCTCTGTGTTCGGAGGGGGAGGAGTCCTTTGGGACCGCACTTCCTCAACCTCTTCGGGGATCGGAGGAGGCACGAAATGCGCCATAGACCCACTGTCCGCCAGTTCGGCGGGCGGAGACGTCCCCTCCGAGGTCTGTTCGGTGGGGCGTTCGCGCGGGGGCTGCTTCTCGGAGGGGTTTAGCTTTCAAACCAAAGCAAATTACTGAAAATATGATAACTAAAAAAGCCATAACGTGTACCTGGTCGCGGGGGACTTGACCCTGGGTCCCTTTGGAGGGATCGGCTCGGACGCTTCGGACTCATCGTCCGAGCTGTCAGGCAGTACCAGCTTAGGCCGGCACCGCCTCTTGAGAGCTTGGGAAGGATGAACCTCCTCGACATCCTCAGACGCCGCTCTCTTCTTGGAGTGCGAGGAGGCACTCTCCTCCTCGCCCTCGTCATCATCCCCATCCTGAACGGATGAGGCTGCCGCATCTCCGGGGCGGTCGCCCGCCCTGCGGCGGAGGCCCTCCCTGGCCTCCGATATCTCCTTCTTCTTGCCCTTCTTGTCGGGCGCCTTGTACGGCGCCACGACCAGCAGCTGCTCTAGCTGTTCGGATCAGGGCCCCTCTGGCAGCGGCGCCGGGCCGCTCATCTTCTCGGCCTTGGTGAGCCAGCCATGAAAAACCCATGTAAAGGGGTTCAGATTAAGTCATGCGAAATAAATGTTTAGACTTATGCTTGAACAAAGTATCGCTCACCTTCTTCGGAGGGTGCTCAGCGTCAAGGCCAATGTCCCCTTCCTCCGATGGCCACTCCTTTTGTGGCTTGAATAGCAGCCCCCACACCTTCTTGTGGGGCGTGCCGAAGAGGCGCCACACGGTGGCCGGGTCTTCGGGGCTGTGTGCCCACATGGGCTTGGCCCTCTCCTGGCAGGGGAGGATCCGGTGATTGAGCATGACTTGGATCACATTGACCAGCTTCATGCCGGTCTCCATCACACTGCCAACGCGCTTCCGTAGCGCCTTTAAATCATGAGGTGACCCCCAGTCCGGGCTCTTCTTGACCCACGAGGTCAGCCTGGTGGGGGGTCCGGATCGAAATGCGTGAATTGCTGCCCAGTCGGCTCCCTTTGGTTCGGTGATGTAGAACCACTCCTTTTGCCACATCCTGACGGTGTCGACAAATTGGCCCTCCGGCCACTGGACCCGCGTCAGCTTGCTGATTATAGCACCGCCGCAGTCTGCATGTTCACCGCCGACCACTTTGGGCTTGACATTGAACACCTTCAGCCAGAGGCCGAAGTGTGGTTGGACGCGGAGGAAGGCCTCACAGAATATGATGAAGGATGAGATGTGGAGAAGGGAATTGGGGGCTAGATCGTGAAAATCCAGCCCGTGGAAAAACATCAGCCCCCGCACAAAGGGATGCAGGGGAAACACGAGCCCCCTAAGAAAATGGGGGAGAAATACCACTCTTTCGCCAGGACCGGGCGTTGGGATGACCTGGCCCTCTTCAGGGGCCCGATGAGCGACATTGGCCGGCAAGTAGCCGGCCTCCTTCAGCTTCAGAATGTCCTCATTGGTAACGGAGGAGGCCTCCCACTTCCCATTGGCACCAGATCCAGCCATGGCCGAGGGAGGTGGAGTTGGATTCGCTGTAAGAGCAGAGAGAAAGGGCGCTGGAGCTCTGAGGATCTGAGCGAGTGGGAGGTGGAGGAGGGCGTGAGGTGCGAACTATAGCGACCATCCCCCTTTATAGGCTGTTGACGGGCCGGGGATTCCTTTTTCCGTGCCGCTGGCCTCTCCACTTCCCG
Source organism: Thinopyrum elongatum (assembly GCA_011799875.1). Classification (NCBI taxonomy): domain Eukaryota; kingdom Viridiplantae; phylum Streptophyta; class Magnoliopsida; order Poales; family Poaceae; genus Thinopyrum; species Thinopyrum elongatum. The sequence goes on along the minus strand of CM022300.1, from coordinate 447,346,656 downwards.
ATATCTCCGCAACATTATGAGCGCGGAGGGGAATCGATATCATTAACCATATCCCCTGAAAAGTGGGACACGATTTCCACCTTGAGAGGACGTGTCGAACGTGGCATCAGTCTCGAACCGTGCTTCAAGAAACAATAACTGCTTGGCGTTATGGCCGGAAGCGACTCTTCATTAAGAGATAAGAAGTTGTCAGAAAAGGGCACTATTCGCGCTTGAGCGGCGTTTTTGTTTTCCTTGGTGTTAAGTAAAATTGCCACTTCAGATTCCGGACATCACCTGGTCCCGAACATTGAAGAACTCGCCTCGCAAGCCGAATACTGGTCAGATTAGCAGATGCCGGATACAAGCTTTGGCGTTGGAGGCAAGTTCGGGGGCTACTGAGGGAGTCATGGACTAAGGGGTCCTCGGGGCGACGACCCATTATACGTGGGCCGGACTGGTGGAGCCGTGTGGTGACCGAAGACCTGTGAAGCCGTGGTGTGCCCTCCAAGTTAAGGGTGGACGAGATCCCTTTCCCTCTTGTTGTAATCTATCTTCGGTAACCCTAAGCCTATCGGTGTCTATATAAACCGAGGGTTTGTAGTCATTAGGGTTAGAGCTATATTAATCACTTCATAGCCTAGGGTTTAGCTCATGTTGATCTCAAGGTAGATCTACTCTATAAACTCCACCATATATTCAATACAATCAAGCAGGACGTAGGGTTTAACCTCTTCGAGAGGGCCCGAACCTGGGTAAACACTGTGTTCGTCGTCCCCTGTTATCCATTGATCCTAGATCCACAGCCCGGGACCCCCTACCCCGAGGTCTGCCAGTTTTCACACCGACAAACCCCTTGGATCTAGATCTTGGAGTTCTTCATGTTCTCTTCTTTGTTCTTCCTCTCATTTTCTTCCGTAGCATTAGTTTCTTGGGTGGGATTTGGGAGAGAAGGACTTGGGCACTCCGTGTGCCCTTGCCATTGCATTTCGTGCATCGGTTTGAGTTCTCCACGGTGATACGTGGAAGTGAAGTTGAGAAGCTTGTTACTCTTGGGTGTTTGGGAAACCTAGAGCTTGTTCCTCTTGGGTACCTTGGTGCTCTAGACGGTTGGTGTTGTCGAAGCTCAATCATTGTGGTGTAAAGCTCCGGGCAAGCGCCGGGGTCTCCAATTTGGCTGTGGAGATTTCCCAGAGCATTTTGACGGGTACTGGTGACCGCCCCCAAGGGTTGCCATTTGTACGGGTTCGGTGACCGCCTGTGACGCCCCCGGCTTAATCGTGCACTAACCATACACGCAAATGCACAAGATCAAGCCTAAGGACTCACTTGAAGATATCACAACACAACTCTAAAACATAAATAAAGTCATACAAGCTTTATATTACAAGCCAGGGGCCTCGAGGGCTCGAATACATAAGCTCGCTTACAAGCGTCAGCGGAAGCATCAGATATCTGAGTACAGATATAAAAGATAAAACAGATAGGCCTAAAGAAAAGGCGAGACAAAAGAAAACACTACGATCAAAAAGGCGCAGGCCTCCTGCCTGGGACCCTCCGAACCTACTCCTGGTCGTCAGCCAACTCGTAGTAGTATCCACCCTCGGGGTAGTAGTAGCAGTCATCGACAGGGGCAGCTGGCTCCGGGGCTCTGTCATCTGGTCGCATCAAACGGATATGGGGAAAAAGAGGAAGCAAAGCAACCGTGAGTACTCATCCGAAGTAATCGGCAAGCAAGGATCTACACTACATATGCAACATTATCAAAGGAAGGCTGTATATGTGGACTGGGCTGCAGAAATGCTAGAATAGAGAGAAGGCCTAGTCCTGTCGAAGACTAGCATCTTCAGCATCTTCAAGCATCTTCGAGCATCTTGTAGCATTTAGAAGAGTACAGAAAAACATAATATAAAGTAATAGTAGTGTTATCAACCTCACCCAGAGATCCTTCCTCGACTCCCTGCGAGAAAGCAATCCCAGAGCCATACTATCCATTATCAACCTCGCCCAGAGATCCTTCCTCGACTCCCTGCGAGAAAGCAATCCCAGAGCCATACTATCCATTTCTCATCACAAGTATCCAGTTCTAGTTGTATCGATCGGGATACAACTCCGAGCATCCGTTACCGAGGATCTGGCTATTTGAATAGTTGTTTTCTTCCCTGCAGGGGTGCACCAACTTACCCACCACGCTCGCTTAACTCCGGCCGGACACACTTTTCCGGGTCATGCCCGGCCTCGCCCAAACGACACACCGCAGCCCTACCTAGAGCTCAGCAGGTAGGTCCCCGCCGGTCTACATCCTAAGCACTCCAGGGTCTTGGGCCCATCGCCCGTTCCACTCCGGGTCGTTGTGTGCAGGGTGGATACCAGCACCGCCTCGGATGGCCGGCACGATCCGACCGTGCCACAATGCTGAACTGGATGTCTGACAGAGCTTTCGGCTGGTGCCACGATGCAGAGTGCCCATAACTTTTCCCGCGTGATGGTTAGTGCTATCGGGCCAGAGGCCCACTCGGATCAAATATCCAAATCGTTAGTGGGTTGGTAGTACGGTGACGAGCAGAGACTCACGATCGATGTGACCCCGTCGCCCCGTCTCGAGGACTTGCGGCAAGGGCTAAGAATGCCCGTCCATGCCTCATAATTATCTCTCGGGTACCGTCCAGGTCAACCCGACTCCACATCACTCGCGGGTACCCCTCAAGGCCGACCCGATGTCATCATGGTTCTGTGTTAAGTCAAAGTAACTATGTGTCCAAACACCAGGGGGAAACCTGAGGAATCACCCTCGATGGATTCCACCTGATGCAGTCGTCAAGGTGAACTTAGGAGGAATCACCCTCGAGGTTCTCACTGGAGGTGTTGCACGACGGCGTCGTTATCGGGAGTGGTGAAGGAGGAATCACCCTCGAGGACCACGACCGAATAGCTACTCTACAGAGTTAACATCAGAAGTGCTAAACGAGGTATCACCCTCGGCACTCGATAGTAACGCTGCAGTGTCGTACAACTAAGGGGGTGATGTGCGGTGCTGGGGCCTTGTTGTCGATCATGCTGATCGAGTCATCTGATAATCCAGCGGGGGCAACTGGGGACAAAGTGGGGTCTCTACCCAGCCTATACTAAGCAGTTTGGGATAATCAGGTTGGTATCAATAGCAGTTACAAAATTAGGCTATGCATCAGAATAGGATAAACAGTAGCAGCAGCAATTTCTAATGCAAGCATAAGAGAGAAAGAATAGACGATATAGGCATGCTCAAGGGGGGGGTGCTTGCCTGGTTGCTTGGCGGCAAAGGCAAGGTCGTCAGCTGTGAAGTCGATCCCCAGGGCATCGTCAGCGGTCTCGGGGGTCTACCGGGAAGATAGGGGGAGAAGAAACGAATAAATACACGGCGACAAAAGCAATCGCAAAACAAGACATTACTACGAGCTAGGACGGAGTGATCTATCGCAAAGTTAAGTGCTACAGACAGAGCGGGGATTTACCGGGAAAGTTTTCCTAGTTCCGGACGTCTGTCAGACAGATGAACCGGAGGGGAAAGTTCCATGTTCATCATGCTAGAGGCATGTGACAGGTATAAGGAGGGCATATTCGGATTCGTCTCGTCGTTCTGAGCAACTTTCATGTAGAAAGTTTTTCCATCCGAGCTACGGTTTATTTTCTATGAATTTACAAAGATTTAATCATTTTCTGTAATTTCAGAATTATTATTAATTCGAATTATCCAAAAGTGAAATTGCTAAAAGCACCCAAATTTGTACTCAGCTGTGGGCACACAGGGGCTGACTAGTGGGCCAGGTTGACCAAGTCAACCGCCCAGCCAGCGGTGGCTGACGTGTGGGCCCAACCTGCTGAGTCAGTAGCTGACTGGGTTAGTCTTATCCGGTTAAACAGTGGGCTGGGCCCACATGTCATACTCAGTAGACTAATTAGGTTATTAAATTAACTAACCGGGTTTAATTAGGAGGTGGGACCCCATGTTAGTGATAGAATGGTTTAATTTAATTAGTGCATAATCTAATCTGAGTTTAATTAGTGAGCGGGGCCCACCAGTCAGTCTCACAGGGTCTGGGGTTAGCGTTTAACCGCGCAGCCACGCCAGCACGCCGGCGGCTAGTCGCCGGCGACCATTTCCGCGGCGGCGCGGCTCGGGTTCCGCCGGAAATCGGCCACAGGCCACCATTTCGAACGCGGGAGGTCGCGTTCGAACGCGCGCGAAGTGGCGCATCCAGCGGGGGTACTGGCACGGCCGGAGACGGGCTAGGTCGATGGTGGTGAGCGGCGAGGCGGACGCCGGAGTTCGGCCAAACGTGGGATCGGCGAAGGAGGCTACGGGGAGGGAATCTAGCGGCACGGGCGGCCTCACCGAGCTGCCCTGAGCATGCTCGTGTGCTCGAGCAAGCATGACCGTGCCTAACGTGACGACGGCGAGCTTCGCGGCGGTGATGGCAGCGGCGGCTACGGTGCCGGAAACCCATGGGAGAGGGAGGGGAATGACGCGGCTTCTCACATTGGTCCTGCAGGTGTGCGCTAGCGTGCTCGGGGAAGGGCGACGGCGGTGAATCGGCGCTGGAGACGAAGATGACCGTGCGGGGAAGACGAGCTCGGGGAGGTCGATGCAGCAGCGCCGAGCTCCAATGCGCGGCCTCAGGCGACGTAGTCGACGACGGGGAACACGGCGGGCATGGCGGAGCGATGATCGAGGCACGGTGGCCGCGGGATCGAACGTCGGCGGCGGCGGGCTCCCGGGTGTGGCGTGGGACAGAGAGAGGGAGGGCGAGTGGGGATGAATGGATGGGCTAGGGTTCCACGGGAGGGAAAGAGGAGCACGGGGGAGTACTTATCGGCGTCGGGGAACTGCGGGATGAGCGACCGCGGTGATCGGCGGCTCGGGCGCGCGCGCCAGGCGACACCTGCCCAAGGAGGACGACCACCGGCTGGGCTGGGCCGCGCGCTACTGTGCATTAGAGCCCAGCGCCGCAGTAGCGTAGGCCTTTTCTTATTTTATTTTTTCTGTTTATTAACTGTTTTTCTTTTGTTTAGTTAACAGAGAAAGAAAAGAATTGTTTGGGCATCAAAATTAACTTAGGAAAATTATGGAACTTGGTCCATAAATTCCAGAGCACTTTTATACACTGCCACAATGAGTTTGAAGATTATTTGAATCTGTATGGATTTTTCATAAATAGAATAGCATTTAAAAATGCTGAAATTGCATTGGATTAATTGCTACTGCTCATTTTAGCAACATAGTGATGTTGTTTTTCTTAACATCAAATTGTTTTGGAATATTTGCTAAATGATGAACATTTTTCCAGCAACTTTTGTGCAACTTCAAATTGCACTTTGAATTTGAATTGATTTCAGAGGGGGAAATTGAAATGAGTTGAATTATCACTGTGATCATGCATTGCAAATGATGATGACAAGGCAGGATTAAGAGGTGATCACTGTAGTTGATACATGGGGTTGTTACAAATCTCCTCCACTACAAGAAATCTCGTCCCGAGATTTAAGTGGGGAAGTAAAGGGTAACTTCGGGAGAACTGACCCTTATGGGGTTGATTATCTGGTGAACAATTCAAGGAATGTGGCAGAAGTATCTCTCGAGTTGAAACTTAATAAAACATCGAGAGCAAATTATGAAGGTACAATAAGAAGTTTCAAGCGAATGGACATCCGATCGATACCTGAACAGAGTGTGAAAAGGGGTTCAGAGCATCGGGAATAGATCATCTCTCGGAGGGTGACTCGTGATAACACACAAAGCCAAGAGCATATGATACTTCGGAATCAAGGATATACAGGAGAGTCAGGTTCCAATCCTGTGGAGCTGTGAGGGGGTTGATCAAAGTAGGGAGAATGGTGTCACCTTACCGGTCACGACAACCAGGTATGTCAGAGGTTAGCCTGTCAGTTATGTCGGCGACAATGTAGGTACCAAGGGCGAGGGACGAAGAGAACCATTTTCCTGCTCGTTGAACGAGGCGGACCAATAGGCAAAGTTCTCGTCCATCAGTGGTTACTGGATTGTCTTCAACAATAGTAACAGGGTCTTCTTGATAGGGTTGTACATCGAGATGTTTTCTTAAGCAGGGAATTATCTCTGCTTATATCATATAGATCACAAGAAAAGTTAAACAAACCAATGGAAAGGAAAAATGTGTTTACACACAAGAACTAGGAGTATATCATTTCCCAAGGAAAAACGGAGCATGATATTCATGATAGGACTGCAAGTTCAAAAGCTTTTAAATAAAGGGGCGAGGGAAGAATCATGATATTACCCATACAACGATGTTTTGATAATAGAACAAGAAACATTTGGCAATGTGCTTCCAATGTTCTTGTGGATATTTGGAATACCACAATCATGCTTCAAGGTAGCCTTAATATGGTGTTTCAAGTAAGGGTTGGGTCTGAAGATCTCAAGAGATACAAAGGAACAATTTCGGAAGTATCGAGGAACGCAAGGTATAACCAAAACATAACCAAGTCTGAGTTGGCAGAAAGTCAAGGATGTTATCGATGATAACACGAATCATCGAGGGGCAAGGATGGTATTTCTAACCATGAATTTATTTCACAACTTTAGAGAAGTCAAAAGGTTAACGATGATGGTGAAACATTTTGTCGAGAGGCTTCATGAGATGTAATCGATCAGCGACGACATTAAGAAAATGGACTGATGAAGCGAGAAGTTATTGGAACCACGGATGTGACACAAGCTCGAAATCAAGCTTGTTGTTCGAGGTGAAATGATAGGATGAGGAAGATCGACGTAAGCTTAGCTCGTCATCGGAAGTTGCTCCAGGCATAAGGACCAGGTAGCACAGTTAGAATTAGCACGATAATGATATAGCCGATCAGGCTACGAATTATGTGATGGAGTATCATCCCAATAAGAATTCACAAGAGGTAGTGCAATGACACAATATCCTCGAGATAACAGGGGCAATACTTGTAGGTAGATCAGAATATAGGTTGGACAGGTGAAATGATCTGCAGAAGACAAGTATTTTAACTTGTCCGGGAAATGGAATCAAGGAGAAAATATGGTTGGAACCACGATTGCAAAGGATCAATTCACAGATACAAGATAAACTTATACCAAGGAAATAATTATTTTTATGAGCAGCTTCCATGATGAGTTTTACATCGGGTCCATGGGCATGAACACAAAGGTTCAAGGTCGACTCCCACTTCTTCAATGCATAACCTTTCATTCACTCCTTGTTTTCGAAGAATTTGTAGTGCGGAAGATTTATCTGATGAAGCACCAGAAGAGTATGACTCACATAACTTTCGAGTTCACACTGATTAGGGAAGGCATATGTTCAACCCACCGGGGCATCTTAGGAACATATACCACAATTTGCAGAAGTAATGAACTTAAGCTCGGAAGCAGAGCATGGTTGACGAAAGGAGAGGATACACTCTACCAAAGGCATTATGTATCCGAGGGAAGACTTGCAAGGTTATTGAATAAGAGCGACGCTGTCGGATATCAACCCAACAAAAGATGAGATGGTCGGCAAAGGATCCGATGTGAGTATCGGTACTCAAACAGAAGAAGAAAGAATGTGAAGGCATCGGATTATATAAGCATCTGAATAATTCGGCGTTCAAATGCAAAAGAATTATAATTTCCAAAACGAAGGATCAGGGGCAATGCTCTGATAAAGGATAGTTAAGTTGAAGAGAACTAGATGGACAATCAATTGCAACATGATTGGCCGAGAATCAACTCACGTCCAAAATGACGTCTGAGCCGGAATGACTAATTCTAGGAATCAACTGATGATAGGGAGTATGCACATACATAATGAAACAAAAGGTTCAGAATGACACTAACAAAGGATGCTAATGAATATTGCGAGACAGATGGATTTAACCATAATGCAGGCAGACAAGAATTTCAAGAGCAATAGGTTGCAGAGGATTTTCGGGAGATCAGATAGCAATTCAATGTGTTCTGGGAAGCTCTTGTGTAACTGGGGATGAAGGTACAAACGGCAAGGATGTTATTCACGGGGATTATCGGTGGTCAGGAACTGCAAAGCAGTGGGCACAAGGGTCTCGGGAAACATCGAGGAGTACCTGCAGAATCTTCTGGCGAAGCAAGCGATTATCTGTAGTGAAGGGGTTCTCCGGGATGAAGTGGAGAACATAATGTCAGAGTTAGCAAAATCATTTAACCCGAATAGAAGAGAGATCAGAGTCCCAGAGTAAAGACGAGGAATAAAAGATCCTAATACCACCCATTCGGCGACGTGGGCCCGTAAGCCACACAACCAAGTTAGTAAAACAGTTTTGGAACACCAGACTCAACTTCAGCCAAGGAATTGGAAAGGGGGTTCCTACAGGCAGTTGGCTCTGATACCAACCTGTGACGCCCCCGGCTTAATCGTGCACTAACCATACACGCAAATGCACATGATTAAGCCTAAGGACTCACTTGAAGATATCACAACACAAATCTAAAACATAAATAAAGTTATACAAGCTTTATATTACAAGACAGGGGCCCCGAGGGCTCGAATACATAAGCTCGCTTACAAGCGTCAGCGGAAGCATCAGATATCTGAGTACAGATATAAAAGATAAAACAGATAGGCCTAAAGAAAAGGCGAGACAAAAGAAAACACTACGATCGAAAAGGCGCAGGCCTCCTGCTTGGGACCCTCCGAACCTACTCCTGGTCGTCAGCCAACTCATAGTAGTAACCACCCTCGGGGTAGTAGTAGCAGTCGTCGACAGGGGCAGCTGGCTCCGTCATCTGGTCGCATCAAATGGATAAGGGGAAAAAGAGGAAGCAAAGCAACCGTGAGTACTCATCCGAAGTACTCAGCAAGCAAGGATCTACACTACATATGCAACATTATCAAAGGAAGGCTGTATATGTGGACTGGGCTGCAGAAATGCCAGAATAGAGGGAAGGCCTAGTCCTATCGAAGACTAGCATCTTCAGCATCTTCAAGCATCTTCGAGCATCTTGCAGCATTTAGAAGAGTAAAGAAAAACATAATATAAAGTAATAGTAGTGTTATTAACCTCACCCAGAGATCCTTCCTCGACTCCCTGCGAGAAAGCAATTCCAGAGCCATATTATCCATTATCAACCTCGCCCAGAGATCCTTCATCGACTCCCTGCGAGAAAGCAATCCCAGAGCCATACTATCCATTTCTCATCACAAGTATCCAGTTCTAGTTGTATCGATCGGGATACAACTCCGAGCGTCCATTACCGAGGATCCGGCTATTCGAATAGATGTTTTCTTCCCTACATGGGTGCACCAACTTACCCACCACGCTCGCTTAACTCCGGCCGGACACACTTTTCCGGGTCATGCCCGGCCTCGCCCAAACGACACACCACAGCCCTACCTAGAGCTCAGTAGAGAGGTCCCCGCCGGTCTACATCCTAAGCACTCCGGGGTCTTGGGCCCATCGCCCGTTGCACTCCGGGTCGTTGTGTGCAGGGTGGATACCAGCACCGCCTCGGATGGCCGGCATGATCCGACCGTGCCACAATGCTAAACTGGACGTCTGACAGAGCTTTCGGCTGATGCCACGATGCAGAGTGCCCATAACTTTTCCCGCGTGATGGTTAGTGCTATCAGGCCAGAGGCTCACTCAGATCAAATATCCAAATCGTTAGTGGGTTGGTAGTGCGGTGATGAGCAGAGACTCACGATCGATGTGACCCCATCGCCCCGTCTCGAGGACTTGCGGCAAGGGCTAAGAATGCCCGGCCATGCCTCGTAATTATCTCTCGGGTACCATCCAGGTCAACCCGACTCCACATCACTCGCGGGTACCTCTCAGGGCCGACCCAATGTCATCATGGTTCTGTGTTAAGTCAAAGTAACCATGTGTCCAAACACCAAGGGGAAACCTAAGGAATCACCCTCGATGGATTCCACCTGATGCAGTCGTCAAGGTGAACTTAGGAGGAATCACGCTCGAGGTTCTCACTGCAGGTGTTGCACGACGGCATCGTTATCGGGAGTGGTGAAGGAGGAATCACCCTCGAGGACCACGACCGAATAGCTACTCTACAGAGTTAACATCAGAAGTGCTAAACGAGGTATCACCCTCGGCACTCGATAGTAACGCTGCAGTGTCGTACAACTAAGGGGGTGATGTGCAGTGCCGGGGCCTGGTTGTCGATCATGCTAATTGAGTCATCTGATAATCCAGCAGGGGCAACTGGGGACAAAGTGGGGTCTCTGGTGGGTCTCTACCCAGCCTATACTAAGCAGTTTGGGATAATCAGGTAGGTATCAACAGCAGTTACCAAAATAGGCTATGCATCAGAATAGGATAAATAGTAGCAGGAGCAATTTCTAATGCAAGCATAAGAGAGAAAGAATAGACGATATAGGCATGCTCAAGGGGGGGTGCTTGCCTGGTTGCTTGGCGGCAAAGGCAAGGTCGTCAGCTGTGAAGTCGATCCCCAGGGCATCGTCAGCGGTCTCGGGGGTCTACCGGGAAGATAGGGGGAGAAGAAACAAATAAATACACGGCGACAAAAGCAATCGCAAAACAAGACATGACTACGAGCTAAGCCGGATTGATCTATCGCAAAGTTAAGTGCTACAGACGGAGCGGGGATTTACCGGGAAAGTTTTCCCGGTTCCGGACGTCTGTCAGACAGATGAACCGGAGGGGAAAGTTCCATGTTCATCATGCTAGAGGCATGTGACAGGTATAAGGAGGGCATATTCGGATTCGTCTCGTCGTTCTGAGCAACTTTCATGTAGAAAGTTTTTCCATCCGAGCTACGGTTTATTTTCTATGAATTTACAAAGATTTAATCATTTTTTGGAATTTCAGAATTATTATTAATTCGAATTATCCAAAAGTGAAATTGCTAAAAGCACCCAAATTTGTACCCAGTTGTGGGCACACAGGGGCTGACTAGTGGGCCAGGTTGACCAAGTCAACCGCCCAGCCAGCGATGGCTGACGTGTGGGCCCAACCTGCTGAGTCAGCAGCTGACTGGGTCAGTCTTATCCGGTTAAACAGTGGGCTGGGCCCACATGTCATACTCAGTAGAATAATTAGGTTATTAAATTAACTAACCAGGTTTAATTAGGAGGTGGGACCCCATGTCAGTGATAGAACGGTTTAATTTAATTAATGCCTAATCTAATCTGAGTTTAATTAGTGAGCGGGGCCCACCAGTCAGTCTCACAGGGTCTCAGGTTAGCGTTTAACTGCGCAGCCACGTCAGCACGCCGGCAGCTAGTCGCCGGCGACCATTTCCGCGGAGGCGCGGCTTGGGTTCCGCCAGAAATCGGCCACAGGCCACCATTTTGAACGCGGGAGGTCGCATTCGAACGCGCGCGAAGTGGCGCATCCAGCGGTGGTACTGGCTCAGCCGGAGACGGGCTAGGTCGACAGTGGTGAGCGGCGAGGCTGACGCCGGAGTTCGGCTAAACGTGGGATCGGCGAAGGAGGCTACGGGGAGGGAATCTAGCGGCACAGGCGGCCTCACCAAGCTGTCCTGAGCATGCTCGTGTGCTCGGGCGAGCATGACAGTGCCTAACGCGACGACAGCGAGCTTCACGGCGGAGCTAGCTTCAGGCGGTGATGGCAGCGGCGGCTACGGTGGCGGAAATGCATGGGAGAGGGAGGGGAATGACGCGGCTGCTCACATTGGTCCTGCAGGTGTGCGCTAGCGTGCTCGGGGAAGGGCGACGGCGGTGAATCGGCGCCAGAGACGAAGACGACCGTGCGGGGAAGACGAGCTCGGGGAGGTCGATGCAGCAGCGCCGAGCTCCCATGCGCGGCTTCAGGCGACGTAGTCGAGGACGGGGAACACGGCGGGCATGGCGGAGCGATGATCAGGGCACGGTGGCCGCGGGATCAAACGTCGGCGGCGGCAGGCTCCCGGGTGTGGCGTGGGACAGAGAGAGGGAGGGAGAGTGGGGATGAATGGATGGGCTAGGGTTCCGCGGGAGGGGAAGAGGAGCACGGGGGAGTACTTATCGGCGTCAGGGAATTGCGGGATGAGCGACACGCGGCGATCGGCGGCTCGGGCGCGCGCGCCAGGCGACACCTGCCCGAGGAGGACGACGACCGGCTGGGCTGGGCCGCGCACTACTGTGCATTAGAGCCCAGCGCCGCAGTAGCGTAGGCCTTTTCTTTTCTTATTTTTTCTGTTTATTAACTGTTTTTCTTTTGTTTAGTTAACAGAGAAAGAAAAGAATTGTTTGGGCATCAAAATTAACTTAGGAAAATTATGGAACTTGGTCCATAAATTCCAGAGCACTTTTATACACTGCCACAATGAGTTTGAAGATTATTTGAATCTGTATGGATTTTTCATAAATAGAATAGCATTTAAAAATGCTGAAATTGCACTAGATTAATTGCTACTGCTCATTTTAGCAACATAGTGATGTTTTTTTTCTTAACATCAAAATGTTTTGGAATATTTGCTAAATGATGAACATTTTTCCAGCAACTTTTGTGCAACTTCAAATTGCACTTTGAATTTGAATTGATTTCAGAGGGGGAAATTGAAATGAGTTGAATTATCACTGTGATCATGCATTGCAAATGATGATGACAAGGCAGGATTAAGAGGTGATCACTGAAGTTGATGCATGGGGTGTTACACCGCCCTGGTCCCTTAGTGGAATCACGACATCTTGCATTGTGTGAGGGCGTGAGGAGATTACGGTGGCTCTAGTGGCTTCTTGGGGAGCATTGTGCCTCCACACCGCTCCAAATGGAGATTAGCATCCGCAAGGGTGTGAACTTCGGGATACATCATCGTCTCCGCGTGCCTCGGTTATCTCTTACCCGAGCCCTTTACTTATGCACTTTGCTTTGTGATAGCCATATTGTTTCATGCACATATCTTGCTATCACTTAGTTGTTTATCTTGCTTAGCATACGTTTTTGGTGCACATAGGTGAGCCTAGTTGTTTTAGGTTTTGTGCTTGACAAATTACTCGCTAGTTTTATTCCGCATTTGTTCAAGCCTAAACCGTAATTATTTTAAAGCGCCTATTCACCCCCCCTCTAGGCGACATCCACGATCTTTCAATTGGTCAATGATGCAACTCATGAAAGAATTAATAAGGGAAGAGAAGATTCACATGCAAATACACTATCTTGGACATCTTTTATGATTGTGAGCCCTCACTAAATATTTTGTGTCAAAATAGTTGACGTTGGACAAGACAGTGAAATGATTTATGTTTGTTCATATTCACATAGAAGCTATATTGTCATAGATCCTTCAACATGTGGTGCTTGCTCAATATCTTTTCTAGCCAATAATTCCGCACTAAGTAGAGATACTACTTGTGCATCCAAAAACCCTTAACCCAAAATCTTATTTCGAGAGTCCACCATACCTACCTATGGATTTAGTAAGATCCTTCAAGTAAGTTGTCATCGGTGCAATAAGGCAATAAAAATTGTTTCTAAATGTGTTGGATCATTTAGTGTAAGAGAAAATTGAGCGTTGCACGAACTTGTGATGGCAAAGTAATAAAAGCGACGGGCTGCATAATAAAGGTTGCTATCATAAGGGGCAATATAACGTGATGTTCTTTTGCATTAAGGGATTTGGCATACAAACAAATAAGCGCATGACAACCTCTGCTTCCCTCTGCGAAGGGCCTATCTTTTACTTTTATGCATTTACTTTTATGTAAGAGTCAAAGTATTCTCCCCTGTTCCTTTTTATTTTCTCTTTTGCAAGCATCATGTGGTGAGGGAAGATATAGGCACATATATCCAGTTTGATATGAGTGGGCATGAGTTATTATTGTTGACATCACCCTTGAGGTGAATATGTTGGGAGGCGAAACTATAAGCCCCTGTCTTTCTATGTGTCTGGTTGAAACTTTTTGTTCATGGGTATGCTGTGAGCGTTAGCAATCATAGAAGATTAAATGATGATTGAGTATGTGGACTTGCCTAAAGGCTCTGATACGTGACCCTTCCTGAAAATATGATGAATTGTAGTTGCAAAGTTGACTGAGAACATAGTTTGTTGGTTTTCAATAAGGTTTATGCTTTATACTTCAGTGTTGTGGTGAATTGTTACTTGTTCATGAGAAGTTATATGATAAAAGTTATTTGATAAAGTTTTACGTTAAAGTTCCTTGATGTTATAATAATATGCATGATGCTTCTATGTCCGTATTTTGTTTTTATCGACACCTCTCTCTCTAAGCATATGGGCATGTTTTTCGATTTTGGTTTTTCGCTTGAGGACAAGCGAGGTCTAAGCTTGGGGGAGTTGATACGCCCATTTTGCATCATGTTTTCCTACTGTTATTTATAATGTTTTTATGCATAATAATGCTTTTGGGAGTAATTCTAATGTCTTTTCTCTCATAATATGCAAGGTTTATACAAAGAGGGAGAATACCGGCAGCTGGAATTCTGGACCTGAAAAGGCTACGTCAGAGTTACCTATTCTGCACATCTCCAAATGAGCTAAAAATTTACGGAGAATTTTTTTGCAATATATGAAAAATAATGGAGCAAATAACTACTGGAGGAGGCCCACCAGGTGGGCACAACCCACCTGGACGCGCCAGGCCCCCAGGCGCGCCCTGGTGGGTTGTGCCCTCCTCGGCCCACCTTCGGTGCCCATCTTCTGGTATATAGGTCATTTTGACCTAGAAAAAACAGGAGGGGACTTTCGGGATGAAGAGCCGCCGTCTCGAGGCGGAACTTGGGCAGGAGCACTTTTGCCCTCCGGCGGAGCGATTCCGCCGGGGGAATTTCCCTCCCGGAGCGGAAAATCGAAGCCATAGTCATCACCAACAACCATCTCATCTTTGGGAGGCCAATCTCCATCAACATCTTCAACAGCACCATCTCCTCTCAAACCCTAGTTCATCTCTTGTGTTCAATCTTTGTACCAGAACCTCAGATTGGTACATGTGGGTGACTAGTAGTGTTGATTACATCTTGTAGTTGATTACTATATGGTTTATTTGGTGGAGGATTATATGTTCAGATCCATTATGCTATTTAATACCCCTCTGATCTTGAGCATGAATATCATTTGTGAGTAGTTACTTTTGTTCTTGAGGTCACGGGGGAAGTCATGTTGCAAGTAATCATGTGAACTTGATATGTGTTCGATATTTTGATGATATGTATGTTGTGATTCCCTTAGTGGAGTCATGTGAACATCGACTACATGGCACTTCACCATCCTTGGGCCTAAGGGAATGCATTGTGGAGTAGTTATTAGATGATGGGTTGCTAGAGTGACAGAAGCTTAAACCCTAGTTAATGCGCTACTTCGTAAGGGACCGATTTGGATCCAAATGTTTAATGCCATGGTTAGATTTTATCTTAATACTTTTCTCGTAGTTGCGGATGCTTGCGAGGGGGTTAATCATAAGTGGGAGGTTTGTTCAAGTAAGAATAGCACCCAAGCACCGGTCCACCCACACATCAAATTATCAAAGTAGCGAACACAAATCAAACCAACATGATGAAAGTGACTAGATGAAATTCCCGTGTGCCCTCAAGAACACTTTGATTATTATAAGAGACTGTTTTGGCCTGTCCTTTGCCACAAAAGGATTGGGCTACCTTCCTGCACTTTATTTACCATTACCGTTACTTGCTCGTTACAAATTATCTTGCTATCAAACTACTTGTTACCGACAATTTCAGTGCTTGCAGAAATTACCATGCTGAAAACCACTTGTCATTTCCTTCTGCTCCTCGTTGGGTTCGACACTCTTACTTATCGAAAGGACTACGATTGATCCCCTATACTTGTGGGTCATCAATAGCCCCCAAGCCCGCTGTCTTGAAGCTGGTAAATTAACTCCCCCTCTCCGGTTGAGGACTCATCACCTGAGTAGATGAGAGTCTCTCCTCCAGATGCAGAATCTTCCGCAAGCTCCATGCCTTGCATGAAACCGACGAAAACATGCTTCCGGCCGGGTTGAATCTGGGTGGGTTGCGTGCGCCGAGCCGACTCGATGAGGTTGGTGCAGGTGTTCGGCTCAGGCTCAGATCCGCCGATCTTTCCGATGAAGACGTGAATTCCGCCAAAGGGGACCCGGTACCCGTACTCGATTGAGTCGGCCTCGGGGCCCCAGCCAGCGTCGTCGATGTAGAGCTTGCCGCGGCGACTCTTGGTCATCCTGCCAACGGCGTATCCCTCGATCCCTGGGAAAGAGCCCTTCAAGAACTCGAAACCACCGTGCGCTGGCCCCATGATGGGCGCTAACTGTGGTGGGGTTAACACGACAGATGCCCTAGTGAAAGGACTTAGGTGCGAGGCCATCGCTACGGTGATTAGCTTGAAGGGGTTGAGCGGGACGAAAGACACATATTTACTCAGGTTCGGCCCCTCACGGTGGAGGTAAAAGCCTACTCCTGCTCTCATTGAATATTTATCGATTACAAGGGAGCGGATTCGCTTGACCTAGCTATCGATTGATTGTAACTTAAGTTTACCCGCCGCAGGGACTCGCCTTTATATACACAGGTCGAGGCTCTGGCCTTACAAGAGTCCGGGTCGGGTTATACTTCATAACCGATCCTGGCTTTAAGTCGCCTTGCCTTCGTTGGCAAGTCGCCGTTGGGCGGCTTACACCTCCGGGTCACGCACCGTCTTCTGGTCTTGGGCCTCCAACCGGCCCACCTCGTAAGCCGCCTCCTTAGCTCTATGTCTTGATCTCTTGGGCCTGTCTAAGGCTTCATCGTTACCAACAGCATTAACCCAACCCTATTAGGGCGGGTTACACCGTGGGGTCATATCCCCAACATGTAGGGTCCGCACGCTTAACGTTCGTTGACGATATAGTATTATATGAGTTGTGTTATTTGGTGACCGAATATTGTTCGGAGTTCCGGATGAGATCACGGACATGACGAGGAGCTCCAGATGAGATCACGGACATGACGAGGAGCTCCAGAATGGTCCGAAGGTAAAGATTAATATATAGAGCGATGCTATTTAGTCACCGGAAAAGTTTCGGAGTGTATCGGGTAGTCATCGGATCACCGGAAGGGGTTTCAGGAAGCCCCCGGGAGGTTAATGGGCCTTATAGGCCAAGAGGGGGGAACACACCAGCCCACAAGGGGCTGGCGTGCCCCTTCCCTTGGCCGCTGGCCCTAGGGATGGAAAGGGGAGAGGCCTAGCCCCTCTTTCCTACCCTCTACCTAAGAGGAAGGAAGGGGGGGGGCGCCACCTCCTCCTGCCTTCCCCCCGCAGGCATACAAGGAAGGGGGGGGGGGCGCTAGAGGGCAGGAGCCCAAGGGGGTCGGCCGGCCACCCTTGGGGCGCCTTCTGGCTGCCTCCCCTCCCCCCCACCTATATATATATATATATATATGAGGGAGTGGGCGCCACACAAATAGACGACAATCTCTTAGCCGTGTGCGGCGCCCCTCTCCATAGTTTAGTCCTCCGTCTAGTTTTCCGCAGTGCACGGCGAAGCCCTGCGGGAACGAGTTCACCATCACCGTCACCACGCCGTCGTGCTGCCGGAACTCATCTACTAGTTCGTCCGTCTTGCTGGATCAAGAAGGCGAGGACGTCATCGAGCTGAACGTGTGTTGAACGCGGAGGTGCCGTACGTTCGGTACTTGATCGGTTGGATCACGAAGGTGTTCGACTGCATCAACCACGTTAATAAATGCTTCCACTTTACGGTCTACGAGGGTACGTAGACACACTCTCCCCTCTCATTGCTATGCATCTCCATGGATAGATCTTGCGTGTGCATAGAATTTTTTTTGTTTTTCATGCAACGTTCCCCAACAAGAACTCCCTCTTGGTGTTCTCCTTGTGGCCTACTTGCAGTGCATACGCGCTGATAACATTGAGAACTAAGTCCCCAATTACTAGCTTGACCAGGATAATCCGGTCCCCGTGTCTCTTGACGTATACCATTTTATACTTGAGGCTCTTGTTGATCAAGATGCCTACATCATTTCTGTTTGCAGCCGTCCCCGTGTACCACAGCTTGAAGCCGGTATCCTCCACCTTCTTCGCCTTCTGACCTCTCCATTTGATTTCTTGGACACAAAGGATATCAATACTTCTCCTCACTGCTGCATCAACTAGCTCCCGAAGCTTTCCTGTTAAGACCCTACGTTCCAGCTACCTAAGCGAATCCTCCTAGGCTCAGCTAGCTTCCTTACCCTTCGCACTCGTCAAGTCAAATGCGAAGACCCTTGCTCATTTTTCACTACATCTGGGCGCCATTGTAGCGCGTCACTAAGGATGCGACGACCCGATCCTCGCTCACTTGACACCGTATACGGCGCGCCACCGGGGAGGTGATGGCCCGGCCCTTGCCCATTTGACATCACACCCGGGTTCCGATGTGGCGGTTCGCTGAGAGGGTTACGTCCCAACGAAAATCTTTTTAGTTTCATCTCCATATAAGAGTGGCTGAGTTTTTACGTTGGCTCGCCAAGCCTATCACAACTCTTCTCCTTTATCCGGGCTTGGGACCGGCTATGTTGAGACAACATAGGCGGAGTCAACGTGATATAATTTTTGTATGAAAATTTCCCTTAAGAGTCCCTTTGTTTGCAGAATAGAATCACATTTCTATACATGATTGGTTCCTATCTGCCGTACTTCAAAGTACAAGAAACGTTAGCTCAGACCTAATAGAAGAAAAGCATATCATGTGAACCGAATGATGTCTATTTTTCTATCTCTGTTCATAGAATTTGAGACACAATGCATCTCACTTCTCAGGCCTCCTTTCGTTCATTGGAATTCTAAAGGATATGAATTTTGTAGGAAAAAAAATCCTTTGGATCCCTTTGGTTTGTAGGAATGGATTCCTATTTCTATTTAGAATAGGAATCAATCCTTCAAATTTCAAAGGAAAAAAAAACATTGCCTAGACTTAATGAAAAAAAAAAAACTTATCATATGCATCACATGGCATCTAGTATTTTCTTATGGGAATTGAGATGCATGTCATCTCACTTCCTATGTTTTTCTATCCTATACTATTCATATCCTATGAAGCAAAGGATGCCTTATAGTTTTCCTATTCCTATAATATTTCTATATCTTGTGAACCAAAAAAGGCCTAAAAGAAGAGACAATGTAACGATCAAATGAGTTTTCACTAAAGGAAAAACGATCCATCACAAATCGAACTTGACACCAGAGACAGATGATGCTCGTGGAGAGGGTTGGTGAGTTTGTGTTCCTCGTTTATCACACGTTAAGTTCGAACAAACAACGAGAAAATAAGTTGGAGCACGCGATGCCAACGACAGACAAAATATACTCCTTCCATACACAAAGTGGAACATTAGAACTCATCAGCCCCAAACAGAGAACACGGAGAAGAGAAATGTGTCAACCTCAAGGTAAACAAAGTGGAATATTAGAACTCATCAGCCACAAACAGAGAACACAGAGAAGAGAAATGTGTCAACCTCAAGGTAAATTTATGATACGATAGAAATACGAGACTTTTGTACAAATCTGGAGGCACCTTCTGTGCCTCTTTCCCCCCTCCCCCGACAGAGGAAACCAGGCAGGCACGAGGCACACCCCCAACCCTGCTGCAACTTCTTCAGCTAGCCAACAGCACACGCATGAACGTTTCAGATGTCCTCATCTTGGCATCTGCAGGACTCCCTGCCTGAGTCGGCGAGCCGCTTTGTGATGCCAGAAGCTTTACAACATGCTTTACATACACTACAGGTAACAGAGGCAAGTTTAACTGTTACATCCCGTATGCTCAAACGAGGTGAGCACCCTGCAGGGGGAGAAGGCCCGAAGGCCGCAATCTAGAAGCATATAGTGTTTTTACGCTGTCCGAGATAGGCTGAAGCTACACCTCTTCCTGATGCAGAGCAGGGGCTGGAGGTAGTGGAGGCGACTGGGACGTCTGCTGGGGAGGCTCTTCGGATTTGTTGTTGACTTTGATCTCCAGCAGCCGCTCGACCGGCTGACGGCAGATGGGGCACCGGGTGGTCTGGTACCTCAAGACCTTGGCACACTCGCTGCACATACACTGCAGCAAAAGATCCAGTGTCAGAGTTACTAGAAATGGATAACAATCCGTGAGTTATTGTAGACTTTTCTGGATCAGTAAATAGAACATGAAATGTTTAAGATCACACTCAGTAAACAATACAATACAAGTGTAATAACAGAGTAAATTTCTGGAAATCATGATTTTCTCTAGAATAGCATAACTGCAGCATTATAACTTAATCGACTTCAATCGTAGATAATATCACACATAAGCTTGTATTTTTTATAACTTTTGAGACTTACCATATGCCTACATGGAAGGACAGTAGTATCCCTTGGTTCTGAGAGGCAGATAACACACTCTTTCCCAGGATCATTTGCATCAGTGTCACCTTCCACAGAGTTTCCTATTCCATATATTTCCTGCAATTCATACCTGGTGCCATTCACCCAAAGGATCTGACTAACAACTCGTACTTGATAGTCACCACTTTCTTTCTTTTCAAACACAGCCTGTGTGATCTGTGAGTTTGGAGTTTTGGGTTTCTGGTCTTCCCCCTCCGATGGTTGATCAGCAGACAATGTTGTTTCAGCTTTAACTGCAAGTGGATATATTTCCATTCCCCCCTGTTTCAACAACTCAGAGTCCTCAAACGCTGAGAAGTCAATTCCTGTCCCTGAAGGTTGCCTAAACTTCTGGCCAAGACCCTCTTTGAAGCTAACAGTAACAGGCTTAATCAAGTCCGGTTTCATCGCTGTTAGATTGCAGTTGAGCTCTTCCTTTGCAAAGAAGTAGACAGTCATGCTGTTCAAGGAAGTAGATCAAGAAGAATGGTAAATCACCTAACATTACAGAAAGATAAAGACTTCTTTTGTCTACAACAAGAAAGTACAACAATACTACACACCCCCTCTGTAAACTAAGATAAGACGTTTTAGATCACTACTTTAGTGATCTAAAACGTCTTTTATTAGTTTATAGAGAAATATTAAATAGCACTGCAGCTCTAGCACAAAACACCAAAATCCTCCACAAACATAACAGTGTCATATTTGTAGGAAGGATAAGTCCAGTGTGCTTGGTATAGTGATCCTAGAATAAACAAATTTAATTCAAATACATAATTCGCTAACCATTAGCAATTTTCGCAACCTATTACACTTAAAATTATTTTTGAGAAAAATGTAGCAAGATGCATGCTTTATCACGGAACGGTATCGACAACTTGGTAGAGTTGAAATTCCAAGAATTCTTTTTGGCGGCTCATAATCAGAACACATCAATTCCAAATAAACTAGAAAGAAGGACTTGCTTGGTACAAACATCTGGTCACAGACAGATTATTCAACCAAGAGCGGATGTGCCACAAAAATGATGATGAAAGAGGGGAAATGGTACTGGAGATGAAGACCTAACAATTCCATATATAACTCCAAGGATGGAAACATGTTGGTTTAGAGAATAAAATATGTGCCTACAGTAACAACTGAGCAGAAAGTGATGCAGGGAAGAATGAGTGGGGATAATATACATAATATCTATCGTTGACTAGGCCACCTCGGAGAATAGGGCATAAGTAACACTTGGTGTTAACAATGAGATGGATTGAGCATCCTGTGTAAGTCTCACAATCAATGCAAAAATTGCAATGGTTTGACCAGGCAGGAACCCAAATATGTTGTGTTCTGCCTCCAGAGTACAGGCACACAACTACTAAAGTTTAACAGTTGCCAGGGTATCAAAGTGTATGGCAACTGTAGATCATTGAAACTTCATCCTTACTACCGTGTTCTCGATCACAGAGTTTTTACTAAAGACTTTTGAGAACAAACTAATAATGAAAGAAACATGCATATAATGCTATAGCTGGCTATCTGGCTATTGAAGAAGAATTCTTTGCAAGGACCAGGGTATCAGGGATACTGCAATAGATGACTGAGCTCCAAGTTCTTATAAGTATGTTATAATGTCCTGGGGTAATACTTTCTTGTAGACAAAAAGTTTATGTTATACTAGTTTTCTCTAATTTCGTTTTTGTGTTTTGATCAATAAAGGGAATCGCCAATCAACAGACAGATGGAGGTCAAAGATCGCTGAAATAGACAAATACCGCCCTTAACCTCAAGCAAGTGAAAGCATCACCATCATCAGAGACAGAGACTAATTCCTCAAAGCATCAACGTCGACATACAAAACAAATCCATGCAAACAAGAACATCTTCCGCACAAATCCTGCTTCTGGCCACTGGCAAACAGCTGCCGGCATACATATAACGGCACAAATATAAGATTTTAAGAAAAGGAAGAAAGATTCACCTTCCAGCGACGGTGGCATCGAAGGTGAAGGCGACGAGGAAGCGGCCGGGACAGTCTTCATCAGGCTCAATCCGTAGCGTCTCCTTCTTGAGGTTGACGTCGTTGCGGATGGTAACGGCCTTCTGGTGCTCGACGTAGGGCGTGGGCATGGGCGGCTGGAGCCCGTAGGGGTACCGCCCGGCCCAGCCGGGGTAGTGGTGGGAGTGGACGGAGGGTGGGAACTCCGTGGGCGGCGGCGCGGCGCCCCTGTGGTGGTGGTCGTAGGGCGCCGGGAGGGGCACCTGCACGGACGGCGGCGGCGGCGGGTAGTAGTTCCCGTACTGCGGGTAGTACTGCGGCGGGTTGGGGTTGGGGTACTGCGGCGGGTAGGGCGTGGCGGCGGCGAAGACGTAGCGGTTGGGCGCGGCCTCCGGCTGCTGCGGAGGCGGCGGCGCCTGGTGGTGGTGGCCGTGGCCGTGGCCGGAGCTCCGGCGGCGGTGGCCAGGGCCGCCTCCCCCGCCGTTGCTGCCCGCGTTGCCCATAGCTCCCGCGCGCGCAGATCACCCGCTGCGAGCCCGGGGGAACGCGCTCAGGCTCGGATCTCGGGGCCCTGGAGCATCGAAATTGGAGGAGCCCTCTTCCCAATTCCTCTCCTCCCAACGTCCCCAGAAAACCCAAGAATCCAAGAAGACGCCGCCTCCGAGGATCGGAAGAAGCGGCGCGACGGGATTGGAACGAACCCCCGATCGATTCCCCCCTCGCGGATCGAAACCGAACACGATCGATTCGATCGGGGGAGCGGAGGAGGGAGGGAGGGGGACGCTCGCCGGCTCGCTCACACTTCTTGCTTTCTCGTCTGTATCGTATTTTTGGGGCTATAATGGAAGGTTGCGCGTAAAGCACACCACTATCGTCTCTTTTCTTTCCCCTCGCCCTCGGTGGTTACAGCTATGGCTATCACACCCCTAGCCCCTTTAACTCCCCCCGAATCGCCCGCCGGCCACGCGGGGCTTGTGCGCGGCGTGCGGGCGCGAAACCAGCGGCGGAGCTCGAACCCCGTCTTTTTTTTTTGAGAAAGCTCGAACCCCGTCAGAGGTACGGCGAACCTTTTTACCCCACACGTGAGGTGAATGTGCGACGACCAGTGCGCGGAGGTCTGGATTTGGCGGTGATGGAGTGATGGCCAGCGCATGGGCCGCCTATTTCTGGTGAGGTCGAGTGGCCGGCGAACCACAGTCACTGGTCTCGTTTCCAGCATGCAACCAAGTGGGAGTAATTAATAGTGGTGTGGAGTGGCTCCAAGCCGCATGGTAAACTCCCGGCCGCACGTGTAAAAACCTTTTGAAATGGCGACGACCGATGCATTGGCTGTTTTTGCGGGGTTGGAGACGGAGGGGCTGCTAGTTGTCAAGTGGCAACAATTCTTATATTCCTTGCCCTTTTGTTAATAAAGCTTTCTGGGAAAGAGGTTCTTGTAGTGGGAGGCGGTAGCGTTAGTGGTCAGGTTTGAGCGGAACCTAACCAGAGGTGTCGCTGCTCCGCTTTAGCTAGTGGGCTTTTCCGTTCGACTAATGACAAAGAAACAATAATGCATTTATACCTTGTTTGGTTTGTTTGGAATAAAGCTTTCTAGTACAATTGCACGGCTCCCTTGAATGGCCAAAATGAAAGGCGTGCACGTTACAAATGCAATCAATAATTGAGCGGAGCCAGGGATGGTGGTACTGCTCGTCTGTTGCGCGAGGTGATCGGTGGGATGGATGATTTAAGCCTGAAAATGTGGGTGCTCCTCTAATTGGCGACACCCTTTCCGTCGTCGCACTCAATTACTTGGCCTGCTTAGCGTCCAAAGTGGGGATGCGTCCCTACTTGACTAGATAAACACTTGCTATCCGATGCGACCGCAGCTGGCCGGGAGCCAGGGACAATGCCTGGACCCCAAAGGCAATCCATCGTGAGGCGCCACCGATCAGTACGTACCAAATGCCAGCCTTGTCGATGATGATGTCGAGATAGAGGGCCTGTTCGGAGTCCCTCCGCTCCATAAGGTCGCTCTCGGAGTTACGGAGTTCCAGTTAAAAACTGCGGAGCGAGCGAAAAGGTGCTCCGCAGATTCTTAAAATCCACGGAGCGGGTGACTGCCGAACAGCTCCAGAGTACACCGCGCCTCGATCTCAACCTTCCACGAAAAACGAGATCGTGAATGAAGCTGGAGAAAACATTTGTCGGTTAGAGACGTTGTGTAAGGCCAACTCCAACGCACGATCTCAAACGGACGTCCGGTTCATCCGCTTTTCGTCCGGGCAGTAAAACGAAGATGGCCGTCCGCTTGCGGTCGTGCGACCATCGGTGCGCTCAACGGGTGGGCCGCACCCCAAACGGTCTGTTTTGTTGACGTGAAAATAAACCCTCCAAAACCCCAAATAAACATTAAAAACAACTAGAAAATATTAACACAGTCATTAAAACGTCCACATTACCCAAGTTCACACATTAATATAAAGAAGAAAAATTAAAACATTAAAAAAATAGATAAAAGGGCCGTGGCCGCCGTCTACTCCTCGTCGTCGTCCTCGTCGCCGGTGAGGTCGACGTATGGAGGTGGCTGCCAGAGGTGGGCTAGCGGCCCTTGCCAGGCCGGAGCCGCCTGTTGTGCCGGCTGCGGTGGCGCCGGCACGACCTCTTCGCGCGGCGGGGATGGTGACCACCGGCCGGCGTCCACCTCGGGCGTGCACGACACGGTCTCCGTCCACGTTCAGGACTGGCCGACCAATGCCGCCCGTCGGCTCCTCCGTCGCCACCTCTGGCCGCGCCTCCTCCATGGCCTCCTCCTTGACGACGGCGTCGAGTTCGGGGAGGGCGATGTCGCCAGCCGCTGACAGGGCCATCATCTCCTGGAGGCCCTGCCATTGGCGCTCGTCGTGGGTGCGGAGGGAGTCCTACATCACCTGCATCATGAGCTTCTCCTCCTCGGCGGCCGTCATTGGCTCGGGTGGTGGCGGGAACGGCGATGGCGACGGCGTAGGGGTGAGGCCGCGAACCAGTTTGCGCCCGCGCGACTGGGGCAGGCTGGGAGCGCACGCGCGGTGATACGTCTCCAATGTATCTATAATTTTTTATTGTTCCATTCTATTATATTATCTATCTTGGATGTTTTATATGCTAATATGCTATTTTATATTATTTTTTAGGACTAACCTATTAACCTAGTGCCCAGTGTCAGTTGCTATTTTTTTTTTCTTATTTTTGCCTTTACAGAAAATCAATACCAAACGGAGTCCAAACAGAATAAAACTTTACAATGATTTTTTTGGACCAGGAGACAACTAGGAAGTTTCGGGAGGAGGCCAGATGACCCACGAGGAGGCCACAAGCCCCCCTAGGCTTGTGGGCCCCTCGTGGCTCTCCTAACCCTAATCCTGGCTCCATAAATACTCAAATATTCCCCGTATACCAGGAGGCACACCAAAAATACTTTTCCGCCACCGCAAGCTTCTGTTCTTGTGAGATCCCATCTTGTGGCCTTTTCCGGCACTCTATCGGAGGGGGATTCGATCACGAAGGGCCTCTACACCAACCTTGCTGCCCTTCCGATGATGTGTGAGTAGTTTACCACAGACCTACGGGTCCATAGCTAGTAGCTAGATGGCTTCTTCTCTCTCTTTGATCTTCAATACAATGTTCTCCTCGATGTTCTTGGAGTTCTATTCGATGTAATCTTATTCTGCGGTGCATTTGTTGAGATCCGATGAATTGTTGATTTATGATCAGATTATTTATGAATATTATTTGAGTCTTCTTTGAACTCTTTTATGCTTGATTAAGATAGTTTTGTATTTCTCTCCGATCTATCGATTTGGTTTGGCCAACTAGATTGGTTTTTCTTGCAATGGGAGAGGTGCTTTGTGATGTGTTCAATTTTGCGGTGTCCTCACCCAGTGACAGTAGGGGTAGCGAGGCACGTATTTGTATTGTTGCCATTAAAGAAAAAATATGGGTTTTTTTTATCATATTGATTGGATCTATCCCTCTACATCATGTCATCTTACTTAAGGCGTTACTCCATTCTTGTTAATTTAATTCACTAGATGCATGTTGGATAGCGGTCGATGTGCGGAGTAATAGTAGTAGATGCAGGCAGAAGTCGGTCTACTTGTCACGGAATTGATGCCTATATTCATGATCGTTGCTTTAGATATCTTCATAACTTTGCGTTTTTCTATCAATTGCTCAACGGTAATTTGTTTACCCACCGTATGTTTTCTTCAAGAGAGAAGCCTCTAGTGAAACCTATGCCCCACCTGGTCTATTTTCCATCATATATTTTCAGATCTATAAAACCAAAAACCCAAAAATACCTTACTGTAATTTATGTATATTTACTTTATTTTGCCTTTTATTTATCTTTTATATCTATCTCTATTAGATCTCACTCTTGCAAGTGACTGTGAAGGGATTGACAACCTTTTTTTCACGTTGTGTGCAAGTGTTTGTTAGTTTGTGCAGGTGCATCTATTGGGGACTTGCTTGTATCTCCTACTGGATTGATACCTTGGTTCTTAACTGAGGGAAATACTTATCTGTACTTTGCTGCATCACCATTTTCTCTTCAAGAAAAAAATCAACGCAAGCTCAAGAAGTAGCAGGAAGAATTTCTGGAGCCGTTGCCGGTGAGGTTCTACATCAAGCCTACCAAGTGCCTATCATAAACTCTCATCTCTTGCACTTACATTATTTGCCATTTGCCTCTCATTTTTCTCTCCCCCACTTCTAAAACATTTTTAAAAAACACAAAAAAATTGCCGTTTTATTCGCCCTTCTTCTGTTCGTCTTTTCATTTGCTTTTTGTTTGCTGGTGTGCTAGATTGCTTACTTTGTCACGATGTCTCAAGAAAATACCAAGTTGTGTGATTTTTCCAACACTAATAATAATGATTTTATTAGTACTCCGATTGCTCCCGCCACTAGTGCGGAATCTTATGAAATTAATGCCGCTTTGTTGAATCTTGTTATGAAAGAATAATTTTCTGGTAGTCCTAATGAGGATGCCGCATCCCATCTAAATACTTTCTTGAGTTGTGTGATATGCAAAAGAAAAAGGATGTGGATAATGATATTGTTAAATTGAAGCTATTTCCGTTCTCACTACGAGATCGTGCTAAAACTTGGTTTTCATCTTTGCCTAAAAATAGTATTGATTCGTGGAATAAGTGTAAAGATGCTTTTATTTCTAAGTACTTTCCTCCCGCTAAGATCATCTCCCATAGAAACGATATAATAAATTTTAAGCAACTTGATCATGAACATGACTACTGCAGGATGCTGCTAACGCGACACTACGATCAAAGACCCTTTGACGAAACTGTGTGCGATGCATTAATCGCAAACGGTGATGTAAAAAAACTGTCAAAAAAGATGCAAAACATTTGCGATGGCGGAGACATCAAACACGGTTCAGATTTTAGTTGCGTGTGCGATACAGGGCACACGGTTGATCCATCCGAACTGTTTGCGATGAGACAGAACAACAGAAACAGACAGCCATATCAAGGTGTGTGCGATATACGACATACAGTTCGCTCAGATGAACTGTTTGCTATTAGGGAGTGCAACAGAAACGGTTAACCAGATCAAGGTGTGTGTGATATACGGCATACGGTTCACTCGGACGAACTGTTTTCGATTAGGAAACACAACAAAAATGATTTAACTTAACAAGATGTGTGTGATATGCAGCATACAGTTCACATAGATGAATTGTTTGCGATGAGCCAAAAGAACACAAACGAGTCGTGTAAACAAGATATGTGTAATACACGACAAACAGCCGACTCGGATGAACTGTTTGCGATGAGAAATTACAACATAGACGATTACTATAGTTAATTCGTGTGCGATTCTGTGTGTACAAAAAACTTTGAAAATTGCAAACTAGTTGCCTGTGGTGGCTAGGAGTATCGCACACGATGCGTCTGCGAGTACTCGTGTGTGATGATTAGTAAGTTACACATACGTTTCCTTATGTTAACATGTGTGTGAATTTGTAATATGGACAGTTAATATGCAAATGCCTTCTGGACATCGGGCACACGCTTAAACTCAATGAACTGTGTACCATACTAATACTTTCCATGAAAATTTAAGAAATTGGCTAACAGCACTTGAGTAACATATATATAGTGGTTACACTATTCGACAAAAGGAGGATATTCGTAACACGGTTTTGACAACCATATGGTCCATATCTACATACTTAACATAGTAACAACTATCACATTTTAAGAGGCTGAGGGCCAACAACCATATGGTCCATATCTACATACTTAACATAGTAACAGCTATCACATTTTAAGAGGCTGAGGGCCAACAACCACAACTATCCGCTGGAAGCAGCTTGATCACGGCCACTCAGTATCTTGTCAATGAAAACAAAGAGCCCTCCTGTGCCTTGGTAGAGCATGAGTAGAACAGTGTCTCCAATTTTCCAATATGGATGCATTGCCACGACAAGCGAGAACTGGTTAATTTGAATGGTTCCATTTCTGCGGGAAATGTAGTACCTTGCAATCACTTTGGCGTTATTAGCAGGCACAAGTGTAATTTGACCACGCCGGGAAATCGATGCAGGAACTGCTACAGCGGGCAATTTCTGTTGAAATGTAGAATAAAAATCAATTGTAGCATATCGTTGAAGATATATATAGTTTATGAGCATCAACATAAAAATAAGACTTTGTACCAGCGTTTTGTGCACACAATTGGTCTTGTTCAATGTGTGCACCATAGGTATAATTAATCCCATCCAAAGTCCAACGTTCATACGCTGTGCTATCTCTGTCAGATTATCAACAAAGTTTATGACATGCTACAGATCGTTCACTATGCATCCAACATATCCTGCTTAAAAGATGGAAAGGTATTATTTATTTACAACATGGCAGAACAATATATAGTGCGCATAAATTGGTAAATAGAATTTGTTACTGCTTAGGAACAGAGTCAGAAAATGAAATCACAATTGGTTGCTTAAATAGTGATCAATTAGTCAGAACAAATACCCCGATTTTGTTAAGTAATATGCCAGCATGGAGAAAGTTGAAAGGACACTAACCTCGATCAGACTTTGATTGGCTGATGACGTTGGGGAAGTAAACATCCATGTTAATTAGACCAGGCTGTGGTGCACGCACTAGAATTTTATTGCCAACTTTTAGTTCATAACACTTAGACATTTTTCTCCAAAGGTCCGCATCAAAATAGGAGTGACCATCTTTATCAAGTTTTACGCTAACCGTCATTGTAAATCCATGTTGCGTTGTCAATATGACATCCATGGAGTCATCAACAAAGTAAAGCCCAAGATTTCCTTCTACTCCTGTTCTTGCAAAGCAAGGGATGTACTGCTTGAAATGAAAATTAAGATCGTAAATTAGATATATTGAAATAACAGAGCAATATGCAAATATGGGAGTAACTGATAGAACAGATCAATATATAGATGAAAGCAAAGTACAAAAATATATAATTAAAAATAGATAATGTAACAAAGATTTGATGCAAATATGAGAGTAAC
Organism: Thinopyrum elongatum; assembly: GCA_011799875.1. Classification (NCBI taxonomy): domain Eukaryota; kingdom Viridiplantae; phylum Streptophyta; class Magnoliopsida; order Poales; family Poaceae; genus Thinopyrum; species Thinopyrum elongatum. The sequence goes on along the minus strand of CM022300.1, from coordinate 447,316,833 downwards.
TGAATGAGCAATACATCATATATTTGCCTAATATAGGGGGAGAAAATCGGCTTCAACATCTAGGCTGCACGTGGCACCGTACCTTTTATCCAAATGTAGCAACAAACGGTATATGTTAACAAATTTAGGCCATGCCGACCGTGGTAGGTTGAGATTGAACATACCGAGCGCTCCCTGAAGTCATCGGAATGGTGAGATAGAACTTCGTTTCCGACTGGCCGCGACCACACTTGCCCGATTTGTGCTCGCACTGTGGACACATGAATGAAAACCCTCGAACCAGCTAGAAGAAAAATGAATCCACGACGATTTCCGCCGGTTGATTAACAACGACGGACGGACTACGATAAGAGATGAGTGAATATTTTGCTAACTTGATTGCCTTCTCAAAAATCCCCGGCCCAATCCCACAGAAAACCCCAATCGACCAGAGTCTAGAATGTCGGTGAAGATAGGCGGCGGAAAGCGGTAGGGGCGAAATCCCATGCCGTTTGGAGCACGACCTCCGCCCGTCGACGACAGCCGTCGAGCTTAGGGTGGCCGCCGCGATAGAAGTTGATGAGGTACAGAGTTGCGGAGGAGCCCGCGGCGAGTGGGTGGGGACGAAGTGGGCGAGGGTTTTCTTTTTGCTTTCACATGTGTGGATGAACACACACGGTTCGCAGAGGCGACGGAGATGAATCGTGTGCGATAGTAAATCACCGAGATTGAAGGGGAATCCAAATTTCCTTTGTCCTTTGTCCATGAGTTTTTTTCTACGATGAACATAAACCCTGCAAATCACCGTGTTCAAATTTGGCACTTTTCCGGGTTCATTTACAATATTTAGGGGATTATGTGCATTTTCTAGGCATTAATGCACATAATTCAAATAATCGGTGCATGAAAAGGTGCACGAGAATGATCTGGAAAACCATGATCATGCTATTTAGTAAATTCTCATGCCTTTTACAAGGAATGGGCAGATATTTCACGGAAATGTGTGGCAATCGTCAACCACAAACACATCGTTTATTGGTTTTTCAACTATAGAAAAATAAAATACATGCTTGAAAAACATGACGGCTGGCATGGTGCCATGGTATGGCCTCACCATGCCCTGGTACAAATTTGAGAAGGTTTGGCTTATGTCGTCGTCCACGCCATTCATAAATCGAATAATCACCGAGGAATTTTCATGGTTTCGAGGGGGAAATCAGCAAGATTGAAGGGGCCGGAAATCCAAATTTCCTTCCTAGCTTGTCATTCAGTTTTTTCTACAATCAACATACCCCCTCGAATGCAACGTGTTCAAATTTGGCATTTTTCCGGGCTCATTTACCATATTTAGGGGATTATGTGCATTTTCTAGGCATTAATCCACATAATTCAAATTTGAACAATCGGTGCATGAAAAGGTGCACAAGAATGGTCTGGAAAAACCATACTCATGGTATTTAGTAAATTCTCATGCCTTTTACAAGGAATGGGCAGAGATTTCAAGGGAATGCATGGCAACAGTCAACCACAAATGCGTCATTTACTGGGTTATCAACTATAGAAAAATGAAATACGTGCTTAAAAAACATGACGCCTGGCATGGTGCCATGGTATGGCCTCACCATGCCCTGGTAAAAAGCTGAGAAGGTTTGATTTATGTCGTCATGCACGCCCTTCATAAATCTAACCATCACCGAGGAAGTTCCATGCTTTCGAGAGGGAAATCACCAAGATTGAAGGGGAATCCAAATTTCCGTCCTAGTTTGTCATTCAGTTTTTTTCCAACGATCAACATACCCCCTCCAATGCAACGTGTTCAAATTTGACATTTTTTCAGGCTCATTTACCATATTTAGGGGATTATGTGCATTTTGTAGGCATTAATGCACATAATTCAAATTCGAACAATCGGTGCATGAAAAGGTGCACAAGAGCGGTCTGGAAAACCAAGCTCGTGCTATTTAGTAAATTCTCATGCCTTTTACAAGGAATGGGCAGAGATTTCAAGGAAATGTGTGGCAATAGTCAACCACAAACACGTCGTTTACTGGGTTAACAACTATACAAAAATGAAATACATGCTTGGAAAACATGACGCCTGGCGTGGTGCCATGGTATGGCCTCACCGTGCCCTGGTAAAAATTTGAGAATGTTTGCCTTATGTCGTCATGCACGCCTTTCATAAATCGAACCATCACCGAGGAAGTTTCATGGTTTCGAGGGGGAAATCACCAAGACTGAAGGGGGATCCAAATTTCCTTTGTCCTTTGTCCATGAGTTTTTTTCTACGATGAACATACACCCTGCAAATCACCGTGTTCAAATTTGGCACTTTTTCGGGTTCATTTACCATATTTAGGGAATTATGTGCATTTTCTAGGCATTAATGATAATTCAAGTTCAAACAATCGGTGCATGAAAGGGTGCACAAGAACGGCCTAGAAAATCATGCTCGTGCCATTTAGTAAATTCTCATGCCTTTTACAAGAAATGGACAGATATTTCAATGAAATATGTGGCAATAGTCAACCACAAACGTTTGTTTATTGGGTTTTCAACTATAGAAAAAATGAAATAAATGCTTGAAAAACATGACGCCTGGCATGGTGCCATGGTATGGCATCACCATGCCCTGGTAAAAATTTGAGAAGGTTTGGCTTATGTCGTCATGCACGCCCTTCATAAATCGAACCATCACCGAGGAAGTTCCATGCTTTCGAGAGGGAAATCACCACGATTGAAAGGGAATCCAAATTTTCTTCGTTCTTTGCCCTGGAGTTTTTTTCTACGACGAACATACACCCTGCAAATCACCGTGTTCAAATTTGGCATTTTTTCGGGCTCATTTACCATATTTAGGGGATTATGTGCATTTTCTAGGCATCTAGCGCATATAAATCCAATCCAGCTACAGCTGCACGGGTGTGATGTGAGGGACGTGGATTGCCGTTCGATCGCGGCGCATACTACAGTGCACGCACGCGATCCGCGTGGCTGGGGTTCCGGCCAATCATAATGCAACACACAATAGGCTCAGCGCACACTATTTTCGGAGGCGACGGAGATGAACCGTGTGCGATAATGAACGAGCAAAATTGTAAGGGAAGGCCAAATTTTCTTCGTCGTTTGTCATTGAGCTCTTAAAAACCACTGCACTGTACGGCTGCCCGGCCACTCCGTCCCAGAGCTCTCTCCAAGCATCGTTCATGGCACCGCGGCACACAGTAACTGGTAAGGAAGTGATGGCACCCCGCCGCGCTGCGTTCCTCGCCGCCCGCGACCGCACACATGGTATGGAAACGATGGCATCTTGCCGCGCCGAGTTCATCGCCGGCGGCGGCCACACAGTTACGTGGGCGGACTTTGAGGCTACCATGGCTGAATGTGCGGTGGATCTAGAGGCGGCCAAAGCCGCACAGAAGGAGCAGAAAAGGCAGAAAGTAGTCAAGAAAAGAGAGTCCCGCCGCCGCAAGAAAGAAGAGGCCGCACGCCGTGCTGAGGAGAGCTTGGCGGAGATCGAAGCACGGTGGGCTGCCGCCTACAAGGCCGGGAAGGAGAACGTCGGCGTCTGGCCAGCATGCTCCGATGGCAGCATGTGAGAAGTAGTTAGTGCGTGTGTCACCCGTAAGTTTGTATAATTAATTACGAGCATCTACCAGTACTACATACGTACTAGTCCTAGAGCAAATTACCGATGATTGCTCATCGGGTGTCACCTTGCCTCGTTCATGTATATTGAATAATCATGATACAATGAAAGAGATTTTTGAAATTAGGTGCGGTTGGAGATGCTGATAGATATAAGAATTATTAGAAGATCACAAACACACAGTTTCTATGGCGTACCCGTGTGCGTTTTTTTGCGTTAATGATCCATAAGTCAGTTACCTGTGCGATGTTTCCTAATAAATCAGGCGTACCATTGACCGAAAAAATCAACTACACGTGTACATTTTTTTGGACACGGGATCTGCCAATTTTCTCTTTTCTCGCACACGAGTATTTTACGCGCTTCGTCTGTGTTGTGTGTTTCCCCCGCCCAAGTTTCAAGTTTCACAGCGAAATTTTCATTAGGCACGCGATTTCAGAATTTATTCCTCCCACCACATCCCCACCCATCAAATTTCCTCAGTATCCCCCCTTCCCCCTCCCCCTATCAGCATCTCAAACCGCCGCCGCCGCAACCACAGCTTCAACCACATCTACATTCTTCTCGGATCCAGTTAGGTAACCCACCGATCTCTATCACGGCCCTGGCCTGATTGCTTAAATGGCGCCTGCGAAACATCCTCATGCCTCCAAATCCCCACCGCCCTACCTCCAGAGTATCGCCGCGCAAGCCCAACCACATATCACGTGGAGGTCGAGGAGCTGATGGCGGTCCATGGCGCGATGGCCGCTGTGCGTGTTGACCCGGAGGAACACCTCACCTCCGCCGTCGCCGACTTGGTGCAGGCTCTGGCCCAGATGAAGTGCCCAGCGACTACCCCCCAGGACTTACCAGGTATGATCTGACCAGCTCAATCTTACCAATACCACTTGCAATGGCTATGTTTTGTACGGTTGATGTATTAAGCATGTTCGTGCCTTGTTTATTTCAATACTGCACACTGTGTGATGTTCAAGTATTAACTATCCAGCTCAATTTCACCAATACCAGCAACAAACTTACAATACATGACTCAGGATATCACTAGAGATGCTGCCCATTTGCTATTTTTGGTGGATGCTAACCCTGTTGTACTTAACATGCCTGTCCATGTACTTACGCAGGGTCATAATGGCCGATGCTGTTGTTTGCCATCGAGGTTAGCTGCATCCCATGTCTTACAGTATTTCACATCATTTGTGCAATTGCAGTTTAACTTCTAACATTTACTGGTTGCCTGTAGGTACACATGTCAGTGGCACTGATCCACGCTTCGACCCGGAGGAACAGCTCGCCTCCGCCGCCGTTGACTTTGGGCGGGCTCTGGCCAAGATGAAGTGCCCCAGCAACTACCTCTCAGGACTTACCAAGTATGTACCCACCAGTTCAATATTACCAATACCAGTTGCAATTAATGGCTATGTTTTGTACGGTCGATGTATGAAGCATGTTGTAGTAAACATGCCTAACACGTTTTAGCTATTTTTCCTACCTTTTTATAGACAGCTGGGCCATTCTCTGCTCTGGCAGCACCTGCCTTGTGATGTTTAACTCTGTCAATTGCATTTTTATCAGTACCGGTTTCAATGGCTATTAAGCCTGTTGCAATTAACAGTTGTATCCATTTTTAAACAGTTGTATTTCAATGGCTACAAACTTATAAAACATGATTTAGGATGCTGTTAAGCCTGTTGCAATTAACAGTTGTATACATTTTTTAATCTGTCCCTTTGCTACCGTGCTACTCTCCGCAATGAAGATATACTAGAGATGCTGCCCATTCGCTATTTTTTGTGGATGCTAACCCTGTTGTACTTAACATGCCTTTCCATGTACTTACGCAGGGGCATAACGGGCGATGCTATTGTTTGCCGTCGAGATTAGCTGCATCCCATGTCTTACAGTATTTTACATCATTTGTGCAACTGCAGTTTGGCTTCTAACATTTACTTGCTTCTTGTAGGTACACATGTCGGCGGCACTGATCCAATCTTCGACCCGGAGAAAGAGCTCGCCTCCGCCGCCGCTGACTTTGGGCGGGCTCTGGCCAAGATGAAGTGCCCCAGCAACTACCTCTCAGGACTTACCAAGTATGAACTCACCAGTTCAATCTTACCAATACCAGTTGCAATTAATGGATATGTTTTATACGGTCGATGTATTAAGCATGTTGTAGTAAACATGCCTAACACGTTTTAGCTATTTTCGCTACCTTTTTATAGACAACTGGGCCATTCTCTACTCTGGCAGCACCTGCCTTGTGATGTTTAACTCTGCCAATTGCATTTTTATCAGTACTGGTTTCAATGGCTATTAAGCCTGTTGCAATTAATAGTTATATCCATTTTTAAACAGTTGTATTTCAATGGCTACAAACTTACAAAACATGACTTAGGATGCTGTTAAGCCTGTTGCAATTAACAGTTGTATCCATTTTTTAATCCGTCCCTTTGCTACCGTGCTACTCTTTCGCAATGAAGATATCACTACAGATGCTGCCGTTTTATTACCATTTGCTATTTTTGGTGGATGTTAACCCTATTATAGTTAGCATTGGCTTTCCATGTACTTAAACAAGGCTACAATGGGCGATGCTGTTGTTTGCCGTCGAGGTTAGCTGCATCCCACGTCTTATACACCATCTGTTCCTAAATATAAGTATTTTTAGAGATTCCAATATAGACTACAGAAGGAGCAAAATGAGTGAATCTAGATTCTAATCTAAACTATATCTATAATTCTATATACATCCGTATGTAGTTCATATTGAAATCTCTAAAAATACTTGTACTTAGGAACGTAGGTAGTTGTATTTTACATCATTTATGCAATCTCAGTTTAGCTTCTAACATTTACTGGTTGCTTGTAGGTACATATATGAATGGTACTTATCCACTCTTTGATCCCTTTTGCGTATGGTGCAATGAGATATTCATGAACAAGCGTCAAGTGAGGAAACTAAGAAAGATTGTTAGGCGAAAGAAACAGGTGATGGAAATTAAGCTCTTTATTTACACTTTCTCCAAGACAACAGTGAACTTTAGGATGGTAAGTAATGTGTTGTCTTTTCCCCCCGCCCACAACAAGTTACTCTATTAGACCTCAGTATCTAATTTTTTTCTTTTTTCAGTGGTTTCCGAAGCTATTTACTGATGATTACCTTGCAAACTACATGACCGGAGGGGAGGCAACTAAGGTTAAAGTATATAATTCATGCTACCATGATAATGCTCTAGAAGTCTTCCTGAAGGCGGTGAAGGATGGGCGGGCGATCGTCACAAGGGGTTGGACAAAAGTTGTTCGTGCCTATGGCATGCAGGAAGGCACATTATGGGTATTCCGCTTCTTCAACACCATCGGCAGTCAAAATGATTTACACTTGTCTCTTCACCTTTACCGCCTCTAAATATTGTGGTTCATCATAGTTAATTGCTGTCTAATCCTGTAATTACTGAACATATTGTACTGATAGTTTTATTTATGTATTCGTTGTTGAACCATTGTGCTGAGAATTTGAATTCCATGTTTCATATTTCAAAATTTCCAATTCGAATAATAAATTACAAGGAAAAATAAAATTATACAGGATCGAATAAAATAATGTGCACATGATTAGAAAGAAAACAACGTGTGTGATGAAAAATAGAGAACAAACAGTTCTTTGACGTGAAACGTTTGCGATGCCCGACGGACGCACACACGGTTTCGTCTCATATGCGTGTGTGATTCATGGTAATACGACAAATGTTTCAAACCAGTGTGCATGTGTGATAGGAATACCAATCGCACGCAGTTATGAAAATGGACACGTTGGCGTTAGTAGAGGCACCGCACACATTTTACATTCTTGAACCGTGTGCGGTAACGTACCTATCACAAACATATCGGTAGATTAAATGTTGATGTCCACCATTTTCACACGACTATAGCGGCATAATCGTTTGGGATGTCTCTCTGATCAGAAACATAACGTCGAGATGTAACGTGTGGGACTGGTGTGGCTTCTCATACGTTTATTCTATGGCAATCATCAGTAGCCGCTCGCCTATCCCCGACGGTTTCTGGGTCATGTGGGAAGGACCCCCCTATCGCAGTCACTCACTAGGCGACGGTTCCAAATGCCGTTGCGGAAAGGGGTTAAAAACCGTTTGTATAGCACCTTACGGTACCAGTGATGTTGCACAATCTCGGGAGAGGATGAAATTGATGATAAGAAATTGCCCTACTCATGGTATTAGTTTGTGGATGATCATACAATTTTTTTATGCTGAATTGAATTTTGCATCTAGAAATCTTTTAGACTCCGTCGCGGGAGGTACTTTTATGGAAATCACTTTAGGAGAAGCTAACAAACTCCTAGATAATATTATGGCAAATTACTCTCAATGGCATACCGAAAGATCGTCTACTAGTAAAAAAGTGCATGCGATTGAAGAAATTAATACTTTGAGTGGAAAGATGAATGAACTTATGAAATTGATTGCTAGTAAGAGTGCTCCTATTGATCCTAATGATATGCCTTTGTCCACTTTCATTGAGAATAATAATGAATCTATGGATGTGAATTTTGTTGGTAGAAACAATTTTGGTAATAACGCGTATAGAGGAAATTTCAACCCTAGGCCGTTTCCTAGTAATCCCTCTAATAATTATGGTAATTCCTACAACAATTCTTATGGAAATTATAATAAGATACCCTCTGATCTTGAGAACGATATTAAAGAATTTATTAATTCTCAAAAGAATTTCAATACTATGATAGAAGAAAAATTGCTTAAGATTGATGATTTGGCTAGGAACATTGATAGAATTTCTCATGAGATTGATTCTTTTAAAATTAGTTCTATGCCACCCAAGATTGATATTAATGAGTCTCTGAAAGCTATTAAAATTTCTATGAATGAAAGTAGAGAGAGAACCGCTAGGATGCGTGCTAAGAGAAATTGGCTAGAAAAAGCATGTTCTTCTAGTTTTGTGAGAATAATGATGAAGATCTTAAAGTGATTGGCGTGACTCCTATTGAATCTTTGTTTGCTAATATAAAACTTGATAAATATGGGACTGGAGATGAGTCAAGTTTAGCTAGAAGGCGTCCCAATAATTTGGAGGGTGAAGATCTTAATGAAAAAATCGATAAAAGTGGAATTGGCGAGGTCAAAAACTTTAAGTAGCGATGAACCCACTCTTTTGGATTTCAAGGACTTTAATTATGATAATTGTTCTTTAATAGATTGTATTTCCTTATTGCAATCCATGCTTAATTCACCTCATGTTTATAATCAAAATAAGCTTTTACTAAATATATTGTTGATGCTATGATGAAATCTTTTGAAGAAAAACTTGAGTTGGAAGTTTCAATCCCTAGAAAGCTTTATGATGAGTGGGAACCTACTATTAAAATTAAGATTAAATATTATGAGTGCAATGCTTTGTGTGATTTGGGTGCTAGCGTTTCAACTATCCCAAAAACTTTATGTGATGTGTTAGGTTTCCATAAACTTGATGATTGTTCTTTGAATTTGCATCTAGCGGATTCCACTATTAAGAAACCTATGGGAAGGATTAATGATTTTATTATTGTTGCAAATAGGAATTATGTGCCAGTGGATTTTATTGTGCTTGATATAGATTGCAATCCTACATGCCCTATTATACTTGGTAGACCTTTCCTTAGAACGATTGGTGCAATTATTGATATGAAAGAAGGAAACATTAGATTTCAATTTCCGTTAAGGAAGGGCATGGAACACTTTCCATATGAGTCTATTATGAGGGCCACTTATGGATTGCATACCAAAGATGACAATACCTAGATCTATGCATTAAGCCTAGCTAGGGGCATAAAACGATAGCGCTTGTTGGGAGGCAACCCAAGTTTATTTTATGTCTTTTTGTTTTTGATCCTGTTTTTCAATAAATACACAATATTGCCTCTGTAATAATTGTGTTTTAGTGTTTTAATTTGTGTTTGAGCCAAGCAAGACCTTTGGGATGCTTTGGTATATCATTGATTTGGTTTTGCTGAAAAACAGAAACTTTTGCGTCCAGTAACAGAATTGTTAAAATTCACTGGAGCGTGGAAAAATTCTGAAGTTTTTACACAAGATTTATATATGAATTTCCTCTGTTGTAATAATGTTTCAGAGGTTTTGGAGTTACAGAAGTATGACTAATATTCTGGTATTTACAGACTATTCTGTTTTTGACAGATTCTGTTTTCGATGTGTTGTTTGCTTATTTTGATGAATCTATGGGTAGTATCGGGGGGTATGAACCATGGAGAAGTTATAATACAGTATATATAACACCAATATAAAATTATAATGAGTTCACAACAGTACCTAAAAGGGGAGATTTGTTTTATCATACTAACGGATCTCACGAATTTTTTATTGAGTTTTGTGTTGTGAAGTTTTCAAGTTTTGGGTAACGATTTGATGGACTATGGAATAAGGAGTGGCAAGAGCCTAATCTTGGGGATGCCTAAGGCACCCCAAGGTAATATTCAAGGAAAACCAAGCATCTAAGCTTGGGGATGCCCCGGATGGCATCCCCTCTTTTGTCTTCGATCCATCGGTAAATTTACTTGAGGCTGTATTTTTATTCACCACATGGTATGTGTTTTGCTTGGAGCGTCTTGTATTATATGAGGCTTTGCTTTTTAGTTTTCCACAATCATACTTGTTGTACACACCTTTTGAGAGGGACATACATTAATCGTGAATTTATTAGAATACTCTATGTGCTTCACTTATATCTTTTGAGCTAGGCAGTTGCTCTAGTGCTTCACTTATATCTTTTTAGAGCACGGCGGTGGTTTTATTTTGTAGAAATTGATGAACTCTCATGCTTCACTTATATTATTTTGAGAGTCTTAAAAATAGTATGGCAATTTGCTTAGGTCATGAATTTGGTCCTAATATGATGGGTATCCAAGAGGGATATAATAAAACTTTCAAAAAGAGCATTGAATATATGAGAAGTTTGATTCCTTGCATTTGTTTTGAGATATAAAGATGGTGATATTAGAGTCATGCTAGTTGGTAATTGTGGATTAGTATAAATATTTGTGTTAAGGTCTGTGATTCCCGAAGCATGCACGTATGGTCTATCGTTATGTGACACTGCAAAAAAAAGACACATCCGTGACATTTTGGGTCGAACGATTTTTTTTCTGTCATGCTTATGACACTTCTATGACGATAATTGTGACAAAACCTGGTATCATCATAGATGTGGTGGGCTCCTACTTCTATGACAAAAAATCATGACAGAAAATGGAATTTTCGTCCTGGGCGGGCCGAAGACGCACCTGCATGACATTCTTTGGGCCGTCCATGACGGAAAAAATCGTGGTAGAAGCGAGGGCGAGGAAAATTTTGGGGAGTTCCTGGTTACGGTGGGTGGTCGGGGCCGAGCGATGCACGGAGGGATTGCGCATTTCTCTCGTACACGTACGTGCGTGTATGCAAGGCGTTGGGCTCTAACTGAACCCGAGCGAGGCGTTCGCTTACTGAACCCGAGCGATCGATCCCTGGCTGTTAACTGAACCCGAGCGATTCCTTCGCTACTGCTGCTAACTGAACCCGAGCGATCGATCGCTGCTGCTGCTGCTTGCTGAAGCCGATCGAACCTGCTGCCTCTTGATGAACATTGAACATGGGGGTTGGTTGAACGAGTCGAGACGTACGTGGTTTGGGGTTGGATGAACAGTTCCCGGTGGGGGTTGGATGAACAGGACCCCGTGGTAGTAGAGGCCGTTGCCGCTGGATGAACATGACCCCGATCGAGAGGAGGCCGCTACACACCCGAGCTGGTTGGGGGTGGATGAACAGGACCCCGTGGAGAGGGTTGGTTGAATAGTAGCCGGTGGAGGCTAGATGAACAGGACCCATGGTGAACAGTAGCTGGTGGAGGCTGGAGGAAGTCGACGGTGGATGAACAGTAGCAGGTGGAGGCTGGAGGAAGTCAACGGGTGGATGAACAGTATCCCGTGGAGGCTGGAGCGAGGCAGTAGACGATGGATGAACAGTAGCCCGTGGAGTCCCGTTTTGCGGTACGTCACACCCCTCCCGATGAACAGGACCCCGTTTCGACCGTAGGCGCTCCAACACAAGTCCGTTTCCTCCGTTTTGCAGTATGCCACACCCCTCCCGATCAACAGGACCCCGTTTCGACCGTAGGCACTCGAACATAAGTCTGTTTCCTCCATTTTGCAGTACGCTAGACCCTTCCTGATGAACAGGACCCCGTTTCGATCGTACGCGGTCGAACAGAAGGCCGTTTTCCTCCATTTTGTGGTACACCAGACCCTGTTCCGGCTGTTCCATCCAAGCCAGTTGGCTCCTGTTGAACCCGACCCAGTCTGTTGCCTCCCGATGAACAAGACGCTGTTTCTCCGTTTCGACCCAGGCGGTTGGATACCGATGAACAAGACGTCGTTGCTGTCGTCCGTTGCCTCTCCATGTACATGAGCCCTGGTCGTACAAATGCGCGAGTAGGTGTTCGAGACCCCGCCCGTATGTACGTACGTGGCCGTATTTTTTGGCATCTGGTCGTACGTACGTGTACACGGTTTTGACTGGACTGCCTGAACTGCTATGTCGGGGGCTCTACTACTACACGTGCCGCTGCTTGCTCGGCCACGGTTCATCGTTGCAGAGAGACCGATCGACTAGTATGTATGTACATGTTCGCGACCAGAATGACAATGCTACGTACGCTTCGACCAGGTGGGTCCCGACTGTCAGGGAGGATAAGGAGGCACTTCCTTGCGTGCGAAGTTATTGATGGTGGGTCCCAGCAGTCAGGGGGGAGAATCATTTTTTTGCCCGTAACATGGACACACTTCCTTGCGTGCGAAGATGTAGCTGGTAGGTCCCAGCTGTTAGGGGGGAAACATTTTTTTCGCAAAATACAGAGTCCCTTTCGGTGGGTCCCTGCTGTCAGGTGGAGGAATAATTATTTTACGCATAATAAGGAGGCACTTCCTTGCTGCGGCCGTGGACCCAGCTATCAGCCTCTCCACGTACAGTCCTCTTCTGATGGAAGTCGTTCCTTGACCACGTTGACCACGTCGCGCCGAGAGCACCAAGGCGGTGGACGACGGCGAGGCCTAGGAAGGGGACGACGCGGAGCCGGGGAAGATGCGACAGTGGATGCCCACGCGAAGAGGAGTACGAGGGTTGACTGGTTCGGGTGCGGTGCGAGGCTGCCGTCGCCGCAGAATAACATGGGTTGTGGGTGAGTAGAGGGATGGCCTGGCCAGCGGTGGGAGTAGGGTGGGGCGGTGAGGCCTGTGCGGCAGCACAACCGGCCACTGGAGGCAGGAGCAGGCGGTCTCACCGGCGCTGGTTTGGGCGGCTGGTGCAAGAAGATCAGCGATTGAAGAAGCAGCAGGACCGTTCGATTAAAATCCAATGGTCACTGCTGCTAGAATCGTTTGTTGACTAAGTTGACAAAGCCCTGCATACGCGTCAACTTAGTAGGCCCACAGGTCAGCCTCCGAACCGTTGCGCCCCAAATGTCACTGGGAGGAATCATTTTTTTCGCGTAATAAGGAGGCAGTTGCTTGCGTGCGGCCATGGACCATGGGGGTCCCTACTATCAGCCTCTCCACGTACATCCCTATTTCGATGGCTGTCGTTTGTTGAATGTTGAGCACGCCGCGCCTAGAGCACCAACGCGGTGGACGATGGTGAGGCCTAGGAATGGAACGACCCGGAGCCGGCGAAGACACAACAGTGGATGCCCATGCTAAGGAGAGTATGACGGTTGACTAGTTCGGCTGCGGCGTGAGGCTGCCATCACCAAAGAATAATAGGAGGTGCGGGTGGGTAGAGGGATGGCCAGGCCAGCAGAGGGAGTAGGGTGGGCCGGTGAAGCCTGCGCGGCATCACATCCGGCCACAAGAGAAGGGAGCAGGCAGTCCCGCCGGCGCTGGTTTAGGCGGCTGGAGCAGGAAGATCAGAGATTGAAGAAGCACGTCGGCCGTTGGATGGACATCCAACAGTCACCGCTGCTAGAATCGTGTGTTGACTGACAAAGCCTTGCGTAAGCAAGTCAGCCTCGAAATCTGTGGCGTGTACAGCCCATTTGCTATTATTTTTATAATTTACAACCCATTTGCTAATTCATATGGAATTTATTGCAGCCCATATTCCATTTATAGAATGCTGCCCATTTTCTGGTCAGTGCCAGGGTTAAAAATTTGAACTAAAAAATATGCAAAATTTTAAAAATTCGCATATTTTTGCTGGGGAACAAAATATTCTTAATCCAAAAATTAGTAGCCATACTAAAACAAATTTAAAAATAAAGTAGTACTATGTTATGTTAAAATCCAATGAAATATAAAATATCCGTGAAGAACAAAAAAAATGAAACTAATTGCCCATTTGCTATATATTTTTGGAATTTGCAACCCCTTTCATATTACTTTTAAGATTTACTGCCCATACTCTTTGGCCAGGCCGGAATGCATCCCTCCTCGTCTTGAAAGATTTGTAGCCCAGTAAGTCGAAGAAAACAAATAGGCCTAGCTTGGGTATTCTTCAAAAAGAAATAGTGGGCTACCTATTTTCCCAAAGAAAAAACTGCTGGGCTGGTCATGTTGTTAGATAGGCCACAGAGACCGCACAACCCAGTTTATAGCCTACTCCTCTGAACAAATCCTCAAAAAAAATGTTGTGCAATTCTGTCATTAATTGACTATACGTTGACAATGATGTGGGTCCCAGATATCAGTAGGGTGGATTAGAGTAAAAAAACGAGGGGTGCATCTGAGTAGTAAAGAGGCGCTTGCTTATGTTCGGGAGTGGACCTGGTGGGTCCGTACTGTCATACTCACAACTACAGTCCTCTCCCGATTCACTATGTAGACAGGGCCAGACGGCGGCGCCGTTGCGAGCGCACCAAGGTGGAGGACGACGGTGAGGCCTTGGACGGGAATGAACAGGAGCCGGGAAACACGCGGTAGTATGGCCGTAGGCGGAGGGGAGTACGAGGATTCACTGGTTTTGGTGCGGGGTAGGCTGCCGTCGCCGAAGAAGAATAGGATGTCGGGGGGAGTAAAGGATGGCCTGGCCAGCATTTTGTAACACCCCATGTCATTAGCCACAGTAATCACTTTTGATAATGACAAGTCAGCATGTTTAACAGTGCCAAATCATCATTTGCATCATATTGCATTTCAACTCCTAACTCAAATTCAAATTTAAATGAAAGTGGAAAATAAAAGTTGTTCAACATAGAAACTAAAATGTTCAATAAATAGCAAATATTACAGAGACAATTCTAAAACTGTAACCAACATTTAATAAATTAATTAGGTAACCCAAACCTCCTTTATCAGTGGCTAAAAATAATATTTAATAACCTTTTATTTAATCTAAATCAAATATGAAATGATGTTTTGCCCAAACTAGTTTTTGGTGTTAAGGTATAATGCACTGCTATTTATGAACTGGGTCACACTTTTTACAAAATCCATTTAGGGCCCAAACAATTAGCAAAGCAGTAAAGAAAAGAAGACAGAAAAAGAGAAAAAGAAAAAGGCCTAAAGAAGGTACTGTGCACTTGAGCCTATCGCTACAGTGCCGGCCCAGCCTGCGCAGCGCCGTCCCCCACCTCCCGCACTGCTCCTCGCCTCGCCGTCGAACACCACGCGCGCGCGCCCCAGGCCCTACCTCGCTCGCCGCTCGACAGCGCGCCCGCGCTGGGGATAAGAACAGGCCCGCACCCACCCTGGCGAACCCTAGCCCCAGTTTCCCCCTTCCTTCCTCGCTCCCCGCCTCGCCCGACACCGCCATGATCGGCCTCCGCTGAAGCTCGCGGCCACCGCCTCTCCCTCGCCACCCCGACGTGTCCCCGAGGCTCGCCGCCGTCCGCTACGTCACCTGCGCCAACGGGGCGGAGCCGAGGCCCCTCCATCGCCAAGAACGAGCTTCCTTCCTCACCGGATCGCCGCCGAACGCCGTCGCTGATTCCGGCCACCCCACGCCTTCCCCGAGCCCGCTTTGCACCTCTGCAGGATTGTTGTGAGCTCCCCTTTCTTCTTCCCCTCGTTGCGCTCTGTTTCCGCCACCGTAGCCCCCTCTCCCTGTCATGGCCGAGCTCGTCTCCGCACGGGCTCGTCGCCGGCAGCCCTACGACGACCATTTGGTCCCGCGCCTGTGCCCGTTTAGCTCGCCCGGGCGCGTAGAGCCTCGATAGCCTTTTGCCTCGCTCATTTGCGCACTGCTGCTGCTGATCTACCTCCACCCGAAGCTCGCCGTCCACTGCATTGCTCGCCGCCAGCGATTCCGACCACCTCGGCCCGTGAAACCACCGCAGAACGACGCGGTGTGGACCGCCCGATCGAACGCGCCAAACCCTGCCTAAAATGGTACACCGTAGGCGAAACCCGAGCTCGCCGGAGTTCGCTGCCGCGCTCGGGCTCGCCGGAGCGCTCTCCGGCCGGCGACCGACGTGGCCGGTGGGTCCCACCCCCTGTGCCACTGACTGTGGGCCCCCTGGGCCCCAGTTGACCCGTTGACTCGGGTCAACTGCTGACGTGGCCGCCCCCTATCTCATTGACATGCGGGCCCCACTCAATTAGACTAATTAAATAAAACAATAATTAGTTAATTAATTTAATTAGTAAACTAACACTCACTGACTGCTGGACCCCACCTGCTAATTAACACAATTAGTTAACTTAACCCCTCTGTTAAAGCCACAATGTATGACATGTGGGCCCCACCTGTCTGGTTTGACTGGTCAGCCGACCAGTTGACCTGCTGACGTCACACCTAGGTCATGCTGACGTCACTTTACACTGTTTCGGATAATGTTGAATTTAAATTCCAGAAATTAATAAAAACTTGAGAAAATCATATTAAATAAACCGTAACTCCGATAAAAATAATTTATAGATGAAAGTTGCTCAGAATTTTGATACGAACCCGAATACGCCCTCCGTATTCTTGTCAGATGCCCCTAGCTATATGAACATTGAACTTTTAGACCGATTTTGATAAATGAATAGTGCCCAACGTTGATTAAATAAATCCGGATAAATTCCTAAATTAACTAAATCATTTAGTTAGGCAGTAGAACACCCCGGCATATCATTTAGGCATGTCATACATATTGTTTGCATTATTGCCGTGAATTTATTGTTTCTCGCCCCCTCCTTCTCACTCGATAGACGCCGAGACCGATGACACCACAGCTGGGTACGACTACGCTCAAGACGAGCAGCCCGTTGATGACCTCTCTCTCTTGCCAGAGCAACCAGGCAAGCCCCCCCCCCCTTGAGCATCCAGATATCGCCCATTCCATTACTCCTGCTTGCATTAGATTTTGCTACTGTTAATGTATGCTCCTATTTTGATGCATAGCCTGCTGTTGTAACCTGTTCATTGTTACCTTACCTACCTATGATAAATTGTTTAGTATAGGTTGGTAGTGAACCATCAGTGACCCCACCACCTTACCCTTGTTGCCCCTACTTGATCATCGATGATTCGATCAATGTGATCATCGACCAGAGACCGACACATCACCTCACCCCCTTAGTTGTACGACTCTGCATAGTTACTATCGAGTGCCGAGGGTGATACCTCGCAACGCACTCCTGATGAACACTCTGCAGTGTAGTTGTTCGGTCATGGACATCGAGGGTGATTCTTCCTTCTCCACTTCTGATACGACTCTGTCGTGCAACCCCTTAGTGTGAACCTCGAGGGTGATGCCTCATACGTTCACCCTGATGATTTCATCGAGTGGAATCCATCGAGGGTGATTCCTTGGGTTTCCCCCTTGATGTTATGACCACACGGTTACCTTGACCTTTGTTACAGGCGGGTCCACCCTGGTGGGTACCCGCTGGGGATCTGTGATGTCGAGTGTGCCGGAAGGGCACTCGAGTGTGATATTGTGGCGGAGCTTTAGAGACTCTGATTGTCCCCGCGTGATACTAAATGAGCCTATTAGATTTGGGTGTGTGATCTGAGTGGGTCGACGTGCCCTATACGCACTACCACCACGCAGGATTATGGTTATGGGGCCCTCTATGTCGTACGTTTCTCCCGAAAGCTCTTCAGACGTCACGGTTCACCGTGCGGGCTGATCGCCGGGAATGGGCTGGATACTTCACTGACAAGTTTAGTGTCGCGCCTGCACCCCGGCCAGCCACGCAACGCGCAGGGTGCCCAGGGCGATGGCCCAAGACCTCTGGGTGCATAGGTTAGTCCGGCGTGCTGACCTCTCTGCTGAGCCTAGGTAGGGCGTTGCTTCGTGTTGATCTACCGAGGCCGGGCATTACCCAGCAAGTGTGTCCGGCCAGAGTTGATCGAGCGTGTTGGGTAACAGTAGTGCACCCCTGCAGGGAAGAATAATCTATCGATAGCCAGTCCTACGGTAAAGGACGCTCAGTTTGTGTATCCCGATCTACTACTTGAACTGGATACTGGTTACTTAATTGAAGCTTCGGGATTGCTTTCTCGCTGGGAGTCAAGGAAGGATCTCTAGGCTTGCTTCAACATGTTTGCTAGATAAAATGCTATTCTACTCTCTTCTACTGCTGCAAGATGATGGCTTCGTGAAGATGCTAGTCTTCGATAGGACTAGGCCTTCTCTCTATTCTGGCATTTCTGCAGCCCAGTCCACATATACAGCCTTTCTCCTTTGATAATGTTGCACATGTAGTATAGATCCTTGCTTGCTGAGTACTTCGGATGAGTACTCATGGTTGCTTTGTTACTTCTTTTTCCCCATACCCCACCTTGATGATACACCAGACGATGGAGCCCCGGAGCCAGATGCCACCTCAGGAGCTTACTACCAGGAGGGTCCAGAGGGCACGTACTACTGGATCGAGCCAGCTGACCAGGAGTAGGATCGGAGGCTCCCATGCAGGAGGCCTACACCTTTCGATCTAGAGTCGTTGTTTGTGCTAGCCTTCTTAAGGCAAAAATTGTCTAACTATGTCTGTACTCAGATAATATTTGTATGACTGACTTATGTATTCGGATCTTCGTGATCCCTGGTCTGTAATATTGTGGATCCCCGTTTAATTTGTGTTAGAGTTGTGTTGTGATATCTTCCCGTGAGTCCCTGTGCTTGATCGTGCATGTTTGCGTGTATGATTAGTGCATGATTGAGCCGGGGGCGCCACACATTTCAGGGTACGACAGGACGGCGATGCGTGCACGGCAGTGCAACCAGCCGTAGAAGGCGAGAACAGGCGCTCCCGCCGGCGCAGGTTTGGTTTTGGCGGCTGGACCGGTCAGACCCAAAAACTCATTATGCTGGATTATAAGAATTAATTTTATATGGCTAAAACTTATTGTAAAATGCTGCGGAGCACCTTTTTCTTCTTGATGCTTTTTTAAGACAATTTTCTTCTTGAGGTGTGAAGCCGAGCACATTCAGAAGCCCTGGGATAAAGTGGTGTCGCCAATGTGTTGGGCTGGGTTGGGCATTCTTATCAAAAAATAATAATGGACCGGAACTATTTACGACATTGACTACGATTTGCATGGGTCCGCTGATTGCAAGAAGAAAATGGTGGGAGAAAAAAGACTGGTCGCTGTCTTTGCCTAAGAATAATATCGACTGAATGTAACGACACTCTCATAGGAAATAATATCCTCCTGTTAAAATTTGACTTTTCAAATCGTAAATTTAAAGAACTGGTGCATGAGCATTTAGCTTTATTTATTTATTTACTTATTTATGTTTAGGGGACCATGAGCATGTACTTGGGCCGGATTCATGTGAGAGCCTCCCTTCCAGTTAATTATGGGCTCCTCTATTGGGCTTTCATCACTGGGCTGCATGTTATCGACAAGTGGAAAATGTGTTCCATACCAAAAATAGTATGCACTACGTACGGGGCACTAAAGGATCGGACCATGCAACGACTTCCAAAACATTGTGTTTGTCGTTCTAACAACACATTTATTCGACCAACAGACGAAATATACTACTGATTGTACATTGAAAACAGCAGTAGGAGCAAACCAGGGTTGGAGGTGCAACAGAAGCACTAAGCAGGCCAGAAGAGTAAAGACGCAGCTCTCTCTTCCAAACCAAACATCAGCCATCATTATAAAAGGGCTACCAAAAAAGAACAAGTGTATGCATCAAACTAAATAAAGATCCTACTACACCAAGTGTACGCATCTAACTAACTAGCTCAGTTAGACGTTACTATTTATTAAGCTGTGGAGATTGGCTGATGGCTTGAACCAGATGGGTGCCTGACGGGGGAAACTCCAGCCAGCAGGTCAAAGTCTGATACTTGCGACCCTCTCTCCTACTTTGGGCTGCAGAGCATGGCGGCACATATCAGGGTATGGTGCATGGAGAGACGCGTGGTACGCTGTGTACACACAATTTTGCCTAATGAACGAAACCGCGCTGCCATCCTGATCCTTGCCGTCGGTTATCTCCTGGTTAATCAGATAATTCAGTCCAAGAAACAGAGAGCGTGTACCAAGGCTACTTACCAGCCTCCAGTCAAAAATTCCTGAAGGCCCAGAGAAGCTGGGATCCTGCTCATAGACCTTGCAGTGACTGTGATTGTATTCCGCGAAACAACACGTCCGGTACGTGCGAACGATCATCAATCGTTCGCCGTCGTCTGATCGAGCCAGGAACCACCTGCAACTACCATGCTGCGTTTCTTTGAAAGGTTCTGGGATTAGGAAGGGTAGGGACACCAGGCAGCCTACAACATCATATCAAGTTGGAGTCAAATAAAAAAGGGCTCGTACTGTAGTCAATCTTAAGAACAGCTTGTTATGAGCATGAATATTTTTTCAGTAAATGTTGACAGTAATATAAGCAAGCCATCATGATATCATAGGAAAGTAACATACTGCTGTAACAGCCGTTTGTAGCGATGACTGGAGTAGGCCAGCAATACGTCCAGCCATAGAAGGAATCCACAGCGTAAATGAAGCCCTTGTGTTCAATGGCATCAGAGAACCATGGAGGATGTATGATCCTACGATGGACGTGCAGATTTATCCACTTACCACAGTGACCTGTCAGATAGGCGAGACCGCAGTTGAAGAACGCAATTAGCCTGAAGTCTATATAATTCGCAGATCTTGTGGGCACTTGGCAGATTACAACCTTGAGCAAATCAAACTTGGTATCATGTTGGCTACTGTAAGATTCCGAGTATTCTGGGCCGCGGTGCCAAAGCAGTGCAGTGTTAATCGAAGGAAGGGGGATCAATCGCTAGGTGTAGACCTCCATGAGCATCCAGCTGCCGTGACCGTCGATGAGCACCATCCAAGACGTGTTCATGCCGACCCAGTACATACCGTTAATGTAGTTGAGGGTGACGGGGATCGGATCGCAGTCAAGGGGGTTGATGCTCGCCACCCTACGATCGTTATGCTACGTGACACACCATTTCTGAAGATCAGGCGGCATCAGCAAGCAGGGAGCTGGCTTAAAAAGCTTCGGCCTGAGGGCTTTGAGTAAACGGTACAGCCCCGACGAGCACGCAGCGAGCGGCATGGTACTGAGATTGTCCACACGCAAAACAATGAGCTTGATTACCTCTGTGGGGACCAAATTCTAGCCACTCTTTTGGCGGACGCTGCTCGATTCTGCCATTGTTAGTGCTTGGGTTTCGAAAGAGGGGGGAGGCGCCTAGCGGTGATGGAAGATTGGACGATTATGTGCGGACAAGGATGGAGAAGCGAATATGTGCTGCGGGAAGTGGACAGGTGATGATGACAATGTAGCAGCAGCACGCCGCTTGACTTACGAGACACATCCCAACAGCGTAGGGTCATATCGATGCCAGACAACTTGTTTGAGTGATCATAGTACTAGTACAATAAACTACAATACCTACTACTATGCCCTAGTTTGCATATAGTGGAGTAGGACTCTGCTCTACTACTAGCACCGGAGGATTAGTATATTGTAAAATAGTTACAAACTTCAATGCCCGAGCGTGGAACGACTACGAACCGCCATCAGTGCTAACTCCAATCCCCAGCAAACGTTCGCTGGGAGACATGGCAGTTGCAAATGCTAGCGACGCAGTTACAGTATGTGTGTAAGGGTGGCGTTTTTGTCAAATACTATGGCTTAAAAACAGGCCACCGTCGAATGGAAATCTGACGGTTATGTGGGATTCGCCAGGATTGGGCTCGTGGCGAACAATCGCCAGATATCATTACTAAAAAAAAGGTTAAAACACCCGGGGCTATAACTTGCACCGGCTGACCACTAACAATGATACTAACATAGTTGTAAAATGGTCAAAGAATGTGTCTACGTGGTGTCTGGAATTATATGCAAACTAGCAAGATGCCCGTGCATTGCACGGAACATCAATATGCATTTTTTTAGAAAACAGCTGTTGTGATTGACCCATCCAGGAGTAATCCCATGTGTAAAAACTAATGATATCTCGAGAATTTCATCGAAAAAATGGTATCTTGAGAATTTCATCAAAAAATGATATCTCGAGAAAGATGAGAGATAAGGTGAGGAGGAGTGGGGCGTGGTGGTGACTGGTGGTCGGACTGGGCGAAGGCATGGGGATGGACGGCGCAGGCAGCGGCCACCATGCCAGCTTGTTCCAGAGACTTCCTTTTTTAATTGCTCAACAATGAGGTTGTGGGAGATAAGGATGAACGAGGGAAGGCCTTATCTGCAAACATGGAGAGAGGTGCTGGTATCTTTTTGCAAAATTGCTATAGTTTGCTTTCTATCCGTCAGATATAGATCGGATGGTCTATATTGCAAGATGGCAGGCACACCATCATCACCAACTCGTTTTTTTTATAAGAGAAAGTAGAGAAGTAGAGAAGTAGAGAAAGTAGAGAAGTAGAGAAGTAGAGAAAGTAGAGAGTAGAGAAACGGAGGGAGTACTAGTAAGGACACCATCTACTGCTTCGTGTGCTCCTCCTGCGCTCCATTCGGCGGGCGCAACGTCCCCTATAGCCACTCCCATTTCATGGACGGCCTGGTCGATGCCTGCAAGGTGCCCTGCGTCTACAAGAGTTTCGGCTGCGAGAAGTACGTCGACCAGCTACTGGTATGAGTGCATGTCGCCGTTTAAGGGCTCGCCGGCGAGCCTCGTGCATCACCGCACGGCACCGTCCGTCAATCACTACTGGCCCGCGGCGATGAACATCAAGTACAAGACGTGCTACCCGTTCGCCGTGCCGGAGTCGCTAGAGGATCACCGCCGCCTGCTAGTCACGGCGGAGGATGGCAGCATCTTCCTCTTGGCCGTGGGCACCGGCAAGGCCCGCGCAGGCTGCCGCCCCGTCTCTGTAGTGTGCGTCAGGGGCAACGCCGCTGACGCTGACACGAGGCCACTGTACCGATGCGTGCTCACTGTTACTGCCTCTCCGAAGTACGAGGGCGCCCACGTCGCCTCCATCATGCTGAATGGGACTGTGCCGAGCTGCTCCGTTCCCGGCAATGTGGACATGGAAGACGTCTGGTATGATTTTCACCCCAAGATGATGCATGGGGACTCCAAGGAGGTTCACCTGGTCATATGCATTACCAACTCAACTGTTCATCATTAGACCTCGCTCAATGTAAGCCGCTGTCTAAGCATGTGGAGACTTCTTATTTATATAGCATAGAACCTTCCATGCATGATCTTGCTCTATTAGAGTATCGCGCTTGAATAAAAGTGTATCCATTTATGGTTTAGTCTAGAATCTTCCATGTATGCTTTTGCCCCATTAGAGTTCTCGCTTGCCATTTATGAGATTAATTGTGAATTTTTACTACAGTAACGGTGAAAGACTTAAGATGAACCATTTCTTACATCTTCTCTGCCCCCTTCCAAGTCATCCTGATAAACAAAATCGATACTCAAAAAATAATTCTTAAAGATCATTTCTTGCAAAGCACAATAAGTGTTATTTCTTCAAAAGTTTTGGATGCAGGTTGAACACTTGAACGCTTTTGTTTGCAAAAGATACTTTTTTTATCTATTTAGCCTACATTTACTATTCACCCAGATGCTTGTGAGCTCTAGAGAAGAAATAATATCCTTAGAAGCCTATCGATACTCGTTACACATGAGATGACCCCCACATACTTTGTCAAAATAAACAACTCCCCGATCAATGCATTTCACTGTTCCGTGCAATGCACGGGCACCTTACTATATATAGTACGACCATAAATTTAACTAACATTACATATAGTACGATAAATGCTCATGCATGTCACCAAAAATTATATCATTGAAAACTATGTTCAAATACGAATCCAACGATATAGTTTTTGTTGACATGCACTAACATTTTGTCAGTTAAATCTTCAGTCAAATTACATGGGGGACTAATAAACCACGACAGAGGTAGTACTAGTGTAGAGGGCGGTGCTGCACGGGAGTCTCACCCCGCTCGTGGCGCGGCAGTAAAGCCATCATATCGCAAAACCCCACCACTCCCAGTAATAAGTGGCCTGGTAAAATAAACGGACAAGCAACCATCACATCCCTCTGTCTTTTTTGCATTTCATCTCTCTGCATTTACTTTGTCCGGTTCATCTCGCACACTCGATCCCTAGCTACTACTCCTAGGCCCAGTTCTTTTGGCGGCTTAAAAAATAACCCGTCTCTTCCCCAGCTTTTCCCATAAGGCGCCTCACTCATTCATTTGGGCTTCTAAACTACTACCTCCGTTCTGGTTTATTAGTCATCATTGTAATTTGTGCTAAATTTTGACCAATGATTTAACTGATAAAATGTTAGTGCATGTCAACAAAAGTTATATTGTTGGATTCGTATTTGAACATAGTTTCCAATGATATAATTTTTGGTGACATGCATAAACATTTCATTAGTTAAATTTATGGTCAAAATTTGACACATATTACAATGGGGACCAATAAACCAAGACGGAGGTAGTAGTTATGGGATTACTAATCTAGAAGCCTGGTACTCCTAGTAGTAGTACTCAAGTTCGAATTCCAATTGCACGGCACAACTTGTTAGGCAAAAAATTCAATACAAGGTGTACGAAGCGGTTTGGGAATTTGCATGCCTTCCCGACCAGTGAGATACTCCGTACAAAGTACGATAGAGAAATAACCACAGAGAAGGAAGCTAAAAGTAAACAATCAAACGAGCATTTTTGCATTTCTTTTGCATTGAATCGTTTCACAAGCTTGACTAGTGCTGTTTTTCTACTTTTACAAAAACCGCATCGTAATGTTAAAACGTGCATTTGCACGTACATAAGTAATAGTAGTAGCACAGTCTGCAAGCATATATAGAGAGAGACGTGTAGTGCGATATATAGTTAAGTTTGTCCTATATGCACGTACTTAAAAAATGCGTACAGATACACAAGGTTTCCAAACTTTTCCTTTTCCATACTTAATTAAGGACGCTAATAATTCCTGAACGTTCAGGATTTATCATTTCCGTCCCAAAACTAATGAGATCACCTTACGAAACTAAATTATTCCTAATAAAAGCCACGACGCTCGCAGGAGCGCTTGCGGCGCGCCACGAGTGCCCTGGTGCGCGGCCGTTTCCCAGCGCGACGACACAACGCCTCTTCCTTAGCCTCGCAACTCACGAGGTACTGATTGGCGGCTTGCCGGCGGGCGAGCGCGATCTCACCGGTCTGGTGATCCGGCGCCAATAGGTACTCCTCCTTGCTGGAAGCGTGCACCCGCTCCACATACCGCCAAGCGTAGATGAGGCGCTTGGGCCCGACTGCACTCTGGGCTTTGGCACGGGCGTCCTCCGCCACCCTCACGGCCCTCGCACGAGCCTTCTGCCAAAGAGCCAATTGCCTGACTCTCTCGGACGCGACATAGGCCTGCCTGGCAGCATGCCTCGCGGTGCGCTTCTCTTCCTCGGCCTTCTTCTCCACCTTTATTTTGGCGCGCTCTGCCGGAGGCAAAGCCTCCCACAAGGCGACCTCCATTTCTTTCCAAAGCTCCTCAAGGCTGGGGGGCTCGGCGGGCGGCGCGACGTTCTCCTCATAGCGGGGAGCCGACGCGTCCTTCGACGCGCGTGCTGGCGAGACTAGGAACACCAACGCGTCCACCTCGACGCATCGCGGCGAGGAGCGGAACGCCGACGCGTCCACCTCGACGTGTCACGGCGAGGAGCGAAACGCCGACGCATCCTCCTCGACTAGTGGCGGCGAGGAACGGAACGGCAACGCGTGACCCTCCACGCGGGGTAGCGAGGGGTGCCTAGGCTTGGGACGGGTGATGCCATGGTGGTCGACATGAGAGGGAGGGGGAGCAGATAGCGATGAACGTCAGCGTTCTTCCGAATGCCGTGGGAGCCATAGTATTTATAGCGAGCAATGGCACACCTACGTAAGATATGTTGCGTGATTAACGTAACAGCTAGGTGGGCATATTTGTTGGAGTAAATTGCGGGGGAGGGAAGGGGTGGAAATATTGCTGGTCACAACGGATTGGACGAGTGCGGGGGGAGGAGAGTCATGCATGCAGATTTTTTTTCACACGGGGTGGAGTGGTGGGACTGCCGGAGGGACAAGGAGAGTCAAGCAGGCAGATTGTTTTCACACATGGAGATGAAAAGATTTGGAGATGAACGGGTTCCTGCAGGTATGGGGAACAGTGCATAATAAGTCATCTTACATGCAATGAACTGACCATTGCATGCCGGGCTAGGTATAGTCTCAAGTCATTAAAAACATACACGCCACACACTTGTTCAGATTTCAAGGTGCACTAAATTATTGCATGCGATGATTAAGGCTGGCCATAGTGGTGGTATCTTAGCTGGTATCATACACACGGGAATAGCAAACATGCTGATGTGGCAAAGAATTAAAGAAGAGAGGGGGGGTTAGAGTAACATAGGTAGATACCGTATCATGTTAAATACTATGCTACTTTGTGTCATGCATGGCACTATAAAGGTAGTCCCGTATCATACACTATGAGTAGCCTAAAGAGAATATTGACTAATGCATGTAAAAATCTTTATCATTTACTAGTGTTCATGCATGCATGCCATGCGATAATGCATTGGTAAACACATTTTTTTGTGAAGAACGAGAGCATTAATTGAGTACTTTTGCATACTACAAAAACTATTCCACCGCCTCTATCTTGGTAAGAGTAGGTGAAAATTTTGAATCGAGCCCTTTAAACTAGAAGGGAGGTAGTAGTACTCTAATAGCTAACCTTGTTGTGATGACTAGATAGGACATGGCACGCACCTGGACGGAGGAACTAGTCTGCATTGTGCATATAAGTTTTGTTTGAAGTCAATGTACCTCTACTTTGACCAAACTTATAGAAAAATGTATCAACATTCACAATGTCAAATCAATATTTTTATACTCATTATGAAATGTAGTTTCATAAAATATATATTTGGTATTGTAGATATTGATATTTTTAGTATAAATTTGGTCAAACTTTGCAAACTTTGACTTGACACAAATCTTACGCGGAGTAAAAAGGACCAGAGGGAGTATCATGCATGCGGAGTAGGCAAAAAAATTGCTCATTTATAGCCGTCCGAAGTCTCAAAGGGCGCGACCGCGCGAGGGAGGCGAAGGTCGTGGGAGGCGCGACGGTTGACGGAATTAAGTGAAGTTACATGCACACGCCGGCATGGCGTGTGAACACGTAGAAGCTATACCGTCAGGCCTATGATGTGGGTCTAGTAGACATGACATCTAGTGGGTTCCGCATAGTACTCGAGAACTCTTTGGGGGCATGCAGCCGTTTATCCATCGGGCAAGCCACCACCCCACGCCGTTCGCACGCCCTACTCTTCCCCGTCTTCTACCTTACAACAGTTCGCTCCCAGTCGTCCCGTCCTTTCACGTTACACCAGTTCCACTTCTCCTAACCCGCCTCCAAAATCCATGGCCTCCCAAATCTCCATGATCGGTGGTGAGTACAAGGTTAGAACCATCACCGGCGATGAGTTCATCGTCATCTACACCCATAGATCCGCGACGGTGGAAGCATGCCTTGGTCGCTTCCTACACATATTCAAAAGTTCAAAGGATGAGTGGGTCGCTGGGCTAGATGTTGAGTACACCATAGTCCTGGAAAAGGAGAAGCTTCTAAAGGTGGCAGAGATGAAGAAGCCCGCCGTGATCCAGGTTTGCGTACATAACATGTGCTTGGTCTACCACATATGCCATGCCGACGTTAGGTGCCAGGATTTTGAGTTCTTCCTCAAGGACAAAAGAGTGAAATTCGTTACTGTAGACTTTACGAATGACAGGAGAGTCCTGGATCGGATAGGCCTTGTTGTAGGCCAGCCCTTCGATCTCCAGAAGGAAAACCTGGTGTCCTCCTCTCAGCCTTCAATGCTGACCCTCGCAGTAGCCATGATTGATCCTTCGTACGCTCAACTGAAGAAACCTCACCCGGAGTTTCATCATGCATGGGAGTCGAAGACAATAGATGAAGATCACATCGTGTACGCAGCAAAGGATGCCTACCTTTGTTTAAATATCTACAAGGGTTGGATGAAGAAGCAGAGCCCAGTGTCCGGTTCAAGCAAAGAAGTGTCAGCGAAGAGGAAGAGGAAGAGGGACGAGGACGAAGTCGAGGACGTGGACTCGGACTCCGAGTAAGGTGGCAGTGCCGTTGCTCATGCTGGTTCTACTGCGGTGTCAAGCGGACTAGTTGCTTAGTTTTATTTCAGGGGTGTGTTGTGCTGAGCCCCCAGCAGAACTATGTTATGTTCTTTCTCGTTATTTGAACTCTTTAGTACGTACAGCAGTACTAGTATGTCTTACTACTGTTCTTGTAGTTGGTACTACTACTCATATCTTCGTGTTCCTACTGTACTTAATATGTACTAGTAGTATAATTTGGGTCAGTCGATTTGTGAAAGAAGTTCGACGGAGCGAAGGAAGAAGATGGCAGAGAAGCTACCCCAGTATCTATATTAGGGTGGCAGGGTGCCCATGATCTATCTTATGAGTGTTGGGTGTGGAATGCAGTTCGCCGGAAAAAATGGATCGTGCCCGGGGTTAAACGGATGGCGGGGGTGGGGGGAGCATGGCGGTGGCAGGCGGTTCAGGGGAGGGCTGGGTGGCGGCGGCAGGCGGTTAGGCCTGTGGCGGGTTGGCGGCTCGATGCCTGAGAGAGAAGATGAACAGTGCATCATTTTCGGAGGTTGAAGAAGCCCTTCTGGCCGTCCATGTTGCATCCAACGGCTCACAAGAGTCGACTGACCCAAATTGTTCCTTCAGATTGCAGGATCCACGTGGCATTCAAGGTCTCGAAGGTAGATTCCACGCCCGCACCCGGTTTGCGAGCTCGGCGCGGGCGCGACTGGCTTCCACCGCGACAGCCACCATGCGCGCCTCCTCCGCGCGGGCGGAGACAACAATGACACGCTAGCTCCTCCTTGCCGGCGTGCTGGAGCACGCGCTCATCCTCCTCTTCGTATGCTGTGGGCATAGACGCGGCTCCACCTGCTCGCGTGCTTGGTAGCGCGGCGGCATCGCGAGGAGGGACTGCAGACGACGTGAGCGAGCGAGCCTTCGGCTTCGTGGCACAGGGATGGCGGGGACACGGCGGTGATGGGCGAGAAATGGTCGGCTGGAGCAGGCGGGCACCGGCATGCGCAACGGCGGTGGCATATTGATGAGTGTGCGTATGGGAGCTTAGTTTAGTTTTATATAGGGTTGGTCAAACTTAAAAGAACACCGTACTAGTACACGTAAACATTAGACTAAGGCAGCGCTTATACTACCACATTAGTTAGCACAACATCAATACGGAATCATGTGCAAGCGCGTGCACCGCGGCCGCGCGGTCGATCGAACGGTGCGTCACCGTGTCGCGCTCGAAGGACATCCACCGAACCTTTTTGTGTGTGTGAAAACAATCCCTGAATATTACTCTACTTTTTTTTCCTGGAAAAGTTCTTCACGCTACAATATTTTCATATATTTGAATTTAGCTTCAGTTCGTGCTTATTTGGATTTGGACGTTTTAGGTGCGCCCTAGACATTTTTTTAATACTGATTCTGTGTGTGTGACTGAGAGAGAATGCGTGTATGTGTCCATATGTGTGTTGTGGCGGAAGGGCAATGTGGAGAAGGTGTGCGTGTGATAGAGACATCGAGAGGTGTGAATGTGCAAATGATCATGCATGAGTGAGACATAGAGAGATGCCGATATGTTGTGTATACATGAGAGAACGGTCTTCTATTTGTACTTGTGTGTGTGTGCAAGAGAGAGAGAGAGAGAGAGAGAGAGGAGCATCTGTAACACAACAACCATCTCTCTCAATTCGTCCGTCGCTCGCACGATCGTATGTAACACATGCATCGACGCACACATTTTGACACCCTTACCCGGCCCCTGCCCGCCTCTAGGCCCGCACATCGCTCTCTATCTCGCACGCACAATCTCTTCGTGAAAACCCTATTTAGCATGTAGCTTTCCGTCACATACACACACATTCTCTCCATAGGTTTGATTTCTCTCAATATCTGACACACACACACATGCACACACACACACACACACACACACACACACACACACACACACACACACACACACACACTGCACACAAACTCCCCCTCCCCCGAGCACACGATTCATCCCCATCCAAGGTTATATGGCGACCACTCTCTCTTGTGCTTCTCTGCACCCCAGCATGCACACCACCTCAATCTTCAAAGAGGGCATCGAGGAGATCGAAGATGGCGACCACACTGCACTAGAGAATGCGGGGCCATTTGGAAGCAGGATGATGTGACGATGGCTGACTGACTCCTCCCCCCTCTCTCTCCCGCACAAAATTATCAATCCCTCAACCCACTAGATCCTTCCCCTCTCATCCACGTTTTTCCAGCTCTCTCATCAAACCCATTGTCTCTTCTCCTTCCACATGTACAAAATCCGGATGCACACGCATCTCACGTATATTACATGTCTCCATCTTTCTCACAGACCTAACTTATTCCTCTCTCTCTCTCTCTCTTGTGAGGTTTGTCTCCTACTCTCTCGCCCACATACATACAATCTTTCCAGCCCTATTTGCTCCATCTTCACAAGCTCTCTCTACATGTTTCATTCACACATTGGGATGTGTTCAAAATGTTGCTTTATAATGGATCATGTAGAGTTATGGTTGGTTTTGGTGCATCCTATACAAAGTAATAACTATGAAATGCATTTAGATTTTCATTTGATTGGGATTATGTGAGTTTGAGCATATTGTGAAATACTATAGACCTGGTATACATCTTGGAATTCAACAATGATTCTAACTATTGAATTATATAAACCATTACATTCGAAGTCAGTAGCTTAATATATTTATTTCACGATTACAACAAATGATTAATTCCACTACAAACTAAGAAAACAAATGTTTACTCCCTCCGTTTTTCCGCGTATTAGCATTCGTCAAAGTCAAGTTTTGTAAACTCTCACAAAGTTTATAACAAAAAATATTAACATATACAATAACAAATAAATACCATTAGATTCATTATTGAATGTACTTTCACATCATACGTATTTGTTATGGTAAATGTTTATATTTTTCTATAAACTTGGTCAAACTTTAGGAAGTTTGACTTCGGTCAAACCTAATATGCAGAGTTAATAAAAACGGAGGGAGTACTAGTAGTTACTAGTCCTACTCGCTAGTTGCTTAGCCCAATCACCCAACACGCCAGACGGGGAGTTCAGTGTTACAAAATTTTGAGGTCGGCGGGAAAATCTCCCGCGACCCTGATTCGAGCAGTGCGAAGTTACCATCATACCCTTCAGAACAGGCCTACGGATGCTGGTGGGTAGGGGGCTGTTTTGGTAACTTCAGGTTCACCCTACCCAGCCAACCCCACCCCGGCACCCAGAGTAGTACACCTGAATACTCCCCATTTTCTATCCCCACCGCAAAATAGACTTCTCCACGGCACCACAGCCTTCATGCTCCTCCCCTTCTACATCGACGCACTCATCCACTGCAGCGCATCTGCCTCATCGACGATGTTGTACGCCGCACTGGAGCCGGTCCACCATCGTCGTCGTACAAGGAGCCTCTTCCCCGGCACCGTCTTCCACGGTCTCGGATCTGCTTCCCGGAAGTCGACGCCAAGCGCAGAAGCACCACTGTCGTGGACAATGAACTGACTCCCGTTGCTGACCATGATGCACAGATGCCGCCGCGACCATCGTACTCCTCCTCGATTGGTAATGTGTAGAATCTCTTAGCAGTACATGTGCAGTTCCAATTTTGTTCATACCTATTCTTCAAATTTCCTGGTTGTTATTGTTCCGGTAAAAGTAATTGGTTATAGCTTGTATTGTCCAATAGAATATCACCTTGTAATTGTGCATCGCTCCTGTATTGTGTTGTGCTTGGGTAGGTTCTTCATCTGCAACCAGTAGTGTGGCTAATGATGGAAAGTTTTTTTAGAACTAGCAAGATACCCATGCGTTGCACGGAACATCAAGATACATTTGTATGAGTAGTTTATCTTGTGGGAGAAAAGGATGAATGAGGGAAGGCCTTATTTGCAAATGTGGTGAGGGGTGTGGGTATCTTTTTACAAAATTGCCATAGTTTCCTTCCTATCCGTCAGATATAAATCGGACGGCCTATATTGCAGGATGGCTGGCACACCATCATCACCAACTCTGTTTTTTATAAGAGTAGAGATAAATATAAATATAAAATAAATATATAATATATAAGAGTAGAGAAGAGAGTAGAGATAGCAGGGCCGTCAGGAAAGGATCGCGCGCGCGTGGGAAAAAGCGCCCGGGCGCGCGCTAGTTTTAGCGCGTGGCGTCCAGCGCGCTTTATAAAATTCAACGCCCTCCCGCGCCCTCCCACCGCTCTATGCCTCGCCACCGCTCTCTCCCCGCTCTTTCTCACCTCTTCACCGCCGTGCCACCATACCGCCGAGCCGCCGGGAAACTTGGGGCTACCGCGGCGTCCGCGCGCGCCCCTCCGGCGGCTTCTCCGCCGAGATCCAGTTCGGCGAGATGCGCCTCGGCCTCGACACTTTCGACACAGCCCACGAGGCCGCCCGCGCATACGACGCGGCGGCGTGGCGCCTCCAGCGGCCTCGTAGGGACATGAACTTCCCCAATGTGCCGACGCGGGAGCGGGCGCAGGAGCTCGCGTCTCCCCCGCGGCTTATCACCGACAAGGATCGTCGCGACAACCGGAGGCGGGAGCACTGTCTTGGCATTGCCGAGATGGACGAGGAAGCCATGGTGCTGTGGCGCCAATGCTTCCCGCAGGACATCATCAACGAGTGCGAGTTATACGCGCAAAGGAGGGCGGAGAGGGAGAAGAGGAGGGCGGAGCGAGCCGCCTATTGCAAGGACATGCGTACGCGGAAGGCGGCCGCTCAATTCATGTGACACCCTGATTTTGGCAACGTTTTCTTTTCAAACTTTTCTTGGCTTTATTTGAAATTTGAATGGTTTTTGAATCTTTCTAGTTGGTCTTGGAAACTTTTGAATCTTTCCAAGTAATCCAAAGCCTCATCACCTTGCCAAAACCCTACCAAGTACCTCTAGGACCCAAATCCCAATTCAAATCTTTTCCAATAACCCTTTTCTTTTATTTGGGAATTTAGGTCATCACTATGGGTTGTGAAGCAACCTATAGTTTGGATGGCCAAAAAATTCTCAAATAATTCCCTAAAATACCTTGGACCATATCTTGCCCCAATATCCAAAAATATTCCATGGCCTAGTTCAAATATTTTGCAGAACAATTCATTTTTGTTCCTGGTCAGTCTGGACCTTTGTGAAGGAAGTACCTGCTAGGTTTGTCCAATTGCTCTGAAATTCCTGTGGCATGAGGACAACTACAAATGAGTTCCCTCCACCAAGTTTCAGCATCTAAAGATCATTCATATGAGCAGGGCTTCAACTTTCACATCCTGGACCAGATTGGTAGGTTACACATGAACTACCCTCAAATCTCAACCAAACCTTCTCAAACTTGACCAGTTTTGAGTCCTTCCAACCTAGATCATCCTGGACATCTCCATTGGCACTATTCGCAACTCACCACTTCTCCAGATCTCTCTCTAGTTCACTGTCAGAAACTGTATCTGAGGCTACCCCTCATCTCAGACTGAGACAAGCCAAACCAGAGGTGTAGGTGATCTGAGTGATCGAGGGTCGACATGCCAGACAAGAAACGCCAGGCTCTCATGACCTCTAGACATCAACTCTCGTGGTGAGCACGACAATGGCATGCCATTACGCGTGCCCTGCACCGCACCCGTGTCTGTGGCGTCGCATCCGACTGCCTCTCACCACAGTAGCTTGTCTCCGTGTGCCGACATCATCCCCGTTCGCCACCTAGCCCTTCTGGACTCCTCCCCTCGCCGGAGAAGCTCTCGGCGGCCGCCACGACCACGAGCACTGTGCCGCCCGTGCGGCCACAGTTGCGGAGCCGCTCGTCTTCTTCTCCCCGAGCCATCTCTTCGCGCATTCAATGCTCTGCTCGCTCCTGTCTCGTCGCCCCGCGCCACGACGGCCAGCTCGACGTCCTTGCGCCAGTGGTGTAGCCACGTCACCGCCAATCCAGAGAACTCGGCGAGCTTCGCCTCCCGGCTATAAATAGCCCCACCCGGCCTCGCTGAGCTCCTCACCCCTCTCCCTCTCTCCCAAATTGCCTCCCCAAGCAAGAGCCAAGGCCGAGAGGCCCTCTGGCCTCGAGCTTCGCCGGAGCTCCTCCGCCGCCCTAGCTCTGCCACCAGCCACATCCACTCCACCTCCGCCTCACCTGAGACCACCATAGTGCTCAGCTTGTTCCACTGGTCTTTCCAGAGCCACCGCCCGGTCGAATTGCTGCCGGATTCGCCATAACCGACGACCACCGTAGCCACCACCCACCAGAGAAGAAGGGCGCGACACTGTCCGACCACCTCCGGAGGATCTGCGGGTATGGGTGTGCTCGTCGTCGACCGGCCGATCCATCCCCGCCATCCACGAGGCCAACTGCCGTCGAAATCGCCGGCAATTACCGCCGGTGAGCCGCCCCTTTCTCTGCCCTCCCCCTCTTTCTAATTTAAACGGGCCCGGCCCCACTTGTCAGCCACTTACCGAAGTGGTAAGTGGAGGCGCCTCGGGCGTTTACGCCTTCGACGTGGCCCCTTCGCTGGTTTTCTGTTTTTTATTTATTTAAACAGAGTTGACCAGCCACTTTGACCCTAAATAACTTTTTATTAAAAGGTCCAAATCACCTGATTCTTTTTGCATTGTGTTCATATTAAACTCCTTTATTTTCTGACCAAGTTTGGCATTTTTCCAATACTCACAGAATTGTTGGTGAATAAAAAGGCTTTATGTGACATTTTCCTTTGCCATTTAAAAATGTTTTCAGAAGGAGATTCTTGTGGATTTGAAGACCAGGAGTATTTGAACAACCCAACAGAGCAAGGCAAGCCAGGACATCCATATTGTGAAGCATTTCATAGCATTGCATAATTCATATTCATTTCTTACATTTAATTAACATAGATAATTCAAGTGAAGTATTTAAATGCCCATTTTTGACAACTTAAATTGATATGATGAATGACCATGATTGCTAAGTTAAACTTAGTTGGTTGATCAAGAGTCACCTGTCCAGGCTTACCCGTGCAGCCACATTTGCCGGTATGGGACGGCCTTGACTTGGTCTAGCTCCGTGCTCTTTCACCGGTACCTCCAGACAAGGAGGGTTATGCGTGCGTGCTGCCCTGATCAGGCAGACGGCTCTAACCTTGTGAGCCCAGTTGAGTTTTGTGCCGGCGTCCCCGTTTGGGACAGTTTAGTTAGGCCACGACGGTGGCAGGTGTCACGAGGTGACACGGGGCCACCCAAGGCTTGACTCCAAGGGAGTGTGATTGCCGGTGGTACGATGGGACAGTCACGAGTCAGGCGGGTTTCGTTGGAGCAACGCTGGTCCACCCGAATGGGATCACGAGGTTAGGTGCTCCATAGTGTGGGTAAAGTGCGCAACCTCTGCAGAGTGTAAAATCTATTCGAATAGCCGCGTCCATGGTATTGGACAGCCCGTCCAGACCTCTCTAGGTGATCAACCGTAATAACCATAGTAATGATGGAAGAACTTGACTTATGAGCGGAAGTACTCATTGGCATCGAGTATTCCGAGGGTTGTGAGACAGCCCGAATATGAGTAAGTTAATAACAGTAAGTGAATCAGTTAAAACATAACATGTTGATTGCCATGCTATTATTTGCTGCATACTTGGTTGTCATGTGCTTGCGAGTACATTCAAAGTACTCACCTGGCGTATCATGCCAGATGTAGGAGAAGACTGAGACGGAGGTCTCGAAGGTCCGTGTTGCGATGTCTAGGATGTGTCCTCAGTAGTGTCCCTGTGGATGGAGTTACTATCATGTTCCGCTATGCAGTAGTCTTTCACTGTAGTGTCCCATAGTAATACCGAGGCCCTGATATGTTAGATAAATAATGTAGATATTGTCATAGCACTAGATGTGCTTTTGGCCTCGATGATCATGTAATATATAAGCTTGTACTCGACTATTATCAATAAAAGTTCAGCTATGTTCTGTTCCAAGTTGTTGTGTGTTTCCAGAAGACATGATCTCTGGGTTGGAAACACTGGTAAACTGGTTCTCTGAGCCGGGGTGCCACAATTCAACATCAAGCTAGGAGCAGCGGCGCCCTGGGACTCCGACGACGATCGGTATCTTGACGCCTACATTGAGACGTCGGAGGAGGACATCACCGAGGTGGAGTCGGACGACGAGGAGTAGTTGAACTATCTATTTTTTTATCTATCTATGCTGAGAACTATCTATGTATCTATCTATGCCAGCATCGACTCAGAGTCGAATCTGTATCGAGTCAGAGTAGAAAGGGGAAAAAATATAGCGCGTCTGCTGGAGCGGCGCGCGTGCGCAATTTTTTGCAGTGGCCACTGGAGCCAGCACTCCGCCGCCCGCAAAAACTAGTTATTCCGGTGCTGTAAACGCTTTTTTAAGGCGCCGCATGTTGCTCTTCTGTTGGAGATGCTCTAACATGGCAGATGAGTGCTTTAATGTTGCCCACAAGATGCGTGAGTATTACTATATTTTTCTTGCCATGTTGAGATTTTAAAACTACGAATGCGAACATGCAGAGGAGCAATAAAGACCAAACACTGGATATTGGGGACATCTTCAAGGAACGTGGCAAGTTAAAGAGGAGCTGCACCGAACCTGTAAAACGAGCTTTGGTAAGTAACACCCTTTCAATTACTTTCGTTTAGCCTCGTGTTCTTCGATGTGTATATGTTGTAGTTTCTATTTCTCTTAGCCTTGTGTTCTTCGATGTGTAATAAGAAGAAATCGTCCTAATGCTTTCGTTTTTAGCTTGATGTAGGAAGTGGGTGTTCTCACCTTGGAGTCTATTTTTATATTTCTCCTTTTGAATTCACTTTTCCGAGTCCTGTTTATCTGGCTTCTACTTAATGGATCTGGGTAGCTCTGACTATTGATCTAAAAAAGAAGTAACTTCATGTCAGGATGCAGTTCTTGCGAGGAGGGAAGTATGGTCAACCTCGAGATCATGTTTCCAAAATGAGGCTGGATTACACACAAGGTGCCCGTTCCCTAATGATGCTGGATTAGACACAAGGTGCATATTCCTAGATGATGTTGGATTACACACAAGCCAGGTGGAGTCGTCAACTGTTCGTGTCCTCGTGGCTCTAGTAAAGGCTGAAAGAAAGCGTGCAGCAGCCCTTGAGAATGTAGTTGAGTTCCTGAAGAAGTGAAAAGAGCAATCAGATGCTCTCTTCACCCAAGCCAAAGAAGAGATGGAAGAAGCCAGAAAGAAGCTAGCAGAGGCAAAGTAGGCTAGGCGTCTTCTGCTATCTAAAACTGTTGTCAATACAACTTTTCCTTCATAATAGCTAGGTTCAAATGTTTATCCAGTCAGCATGCCTGTTGTGATGTCCGTGCATCTACTGATGTGGCACAAAATAAATTTTTTTTGGGTCATGTAATAACAGCCATTACTTTCCAAACAATAACAGATGAACCATTGGACATGGTATAGTTCACACGCAAGCCCAACATTCCAAGTTCAACTTCCACATCAAACTCATGTTCACAGATATCTGCACATTCATAGATAATGTCCACAACCATGATTCACTTCAAAGCCAAAAAAAATGTGAGAAGAGTTATAAATAAAGAAAAATCTCTAGTTCCTACTACCAGTGCGAGCACAACAAGTCAACACCATATGTAATTAATTATATTTTGGACATTTTTTGACTAAACGCGAATAACTTCTGGAAGCAGGTATAATTTCTAATGCCGGCCGCGGCTGGGGTCCATGATGTTTTGAGCCAAACCGGACAACACATCGGGTTTCTATGCCGGCGACACGGTGGTCGTAGCATTCGTGGGTTCGGAGTGGCTGCGGCTCCCGTGGTCTACTATTCCTCGATGTCAACGGTGGCCGCGGACATGTTGGCCACCTCCGCTAGCATGCAGCGGTTCTGCAAATGTTTGCGTCGGATGGCGCGGCCAACCACGATACACTGGATGCCGTGGTCCCCCGTGTGCCGGCGTGCAGCAACTGGCCACTCCTCTGCGAGCAAGCTTGAAGCGTCAAGTTGATGCACCAGGGGCCAGCTTGGAGCGGCGGCTTGCTCCTCCGCTTGCCCGCCTGCAGCCTTGCCCATGGTACTGACGGCCTGGGGCGGGGAGGGAGGTGGGGCAGCGAGTTGCCTGGCTCGTCGGGGCACCCAGCCGGCTTTTATGCCAGAGAACTCGTCTTCCTGCTCACCGGATGCTATGGAGAGTGTGGAGAAAATGGTGCAAGGAGGATATGGGGAGCGGCGGCGTGGTGCGGTTTTTGCCAGGCGTCTGGCCTCGTTTAAATAGCGGGCGGACGAGAGGAGCCAACCGACATTGTGTTCTAAAATGCCGGCCGGCTCGCGGAAGGACATGTTGCCGGCACACGCACGGATTCAATGGAGGCAGGCGGGGCAGTCTGAAGCCGGTTGCATGCGGCGAGGAGGCGTGTTCAGCCTGGCCTGAAGTGAGTGGGGCCCTCTTGGCCGGCGCTCCGGTTCAATGCCTGCGCTATGAGAGGTCACATCCGTGTCAGAGCAATCACTCCCTCCGGCCCTTTTTTGTTTGGTATAACAAAATCTCATTTTCCATTCACATTTTACAAGTAAAATTCGTGGACAAACTTTGTCCCAAAATACGATGTGGACTAGTAAACCAGGACGGAGGTAGTAGTTATGAATTCCATTTTTGCTCCATACCAATTCTTCTAAAAACTAGTACTCCCTCCGTTTTTATTTACTCCGCAAATTAACTTTGGTCAAAGTCAAGATTTGTAAACTTCGACAAAGTTTATAGACAAAAATATTGACATGTACAATAACAAATCAATACCATTAGATTCGTTATTGAATGTACTTTTGCATCATATATATTTGTTATGGTAAATATTTATATTATTTTCTATAAACTTGGTCAAACTTTATGAAGTTTGACTTCAGTCAACTCTAATATGCGGAGTAAATAAAAACGGAGGGAGTATAATGCGCCATTGAAAATCGGAACTCTTACCCCGCTAAAAAATGATATTTTAAACATGGCTACTCAATTAGTGGCGACTGGAGAGCCACCGCCTCCAGGTCGTTCACCTGTGGTCCCGACCATCAACTCCTACGGATCAAATTATCACGCGAGCTGACCATTCCTACAAAGGTGCGCTCCACCACGTACTCGGTACCCGCGCATGCAGCAATCGTGCACCTAGGGTTTATTTGTTTACGGTGCCTTTACGTAACTCTAATGTGTGCGAGACAGCGAGAGACCGACTGCGTGCGTGCGCCTCTTCTCTTTGTATATGTACTCCACCGTTTTTCTGGTGTCCAAAAAATTATACAGTAATAACTAGCAATGTGCCAATGCGTTGCCACATGTTCAAAGTAGATTAATACATATTCACCGATTTGATAGAAAAGAGTCTAGTTTTGAAATACGTATATCACTAAAAATATGTTATGTTTCACTCAAAATATATTCCTTTGGCGTATTTGATGAGATAAGGGAGGAATGTGGTTGGTTTCAAGATTCGAGAAGTGGTATATTGTTGCAAAAAGCCCATGTGTGTGTGTGTGGTGTGTGTGTAAGAGATAGGGAGAGAGGAGGAGGACGGAGTGCATGTGTGACAAAGACACAAAGAGTGTGTGTGCGAGAGGTATCACCATAAAATGAGGCGATAGTGTGTGTGTGCACGATCGAGAGGGCGTGTCTCAAGAAGGGACGAAAAATCTACATAGATACAAGGAGCGCGAGAGGGACATGTACGAGATAGTGGAAGCAAGAGTGTGCGGATGTATAAACCTATCTGGAGGCTGGTCGATCAATGTTTGTGAGAGAAATACGAGTCGGGGGTGCGAAAGCGAGAGTTTTGTGTGTGTGTGAGAGACACGGTAGTCGGGAGGGGGAGTGGAAGCAGGAGTTGTGTGTGAGAGAGAGAGAGAGAAAGGGGGGGGGGGAGTTTGTCTGATCGGTAAACAAATGAATAATGTTAGTTTTATAACTAAGACGAAGATGGAAAGGAGACCCCAACAAACATTGTGTGTGCGGGAGAGAGTAATTCTAGTGGTAGGAGTCATATCTAGAATGATATAGGGTGCGTGAGAGAACCCTAGAGAGAAAGACAAAATGAAAGACGAGTGAGAGTGTGTGTGTGGCGGTGAAAAAGAAAGCTTAGGTACCTAGTGATACCAGAGAATGATAGAGACATGAGAGATAATGAAAACCATGTAATGTATAATGATAGGGAGAGTGTGACACTTCTCAAGGGAGACGGCGAGAGACCATGTTTGCGAAAATAGGAGAAACATGAAGTGAGAGTGCGGGTGAGCTGGAGAAATGAGAGTGATAGCTACATGAAGGAGCATGCGAGAGAGATGGGCGTGAAAGGAGATTCAAATATTTAGTTGCGTGTATAGAAAATATCAACATAAAAGGGATTCAAATATTTGAATTCGAGATGATGATACATGTAATTCATACTCGAACCAAAATTGATCTATCAAACATGCATACTCATATGAATTCGCGCGCATATATGTTATTTAATATCTAGATATTACTGATCCATACATTTGAGTAGAACATAATTTGGTTTAAAAAATTTAAATTCAACCTTATGATTTTGAGATCATTGTATTAGTAAATCATATTATATATAAAGGAGCAGAATTCTTTGTTGTGCTTTTGAAAGTATATATAAAAAATGATGTATATAGAATTTTGTTC
Source organism: Thinopyrum elongatum (assembly GCA_011799875.1). NCBI lineage: Eukaryota > Viridiplantae > Streptophyta > Magnoliopsida > Poales > Poaceae > Thinopyrum > Thinopyrum elongatum. The sequence continues at coordinate 447,275,933 of CM022300.1, read as the reverse complement.
GAATCAAAAATAGATCCTGCCCGAAAAAATAATACAAAATGGATTGGAATTGAGTTGGCACGGTAAACGTGCAAGCTTTTTCTCAAAAATTTGAACGAAGCAGCCAAACTCGCAGTAACCGCCTGAAACCAAAATATGGGAGATGGAAATTACTGCCTGTCCCTGACATGCAACACAAGTCGGCTCGATTTCAATAGGTCTTGATAGGGGCAGGTTTGTAATTTCACTCAAACATGACATAACCTCCTCTCACCCAGATTCATACACGGTGGGCGCTAAAACACAGTGTCTCCTTGCTCGAAATCGCCTCTCACCTGGATTCATACATGATGGGCGTCAAAACAAACTCTCCTCAGCCGAAATCTCCGTCGGCAAATATTCGGTGTATGCAAGATTACCGTCCTATCCCCAGCAGCCCAATATTCCTGTGATGTCTGAAATTTTAAATGGGGGATAAGTTGGTAACCTTCCCCGCATTTGAGACAAGCGCGTCCCAAAGACATGGTTCCCCCTACCTCTCTCCCTCCATTTCCCCATTCGTACTCCGTGGGCGCCAAAACACCCTCTCCACCCCAGCCTCCTCCGTCCGCCACCCCATCCACCGCCGTCCTCCTCCACCATGCCGGAGCTGATACCCCGACGCCGTCGTCCATTACAAGAGATCGACCTCTCTCATCCACGGCTTTGGACCAGGATCCTTGCATCCCGTCCTCTCGCTTCATCCCCGCCGTCGTCCACCTTGTTGGCGCCGCTCCCACGACCGTCTCGCCCATCATGCCAGGATATTTCCCCCGCCGCCACCGTCTACCCTCCTAGATCTGCTTCCACGCTGCCGACAGCCATCGCTACCGCAACACCATCAAATTCTCAGCAGATGCATACACGGCGCCGCACCAGAGGCGGTACTCTTTCGTATCTGCTCAACTTATTTATCGCAGCAAGAAAATAGATCGCCACTGCTTTACTGTGATTTCTTGTCCATCACTTAGGATCTTACTTGTTAGTTGAAACCAAACATTGGTTACGAAGTTGCCTTTGTCCGGTTTGCACCTTCAGATCCGCCATGGCAGGCTCAACACTATACTCGCAATGCTTATGGTTTTCCCCTTTTATATTCCACACTAGTTAAATGACAGTAGACTAAATTTCAAAATTGGGTCAGTCGATTTTTGAGAGCTCGCTGGAATTCACCGGAGGGAAGGAAGGGGCTCGGGTGGGGACGGTGGTTGTGGGGGGCGATGGCCTGGCGGTGGTGGGGCCTCGTCGAGCGAAAAAACTAGAAGAGGGGGTGGGGGCGGGGGGATGGGGGGATAGGGGGGGGTGGTGGGGGATGCGAGGAAAAACAGGCGTGGGGCGGCGGTTTCAAGGGAGGGCGGGGGGGGGGGGGTCGAGGCCGGTGGTTCGGCCGGCGGCCCGTGCTTTGTTCTGTAGGGGAAGAATCAGAGACGAGGAAGAAGAAGGGTTAGGAGACGTCGGATCTTCATCCAACCGCCCGAAATGGTCGATTGACCCAAATGATGAAAGTCACGCGACTTGCATGCAGACATTCCTTTATATTCAGTACCATCATCGTAGCTGCTTAGCACTGCTCCTCAATCCATCAAGCTAAATAATGTGTCACTCATAATTCCAAACTTGTTGCTCAAATATGAATCTGATATGATGCTGATATTACTAAAATAGATAACGTTTAATTGGTCAGCTAATGTTCCTACTTTACTTTCGAAAAGCACGTGCACCACATATAGAGAGACAGCAGGGAGTTGCATTCTTAATGCGCTCTGGTTCATCATGTGTGGGCACTGCGCAACGAACATTTTATTATCCAAAATCTGCTTGCTCTTCTTTAGCATGTTCCTCTTCTGTTCTTCTTTAATAAGTACTCTCTCCGTTCCTAAATACAATTCTTTGTATAGATTCCACCATGGACTACATATGGAGCAAAATGTGTGAATCTACACTCTAAAATGTATCTGTATACATCTGTATGTGATCCATAGTGGAAATCTCTACAAAGACTTATATTTTGGAACGGAGGGAGTATAATAGTAGTACAGTATGTTCCTTGTAGTGAAGAGGAGCAGGGACATTTGCAGTGTAGAGGTCTATTTGGTCGGTTGTGATGGACACTTTCAACTCTTCAGGCCTCATTGATTCGTAGGATTTTGTAAACATAGGAATAGGAATTGTAGTGGCCTGCCCACTTGAATCCTATAAAATTAGCAAGGAAATGCGGAGAGTTGTGTCGCCTTTGAGAGTTATACTGATATTAACAGTACCGCACCTTCAGTTGAAGAGAGCTAGTATCCGAAGCCTTTCTAGCCATACCGGCAATAGTAGCCCATATTTTCCAGCAAGTTCCACTTTCCTGATTTTACTTGTGATGCTTACGGTTTTCCCGTTATATCTACACTATGATCTGTGTAGCTGCTTTGTGTCGCACTAGTAGCAGTCCACCCTTGAAGCTAAACAACACACCAATCATAAGTCCAAAGCTTACTTCTTCAAATATGAATTGTGATATGATACTGATATTAGTTAACAGACACACATTTAATTGGTCAGCTAATGCTCCCACTTGATTTTCCAAATGCATGTGGCCACATATAGAGAGACAGCATGGAATTGCATTTCTTTGGGCGCTGTGATTCATCATGAGTGGGTATACCTGGCCAAACCTCGGGCCGGGCCGGGCTTCAGGCCGGGCCAGGGTTCGGGCCGGGCCTAGCCAAGCCCGAGGCAAAAAACCTAGGCCCGGGCCTGGCCATCAGGCCTGGTTTTTGGGCCCAAGCTCGGCCCGAACACGTAAAAGCCCGCCGGGCCTCGGGCCTCGGGCCGGGCCCCTTCAGAAAAGCGCAAAAACGACGGGCCCGGGCCCGGCCCAGCCATCGGGCTCAAAATCTAGGCCCGAGCCCGGCCCGGGAGCAGCGTCGGGCCGGGCCGGCCGGGCCGGGCCGCCCATGGCCAGGACTATGAGTGGGCAACCAACATTGTATTGAAAGAAGCAGAATCTCAAGAATATGCTTCCTATTCTATTCTTTAACATGTTCCTCTTTTGTTATTCTGTATTTAGTACGTACAGTATGTTCCTTGTCAGGAAGGGGAGCAGGGACATCTGCAGTCAACAGCTGATAGAGCTGGCCTGTACGTGATCGATAGGCTTTCAATTAGTAGCGGCAATACAACACCGTATTTTCCAGCCAGTTCCACTTTCCCGATTTATATATGCTGGTTATGGTGTACCCCTTTTATGATCTGCCTAGTTGCTGTGTGCTCTTGTTATCATGGTTTGGCAATAAACTCTCTATCCAGTATATTATGAACCTATCATCTGCCAACTATCGTTACTTCTGGAGCTTTTTTTTGTGTACTTGTGCCAGATTATATTAATGCACGCACCATATTACATCACACATGGGCTCTCTCATCAGAATCCAATGATAGGACACAAGGGTTTACAGGGAGCCCCTATATTAGAATATCCTCTGCATTACAAAGATAATCTCACTACTATTTATGTTTTCATGCTTCTCAGATATTGTACGTAATCACAATGAATATGAGAATGCGCGCATCAAAAGAATATTGTGAAACACTGCAATGACTAACAAAATTGGCACCAAGGCATTGAGTTCCATTCTAGATGCAATGAAACTCATACGCTCCCCACCTGCAGATTCTTGTTCAGAATATGATCCTAGTGACTATTCTGACCTCGAGGAGTCGAAGGCAGATGGCATGTCCTGTTCAGCCATCAAGGTGCCTGTTCTAATTTGGCAAGGTTTTATTGATTGCGCGTATCTTGCATAAGGTGTCTTGCATTTCTTCTACTTTGTTGCACCGCCATCTGCTTAGTTTACTCATCATATATTTCAAGATGCCATGCCCATCCATTATCAATACATATTCCATCTATCATCATACCATGTTTTTCCACTCAAATGCTGTTCTTGTGCATCAGACATCAAAAAGGAAGAGGGTGATTGCCGAACCTGAAGGAGCACCAGCAAAGTCCTTGAAAAATGTGGTGGTGCCAGAGAAATCAGATAGCCCCCACTTATATTGGCTCTACAACCAGTGACACGAAACATAGGACCGACTCCAGCAGACTGTACCCATACTTCACTGGCCCCACCACTTACCCCACCACACAGGACCTGCACTCCAGCAAAAGGTATGCCAATTTCAGTTGCCATAGCACCTGCCGTACCACAGAAAAATCCAACTCCAACAAAAAGTACAGCAAGTCCACCGGCCGAAGACCGATCCCAACTGCAGAGACGGCCAATTCTTGCAGATTGGAACCCCATTCCAATTATTCCCAGTTTAAAAGACAATGCTTTCAATGTTGCTAGGGACTATGTGCATATATTCCCATCATGGGAAGATTATAGTGAAGACAAACACCATTTTCACATCTTCCTGTCCCACTTACGTGTAAGTGCTATTATTCATGGTGATTATTTTCCTATTTTCTGCTGATTGAACACATCAATGATTTACATTACATTGTTGTAAGTAGGCGAGGGTAAATCTGGATAGTCATGACAAGCAAAGCTTGCTTGAGCTTTTCAAGGAAGCATTGCAGCAGTATCGGCGTTACCTGAGGAAATCACACTTTGATGGCAAGTCTATAAACGAACTTCCGGTGAAGTCTCCTGTGCTAAATTTAGAAGGCATTGAATGGAAAAACCTTGTTATGCACTGGTCTCGTTCCCAGGATGAGGTACTATCTATGATATCACATGACAATTTGAACTTCTACTTTTCCGCATGTGCCTTACGGATCTCTTTTGCAGGAAATTTGCTCGAAGAAGAATTCTGGTTTGAAAAGGACGACAGGATATCACAAATATGCTGCCCGCTGCTTTGCTCTTGTTAGTACCTATTGTCCTGTATCACTGTACTTGCATTCATACCTGGTTCATTATGTGACAGCAGTATGCATGATAGCTTGCTTATCAATTGTTCGCTCCAAATTATCAGATTTGCATTAATGATTACATTAATGTAGAATATACCCAATGCCAATGAAAAAGTTTAGCTCTGCATTGTTCTTGTAAGTACCTGCTGTCCTTTATTAGTGTACTTATATTGACAGCTAGTTGTTCATGTACCATCACTCTGCAGCTTATTTTCCTTTGCCCTCCATTTTCTACACATCAGATCTATATTTACTGTTACCATAAGGTTGGATAACACCAATGGTACTGAAGAAGTTTAGCTCTGTATTGCTGTTGGCTGTACCTTTTGCCTGTATCGCTGTACTTACATTTATAGCTACTTGGTTATGTAGCATCACTCTTCATCTTATCTTAAATATTCTCCATTTTTTTTATTTTATCACATCTATATTTACTCTTAACAAAATGTAGAATAAAGGCAATGCTTATGAAGAAGATTCTGTGGTAAACTTCTTGAATTGCCCCCCCATCAGCATGGACAAGGGCTTTATAGAGTCGGTCTTCACCACTAATGTAAGTTTGTCCTTCTCAAGCCTTCAAACTTTGTTGTGTATATTTGGTTAGGCATGACTGCAACAGCTGTTTATTTTTGGTGTTTGCATCAAATTGTATGTTTAAAGTTTATTATGAAGTTCATAAACAAAAGTTTGTCCTTCTCAATTTAAGTTTTCAGTTGTACAACCTAGTTCCTTCTTCATACCATGTAAATTAAACTATACAGAGCAAGTGATCTTATTTTGCACTGCATGTATGCTTCTGTTCTTGATCCATAATCCAGTGGTGTGGTGAAACTACCCACTACAGCACAATGTCATATTCTGCAATGTCTTAACTATGAACAATGTCATATCATTCGACTATTATTTAAACCGTCTCTTTATTTGCCAATCTGAAATGGGATAAATTGACAGCACACTAACCATTGATACTTATGAGTTCTTGATCTGTAATCCAGTGGTGTCGTGAAGCTGCCAACTCCTTCACAATGTCATTTCCTGCCATGTCTTAACCTGAACAATACCATATTGTGTTAATGCTATTTTAAACCATGTCTCTTTATTCGCCAATAAGAAATGTGATGAATTGTCAGCACTGATACTTATATGTGCAAAACCTGTCATCTGTCTGCTTGTTTCTCTTTCAGAGTGAGGAGGATATAAGCGTCAAACAAGCGCAGTCTCATCAGCTTGCTCAGCTGCTTGCGCTGCAGCTCCTGAGCAGGGCTAACCTTTCTTGAACTCTATTGAAGTGCTGTCGGTTTTGTATATTATTTTGTCGGTGTGTTTATTTGCACTGGTGGTGATCTTTGATGCCCAGTGTATGTAATCTGCTGTCTGCTTGTGCTTTATTATCATAGTGGCGAACTTTGATGCCTAGTGGATGTAATATGCCGTAATTTCTTTATTGTATAGTCTAGGTTTTTTCTTATTCACGATGCTGCAGTTATTTTACTGTATATATATCCTGTCTTCACTCCATGGAAAGTAAACCAGCCAAACCGTAAAATTACAGTACATAATCGGGACGTCATGCAAATCACTATATATGGGCAGCATCATGGGCCCAGTCATCTTGGTCCGTTAACAGGCCTAAATGTAAACTGGCCCACTAGTAGTTTCGGGCTTTTAATAGGCCGAGTAAACCACCAGCCCTATTTTGGCAAGAAAATTCAATGGGCTTTTAGTAGGCTGAAAAGTAGGTTGGGCCTGAAATGTGCCGAACAGCTCACGGGCCCACAGCAGGCTGAAATAGACCCCGGCCCATGATTGTACCAATCACATCATGGGCCGTTAACATGCCAAAATTGTCTTGGTCATTGTTTGGCCCAATCAGATTATCGGCTATGAGCAGGCCGGATGCAAGGCGGGCCATAATTAGGCCCAACTATATGACGGGCTTTTAACAGGCCGAAATAAATATAAGGCCGAAATGTTAAACGGGCCTTTAACAGGCCGAAACTAATATCTGGCCGTACTATTAAATGGGCCTTTAGCAAACAGAAATCCTAACCGGGCCTCAAGTGGGCCCAAAAGCACAACGTCCAGTTGACGGGACGAATCTGATATGGGCCATAATTTAGCCCAAAGAATGAAAGGCTCTTAAAGGGCTGGATCAGATATGGGTCGTAATATGGCCCAGAACGTGGTAGGCTATTAACGGGCCGGATCTCATATGGGCCCTTATTAGGCCCAGAATGTGGCAGGCTGTTAATGGACCGAATCAAATATGGGCCGCCATTTGGCCCAAAACATGGCAGCCTGTTAACGGGCCGGCCCACTAGTGTCTTCAAAATCTTGTGGGCCTTTAGCTGGGCCGGCCCATTATGGTCTGCAAAATCTTGTGGGCCTTTAGCTAGGCCGGCCCATTATGGTCTACAAAATTTGGTGGGCCTTTAGCTGGGCCGGCCCATTTAATCTTTATGGGCCACTTCTGGGCCGGTCCACGTGTCAACATATCATAGGCGCATCTCGCCCATTGGATGAGTGACATCTGTGCCAACGCGGAGCTGACACGTGGTTCCGTCGGCCAATGAGAATTTTACACGTGGAAAATCGCCATTGGTCGTGGCTGTTAGCGGGTTATCGGATCCAAAACCGGACCCGATAGCTTAACGGCGACCCGTTACGGTGGATGCCACGTGTCGGTTACCCTTGACGAAAGCACTTCTATGACGCGTGATTTATCGTCATGGAAGTGGACACTTCCGTGATGATAATTTAGGTAATGTCATGGAACACTTCTACGACAGCACATGTATGACTATCTTGATTTTGTCATAAAATCGTCATGGATGTACATGCATGACAGAAAACGTGACCTACTATGACAAACACGTATCATCACGGAAGTGTGTTTTTTTTGTAGTGTGATGAAGTTGGAGCATGATTTATTTTTGATTGTCTTCTGTATGAGTGGTGGTCAGGGACGAGCGATGGTCTTTTCCTACCAATATATCCCCCTAGGAGCATGCATATTAGTACTTTGTTTCGATGGCTACTATTTTTTTCCAATAAGTATGTGAGTTCTTTATGACTAATGTTGAGTCCATGAATTATACGCACTCTCACCCTTCCACCATTGCTAGCCTCTCTAGTACCGCACAACTTTCTCCAGTGCATTAAACCCACCATATACCCTTCCTCAAAACAGCCACCATACCTACCTATTATGGCATTTCCATAGCCATTCCGAGATATATTGCCATGCAACTTCCACCGTTCCGTTTATTATGACACATACCATCATTGTCATATTGCTTTGCATGATCATGTAGTTGGCATAGTAGTTGTGGCTTGGCCACCGTTCATATTTTGTATACATGTCACTCTAGATCATTGCACATCCCGGTACACCGCCGGAGGCATTCATATTGTTGGGAAACGTTGCATGGAAAACAAAAAAAATTCTACGCACACGCAAGATCTATCAGGGAGATGCATAGCAACGAGAGGGGAGAGTGTTTCTATGTACCCTCGTAGACCATAAGCGGAAGCATTTATTCAATGCGGTTGATGTAGTCGTACACCTTCGCAATCCGCCCAATCAAGTACCGAACGCACGGCACCTCCGCGTTCTGCACACGTTCAGCTCGGTGTCGTCCTCGCCATCTTGATCCAGCAAGCGGGGCGAGGTAGTAGATGAGTTCCGTTAGCATAACAGCGTGGTGACGGTGGTGGTGAAGCAATCCTGCAGGGCTTTGCCTAAGTACTGCGACGATCTAGAGCAGAGGAGTAAACTAGAGGCGGAGGGGTGCCGACACACGGCGTGGAATAAGCTGTGTATTGTGTGGCACCCCTCCCCACATATATATAGGTGTGGGAGGGGAGGAGGCAGCCCCTAGGGTGCCCCAAGTGGTGCGGCGGCAGCCCTAGGGCTCCTCCCTCGGGTGCGCCCCCCTGCCAAAAATTGGCACAAGGGGGAGGAAAGGGAGTAGGCGCCCCCTTCTTTCCTTCCTCCCCTCTCCGGGATATGGTAAGAGGAGGTGGCGCCTCCCCCTTCCATCTAATTGGGTGTGGCTGCCTTAGAGGGGGCGCACCAGCCCATGTGGGCTAGTGTGTTCCCTCTACATGGCCCAATAAGGCCCAATATTCTCCCGGTGCCTCCGGAACACCTTCCGGTATTCCGATAACTTTCCGGTGCACTCCAAAACCATTCCGAAGACCAAATAGTATCGTCCTATATATCGATCTTTACCTCCGGACCATTCCGGAGCTCCTCGTCATGTTCGTGATCACATCCGGGACTCCGAACAACATTAGGTCACCAAAACACATAACTCATATAATACCAAATCGACATCGAACGTTAAGCGTGCAGACCCTACGGGTTCGAGAACTATGTAGACATGACCGAGACACCTCTCCGACCAATAACCAATAGCGGAACCTGGATGCCCATATTGGCTCCTACATATTCTACGAAGATCTTTATCGGTCAAACCGTTATGACAACATACGCAATTCCCTTTGTCTGTCGATATGTTACTTGCCCGAGATTTGATCGTCGGTATCTTTATACCTAGTTCAATCTCGTTACCGGCAAGTCTCTTTACTCGTTTCGTAATACATCACCTCGTGACTAACTCCTTAGTCATTTGCTTGCAAGCTTATGATGTGTATTACCGAGAAGGGCCCAGAGATACCTCTCCGATACTCGGAGTGACAAATCCTAATCTCGATCTATGCCAACTCAACAAACACCTTCGGAGATACCTGTAGAGCATCTTTATGATGACCCAGTTACGTTGTGACGTTTGATAGTACACAAGGTATTCCTCCTGTATCCGGGAGTTGCATAATCTCATAGTCGAAGGAATATGTATTTGACATGAAGAAAGCAATAGCAATAAACTGAACGATCATTATCCTAAGCTAACGGGTGGGTCTTGTCCATCACAACACATGTCTATGGTTAGGAAACCTTAACCATCTTTGATCAATGAGCTAGTCTAGTAGAGGCATACTAGGGACACGGTATTTGTTTATGTATTCATACATGTATTAAAGTTTCCGATCAATACAATTCTAGCATGAATAATAAACCTTTATCATGAATAAGGAAATATAAAATAACAACTTTATTATTGCCTCTAGGGCATATTTCCTTCACATATAGAGTCATATTTTGTTCTAGAATCGAGTTGTAATTCTTGAGTCGTAAGTAAATAAAAGTGTGATGATTATAATTATTAGAGCATTGTCCCATGTGAGGAAAGGATGATGGAGACTATGATTCCCCCACAAGTCGGGATGAGACTCTAGACTTAAATAAAAATAAATAAATAAAAGAGGCCACAGAGCCCAAAGAGAAAAAAGAGTAAAAAAGGGAAAAGAAAAAAAGAAAAAAAAGAGAGAAAGAGAGAGAAGGGACAATGTTACTATCCTTTACCACACTTGTGCTTCAAAGTAGCACCATGTTCTTCATGATAGAGAGTCTCCTATTTTATCACTTTCATATACTGGTGGGAATTTTTCATTATAGAACTTGGCTTGTATATTCTAATGATGGGCTTCTTCAAATTGTCCTAGGTCTTCGTGAGCAAGCAAGTTGGATGCACACCCACTTAGTTCTTTTGAGCTTTCATACACTTACAGCTCTAGTGCATCCGTTGCATGGCAATCCCTACTCACTCGCATCGATATCAATTGATGGGCATCTCCACAGCCATTAATTTGCCTAGTTGATGTGAGACTTTCTATTTTTTTTGTCTTCTCCTCACAACCTCCACCATATTCTATTCCACCTATAGTGCTATATCCATGGCTCACGCTCATGTATTGTGTGAAAATTGAAAAAGCTTTAGAACATTAAAAGGATGAAACAATTGTTTGGCTTGTCATCGGGGTTGTGCATGATAAATACTTTGTGTGATGAAGATAGAGCATGACAAGATTATATGATTTTGTAGGGATAACTTTCTTTAGTCATGATATTTTGAGAAGACAAGATTGCTTTATTAGTATGCTTGAAGTATTATTGTTTTATGTCAATATTAAAACTTTTGTTTTGAATCTTATGGATCTGAACATTCATGCCACGATAAGAAAAATTACATTGATAAATATGTTAGGCAACATTGCACATCAAAAATTCCGTTTTTATCATTTACCTACTCGAGGACGAGTAGGAATTAAGCTTGGGGATGCTTGATACGTCTCCAACATATCTATAATTTTTTACCGTTCCATGCTATTATATTATCCATCTTGGATGTTTTATATGCATTAATATGCTATTTTATATCATTTTTTGGGACTAACCTATTAACCTAGTGCCCAGTGCCAGTTGCTATTTTTTCCTTGTTTTTGCCTTTACAGAAAATCAATACCAAACGGAGTCCAAACAGAATAAAAATTTATGATGATTTTTATTGGACCAGAAGACACCTGGGAAGCTTCGGGAGGAGGCCAGAAGACCCACGAGGAGGCCACAAAGCGCGCCCCTAGGCTTGTGGGCCCCTCGTGGCTCTCCTAACCCTAATACTAGCTCCATAAATACTCAAATATTCCCCGTATACCAAGGGGCACACCAAAAATACTTTTCCACCACAGCAAGCTTCTGTTCTCGTGAGATCCCATCTTGGGGCCTTTTTCGGCACTCTGCCGGAGGGGGGATTCGATCACGGAGGGCCTCTACACCAACCTTGTTGCCCTTCTAATGATGTGTGAGTAGTTTACCACAGACCTGCGGGTCCATAGCTAGTAGCTAGATGGCTTCTTCTCTCTCTTTGATCTTCAATACAATGTTCTCCTCGATGTTCTTGGAGTTCTATTCGATGTAATCTTCTTTTGCGGTGCGTTTGTTGAGATCCGATGAATTGTGGATTTATGATCAGATTATCTATGAATATTATTTGAGTCTTCTCTGAACTCTTTTATGCATGATTAAGATAGCTTTGTATTTCTCTCCGATCTATCGATTTGGTTTGGCTAACTAGATTAGTTTTTCTTGCAATGGAAGAGGTGCTTTGTAATGGGTTCAATCTTGCGGTGTCCTCACCCAGTGACCGTAGGGGTAGCGAGGCACGTATTTTTATTGTTGCCATTAAGGATAAACAGATGGGGTTTTTACCATATTGATTGTATCTATCCCTCTACATCATGTCATCTTACTTAAGGCGTTACTCCGTTCTTGTTAACTTAATTCACTAGATGCATGCTGGATAGCGGTCGATGTGTGGAGTAATAGTAGTAGATGCAGGCAGGAGTCGGTCTACTTGTCACGGACGTGATGCCTATATTCATGATCATTGCTTTAGATATCTTCATAAATTTACGCTTTTCTATAAATTGCTCAACAGTAATTTGTTTACCCACCGTATGTTTTCTTTAAGAGAGAAGCCTCTAGTGAAACCTATGGCCCCCGGGTCTATTTTCCATCGTATATTTTCCGATCTATAAAACCAAAAACCCCAAAATACCTTGCTGCAATTTGTTTATATTTACTTTATTTTGCCTTTCATTTATCTCCTATATCTATCTCTATTAGATCTCACTCTTGCAAGTGACCGTGATGGGATTGACAACCCCTTTTCGCGTTGTGTGCAAGTATTTGTTAGTTTGTGCAGGTGCATCTATTGGGGACTTGCTTGTACCTCCTACTGGATTGACACCTTTGTTCTTAACTGAGGAAAATACTTATCTCTACTTTGTTGCATCACCCTTTCCTCTTTAAGGAAAAAATCAACACGAGCTCAAGAAGTAGCACGCGGCGGTCAGCACGCGGCCACCGCGGGCTCGGTGGACGGCCTGCAAAGTAGGACTGCCACCGGATGTCGTGCTCATCGCGGAGCCACGTATCCCACAACGGAGAGTCCATGGCGTACCTCCAGTCGTCGACGAGGTCCGGGGGCAGGCGGGCACGGCGACGGTTGATCTCCTCCCGACGGGCGCGACCGCTCACCGGGACCAGCGGGATAGGCATGCGATCCACGGAGAGGTGCCGGTTGTTGGGGATGTGCATGTCGCTCCACGGCAACGGTGTGCATGTCTCCAAGTACCGTTGGCACACCTTCGCCTTCACGTACGGCCGCTGGCGAGGTGGGGCATCGCCTGGCGCGATATGAAATGCAGGCGGTGGAGGTGGAGGTGGAGGCGGAGTGGGGGAGCGGCGGCGACGACCGGACGACAGCCCGGCTTCGTGGTCGTGCCTCGTCTTGCAGCCGAGGAACCTGGCCCCACCATTGTCGCCGGCGGAGAGGTGGATGAGGGGGCTAGGGTTTGCTCGTGTCGGGGCTCGAGGGGGCAGGACGACCAGGAAGTGGAAACTGTGGACTGGCCGGTCCACGGCTTCCCAATTTAAGAAGGACGACGACCCTCCCCCGTGTGACTGACAACCGGGGCCCGCCGTGCGTGCGCATTGAATTTGGGCGGTGGAGGTAGGTGGACGTCCACCACGCATCCCCAAGGCGGACACCGAGCAAGCACATGCCCGTCCGTTCGACGTCCGTGTGGACACAAACCGGGCGTATGTTTGCGTCGAAAATGGGGCGGGCCAGACACCAAATGGACAAAATTTGAGGATGCGGCCGCGCGTTGGGCCGTGTCATCTATCCGTTTTGGCTCAAATAGACACACACGGACATGATGTGGTCATGCGTTGAAGTTGCCCTAAATGAAGTGGGGTGGGCTTATCCGGGCAGAGCTTCTTGAGGTCCAGTCCATACTTATTATTTGTCTGTTCATTGTTTTATTTTATTTTTGAGAATTTTTTGTCCTATCATCTGTTGGTGCGCCAAGATATCCTGGGGCACGAGTTACTATCCACACCCATATGTGATATTTTTTTTGGATGAAAAACCCATATGTGATAATTGTAAGAAAATAATAATAATTGTAGTTGGATATCTGTCAAGTAGGGACACATCTGTTGGAGAGAGACAGTGTGTGAGAACTGAAAAGAGTAGACAAGACTGCCTCCTCCTTGACATCGACAGAAAAAACGAAGGTACAACGAAGGTTCCCAACCCAAGCCAAAGCTTCACTGCATGATGCTGCCTCGGTCCTTCTCTCCTTCCACGTCGAGTGGCTTCGTCGGAGGCAAAAGGAGTTTTTCTTTTTTGAGAACAACCGCCTGATCTTTATTAATTAACTAGAACAATACCCGTGCGTTGCAAGGGGATATAAATATTCTAGTATGTTACCTTGTGATTTACCTGTCAATAATAATGCGATTGTGTAAATAAATGTTCATCAGATTCTGACCGTAAATTATCTTATATTTTGATTAGAAGTTTGATAAGTAAATTAAGGTAATTGCTTATCATGTACATGAAAGATTGAACGAAAGGGTGATGAAAAGAAAGGTGAAATGAAAACTTTACGTTCTTTTTAAGTAGTAAAGAAGATACCAAAGTTTACATAATTAGGTGGTTCTAGCAACCATACATGCCGCACACTAAAGAGTTTTTAGCAACAAGAGATAAGCATCCCCCGCAAAAAAAACAAGAGATAAGCATCTACATTATTCTTTTTTTTGCGGGTGGCATCTACATTATTCTGACGCCACTCATGACGAAGCTTGCACAGGTTTGATCCACTGGGCCAGCCCGTTCAAAAAAATAGTTTTCTTCACTAGAAGAGGGGCCTGCGAGTTATTTTTTAGGAACAGGGGCCTGCGACGTAGTAACAAATTTGCTGCGCAGTGAGGTGGGGGCCGAAGAAGGAGGAGGGCCTAGCAAAGGCTGCTTTGTTGGTTCGGAAAGGGGCCATGGCCCAACTGAAATCCTTGGTGGACTCGGTCGATTTCCAGTATATATCATCGATCTGGACGAGACCGCTGCCTCGAACCTACCGAATCTGGAATCCCCAACCCAACTTCGAAGCGCCGCTCGGCTAATCGGATCTACAACACCAATGGAGGGCATGGAAGACAGGAGGGAGGGCCCGTGCGCCACATCGGCGGTGACCGGCAAGGTGTCCAAAAGGAAAGCGGGGCATCCCACGGAGGCGCCGGTGAGCTCGGACGGCGAAGTGCATGCTGCTCCAATAGGGCTCGATCTGAGCACAAGGGTGAAGCTACTCCTCGAGAAGAGCAAAAGAGAACACGAGGAAACCCTAGCCCTCCACCTCAAGATATATGAAGACCTGGAAAAGGTGGGAGACATTGAGTTCGACGATGAGGCCAACACCGACGATGGGGCCAGCATGATCGAGTTCAACGAATGGAGCAGGAAATTATGGGCGGCCACGGACTTCAGCGGCCTGAACCCTGGTGACGAATCCAGTGGCGTTGATTGCATTGCCGAATACCTTGGTTCACCGCGCACCGATGACGACGGACACGATGAGGATGACCCTTAATCAAAGTTATAGTTATGTGTCTATCTATGTATCCAGTCCAATGTTATCTATTTAGAGATTTTTTTTCAAAACTATGACTAAATTTATAGCCTTTTTGAAAATTGTTGGGCAGAATGCAAAAATATCAGAAATAGCACCCTGTCGGCCTGGGCTGGGCCGACGGGGGGGCTGTCGGCCTAGGGTGGGCCGATGGGGGGCCTGTCGGCCACCAGTAGGCCGATGGGGGGCCTGTCGGCCACCAGTAGGCCGACCAGTGGCCTGTCGGCCTACACGAAGCCGACGAGTCCTCCACACGGCCGAGTGGGCTCCTGTTGGCCCATGGTAAGCCGATTTTTTTTTTGTGAAATTTGACTTATTAATGATGTACAACGATTGCCCGTCTTATAAATATTGTAAAAATATTATTTATGCTTCCGCGGGCCTACCTTTCCCGCCATCCTTTCTCGTCAACCCTTTCCCGCCATTTTCTACTCTCTTCCTATAAAACCCCCTTGACAGTAAGGTGGGTAGGCAGTGCAGTGTAGTGTAGTAGGCAGTGCTGTGGGCCGAGGGGTTCTAAGTGTTTTTTTTACAAATAAATTCATTATAATTGCTGCACAACCATTCCCCCTCATTTCCCTCAATATTTTCCCGCCAACTCTGTGCCGATATATGTTCCCGCAACCCGTTTCCCACCAAACCCTTCCCGCCACCCGTTTCCCGCCAACCCCTTCCCGCCACCCGTTTCCCGCCAACCCCTTCCCGCCATATGTTCCCGCCACCTTTCCCTCCATACCGCAGTCGTTCTTTCCCGCCATTTTCTCCTCTCTACCTATAAAACCCCCTTCACACGGAGTTGGATAAGCAGTCCATTTTAGTGTAGTCGAGATGTCCGATTATCCTTTTGATCGTAGTTTTCACCCTGAGATGAGCAAATGTCTTCTTAGGCTAGCCACCAATTTCAGGATGAACAATAGGATAGTTCCATGGGACGAACTCATCGGTAGTGACACCATACAGAATGAGTTGGCTCACGCATTACGTAGGTCTGGGTGGCCTGAAAGGACCTGTGAGGAGGTACGTAAAGAACTTCTTAGGTTGCATGGAAGGTGGAAGAAGGTAGTGCAGACGAAGAGTGAAAATTTTATAAGGATTGCAGCAGAGCATACATATTTATGGACTGCCGACAGCGAAGACGAAGACGATATCTTCATGCCGAGCACCAAGGCCAAGAGTACCTCATCGTCGAAGGGCAAGAGTACCGCATCGTCGAAGGGTAAGAGTACCGCATCGTCGAAGGGCAAGAGTGCTGCAGCGACGGAGGATGACGATGATGCCTTCATGTAGTATGTAAGCTGTATTTTTTAAGTTCAGTCCTACCGTTTATGTGAGATGTACTTGTATCTTAATTATCGGTTGCAGTCTCTTTGGAAATGTAACTCGAATAACAATGCGGATTAATAGTAATATGTCTCTCGCATACATAAAACAATATATGTATCCTGATCAGATAGAAGCAAGTGCGATAGTAACATATGCGAATAGTCTGAAACTAATATAGATAACGACTCATACATAGATAACGATATCACTGGGGGGGGGGGACGACGACGAATCTGGGTCTTCCTCGGACGAGGACCGGAAGGCGATAAGCGATCAGCCGGTGGATGACGCTGACGATTACCACGACCATAGATAACCTCGTCTGTCTGTGTCTCCTGAGTCAATGGTGGTGGTGGAGTGTGAAGAACTGTCTGCGAGAACTCATAGGTGTTTGCAGCTCGGTCATCATCGTCGTCGTCGCCGGCTAAGAACGAACCAGCACCACTAAGCATCGGTGACTGGACTGAATGCATGAACGGCTGCGACTGGCTGCCGACTGCGGTAAAGTAAAACATGTAAAATTGATTTGCGAACCTACAATGTTTAAAAGAATGTACAAAGTAGTGTTACCTAGGTCCATCTGATGATGCCAGGAAGAGCCCCCTGGTTTTGAAGGAGGTGGCTGCTGGAAGAAAGAGCTCCCTGGTTGTGAAGGAGGTGTCTGCTGCTAGGAAGAGCTGCCTGGTTGTGAACGCTGCACAGAGGGTCGAGGTTCTGAACGCTACAGAGAGTGGCGTGGCGGACGATGTGCTGGACGAGGAATAGCAACATCCGAAGATCGTCTACATGTAACAGCTGTGTAAATCCCCCGTAGCTTCTCATCAAGACGCCTCAACCATGAGACGTTCTCTCGTGGTGGGATATTATCTCCCCTCTCAAAGCGTTGCATTAAAGCGGAAACCTCCTCTAGCGCCTCGCTTGTCAAGTCACCCTGTACACGGAGAGTTAACCAATTAGATCATTGTTGTATGGCAGACAACACGAATAGTCAACCAATTGTATATGTTCAGGTTAAGAAAAAACTTAACATGTGAGAACCATAGCACGTACCGCGTGGTGTCTGGTTCCCATAACAGAGGCAGTTGGGTACATATCGCTGGTGAGAGGGGCTTCGATCTGATCAGGAGCTACTGATGGAACCAAGTACATCCTGGTGCTATGCCGTTAACTCTGCAGATACAACCCGAACTTGTCCCAGTCAAAGGGCCGAACCTCATCCCAGATATTTGTCGGTGCAGTAGTCCATTCGTCCACGTAAGGGCTAATGTCGCGAAGCCAAGAATCATGGGAATTGTTTCCTCCTGCGCGACTGTACCTGAGATTGACATGCGCATTACATGATTAGTGATATTCTGAATGCAGACCTGAGAACTAAAATAGTATTACTTACTTGTGCACGTGATCTGGTAAGTGTGGAATAACTGGAATGTCAGGCTCTTGGCATAGGCCGTACTGTCTCATCACCCTATGAAGAGCCATCTCCTCAACCATCACGTCGAACACCAACTTGGCCTTGGTCATCCAATAGTGCCGATCTCTAGTGTACAATCCAGAAATCCCAACTGGACACCTGGATAATATAGCCTGATGGGAGTATGGCTCCCAGATAACTTGATCCTCGTGCAAACTATCAAACTGCGCCGTGAAGGAGGGGTAGCAGCCCCTCACCTGGCTATGCGCGAACTGTCTCTGTGCATGACAAGAAATAAGCATTAGTAATACTATTGAATGGCAAGAAATAAGCATTAGTAATTCATGTTGTTACTTAATATGAAAATACCTCTCGCCGTGTCCAAACAGATCCCATAGTAGGCAAGTCGCCGATAGCAGGCACGTAAGTCCCAGCCATGTCCTCCAAACCAAAAGGTCTATCAACGTAGACATAGGGTCGACCAATAGGGAATCTCTCGTATGACCAGAGCTGCAACAATAGTGGACATCCTGTAATACCTGATTTTCTAGCCTTCAACGAGCAAGCTTTGCACAGGCCTCTGTACGTAGCCGCTAACACAGCAGAACCAAAACTCCTCTGCAGAATGTCCCCAGGGCAATGTGCGTCAGCTATCTCTCGTGCAATACCGATGAGTCGTGCACCGACAGTGGTCACGTGGTTCTTCGTGAACATCGTCTTGCCTAACAACCACAAAATATATGCCTCTAGGGATCGGTCAATCTGTGCCTCTGACAACTGAACATTGGGATATCCTAAGGAGACAATCTACATAGAAACCAAAGATTGTTTGAACTATGCAATGAGGACAACAATGAAAACATCAGCTTTTAAACTTGCCATGAAGGTTACCTGAAACTGGGTCAACCACTTAAAACGAGGCCCGTGAGTATCGTTGCCTAGGACCTTAGCAGTTGGCACCGCAGCCAAAAAACGGCCCTGCATCGATGCTAGCCAACCAGATTCTGCCTCTAAAGGACCTATGGCAGCACCGGACAGAGGTAATCCCAACAAGTAAGACACATCCTGTAAAGTAGGCGCCATCTCTCCCCAGGGAAAGTGAAACGTATGTGTCTCTGGTCTCCATCTATCTACTAAGCAGGTAATGAGTGACTTATCATAAGAGAAATGTTTCACTTGCCTCTTGCGTAACTGCATTGGTTCACCTGCCTCATCCAATTGCGGATGTTCAACCCACTCATCCAATGTACCCTCAACCAGCCGTGCCAAGGGTAGAAGTCCAGCCCAACTTAACCTACAAAATAAAGAGAATGTAGCATACAGTTAGCGGCTATCAAAATGATGTCAAACATAGTAAGTCATTATACCGACACATACCTATTAACCCATGAATGGTGTATCATCCAGTTAGACTTTGGGGTGCGAGTGACCAACACGTCTAAGTTCTTGCCCGCTTCCATAAGTGCGGCCCGGTGCCCTCTATCAATATTACGATTAAGCAACGGATACGAAGCCATATCTGCAATTCAAACAACAAATCTCAGGTGCAAATTAAAACATAGTCCAGACATATTAAAAATTAAAACATAGTCCAGACATATTACAAATTAAAACATAGTCAAATAATATTACAAAATAAAACATAGTCCAGACATATTACAAATTATAACATAGTCAAATAGTATTACAAATTAAAACATAGTCCAACACATATTACAAATTAAAACATAGTCCAACACATATTACAAATTAAAACATAGTCCAACACATTATATAGCTTGCGAGTTATTTCTTCCTCGTCCGCCCCTTCGGCCTCGACTTCCACGACCACCATGACTGCCACGATCACGTCCGCCTCTTCCTACTGTTGTCGCAGTCGTCGATGTAGAAGCACTCGTCGATGTGGAAGCACCGTCTTTGTTCAGATCGGGACAATATTTCATCCTATGCCCATAAGCCGCGCATAGCAAACATTGTCTGGTTGCTCCACCAGCTTCAGATTGGTCCATATCGTTTCGGATGCGCTTTACCTTACGTCTGCCCCTGCTTGTTCGCCGAAGTTCTGGATCCAGAATGTATACTCTCTCCCCATCGTTTACCTTGTTGAAATTGCCGACGACTCTAAACCCTGTCATCTCACCTGTCCAGACATTGAGTACTGCATCTTTTAAATAGTATGGGGACACGAAGGAGATAGCGTCCAACTCAATCTGGCCACAGGCAGCCAACACATGTGAGCAAGGCAGGTGCAACAACTTCGGTTTGTTGCATGTACACTCACAAGTTGGATAAAATTCAGTTCCAATTTTTACCTCGTGCGTCTTCACCTCATTTGTAGAACCAAAACCATCTGTAGGAAGCTGAACCTCATACCTCCTTTCCTGATTACCTATGAGTCTGACAGTGTGCTTCTTTGCTTTCTCTATCTTCTTTTCCATGTACTCCATGACACGGCTACAATAAGGTGTGTTCTGGTTATCTGCAATATGCTTCTTTGCTAACTCGTGCCTTTCTCTGAAATATCTCAAAGTGCCATGGAATACAGCCTCTACAATAGTTGTGAGTGGCAATGCTCTATTCCCTCTGAGTACAAAGTTATACACCTCTGCAAGATTGGTTGTCATGTGGCCATACCTAGCTCCATGGGTGTCATGCAGCAAAGACCAATTCATCGGAGGCTCTTTCTCTATCCACTCAGAAAAATTCTTTATTGCCCTGCCCTTCTTTCTCTGAGTATTAGGAGGGTCAATTGCTGGCAAGTCACAAAGACCTACTGGCTCCTCTAGCTCCGCGATGAGTGCTGCTAATTTAACCTGATCTTTTTCCATTTTCTTCCTCGCACGGACCTGCTTCTTAGTAAACTCATCTAGTTTTGACCAAATAAATTCGTATTTGCGCTGCTGGTTCTGGTTGCATAATTTTTTAAACAAGTTCATCAACCGTTTGTTCTTAAACTGTGAGAAAAAATTAGCCCCAAGATGGCGCATGCACCACCGGCTCTGCAAGTCCTTGAAATCTGTATACTGTCCAACCTCGTGTGTTGTATGTTAACATAAGTGCCGGGATTCCTCTCCTTCAGTATGTCAAGGAGACGGACAACATTATCATATGAGTCGAAGAACGTCCCAAACCTTTCCTCCATAGCCTTCTGCTTAGCCCTCCAAGCCTTCCCATAAGGAATCTCATAATTCCATCTGACCTTCACTGCTGTCTGGATGTGTTTTGCTTCCATATCTTTCTTCTCCACTATCTCAGTATACATGAGTTGCGCAATGAGAGTTGAAGTCAGGTTTGGATGACGAACCAACAAGTTTTTCCTCACACAATTATGTGGGACCACATTGGTGACAACCCAGTGGATGTTATACTTCGGCACGTGCCCGTGCACCTTCGCAGGACAACCTGTTTCAGCACACTTCACGGTATAGTTTGTTGGACTTGATATGTGTGTCCGGAAAACCCTCTGTGTAGACATAGCCCACTTTATCACCGCATGCTTCAATTTTTTCTTTGTATCAAACATAGCCCCTATCTGGACTTGGTTCAGATTATACTGCCATGGAGTCTCATGGCCATCGTTGACCGTAAGGCCGGTGGATATGTCCTGATCCCATGCAGAAGGAATCGGTACCTCCACTTCATCCTCGGAATTTTCAGAATCCAGATCCTCCGCAAATCCATCCTCGTCCTCTTCCTCCATCACCCTCTGCATTTCATCGCCTTCCTCATCCCCATCAGCAACACCAGAACCAGCTAATATTATCGACTGACTCTGCCCAGTATCATGACCACAAACATTGTGTGGCACGTAGTCTGACTCTTGGCTAGCATCCACATCCTGTGGCTGTGACCCGGATAAATAAATCTCGTTAGCCACTTGACTACCCTGCCCGGGTTCATACCCCACGTGGAGTTGTACGGTATTCTCCTCCTTCGCCACAGGTTGCACTAGGGCATATGGGTGGATTCTTCTGTCTTGGCAACGACTTAACAGGGTCAACCAATGCTGGCTCCTATCTATCGGCATCAACTCCCACTTCACATTTTTACAGGATTTCATCCACAATGCATGAATACTGACGGAACATACTTCAGGATCCAGCCCAAAACTAGTAGTCAACCAGTACTTCAACTGTCTAATGTCCATTCTGTTTGGGTCTGAAAGTGTCATGACGCCATTTTTAAACTCGCTAAGATCAACCCTCAACTCATTATATCAAACATTACCAGGGCCGTAGTAAACAGTCAAATTTACTGATTCAGACATTTTCACCTGTCAGTCATTGCCACCTTCTCATTAATCGCAACGAACAAAAAAATTACCGGCTACACTAACTAAAAATATTACCGGCTACACTAAAAAAAAAATTACCGGCTACACTAACTACAAATATTACCGGCTACACTAACTACAAATATTACCGGCTACACTAAAAAAAATATTACCGGCTACACTAAAAAAAAAATTACCGGCTACACTAACTACAAATATTACCGGCTACACTAAACAAAAATATTACCGGCTACACTAACAAAAAAATTACCGGCTACACTAACTAAAAATATTACCGGCTACACTAAAAAAAAATTACCGGCTACACTAATAAAAATATTACCGGCTACACTAATAAAAATTATGACGACATAGTTATACCTTCGACGCGTGTGTCCCCTTCTTCTTCCTCCTCTCTTCAACTCAGCGGCACCGGGGACACATCTGTTGGAGAGAGACAGTGTGTGAGAACTAAAGAGTAGACAAGACTGCCTCCTCCTTGACATCGACAGAAAAAACGAAGGTACAACGAAGGTTCCCAACCCAGCCAAAGTTCACTGCATGATGCTGCCTCGGCCTTCTCTCCTTCCACGTCGAGTGGCTTCGCGGAGGCAAAAGGAGTTTTTCTTTTTGAGAACAACCGCCTGATCTTTATTAATTAACTAGAACAATACCCGTGCGTTTGCAAGGGGTATAAATATTCTAGTATGTTACCTTGTGATTTACCTGTCAATAATAATGCGATTGTGTAAATAAATGTTCATCAGATTCTGACCGTAAATTATCTTATTTTTGATTAGAAGTTGATAAGTAAATTAAGGTAATTGCTTATCATTTACATGAAAGATTGAACGAAAGGGTGATGAAAAGAAAGGTGAAATGAAACTTTACGTTCTTTTAGTAGTAAAGAAGATACCAAAGTTTACATATTAGGTGGTTCTAGCAACCATACATGCCGCACACTAAAGAGTTTTAGCAACAAGAGATAAGCATCCCCCGAAAAAAAACAAGAGATAAGCATCTACATTATTCTTTTTTTGCGGGTGGCATCTACATTATTCTGACGCCACTCATGACGAAGCTGCACAGGTTTGATCCACTGGGCCAGCCCGTTCAAAAAAATAGTTTTCTTCACTAGAAGAGGGGCCTGCGAGTTATTTTTAGGAACAGGGGCCTGCGACGTAGTAACAAATTTGCTGCGCAGTGAGGTGGGGGCCGAAGAAGGAGGAGGGCCTAGCAAAGGCTGCTTTGTTGGTTCGGAAAGGGGCCATGGCCCAACTGAAATCCTTGGGGACTCGGTCGATTTCCATATATATCATCGATCTGGACGAGACCGCTGCCTCGAACCTACCGAATCTGGAATCCCCAACCCAACTTCGAAGCGCCGCTCGGCTAATCGGATCTACAACACCAATGGAGGGCTGGAAGACAGGAGGGAGGGCCCGTGCGCCACATCGGCGGTGACCGGCAAGGTGTCCAAAAGGAAAGCGGGGCATCCCACGGAGGCGCCGGTGAGCTCGGACGGCGAAGTGCATGCTGCTCCAATAGGGCTCGATCTGAGCACAAGGGTGAAGCTACTCCTCGGAAGAGCAAAAGAGAACACAGGAAACCCTAGCCCTCCACCTCAAGATATATGAAGACCTGGAAAAGGTGGGAGACATTGAGTTCGACGATGAGGCCAACACCGACGATGGGGCCAGCATGATCGAGTTCAACGAATGGAGCAGGAAATTATGGGCGGCCACGGACTTCAGCGGCCTGAACCCTGGTGACGAATCCAGTGGCGTTGATTGCATTGCCGAATACCTTGGTTCACCGCGCACCGATGACGCCGGACACGATGAGGATGACCCTTATCAAAGTTATAGTTATGTGTCTATCTATGTATCCAGTCCAATGTTATCTATTAGAGATTTTTTTTCAAAACTATGACTAATTTATAGCCTTTTTGAAAATTGTTGGCAGAATGCAAAAATATCAGAAATAGCACCCTGTCGGCCTGGGCTGGGCCGACGGGGGGGCTGTCGGCCTAGGGTGGGCCGATGGGGGCCGGTCGGCCACAGTAGGCCGATGGGGGGCCTGTCGGCCACCAGTAGGCCGACCAGTGGCCTGTCGGCCTACACGAAGCGACGAGTCCTCCACACGGCCGAGTGGGCTCCTGTTGGCCCATGGTAAGCCGATTTTTTTTTTGTGAAATTTGACTTATTAATGATGTACAACGATTGCCCGTCTTATAAATATTGTAAAAATATATTTATGCTTCCCGGCCTACCTTTCCCGCCCATCCTTTCTCGTCAACCCTTTCCCGCCATTTTCTACTCTCTTCCTATAAAACCCCCTTGACAGTAAGGTGGGTAGGCAGTGCAGTGTAGTGTAGTAGGCAGTGCTGTGGCCGAGGGGTTCTAAGTGTTTTTTTTACAAATAAATTCATTATAATTGCTGCACAACCATTCCCCCTCATTCCCTCAATATTTTCCCGCCAACTCTGTGCCGATATATGTTCCCGCAACCCTTTCCACAAACCCTTCCCGCCACCCGTTTCCCGCCAACCCCTTCCCGCCACCCGTTTCCCGCCAACCCTTCCCCCATATGTTCCCGCCACCTTTCCCTCCATACCGCCAGTCGTTCTTTCCCGCCATTCTCCTCTCTACCTATAACCCCCTTCACACGGAGTTGGATAAGCAGTCCATTTTAGTGTAGTCGAGATGTCCGATTATCCTTTTGATCGTAGTTTTCACCCTGAGATGAGCAAATGTCTTCTTAGGCTAGCCACCAATTTCGGATGAAAATAGGATAGTTCCATGGGACGAACTCATCGGTAGTGACACCATACAGAATGAGTTGGCTCACGCATTACGTAGTCTGGGTGGCCGAAAGGACCTGTGAGGAGGTACGTAAAGAACTTCTTAGGTTGCTGGAAGGTGGAAGAAGGTAGTGCAGACGAAGAGTGAAAATTTTTAAGGATTGCAGCAGAGCATACATTTATGGACTGCCGACAGCGAAGACGAAGACGATATCTTCATGCCGAGCACCAAGGCCAAGAGTACCTCATCGTCGAAGGGCAAGAGTATCCGCATCGTCGAAGGGTAAGAGTACCGCATCGTCGAAGGGCAAGAGTGCTGGCGCACGGAGGATGACGATGATGCCTTCATGTAGTATGTAAGCTGTATTTTTTAAGTTCAGTCCACGTTTATGTGAGATGTACTTGTATCTTAATTATCGGTTGCAGTCTCTTTGGAAATGTAACTCGAATAACAATGCGGATTAATAGTAATATGTCTCTCGCATACATAAAACAATATATGTATCCTGATCAGATAGAAGCAAGTGCGATAGTAACATATGCGAATAGTCTGAAACTAATTAGATAACGACTCATACATAGATAAGATATCACTGTGGGGGGGGACGACGACGAATCTGGGTCTTCCTCGGACGAGGACCGGAAGGCGATAAGCGATCAGCCGGTGGATGACGCTGACGATTCCACGACCATAGATAACCTCGTCTGTCTGTGTTCCTGAGTCAATGGTGGTGGTGGAGTGTGAAGAATGTCTGCGAGAACTCATAGGTGTTTGCAGCTCGGTATCATCGTCGTCGTCGCCGGCTAAGAACGAACCACACCAAGCATCGGTGACTGACTGAATGCATGAACGGCTGCGACTGGCTGCCGACTGCGGTAAAGTAAAACATGTAAAATTGATTTGGAACCGAACTACAATGTTTAAAAATGTACAAAGTAGTGTTACCTAGGTCCATCTGATGATGCCAGGAAGAGCCCCCTGGTTTGAAGGAGGTGGCTGCTGGAAGAAAGAGCTCCCTGGTTGTGAAGGAGGGGTCTGCTGCTAGGAAGAGCTGCCTGGTTGTGAACGCTGCACAGAGGGTCGAGGTTCTGAACGCTACAGAGAGTGGCGTGGCGGACGATGTGCTGGACGGGAATAGCAACATCCGAGATCGTCTACATGTAACAGCTGTGTAAATCCCCCGTAGCTTCTCATCAAGACGCCTCAAACATGAGACGTTCTCTCGTGGTGGGATATTATCTCCCCTCTCAAAGCGTTGTTCATTAAAGCGGAAACCTCCTCTAGCGCCTCGCTTGTCAAGTCACCCTGTACACGGAGAGTTAACCAATTAGATCATTGTTGTATGGCAGACAACACGAATAGTCAACCAATTGTATATGTTCAGGTTAAGAAAAAACTTAACATGTGAGAACCATAGCACGTACCGCGTGGTGTCTGGTTCCCTAACAGAGCAGTTGGGTACATATCGCTGGTGAGAGGGGCTTCGATCTGATCAGGAGCTACTGATGGAACCAAGTACATCCTGGTGCTATGCCGTTAACTCTGCAGATACAACCCGAACTTGTCCCGTCAAAGGGCCGAACCTCATCCCAGATATTTGTCGGTGCAGTAGTCCATTCGTTCCACGTAAGGGCTAATGTCGCGAAGCCAAGAATCATGGAATTGTTTCCTCCTGCGCGACTGTACCTGAGATTGACATGCGCATTACATGATTAGTGATATTCTGAATGCAGACCTGAGAACTAAAATAGTATTACTTACTTGTGCACGTGATCTGGTAAGTGTGGAATAACTGGAATGTCAGGCTCTTGGCATAGGCCGTACTGTCTCATCACCCTATGAAGAGCCATCTCCTCAACCATCACGTCAACACCAACTTGGCCTTGGTCATCCAATAGTGCCGATCTCAGTGTACAATCCAGAATCCCAACTGGACACCTGGATAATATAGCCTGATGGGAGTATGGCTCCCAGATAACTTGATCCTCGTGCAAACTATCAAACTGCGCCGTGAAGGAGGGGTAGCAGCCCCTCACCTGGCTATGCGCGAACTGTCTCTGTCATGACAAGAAATAAGCATTAGTAATACTATTGAATGGCAAGAAATAAGCATTAGTATTCATGTTGTTACTTAATATGAAAATACCTCTGCCGTGTCCAAACAGATCCCATGTAGGCAAGTCGCCGATAGCAGGCACGTAAGTCCCAGCCATGTCCTCCAAACCAAAAGGTCTATCAACGTAGACATAGGGTCGACCAATAGGGAATCTCTCGTATGACCAGAGCTGCAACAATAGTGGACATCCTGTAATACCTGATTTTCTAGCCTTCAACGAGCAAGCTTTGCACAGGCCTCTGTACGTAGCCGCTAACACAGCAGAACCAAAACTCCTCTGCAGAATGTCCCAGGGCAATGTGCGTCAGCTATCTCTCGTGCAATACCGATGAGTCGTGCACCGACATGTCACGTGGTTCTTCGTGAACATCGTCTTGCCTAACAACCACAAAATATATGCCTCTAGGGATCGGTCAATCTGTGCCTCTGAACTGACACATTGGGATATCCTAAGGAGACAATCACATAGAAACCAAAGATTGTTTGAACTATGCAATGAGGACAACAATGAAAACATCAGCTTTAAAACTTCCATGAAGGTTACCTGAAACTGGGTCAACCACTTAAAACGAGGCCCGTGAGTATCGTTGCCTAGGACCTTAGCAGTTGGCACCGCAGCAAAAAACGGCCCTGCATCGATGCTAGCCAACCAGATTCTGCCTCTAAAGGACCTATGGCAGCACCGGACAGAGGTAATCCCAACAAGTAAGACACATCCTGTAAAGTAGGCGCCATCTCTCCCCAGGGAAAGTGAAACGTATGTGTCTCTGGTCTCCTCATCTTACTAAGCAGGTAATGAGTACTTATCATAAGAGAAATGTTTCACTTGCCTCTTGCGTAACTGCATTGGTTCACCTGCCTCATCCAATTGCGGATGTTCAACCCACTCATCCAATGTACCCTCAACCAGCCGTGCCAAGGGTAGAAGTCCAGCCCAACTTAACCTACAAAATAAAGAGAATGTAGCATCAGTTAGCGGCTATCAAAATGAGTCAAACATAGTAAGT
The DNA here is from genome assembly GCA_011799875.1 of Thinopyrum elongatum. Classification (NCBI taxonomy): domain Eukaryota; kingdom Viridiplantae; phylum Streptophyta; class Magnoliopsida; order Poales; family Poaceae; genus Thinopyrum; species Thinopyrum elongatum. The sequence continues at coordinate 447,247,695 of CM022300.1, read as the reverse complement.
CATTATACCGACACATACCTATAACCCATGAATGGTGTATCATCCAGTTGACTTTGGGGTGCGAGTGACCAACACGTCTAAGTTCTTGCCCGCTTCCATAAGTGCGGCCCGGTGCCCTCTATCAATATTACGATTAAGCAACGGATACGAAGCCATATCTGCAATTCAAACAACAAATCTCAGGTGCAAATTAAAACATAGTCCAGACATATTAAAAATTAAACATAGTCCAGACTATTCAAATTAAAACATAGTCAAAATATATTACAAATAAAACATAGTCCAACATATTACAAATTATAACATAGTCAAATGTATTACAAAAAACATAGTCCAACACATATTACAAATTAAAACATAGTCCAACACTATTACAATTAAACAACTAGTCCAACCATTATATAGCTTGCGAGTTATTCTCTCCTCGTCCGCCCCTTCGGCCTCGACTTCCGACCCACCTGACTGCCACGATCACGTCCGCCTCTTCCTACTGTTGTCGCAGTCGTCGATGTAGAACCACTCGTCGATGTGGAGCACCGTCTTTGTTCAGATCGGGACAATATTCATCCTATGCCCATAAGCCCGCATAGCAAACATTTGTCTGGTTGCTCCACCAGCTTCAGAGTGGTCCATCGTTTCGGATGCGCTTTACCTTACGTCTGCCCCTGCTTGTTCGCCGAAGTTCTGGATCCAGAATGTATACTCTCTCCCCATCGTTTACCTTGTTGAAATTGCCGACGACTCTAAACCCTGTCATCTCACCTGTCCAGACATTGAGTACTGCATCTTTAAATAGTATGGGGACACGAAGGAGATAGCGTCCAACTCAATCTGGCCACAGGAAGCCAACACATGTGAGCAAGGCAGGTCAACAACTTCGGTTTGTTGCATGTACACTCACAAGTTGGATAAAATTCAGTTCCAATTTTTACCTCGTGCGTCTTCACCTCATTTGTAGAACCAAAACCATCTGTAGGAAGCTAACCTCATACCTCTTTCCTGATACCTATGAGTCTGACAGTGTGCTTCTTTGCTTTCTCTATCTTCTTTTCCATGTACTCCATGACACGGCTACATAAGGTGTGTTCTGGTTATCTGCAATATGCTTCTTTGCTAACTCGTGCCTTTCTCTGAAATATCTCAAAGTGCCATGGAATACAGCCTCTACAATAGTTGTGAGTGGCAATGCTCTATTCCCTCTGAGTACAAAGTTATACACCTCTGCAAGATTGGTGGTCATGTGGCCATACCTACTCCATGGGTGTCATGCAGCAAAGACCAATTCATCGGAGGCTCTTCTCTATCCACTCAGAAAAATTCTTTATTGCCCTGCCCTTCTTTCTCTAGATATTAGGAGGGTCAATTGCTGGCAAGTCACAAAGACCTACTGGCTCCTCTAGCTCCGCGATGAGTGCTGCTAATTTAACCTGATCTTTTTCCATTTTCTTCCTCGCCCGGACCTGCTTCTTAGTAAACTCATCTAGTTTTGACCAAATAAATTCGTATTTGCGCTGCTGGTTCTGGTTGCATAATTTTTTAAACAAGTTCATCAACCGTTTGTTCTTAAACTGTGAGAAAAAATTACCCCAAGATGGCGCATGCACCACCGGCTCTGCAAGTCCTTGAAATCTGTATACTGTCCAACCTCGTGTGTTGTAGGTTAACATAAGTGCCGGGATTCCTCTCCTTCAGTATGTCAAGGAGACGGACAACTTTATCATAGGAGTCGAAGAACGTCCCAAACCCTTTCCTCATAGCCTTCTGCTTAGCCCTCCAAGCCTTCCCATAAGGAATCTCATAATTCCATCTGACCTTCACTGCTGTCTGATGTGTTTGTCTTCCATATCTTTCTTCTCCACTATCTCGTATACATGAGTTGCAATGAGAGTTGAAGTCAGGTTTGGATGACGAACCAACAGTTTTTCCTCACACAATTATGTGGGACCACATTGGTGCACACCCAGTGGATGTTATACTTCGGCACGTGCCCGTGCACCTTCGCAGGACAACCTGTTTCAGCACACTTCACGGTATAGTTTGTTGGACTTGATTGTGTGTCCGGAAAACCCTCTGGTGTAGACATAGCCCACTTTATCACCGCATGCTTCAATTTTTTCTTTGTATCAAACATAGCCCCTATCTGGACTTGGTTCAGATTATACTGCCATGGAGTCTCATGGCCATCGTTGACCGTAAGGCCGGTGGATATGTCCTGATCCCATGCAGAAGGAATCGGTACCTCCACTTCATCCTCGGAATTTTCAGAATCCAGATCCTCCGCAAACCATCCTCGTCCTCTTCCTCCATCACCCTCTGCATTTCATCGCCTCCTCATCCCCTCAGCAACACCAGAACCAGCTAATATATCGACTGACTCTGCCCAGTATCATGACCACAACATTGTTGGCACGTAGTCTGACTCTTGGCTAGCATCCACATCCTGTGGCTGTGACCCGGATAATAAATCTCGTTAGCCACTTGACTACCCTGCCGGGTTCATACCCCACGTGGAGTTGTACGGTATTCTCCTCCTTCGCCACAGGTTGCACTAGGGCATATGGTGGATTCTTCTGTCTTGGCAACGACTTAACAGGGTCAACCAATGCTGGCTCCTATCTATCGGCATCAACTCCCACTTCACATTTTTACAGGATTTCATCCACAATGCATGAATACTGACGGAACATACTTCAGTCCAGCCCAAAACTAGTAGTCAACCAGTACTTCAACTGTCTAATGTCCATTCTGTTTGGGTCTGAAAGTGTCATGACGCCATTTTTAAACTCGCTAAGATCAACCCTCAACTCATTATATCAAACAAACCAGGGCCGTGTAACAGTCATTTTACTGATTCAGACATTTTCACCTGTCAGTCATTGCCACCTTCTCATTATCGCAACGAACAAAAAAATTACCGGCTACTACCTACAAAAATATTACCGCTCCACTAAAAAAAAAATTACCGGCTACACTAACTACAAATATTACCGGCTACACTAACTACAAATATTACCGGTACACTAAAAAAATATTACACACGCAATCACACTAAAAAAAAAATTACCGCTACACTAACTACAAATATTACCGGCTACACTACCAA